>CM062291.1:401621301-402821301 GCA_031216915.1 Pictodentalium vernedei
GAAGATGTTTTAATTTTTTTAGGGTTATGGGGCTTTAACGCCAGCCCGAAGATAGTAGCAGTTTCATTTGAACAAAGTAAGTAGTATATGAGGGTGCAGACGGGCCCAATTACCCTGACTTTTGCTAGAGCAGCTGTGTTAAATTACAATGGAACCGGACTGTTTCCTTTGCAAAATTGCGGCTCCATCCGGTAAGATCCGTGGTACACGTATTGCAAATATACTACTGTAAGTGGTTTTAATTTCGATTTTCGTTGTTTGACGCAAAATGACCATTTCGTTGGGGGTTAAATTCGAGGTTCAACTTGCCCCTTGAATTCATGAGCCACCACCAATCAACATTTTACACATGATCACAAAGTATAATGTTAAGAGACGCCAAATACAAGCTGTCGTCACTTTATAATTCAATATCTGCCATTGTATAGCCGTAGGTCCAATTAGTGGGCGTATCAGTAGTTTAATTACCCGCTGTATATACAGCCATTTGAAACCTATGAATGAGCATCCGTAGAAATATGCAATGAATGTTTGATGAATCTATTTTACTTTACTTAAGTCTAAAATATGTTTACTCAATATATTATTTTTATTTAACAAAATCCATTTTACGTCGGCGATACTTGAAGCACAAAGGATTGTATTTACCACACTATTGTTTCAACGAATTAAACTTGTACCACACATAATTTTATTTATTATTCGGATGCCCTTTGTAGTATCTATGTTTATTGCCGTTAATATATCAAGAATCCAAACACTAAATAAGCTATCGACGATACAACTTAACTTCGTTGAATTAACTTCAATAAATGCGCAGGGTTTATCAATGGTTATTGGAGTAAATATTCCGTTGAGATCTTAATTTCGTGCATTATCAAACCACGAAAATTCAGGAATAATGGACCCCCACGAACAAAAAGAATTTCGCAGTATGCTGTGGTATATACACTAGGGGTGACCGGCTCTTACAGAATCAGTACGTTTCTTGTTTTTGCGCTGATTCCTTCCGACAGCGTGCAGATTCTTTCCCGATTTTCAAAAGGTTGGGAGGGTCTGTATTTTTTAATAAAAGATGACAGAAATGTTAGTATAACATGGGTATTTTGTCAAATATTGATTACGGATGCCATTCTCCTGAATAAAATTACGGACATAACTTTATTTTAGAGTCCTATAATAGTTTTGTGGCATATAATGCATATAATACAGCCCCGTACAGAATGTGTGCATTTTTCATAGGGAAATTGTGGAGGCGATTGCTGGAAATTCACAGCACATGCACAGTTCACATAAATTGTATTCAGTCCCGTTCAGGCAGATTTGTAAACATTGAAAGAATTAGGACCAAATCAGCAGTATTTTATGGGTACGAAGCGTTTGGAATAACGAATGATGAACGCGCGAATTCGTTTGCGACTTCATGGTTGCGATCAGTTTCGTTTCTCTCTTTCTATTGGAGATTCAACATTGATTTCATTTGGTAATCTATATACAATAGAAGGTTGGGCATAAAAATCCACAATCCCGACATCGATATACGTTTTGTTGTTATTAACTCTTAACTCGCTGAGTATTTTCCATGTATTTTTAATGAAATCTGGTCACAGCTGCTATAAAGCAGCCATGACAAGATTTTATGAAAAATTCATATAAATTTAACTCAAGAAATCATTTGTGAAAAAATTCATTCAATTAACAGGAGAAAATTTAATTAAATATGACCAAATTATACATATTGCAGTGGCAAAGGAAATACTGTCCTGGCAGGAATATCTGCCAGCAGCATGTAAGGACATATTACATGATATATGGAAGAGCTGTGTTGATGCCGGTTTACTTGCTGGTGATAAATTTCAACAGTACACCGCAGTACAGGACATGGGGGTAGATTGTCGCTAAATCGTTGTGATGTCTATTTTCCACTCGTAACATTTCTATAATTTTGCATCAAAATTCAAGAATCACCAACAAATTTTTGTCTCATAGACCATCGGGTTGCACAATCCACCCTCCATGTACCGTACCTGGATAATTATGGTCATTGTTATGCCCCGACCTCCGAAGGAGCGTTTGGGGTATATAGTGGAGACCTCCGTCCGTCCGTCTGTTCATCTGTCTCTCCGTCCGTCTGTTTGTCTGTACAAAACAATATGAATTGTAATTTCAAAGCCATCGGTCGGATTTGGATATCTTTATTCTGCTGACAGACCCGCATGGGGGAACGGACATGCACAAGGAACGGGTTCCATCCAATAATTTTTCCCAGAGTTATGGCCCTTTTTCACTCTTTTGACTTAGAAAATGTTTCTGTTCCACAGTACCTTTAAGGCTATCGAACATGACCTACGGGTCAGGGACAGTAGCTCACTCTTTGTGTAGCCCTTGTTAATACTGGTTTGCTCAACTCCTTGTAGTTTAGGCTAATCTGAGCTTCCTCTGACAATCCACCCTTTAAATCATCTGGGACTTACCCCAGGTGTTTAAAGGGGTGCGTCAGAGGAAGCTCGGATTAGACAGTGACACAAACCGATTACTTTTATTCTGCTTCATATCTAGCGCCAAAGTAAGCACGTGTCGATTTTAGTGTAAAGGGCAGACCGCATATCGGAGTCCCGACGGATGGGAAAATAGTGATCATATGTGGTCTTACTTGTACATATTATCTGCATCTTTTGAAAAGGTGTTATATATATATAATCCCACCAACCCACCCAACCCACCCCACCCACCCCATAAAAGTGCAATATTTAGATTTGGATTATAAGTATACAACGTTGCCTTTTAGACTTTTAAATGAAGCCTTTGGCCATGCAAACAAGAATAAACCACCTCGGGGTTCAGTTTTTGTTTGCACTTGTCCAAAAACTACATTTAGAAGTCCAAAAAAAGCGAGGTTGAATTCTTATTTTGACCCCCTATGCTTCCACACAGGTCCGTTGTGTGAAAAGTTCTATAAACGTTCATGACCCAACACGCAACGACCGTTGCGTTCATTTCTCGATGGCCCACACACCAGGTGGTAATCAATAAATCAATCAGTCAATCAGTAAATCAACAAAGGGCGCTGATGATGAAATGGGAGAACTTTTTGAGAATCCCTTTCGGGAATGCGCACACTTTGTTGAATTTCTCTTTCGGTCAAATTGTAATGACCACAGTGGCGGCGCCAAAATTTCGATTTAGAGGGTGGGGCTGAGTATGATATGGGGGTCCCAGGTCGATCTGCCGAAGGGAACTCTCGAAGGGCGCAGACTCAGCTAGGGGGTATGGAAGGTGTGCCCCTCCCGTTAGTTGGATGCCCTGGCATCGATGTTTGAGCGTTTCTACAACACCTGGCCTGGTCTTCAAAGCCCCCCCCCCCGATTGTGTCTAAAATTGGACTCACATCATTATTTGTAAATACTTCCACGACAACCACGGTCAGATAGCAATTTGAATTTGATTTTTTGGGGGGTAGGGTGAGGGAAAAGGGAGGGAGTCGTCCCCCCTATGGCGCCACCACTGAATGAACACAATGGATCTGCCATTCCTTTCTTCTAACACCTATAGTTTACAGTTAGTTGAAGGGGTGTCAGAGCCATTGGATGGGTAATTCCTTGTCTGCAAAACACTTAAAGTTCTTAGCACAGGAAGTTATATGGGTGTCCATTTAAATGTATGTTTAAAACGATAATATGTGACGGAATATACTTGCATACACCTCAGCCAATATACCGATGACATGAACTGATATACTTCATAAAATGGTCAAAATTATATAATTTATAATACTTCTATAGACATAGTATTGTCAGGAAGAATTATTTCTTGTTCTCGACCGAACTGAGTTACATGTGACACTGATCATTCAGTGCGTACTATTTCGGGAAGTCTCAGTGATTTGCATTGCAACGAATCTGAGCCCATCAGATCTGCCTGCCTACGAATCTACACTGCAAAAAATATAGGTTCTCTTTAGAAGCAAAACTGGTTCTAATCTCGTCCATGAGATGGAACCAGTTCTCTTTAAGCAGTATTTATTTATTTCAAATCAAATAAATTTACCAAGATAAGCATTCAATTTTAACAGAATATTACATGAACTGAAGTAGATTCAGCAGTAAACTTGGAGCTTATTCAACGCAGTCGCCAAACATTTTGAAACAAAGGAGATATGAACAGTTGGCATATCGAACCAGTTTTGGTTCTGAAGAGAACCAAAACTGGTTCGATATGCCAACTGTTCATATCTCCTTTGCTTAATAATGATTTGAAACAACCTCGTATCAGCTCTAAACTTACGGCTGAAACCCCCTCAATTTATGCTTAATTCTGTTAATATTTAATGTTAATCTTTATAAATTTATTTTATTTGAAATAAATACTGTTTAAACAGAACTGGTTCCATCTCCGGGACAAGATTAGAACCAGTTTTGGTTCTAAAGAGAACCTATATTTTTTGCAGTGTACGCCATTGATGGAAAGAATCAGCGCCATGACATGTCTCAAAAAGTTCCTCATTGGCTTCAAAACTACGTAAGATAATATTACTATTTAACTTATGCTGAACGTATGAGTTATAGAACTGACGATTTCGTGAGTAATTGTGTTTCTCTGTTATGTTTTTTTATACAACAATCTTGTTAGGAATCGGGTTTCACGGAAAAGCTTCGAGAACTGGACTGATCAGTGCCAAGTTTCACAGAAATGGAAACAAAATACGTTCTCATTTTGTAACTGGAGATGCTCGAGGACTCAGTCGAACCCAGGGCAACTGTAATAATCCCATGTTTTCTTTTCTGGTTAAGTACTCGCCATATTTATGTAATTTGTTGTCGATAAACACGCATCTTCTTGTTAAAATCGGATAGAATCTGCGCAAAAATCGCAAACGAATCCGAACGGAAGTAACAAACGAACTGATTCTGTAAGCGCCTGTCACCCCCAGTGACATATACCATTCAAAAAAAGTAGGGGATATCCAAACTGATGTTGATATTTTCGGAAAATGGAATTGGATACGCGTGATTGGACACATCAATGTGTTACCAAGTTTAGTGTGGACTGTGAATGTCACCGGTCCACGAAAACTTCGTGCAGGTTTTTCGCACGAGCACCGCGTTAATGTCAGTGGGGTACGTTTTGAAATTTTCATTTGTACGGGTTTTTTTTCGGAGGTGTCATCGTTCTTTTCTTGGTATAAACTCGTTCATCAATAGTTTCTGGTCGAAACGTAACTTTTGAGGTATGCGAAGACTGACACGTGACGAAATTTACGAGCCGTTGGCATGTTGGAAGCTGGCAACAGGCAGCCTGCAGTGGCTCAAATTCTCAACGTTACTCAATCGGTGATTAGCAGGTTTTGGTCATGCTACCGTCAGTCAGGCAATCTTGATGACAGATGTCAGTCAGGTCGTCCAAGGGCAACAACTGCTAACCAGGATCGTTTCATCTGAATCACAGCATTACGTAACCGCCACCAAAGTGCCTCAGAAATTGGACAGCAGCTGCACCGAGCGACAATTGTGCGAGGCAGTGGTCAGACTATCCGAAATCGCATACACAGCTGGAATTTGTACGTTCGTCGACCTCGAATAATTCCAAGTTTGACTGAACGTCACATCGCAGCAAGACGTAATTGATGTGGAGCACGACAGCGCTAGGACAATCGTCAGTGGTGCAACGTCATGTTTTCCGATGAATTTAGGTTCACTCTCGACTTCCACGACAGGCGAAACAGTGTGTGGAGGCGGCCAGACGAACGATACCATGACGCAATCGTTAGTTAGCACCATCGTTTTGGTGGAGGCTCGGTTATAATGTGGGGAAGCATAACCACGACAAGCAGAACGTCATTACATGTCATCCAAGGGCATGTCAGAGGGCAGTACTACCGTGATATGTTCGCAGCTCATGTGGTGCCATTTGGGCGACGTCACGGTCGTCGATTCATTTTCCAAGATGACAATGCAAGAGAATACAGGGCCCGTGTCGCTACAGGGT
This sequence comes from Pictodentalium vernedei, assembly GCA_031216915.1. Taxonomy (NCBI): domain Eukaryota; kingdom Metazoa; phylum Mollusca; class Scaphopoda; order Dentaliida; family Dentaliidae; genus Pictodentalium; species Pictodentalium vernedei. Next base: position 401,627,287 of record CM062291.1, read on the forward strand.
TCTTCCAGGAGCAGAACATCACTACACTGCCTTAGCCAGCATTAAGTCCAGACCTTTCACCAATCAAGCACGTCTGGGATATGCTTGGTAGGCGCCTTCGAAAACGCCGACAGCCCCCTACCAATGTCCAGGAACTCGCCGCTGCATTGCAGGAAAAATGGAAAAACACCAGTCAAGCTGATATTAGACGTTTGGTGAGGAGTATGCCACGTCGGATCCGCACTTGTCTCGCAGACGGAGGAGGATTTACAAGGTATTGAGATCTTGGACTGAATGTGGTAAATTCGCTGACTGGCCATCCATGTTTTCTACAGCTCAGTGCGTTGAATGCGTGCTTGTCAGACACCCAACCATCGCTGAACTCATTCACCATATGTCACAGTGCCATGCCTCAGCTGCCTTTGTGATGAAAATATAAATATATTTCTTCATATACCTCACTTTTATCAAATATCCCCTACTTTTGTTTAATAGTATATATACGCATGGGTATGGTATTTAGTTTTATGCATATACATGGCTTTGGGTATTTTGTATGGGCATGTTGTGGAATATTGATTTGGAAGTTGTCTTTTCTTGAAAGGTTTCCACGCCAAATGGTAGATATTGCTATTGCCGTCATGACACCATGATGCGCACACACGCGACCTCACAGAAGCGTTGGCCGCTGTTGTTGTTAACTGTATGATATGACATTACTTTGTCCGGGTCCGAGTGTGTCTGGCTTCTCGTACTGGACACATTTGGTAGTATACTATGGGTGGGTGTGGGTAATACATGGTCGCCAAGTATAGTATTGCGAGGTAGTCCCTGAGAGTTTTGAATGGTACTATACTATGTACGGTCAGTACCCCTGTAGGCCTACTGATAGCGCTTAGTACTATTGATCCACCCACGGTGTTATACTGCACTACAGTTGCCGTATGTTGAACGTATTGCTAGGCCAAATTGTATTGCGGATGGGCATAATGCCTGGAAGTGTAGAAAGGTAGTATAGTATGGACATATATACTCCTATAGGTCCCATCTTAACCCTTAATACTATTAACCTACCGAATGTTTTGTGTTATCTTATGACTAGTATAGACAGTCCGTTATGCTAGGTCATGTAATATTATGTTTGGTTGTATGGTACAGTATGATGAACTGTCTGTACCCTGTAGATCTACTGTTAGCCCTTAATACCACTATCCATCTAAGGCGTTGTGCTGATCAACAGTCGGTATAGTCTGTTAGGCATACCTTATGGAGGTCACTTCTAGGCCCCTACTGCTGACTTGTCCATAGTCACGACCATCTTGTCAATGATCGACTTCCACTGTATTCACGAAATAATATAATCTTCTACCACTATTACAGCCTTGTACAATTACTACTTACTTGTAACTGTACTACAGGCTCGCTAGTTATCTCAGATCACGACCTCAGCCCTCGGCTAAGTCTTGGAATGTCAAAAAAGGCAACCTGTATTCTACCACAATTCTAGAAACAAAGCATACACCTCACAATCTCATGACCTAGCATTCCGAACTACCTATACTAAGTGTGGATCAGCACATGGATAGTGGTGGTAAAGGCTAACAGTAGAACTACGGTGCAGACAGTTCATCCCGTACTACTGTACCATACAGTCAAGCATGATATTGCATGACCTAGCATAACGTACCACATTTTCCAGTCATAGGATAATACAAAGTATTCGGCAGGTTAATAATTTTAAGGATTAAGATGCGACCTATAGGGGTATATGCGCCTTTACTAGTCATAGGATAATACAAAGCATGCAGTAGGTCAATTGTACTAAGTGTTAAGATTGGACCTACAGGGGTATATACCCCGTACTATACTACAGTTCTAAACTACCAGGTATTACCCCCACCCAAAACACAGCTTGGCCTAGCATTACGTTCAACCTATAACAAAAGTAGGTTAGTATAACACCTTGGGTGGATCAATAATACTGGGGGCTAACAGTAGGCCTACATGAGTACAAACCGTACATCCTATACTACCATTCTACCAAGGGCTAGCTACCTCGCAATACCGCACTAGACGACCATGTACTATTCCCACCCACTCCAAAATACACCGGGCCTAGCATTACGTAATACCATACCAATCATAGGATTGTACAAAACATTAGGTGGATTATTTGTACCGGAGGCTAACGCGGGACCTGTAAGGGTGTATACCGCCATACTATACTACAATACCAGTCCCGAACGAGAAGCTCCACACACCCGGACCCGAACAACGTAATATCGGATTGTACAGTGGACAACGACAGCGGTCAACGTCTCTATGACGTCGCGTGCGCACCATAACGTCACGACCTCAATAGCAACGTCAACCGTTCGGCTGGGAAAAGTTTCAAGAAAACACAATTTCGCCAATATTCCATCACATACCCATACTATATACCCAAAGCCATGTACATACATAACAACGCTTGCTATATCCTATGCGTACACATATACCATAGCATACTATATATGCAGTGCGTGTACCACTTGCTGGATCTAGTCGAAATTTTGCACAGGAAAAAGTTGCTCCGGCAAAAGTCCGGTTGCTTAGGGAATTTAACACTAGCTGTTCTGGGAAAGGAGTTTTCCTATTTTTATCTCCTGGGGTTCCCACGGGGCTGAGAAAAAAAACTTTTTCCGGGCATCAATCAGGTACTTATGCAAAACCATACCAAATATCAAATCATTCCCTCTGGTGGTTCATGAGAAGGAGATTTGAAAAGACTTTTAGGCTTTTGGGGCATTAACCCCAGCCCGAAGATGGCAGCAGCTTCACTGGAACAAAGAAGAGAGGGTATACTCCAAAGATGGTCTGTGCCTTATATGTTTGAATATGGCCCAGTGGCTTTGAAGAAGAGGACAAGCTTCCAAACGTTAACGGACGACGTACGACGAACGCGTATGCCATGTGATGGCAATAGCTCCTACAGACTTTCACATCCTTCGTCGAGGACTCAAGTTAGTATGACAAACGGAAACGAACTCGTTTCCGTTTGTCAGACTAACTTCAGTCCACGACGTTGAGAAAAAGACTACGTCACATATTGTAACCTCCCAGGAGGTGATACCTTGCTTATATTAATTAAAGAACACATTCATGTTGATAATTTGTGCGAAGTAAGTCTTTCCAGTGTGTCGCAAGTGGAGGATTACTGCGGTATTTCAAGCGCACAATTCATTACATTATACACACACCAAGGGAGGATACTCTAAAACATTTGACCCCCTGCACAGTTATATACTGCTCAAAGTTTGCTAAGCACCACATATTTGACACATCATTGTGAAATTTTCTTGTGACACGTTTGCGATATTTTTGGTGGATATGATTGAGGAATGTATTGAGATGGTCCCCAGTGTTTACATTAGCTCTCTTGACAGGCAGACGTTTCGTGACAGTCATGGAATTCGTGTACTGTCGACATGTACATGAGATGTGTAGGGTATCCAGTCTTCATTTCAACACAAACCCTTGTGATTTAATGACTGAACATCGCGAATGCAAAGGCAAGAAGACATTTGTCTGAAGCAGAAATGTGGCGGGCCGTAGGAATGGGGGAACAAGGGGCTACCCATCGTCAGGTTGGTGAAGCTCTTGGTGTGCACCATACGGTGATCACCAGAGCCTGGGCAAGATGTCAGCAGTATGGCACACCAGTCAGACGACATGGCGGTGGCAGAGACAGGGCAACATTTGCGGCTGAAGACCGGCTTTTGATAATTCAGGCCCATAGGAACCGCTTTGCCAGAGCAACCCAGCTTCGCGGTGATCTTCAGAATGCATCCGGGGTAAACGTTTCGACGCAGACTATCCGGGCAAGGTTGCACGAAGGTGGCCTCCGATCGCGAAGACCATGTATTCGCATTCATCTTTCCCAGAACCACCGCCAAGCACGATATGAATGACCCATGGATCACGTTTGATGGACCAGAGAAGATTGACGATCTGTCTTTTTTACAGATGAGTCAAGGTACTGCCTAGACAACACAGATAGGCGTTCTTGGGTATGGAGAAAACCAGGAGAGCGATTCCATGCAGCCAACATTGCTGAGCATGACCGCTATGGTGGAGGGTCAATAATGGTCTGTGGCGGCATCAGCTGGGATGGACGTACAGAGTTCTGTGTCCTTGACCGTGGTACATTGGCTGCACAGCGGTATATTGATGAGATCCTGGATGCCCACGTCAGATTGTATGCAGGTGCAGTGGGTGACAGATTCATTCTGATGGACGATAATGCCGTCCTCATGTTGCCCATGCTGTCCGGGAGTACCGACAGAGGGAGGGAATTGAGCGTATGGACTGGCCAGCAAGATCCCCTGACCTCAATCCAATCGAACATGTCTGGAATGAGTTGCAGCTTGCAATTTCAGTCCGTCCAGTCCAACCAAGAAGTGTCCAGGAGCTTGGTGCCATGCTGGTCAAAGCATGGAACAACATCCCACAAAGGACCATCTGGAACCTCATTGAGAGCATGAGAAGGCGTTGTCAAGCTGTAATTAACAATAATGGGTCCCATACTCGATATTGAACCCATATCAGTTCGATCCTTCAACTTTTGGTCAAATTTGAAAAAATTCCTCTTCTACCAATAATATCCATTTTCCATGGTTATCTTATTCAAAAGCTATAAAATAATGTCAAACAAAATCTCAATTTCTTTGCTTAAATCATTAAAGATATAATTAAATATAAAATATATACACTTTTCATAACAATATTTCAACTAAAACGTAAAACAGGCAGTTGGATATACTTGGTGCTTAGCAAACTAGAATCCGAGAATCGATTCACGCAAAGATTTGCGCAACAAAACCATGTTGATTCTCGCTGCACCCCTGCTTGGATTCTCCCGAAAAGAACTCAGTCAATTTCAATCTTTAACTAACATAACGGCAGCAAATTAACCAATACAAGGCTAACGTGACCTGAAATATCCTGACACTTACTTTGTCAATAAAACTGTACAAATATGGCTGTCATTGAAACCGGCTCAATGAGGTGGTTCCAATGACATACATATCTGTGAGGTTTTATTGGTAAATATTGCTAATTTGTTTAAAAAATTATGTTGATGTTTTAAAAATTAAAAAGCAGTGTTGGGTCAATGGTTTTGAAGAAGACAAGTTTTACAAGTTAACGGACGACGGATGCCAAGTAATGGCAATAGCTCCCACTGACTTACAGTCCCGGTGAGCTAATAAAACTGAGCGGACAGAATTCAAATTTGAACTTGACCAGCAGGCACTGGTGGCATTACCTTTCAAAATCAGATCTAAACAGATTCCTAGACATTTGTTTCAATTACTTACTCCATTCTTTCCCTCCTGGATAATTTCCTCTCCTGATGGAATCCCCAAGTTGTGATCTATTCACAGAGCTTGGCTAACAAAACATACGGTTTTGATAGAAGTATCTTATTAAACCGCCAGGTATCGCAGCAGATGGTATCTAAGGGTTGAAAGATAAACAAGAGTTCTGAATGAGTGAGGAGAGTGAGGAGATACGGCTGCACGATATTTAAACAGAATACCGATATCGGTATTCAAAAAATACCGCGGTACACGACCGAAAGTGGGATTCTTTGGTTAAATATTGTTTGGATTTGCAGATAATGTTACAATAATGCCTATACATTGACACGTTTGCATGCGCCCATTTTAACTCATTGTGAAAATTGGGAAACATATCTGTGGAAAAGGTGGAGGGGCACGTGCCTCCTGGCTCCGCCGCCTCGTTAAAAGTTCTAGCCGAGATAAAGTATTATACAAAATATCATAATTCTCGGATGATACTCACTAAAGTTATTGAGTCAGAAACGAAGTGTCAAAAGACGGACAAACAGATGAACGACTTTCAAATTTGGAAATCAGAGGTGTGCTGAACTCTGTATCTGTTATGTCGTTAAAACCCACCACTGGTATAACACGACAGGCGAGAACGCTTAGTGATCGCATGAGTTGAAGGGAGATCTAAATCCCTCAATTGTTTTTTCGCGGAGTATATTTTCTGGTAATTTGTTCCAGTCTATGGCTGTTTTAACAAAGGAAGTGTTTTTGAGTTTTTTTCGGGTCGAATAGTGATTGGTCGGGTATTGTTTATAATATTTCTTTGTAGTTTGAAAGATGTTTCAAAGTCCGTGAAATCTGTTCGTTGAACAAGGCGACTTCTTTTTGAGAAATTTATGAATTTGTCAGGAGGTATTGCTGGAAATAACTCCTCAACCACCTTATACATGAAGATCAGGCGCTGGACACATCTCCTTGACATGAGGGGGAGACAGTTTTGGATCTCCCGTCCTCTGGGTGACACATCCTTCGTCGAGGACTCAAGTTAGTATGACAAACGGAAACGAACTCGTTTCCGTTTGTCAGACTAACTTGAGTCCACGACGTTGAGAAAGAGACTACGTCACATATTGTAACCTCCCAGGACGTGATACCTTGCTTATATTAATTAAAGAACACATTCATGTTGATAATTTATGCGAAGTAAGTCTTTCCAGTGTGTCGCAAGTGGAGGATTACTGCGGTATTTCAAGCGCACAATTCATTACATTATACACACACCAAGGGAGGATACTCTAAAACATTTGACCCCCTGCACAGTGTACTTGCAGAACTAACAACAGAAAATGAACGTCAGCAAATCAAAAGCTGGGATTAAAAAAGATACAATTTCATGAATAACCTCATGTTGAATTGTGTACAAACAACGAGTATTACTTTACAATTTATTCTTCATATTTTATTAATGAAAGTATCTTTAAATTGCACTTTTAGCAAATAATACGCGCCCGAATAGGTCGTGATGTGCCACACGTGGTAACCTTTAATATTAGTCCTTTTAAGAAGCATATTTTTATCGCTCGCTTGGTTGAGCTGACGGGCACTGCTCCTGACTCTCAAAAAATAATAAAAATTGCAGGAGCAATGGTGCGCAAGAGCGATAGCGCACCTCAAAATCGAAAAACTGATACAAGTAAGGAAAATATATTTACTATGAAATTCCCAAGTCGGAAATTCCATAAATCGAATGCATACGCACAAATTATACAAATTATACACCAACATGGAGGTTGTGGTGAAAAGAATACGAAATATATAATGTCTGCAGCCAATCTTTCGATTTTATGGCGAGCTGTCGCTCTTACGTGATATATTTATTTATTGGTGTTTAAGGTCACATACTTATGCACAATGGCTAATCGTGACCGTGACAGTTTTACGGGTGGAGGAAGCCGGAGTACCCGGAGAGAACCACCGAGCAACGACGAGCAACTGTCAGCGCACCAACATCGTAACTCCGCACTGCAGCACAGGCAGGGTTAGATTGGTTGAAGACATGCGCACCATCGACGTGCAGTACGCCTTCGTACACGACGTCATTGTGCCCCATGTGGACAATCGGGGGATTAAGTGCCTTGCCCAAGGACACAACGTGGGAGTCCGAATTGATCGCAGAGACGGTCACCAATCCAAGGACTAACCGGGCTCGACATTGCTTAACTTCGCGCTCTTACCTGATATCGCACCTGCAATTTTAATTTTGTTTTGTGAGCAGACAGCATCATACCTCGGTTCCACCTAGCGAGCGATTAACCCTTGCCTAACGAATCGGCTGCATCCGCCACGTAATATACATCACGTTCCAACGAGGGGTCCATGATAAGATAAGATAACATAAGATAACATAAGAAATTTATTGTCTCAACCAACATGAATGACAGAAACAAAAATAGGTGTACAAAAATACTATTAAAGAGAGAAACGAAAAACGTACATAAAATAAATAAAAACAGAAAAACACCTTTCCGTAACGAGATAAAATATCTTATCTAATCGATCCTACTCGATTTTGTTTTTCTGTACATTGACGTCGGGAACAGGCATGTCAAAGTACAGTACTCATCTTTACCCGGGGGTCTGCCCTCTCCCACTCTTGCCTCGCGTATTCGGTCTGGGTCTGGATATCTGGCTCGCGACCCCAATTGGTAGCTGTGTCTTGAAGACAGAAAAATGCCTAAATGGCATCAGAAAGGGTTTTTTTTCCGAGTCGACGTTTGGTTCCGTGGGGTGGGCTGGGCCCGCGGGTAATGATGTGTACGTGTAACTACTGACGGACACCACCTGCCGAGTGAATTGATAAACGAATAGCTTTCAGTCGAATCCCTCTCATATACAGCGATCTATCTTCGTTTACCTTTGTTATTTTGTGTACTGTTGTACATTGTGTTGCTTGTTCTTCTTTGTACCTGTTGCGTACTGTATACAAATAACATAATTTCAAATAAATATTGTTTAAACTAAAGTACAGCCGGTACCAACATAACCGGTACCGGGACAGGACAGCGCCAATTGGGTTGCATATCCCAGTCAGATGGGAGACATTCGTATTTATACCACTCCAATCTCCAAAATCGCAAGACGAACATGGCATCGTGCCGATTATTCTGCGGCGACATCAAAGTAATCATAAAACACGAGGATCGTGTTTTATGATTACTTTGATGTCGCCACAGAATAATTTCTTTGAAGTAGCCTGTGAAGGAGCTTTCATTGTCGTTGATGCCACATTCGAAAAGTCAAAATGATCGGCCTTATCGAGGTCGTGGTGCAGACAGAACATACACATTTATTGTGTTTTCATATGCTCATTCACAAATAAGTTGAAAGTCCGTCATGCAAGTTTGATTAACAGCCCGTTTTGCCCCTGAGGCTGTACGTTGAAAATATTGATTGGTCTACCCCAAATAATGAATATGGACTCTTCTAATTGCTGCCATTGAACTGGCATGGAAAATACCACTAGAGTTCAACGGGTTAAGTTGTCAAACATCTCTTACCAACGCTCGAGTGAACATTTGCATTAAGAAGTCATCAAAATCATTCGTCTGAACGCAAATTGAGAATGTGGTGAGAAGCCAGTTTGTCGTGGTTATTTCATTGGTACTTAAGGCCACATCAACCGCCAAGGCTATATTGTGGCGATGGCTATCTCTCAGTTATTTCCCAGAAAAGATACTACCTTTTACCAGCTAAGGATGGCGTTGTCTCACAATATTATCGCTCAGAACGGACTTGAAAATTCTTCCCAAACCGCGTTGTCTTCCTAAATTCTCTCACCAGACAAAAATGTCACCCAACACCGAAATATTTGGTCCGTTGTTACTATACTGACGGAAAAGAAACGCAAGTTCAGTTCATACCCGGCGGAGCTTACATCATCTTATACCCCAAGCCGTAATCTAAGCTCAGCGAACAGAAAACAACAGATAGCTCTCGGAGCTGTCTGTTGTTTTCGTTTATTAAAAATTACAAAAGGAAACGTGGCTTTTATGTCAAGCGAATTCAACGCAACTACTTCACAGATGATCCATCATTAAGAATATCTATCAGTTTTACAACTCCCAACATTAAGTAAGAGTCCTCTTTAGCTCTTTGTTCTGCGAGTGTATTTTTACAGTAATTTGGAAGTTTTGGGAGCGCGGTGGCTCAGTAGGTAGAGGTGCAGGCTGCAAACCGAGAGGTCCTCGGTTCGAATCCCACCTGCGGCAACCGCGTTGTGTCCTTGGGCAAGACGCTTCATCTCCATTGCCCGCGTGGGGGCACGATGACGCAGTGTACTAAGGCGTACTGCACGTCGATGGTACGCATGTCTTCAACCAATCTAACCCAGCCTGTGCTGCAGTGCGGAGTTACGATGTTGGGGAGCTGGCAGCTACTCGTCGTTGCTCGGTGGTTCTCTCCGGGTACTCCGCCTTCCTCCACCCGTAAAACTGTCACGGTCATGATTAGCCAGTGTGCATAAATATGTGACCTTAAACATCAATAAATAAATAAAGAAATTTGGAAGTTTTCTATATTTTTATGCTACTCTACAAGAAAATGCTCGAAATTTGTGAAATGATGGTCACGTCGATGATACTAATTCGCTAATATTTCGAAATTTCAATTTTTTTATGAAATTCCCATACCCTTAGTGTTAAATTTACTGACAGCTTTAGAAAATTAAGGGGCGCTAACTTTTCCGTAAATCTGTTCCAATGAAGACAATTATCAGCTATGTTAAGCCATTTATTTCCACCTTTTTTTTTATAGACTCTCCCCCCTCTCCACCTCCAGGTTATTTAATGGTAATAAATAATGTTCCGTTGTATTTGTTTAGTTGGAGGTTTTCTGGTGGATTCACACCATATTCGTGTAAATAAAGTCACCGGAAGGCATCAGAACAAAAAATTCGTTTCTAAAATAAATACTAAGATTGCAATGTGATTGCGAGGTTTATTGAGATAAAGATGAGAAAAAATATGTGTTTGTGTCCACATGTACAGTTAAAACTAGAAGTCCTGACACAAACTGTGCGCTTATCTGGGCTTAATTGCGCGTATGAATTGCGCGCAATTGCCATATCGAATGGCATCGAAAACACGGCAGGTTCTCCTGGTTACTCATAGCAAACACAGGCTATGTTTCTGCCAATGGACCTCCGTGTTACCCGGAGGTCCATTGGCTGAAACATTGCTTGTGCACAGGCCATATGTACAGAATTTGATAGCCTTACTATGATCATAACGCGTAGATTAACGCACAGATCGACGTACTATCTGCACACATTTCATGACAGGACTTCCAGTTTTAACTGTATATAGCTGTTATAAATTAGGAAACCTGAGACGTGTATTTGTGTGTGTGTGTGTGTGTGGAGGGGTGTGGGGGGTATCCACTCCGTCAAAATCCCCCACTTATTATCTATCAGGACCAGGTAAAAGCGATTTAGAAGCCAGCCGGTGCGCCACCCTTCCTCCAATCACAACATGCTTGTATTTTAGATGGTCCTTTTCTCAGTATAGCTTGTGATACTGAACACTTGTATGCTAGATCCGCTATTTCGTGTCCCTTTTCCAGAAGAGCTTGTGTGTACACCTGCAATAAAGAAAAACATAAATAGTAGGGCCCTACAAAGCTTCGAGATTCGATTCGATTTCGAATTTTAATTTCATATTCGGTTCGATGCGAAATCGACTGCCCGATTCGTTTTTTCGAATATTTTTTTCAAGAATATATAGAGGACATGGAATGAGTGTTTTTCTCATACAATATTTATGAAACGAGTTTTCCGTTTTGGCGAGCCTCTGGCGAGCCACTTAGTATGACTTTTAAACCCATCACCTAACTTGAGTTGCAGACGGCACTTGGAAAAAACATCCTCATATAACTAAAAATTTTCATTTTTTGCTTCCAAAACATAGGTTATGACCCCTCATTGGAACGAGCTCGTCGAGCTCGTTCCAATGAGGGGGTCATAACCTATGTTTTGGAAGCAAAAAGTGAAAATATAAAAAAAAATGAATGACGTTTTTCTTGTAGGTAAAAGATTAATGCAATATAACCCACCCTAAATAGGACAGATAACGTAATAAATTCTCCCTACTGAAATTACGCAAACGTGACCCAGTTGTATTTTCTTTAGCCAATCAAATTGTCCAGTTTTGAAACTGACCAATGAAAGCTCCCAACTCTAATTATGCAAATTATGAAAATGTGGCCCAGTTGTATTTTGTTCAGCCAATCAAATTGTCTAGTTTTGAAATTGACCAATGGAATTGACGGAAGGCTTTATTTATCACTCATTAATATGAAAAGAAAATATCAAATGTTTTAAAGTGAACAAAACGGACGAGTCATGTGATAAAGCTTGGTATCAGTCATCTACATCATCTCAAAAACATGTCACCACTCATACTAATATCAGTCTCTTAATTGTTGAAAGAAAATTTAAGGTTTCCAAACAGTGTCGACGATGCTCTGCTGCTAGCGGCAAGCGCCGTGTATCGCCTGGAATCGGTGAATCTCACTGTTCCTGTTTCTGAACTGCAGTATGTGGAGAGTGGATTGTAACTAAATCACCCGCGGAGTGGAGTTATCACCCAAGCTATAACTTTCAAATTTTGTACATATCGTCAAAATACACAAGCAATGTTTCAGCCAATGGACCTCCGGGTTCAACCCGGAGGTCCATTGGCTGAAACTTTGCTGATTCTGAATGTGCTTTGCAACAAATCTGCAATTATTGCTCGGGTGGAATCCACACTCTGCGGGTGATTTAGTGATCATACTCTCTCCACGTACTGTATAATAATAATAATAGTTCAGCAACATAATCAAGGCATGCTTTCGACGAAGGCATGCGTGGATGATGTAGCTTGAATATTTTATCAGTCTGGACTTGTGCCATCGCAGTCTGAACAAATAAGGCTTACGATCCCTCTTTCGAATAATCGACCCGATTCGATTCGCGATTCGATTCGAATCAAGAATGTGTGATTCGTCCTTACAAATAGAGACTCAACTCTACCAAACACAAAAGGGACATGTGAAAAGGGAAAGAGAGGACAAAACAAGAAGCTTGCAGAGCCATTTGACAAACCTTTCAATAGACGATGGGAGCCAAGGTATGTGTATGTATTTACTTCACAGCCGTATGTGTATTTTATTTAAGCAGTGAAGTGGGAGAACTAGTAACATCTAAATATACATACGAATTACTTTATATTTATTTTATGTTCATTCGTTTTTCTTCCTCCACTCCCCGAAAACGGTTAATCCACTCAGTGTGTCGCCTCATCTCCTTTTTCTGTGGAGCGAAATTGTATATACATATGTTGATCCAAACGGTCTCTAACAGCCAATCACGTGGAAATGACAAGTGCGCTTGAACCTTAATACGAGTAATTTTTTGTCATCGACAAACAAAAGACGCATAAATAGGTGAAGAATGCCAGTAATGATTCAACCCTACATCCCAGAATCATTACTGTCCCTCCCTCAAAATAGGTTCGTCTTTTCGTGTGAACTTTATTCGATTCGGACGTGATCATTGTGAGCCCCCCCCCCCCCCCCCTCCCCCAACCACCACCACTAACACACAAGTTCGCCGTCAGGGACGTTACGTTAGGTGGAGTCAAACAATTATGGTCGTTTTTTGCAGTACGATGACATGGAGCCATTCCATTTTCCTCTATGCAGTTCTATACAATTAATGATGGGTGTATAGTGTGGGGGGGGGGGGGGGGGGGAGGGTATCATAGATTGAGAGACTACATTCCAAAATAATTAATGTTTACCCGATGATCGGAACCGGCCACCATTTGGTAAATTGGACTCGGATTTTCGTAACAGATTTATTAGAGGCTGAATAACATGGAATTGTATTAACTGTTGATGAGAGTAGAGAAGTACTCACATAGGAGTGGACGCCAGATGTTTTGTTGACATTATTAGACATAACTTTGCAGGCCAATATTGTCAACAAACAATAATATTGTAGGATGTGTTGATAGACAGTACAATAACATTCTGCAGTACACGGCAAAAATTCAGATTCAGCATTAAACTTGGAGCTTATCCAACGCAGTTGCCAAACATTTTGAAACAAGGGGGATATGAACAGCTGGCATATCGAACCAGTTTTGGTTCTGGAAAGAACCAAAACTGGTTCGATATGCCAACTGTTCATATCTCCTTTGCTTAATAAGGATTTGAGACAACCTCGTATAAGCTCTAAACTTACGGCTGAAACCCCCTGAATTTATGTTTAATTCTGTTAATATTTAATGTTAATCTTTATAAATGTATTTGATTTGAAATAAATACTGTTTAAACAGAACTAGTTCCATCTCAGGGACAAGATTAGAACCTGTTTTGGTTCTAAAGAGAACCTATATTTTTTGCAGTGCACATCGGCGGATTGTGGGCAATCGGATGACAATGGCAACGACTCCTGGAACATCGGTTCAATCGATTGTTGGCAAGCATTTTATGATAATTCGTTAACCGCATTTTATTATCTTCTGCAATTGTTCAACTGTTAATGTAAAATTATGTCAATGGGTTACAATACAGTGTTTACGTGCCAACAACGCCAACTATAAAAAAAACTTGCATCCTGTTCATGTAGAAGGTAGTATGCCATCCTTTCTTTTAGACAAATAAAGAGAGATGCCTAGTATTTTAAAAGACTGTTTCAGTAGGGAGATTTCAGTTAAAATGAGTTGTTGGGCCTGGCTGGAATGAGCTACAACGCTGATCCCATCCAGGTTTAGCAACTTATTTTTTTATTGATAATGTCAAACAAGTGGAGATTGAGTGGATTTCGCATGTGGCTAAATGTACTATGCTGGCTTGATACTTGAGAATGTGAGTCAACTGAAGAAAAGTTGTGATATTGTACAGAACTGAGAGAGTCCAAACTGAATTGTGGTTTTATTTGGGAAAATTCTCTGTTTACCACCCCCCCCCCCCCCCCCACACACACACACACACACCAACTTCAATTTATCCTGATGAATTTAATTTGGAAATATTGCTCTCCTGAGTACCACCGGATGCCTCATATTGTTAGTACTCAGAAATCTTTTTTACAACATTCAGGCTCAGCCCAAGTGCAGAGAGCACACCAGTTCTTAATCTGGTCTCAGTACAAAACCAGGGGAAATTTCAAATTTCGTTTCATTTTGGCAGTGTCTGTATCACCCAAATGTATGATTTATTAATTTTCCAAGTATCTTGTTAACTGTGTGCACTGTATATGTGGAAAACAGTTGGGGATTCTGACACAAGCATTGAAGTGTGTGGTCTGAAAAGGGTTGAATGTAGGCTTTTCTGCTAAACTGGTTGCAGGGGTAGGGGTCATATATCCAGTACTGCTTGTTCATTTGTTTCTTTCTTCATTCAGGTCATATGATTATCTCATGTTAGAGTGTGCTTCTGTCAAATGATGTACTTCTACTGTGAATTGTACTTTATCCGAACACCTTTATCGAACAAAAGTACATTCTTTTCATTTTTATTTTGAGAATAATGTAAGGTTTACTGTTTTTGGCTTTCGTTACTCTGAGAATAACTTTTTGACTTTGATAGTTTATACAGATATTCTGTTGGTATACTAATGCAAAAAGATGACGGTTTGAGGACAACAAATTCATTAAACTTGTTGTTTGGAATCAGTGAAAAATGTAAAAATAGTGAAAAATGTAAAAAGTGCTACATGATTGTTTTTCACTCAACCAATCGGGGTAGGTTAATTGTAATGCTGATAGATTAGGCAAAGAGTATTGGAATTCGCAAAAAGGATATTTAATATATTAGACAGTATTTTTCTTTAATTTAAACCCACAATTACATATATTTTTATAGACTTTGTAGAAGGTTTAGGTTACAATACAGTGTTTTCATGCAAACAGCGCCTCTAGCGGTTTGCACCTCAACAACCTTTAAACCTTTAATGGAGGAGAAAACATCCTGGAATTACCTGATTGGTGGGAAATGAACTGAGCTGGCAAGTGTAAATAAAATTTTAAAGTGCATGTATTGGAAAAGATATAAAATATTGGTGACTATTGTATTCTGAAATGTGTGAGAGAAGATTGAAATTGGGTGGGGGTAGGTAAAAATATGTCTATTTCATTCAGTGCGAAACTGGACAGCAGTACAGGAAGCTCCAAATTTAAAGGCAGAATTCACACGGTGACCTACATTTTTTTTTCACTTCATTTTTTCATGAGATGATCAACTAAATGGATACAGTACGTGGAGAGTGTATTATCACTAAGTCACTCACAGAGTGGGGATTCCACCCGAGCAATAATTGCAAATTTGTTGCAAAGCATTACCAGCAAAAGCAAAGTTTCAGCCAATTGACCTCCGGGTTAAACCCGGAGGTCCATTGACTGAAACATTGCTTGTGTTTTTTGTCGATATGTACAGAATTTGAAAATTATAGCTTGGGTGATAAGCCCACTCCGCGGGTGATTTTGTTACAATCCACTCTCCACGTACTGTAGGTGGTTGTTTTTTGCCCAAATCAGCTTGATGAGATGGGGAGAGGAGGAAAAATTAGTACTGTCATCAATGGAAAAAAACACTGTATTGTAACCAATGATACCATTCAATAAAGTTGAAAAACTTCCAGTTTCGTATTTCACTCTCGGCGATGACGGACAAGTAACGCGGGCAATTAGGATTAAGTGTCTTGCCCAAGGACACAACTGCTTGTGTCAGGATGGTAAATTAGAGTGCCCAAAAGTTAATCACCAGTTGCTCAGTTGTTCCTTGCGTGTACTCGGACTCCCTGCACCCGTAAAATTGTCCGACATATAATCCAAGCTGTTGAAAGTTCCGTTTCACTCTTATGAACAAACAAACTTAAAACTATGCACATTTGACCTTCTATGTGTCAAGCATGTAGATGGGTACACTGCAAAAATATAGGTTCTCTTTAGAACCAAAACTGGTTCTAATCTTGTCCCTGAGATGGAACCAGTTCTGTTTAAACAGTATTTATTTCAAATCAAATAAATTTATAAAGATTAACATTAAATATTAACAGAATTAAACATAAATTGAGGGGGTTTCAGCCGTAAGTTTAGAGCTTATACGAGGTTGTCTCAAATCATTATTAAGCAAAGGAGATATGAACAGTTGGCATATCGAACCAGTTTTGGTTCTGTACAGAACCAAAACTGGTTCGATATGCCAACTGTTCATATCTCCTTTGTTTCAAAATGTTTAACGACTGCGTTGAATAAGCTCTAAGTTTACTGCTGAATCTACTTCAGTTCATGTAATATTCTGTAAAAATTGAATGTTAATCTTGGTAAATTTATTTGATTTGAAATAAATACTGTTTAAACAGAACTGGTTCCATCTCAGGGACAAGATTAGAACCCGTTTTGGTTCTAAAGAGAACCTATATTTTTTGCAGTGTAGGTGTGATTCTTAGCAAAATATGACTAATATATAAAAAAGTATTCACGAATATGTTGTGTTGGATATACCTGGAGAGAGTGTCCTCACCTGGTTGGGCATTCCTCAATGGAAACAACAAGAAGTGAAGCAGTGCATGCTTATGGGGGAAAAAACTATTTCAAATTTGATCTTTTTTTCAATTTTGTCCTCCAAAACATAGCTTTAAAGCGAGGCTGTTTGGGTTTTTTTTAATTCGGTATTAGTTTGGTTTCAGGAAAAAAACTCAGTTCAGTTTTCAATGTGTTAAAAACATATAGCAAATAACACTTCAGGCTCCGTAACTTGTAAAAAACATTCTTTGTTGCTTATGTTAGATGACTTCCACCCCAGGCATTGGTGACCAAATTCTATTTTACCAATAGAGTTTGTTTACCACAGTTAGCAAGCACTGCTTCACTTTCCGGTTCTATTCTTGCAAAAGGCTCGATTCTTGTCACAAAATCTCAAAGTGCCCTTAAAGGCCCGAAAAGAGCCTTATCTTTTTCTCCCTCGTAATAAGGTAACAATGAGCCTTAGCAGTGTCATCTATTGAAGTATAGGCAGCCAAGACTTCACTTGAATTTCTGCAAGGGTATTGTAACTTCCACCAGCATTACCACCAAAATGCTGTGTGTGGGAACAGGTGTTCTATGTGTACATATAAGATAGAGAATAAATAGGAACTACAGTTAAAACTAGAAGTCCTGTCACGAATAGTGCGCTTATCTAGGCTTAATTGCGCGTTGGAATTGCGCGCAATTGCCATATCGAATGGCATCCAAAGCACGGCAGGTTCTCTTGATTACTCATAGCAAACACATGCAATGTTTCTGCCAATGGACCTCCGGGCTACCCGGAGGTCCATTGGCTGAAACATTGCTTGTGCACTGGCCATATGTTCAGAATTGGATAGCTTTACTTGGGCCATAACGCGTACATTAACGCGCATATCAACGTGCTATTTGTGCGCATTTCATGACAGGACTTCTAGTTTTAACTGTAGGGCCGGTAATCAGATTTAAACCAGGAGTGGGATAAGGGTTTTAACTGTTCGGCAAGCCGAGTGGTTAAAACCCTTATCCTACTCGTGGTTTAAATCTGCTTAATGGCCCGAGTACCTCTTTGTTTTATTTATACCATTTTCTTAACAAATAATCGACTTTGTCACTTAAAATGGAGAAAAAACGACACTTTCTATCGCAAGCACACGGGCGATCATTAGCAAAATGTGAGTAGTATATTTATAATTGAATCTCAACCCCACCCCCTCCCAAAGTAAAGTAACAGCCCCTAATGTAGTACCAACCTGGATTATTGATAAATAGGTTATCGCCACTTGATTCCTAGAACTCTTCTCCCCGTAGAGACCAATGTAAATTACTTCCGGTTGGCATGCGAAATTCTTTGTTTCGGAGCGTGCGTTGGGTCATATGTGATGGTATTCAATCGCGTTGTCAAAACTGCGATCATACTAAGGGAAAAACCCTACTACTGTGTAACTGTGCGTCATAACTTAATCACAGCGGAAGAGCTCTTAACGGCCGCTTTGTATGATGTGCAATGTACAGGCCAATGTTGATCGATATGCAAAATCTTTCCTAGGGCAGAATATCTAGGACCCTCCTCCACCAACTCACCCCAGCTGGGGTGGTTGGTGGAAAAGGGTTCCGCGGGGTTCTCCGTAAGAAAGTTGAAATTTACTATCAAATGCTGTAGTAATATTGACAACAACGCAAATTCTTGAATAACTAATTATTTTCATTTTTTGACTCAAAAACATAGGTTATCGCGCCTAGCTTGAACGAGCTCATCGAGCGCGTTCCAATGAGGGTCATAACCTATGTTTTTGAGTCAACAAAATTAGTTATTCAAGAATTTCTTTTGTAAGTGTCGTCTACTCTTCATGTTAGGTAAAGGGTTAAGATTTGCATGGTTACTATTAGCAGAGTTAAGAGAATCGTAGGGACAAAACATATCTATTTGGCATGTCTATTTCACTTGATACCGTACGGGCGTAGTGGACAGGTCACTTTCCACGAGTGGGCAATATTTCCACGAACGCAATAATATAACAATAACATGAATTTGGAGTGCGATACGGTTTATTAACGGCCCTAGAGGAAAGAATAACGGCCCGAGGGTGTATCACCGGCCTGAAACGAGGTCGAGGGCCTTTAATAAGCGAGATGACTGTTATTCATTCCTGAAGGCCCGTTAATAAACTGGGACGCCCGACAAAATCATGTTATTACTATTATTACCATTTGTTTTCATTAACGCCCGCCTCTGGTTTTCTGTTGCATGACGTCATGAAGTACTAAGTTCTATACTCCGTTAATATACTAGAGAACGCCCGCTGAAGTGGTAATAATATTGGATTCCAAATTCCAAACACTAATTATAGGAATAATCATAAAAAATATAATTAAAGAAGCACCGAGTACAATTAAAATTTTACTGATGACGATTTTTATTACCTGGTAAACGCATGCGTGGACAAGACTGCCCACGCGTGGACTACGCCAGGCCCACAGCGACTTTATTGTTTTTATCTAAGAGAGACGTCATGCCATGCTGGGCATTACTGTATGATTCAAATAAGATCTGACCACTGTCAGCTGAGTTATGTTCCAGGCATACTCGCACGGATTGCCAGACAGATGCTTCCCAGTATCCCGGTAATCTTATGTTCTCATCGGTAAGAAAAAAAACTTACTCTTAGCGTAAAGTATAGGGCAAAATCTATGGGAAAAAATTAACTTCGGGTGTAATCTTTACGGATTGGCCTTGTCTAGAAAGTTGAACCATCATTATATATGTTATTTACAAACGTCTGTATCTGAGACAAATGTTATCAAACAAAATGTATTTTTTTTAAAGTTTATCATCAACTTTCCAACAGTAACTTGTACATTCAAAAACGATTTAGTCAGCCTTTTTACAAGCCTTCAAATATTGTAGTGATGTTTCATGCAATTATTAGTTACACAGTTTGTTGGTGGCCTAATATGGCATATATGGTGTCAGTTAATTTCATATTGGACGAGAGGAAAGCTCGAGTCCAATATGGAATTAACTGACACCATATATACCAAATTAGGCCACCAACAAACTGTGTAACGGATATATCTTACCGACTGCTGCATCGATGCACAGAACTAATGACAACAGCGATAAAAATTAAATGAGAAAATTCTCACAATGTGTTCACGTGTCTTTGCCTTGTTACAATTTATGCCTGTAGGCACTCTCCCATAAATTGTAACAAGGCAAATTCATACATACCAAACTGTTTCATTTCGAAGGTAACATGACACACATCCACAGAATATGAAGCCTTTCAAGTTGCCTAACCTGCACTTCAGACCAAATATGGGCTTCCAACACTCAATTTTTCAACTTGAAGCGTTTATCGGCTGCCGCCATTTTGAATAATCAATGAACAAAGGGGAGATTACCCACTACCTGTCAGCGAAAATTGATGTTGACAGGCAGTATATGGTTTTATATGCAGTCTGCATGTGACGTCTTTAAACCAATGAAATTCCCAGAGACTTGTAGGAGGTAAGATATAATTACTTATACAGTATGGCCGTCGTGGGCTGGTCACTTTCCACGTGTGAGCAATATTTACACGAACGCAATAATATTAGATTCCAATTTATAGAGATAATCATAAAAAATTTAATTAATGAAGCACCGCGTACAACCCGGTTCTTCATTAATTAAAATTTTGCTGATGATAATTTTTATTTCTTGTCAAACACATGCGTGGCCATCACTGCCCACGCGTTGATTACAACTGTATTGTACAACAAGCCCAACATGCATTACGAATGCATCATTGGAATATCAAAGTACACTTACCTCTGGAAATCCGTCTTCCACTCTTATCCCATCGGGATATAACTGGTGATGCACTCTTTTCGCGTCAATTGCTTTATTCACATCCATGCCAAACAGTATGGCATTAAGAGTTACCTACGAATAGTAGAAAATGTAATGTTTCAGCAGAGGAAATCAAAACAAAACTTAAAATAAACTGGAATTGTCTATTGATGATACAGCGTTTTTTGATGAAGCCAGTTAGAAGAATCTACGAGCTAGTGGTTTTCGCGAGTTATTTATACCAAGCACAAATTATAGTACGTGTTACTGACTCACTCATATATGTTTGGTCATTGATCAGAAAAAGGAATTTCGTGAAAAATGTGAAAGTTTTCGACCTGGGATGATCATAAAAGGGAGATGTGAAGGCATGGCGGTGTATGCCTACAAGGAATAGAAGGCCGTTTCACACGGCGGCGACACAATTTGTGGATGCGACACGACAAAAAAAAACAAAAAAAAACAAAAAAACAAACGCGCTCAGCAGAAACTATACAGTTAAAACTAGAAGTCCTGTCATTAAATGCGCACAAATAGCACGTTGATATGCGCGTTAATGTACGCGTCATGGCCCAAGTAAAGCTATCAAATTTTGTACATATGGCATGTGAGCAAGCAATGTTTCCGCCAATGGACCTCCGGGTAACCCGGAGGTCCATTGGCAGAAACATTGCATGTGTTTGCTATGAGTAACCAAGAGAGCCTGCCGTGCTTTGGATGCCATTCGATATGACAATTGCGCGCAATTCCAACGCGCAATTAAGCCTTGATAAGCGCACTATTCGTGACAGGACTTCTAGTTTTAACTGTAGTAATTTCAGGATTCTGTTCAGACAGCGCGCGATGCGACAGAGCGATAAAGCGACAGAGCGACGATTCGCGAAGCGACTGGTGCAGCGATTTTTGTAAACGTTTTTTGGTCATCGCCTGGCGACAAACCTTCAATTGACCAATCAGAGAACTGATAAATGGGGAATCCCCTATTCGTGACATTCTACCTGAATGAAATCGTTCTTACCTCAAGCAAATGGCTAACCGTTGCTGAGTAGAAATTGGCTTCCTCATGTTGGCGATATGCTTTGTTATGGACAGGCCGATAACGTCCATCAGATGGTCAAATTGGGTAGTGGTCATTCGAAAGTATTGCTTGAAACGACCCAAATCAAGCCTCAGCTCAGCTACCAGACGATAGAATTCTCTAAAAGACCTGTGTGTCCAATGTTTTCTGTTTTTTATCTTTTGCTTTGCAGCAAAAGCAACAATGTTCGCGTCCGTGTGTATTGTCCACCCCGTGCCATTTGAACAGCCCATCTGTGCGTAGAATAGTTGCATTTTTACGCTGCGATAGATCGCCCTGTCCGTGTGAAACGGCCTTAACTGCGTTTTAATGGTAACGATTGAAGTCTAAAGCAGCATACACGTCCGGCAACTGTGTATTGCCGTTGTAAGTTCGTACTGTTGTTTTTCCGAATCACTCGCTTCACTCTTACGAATTTAACTCTTTACCCAACGTAACGACCAAAACCGCCCAGCGCTATTCACAAAAATCGCCAATTCATTTGGTATCTTAACCTATGTTTCTGAGACAAGAAATGAAAAAAAATAGTTATTCAAGAATTTTGATTGCAAGTTTCGTCTGCTGTTCATGTTAGGTAAAGGGTTAAGGATGGGCAATACCCATCTTCCCAAGCAGTCGTTCCGATCGAGAAAAACTATCACATTCTAGAGTTTGGCAAGTGACCATTGGGTTTATATAGTCAGCATCAACTCAAATGGTTCATTTCTACTTCTAGTAGGCAATTCCGTACTAAATACGCGGTAAAGGTAGTTACCCGACTACACCTTAGATGCTAATATTTCTTTTGCGGTCTTTTAATTCGGTTCGGAGGCTTAACAGATAATTGTCACGAAAAGCGGACAGGGAATTTCGGCCGAATTGCGAATGTCCCAGTTTCTCCCCACAACAGCTTAGAAAGTCACATTCCGAGAAAGATTTGCGAGAAAACTGAATCTGAGATGATTTTGTCGCTTGTTATTCTCGGTGTGCTCTGGAGTTTGCAGTATTATATTTCGGAAATCTGCCTTCAGTTGTCAGCGAAACATTTTATACCATCGAAACTCCGAGAATGTGATCAATTATGTTTAGTTTTTAGAATGCTGGTATTTGACGATTCGAGTCAGGCTCGCAACTTCCAGCGTTTCATAACCAGGGGCGGACTGGGTCAAAAAAAGTTACCGGGAAATAAATCAAGGCGAACCCGGACCCGGAGAAAATTTTGATTTTTCGAACTGAATTTTCTCGGTGGTTCATACTGCCAGCCCGCCTCTGGTCATAACATGCGTATGGCTTCAATCGCATCTTAAATCATTTAGCATGATCATCAGTTGAGGAAGTGAAATGACCTCGAAACGTATTTACAATAGTTCATAACAGAACAAGAAACACTTGCAGACTTTCATCACATGAACCACCGGGTACAACCCGGTGGTCCATGTGATGAAAGTTTGCAAGTGCTTCGAATGCACTATTATATAAGTTCATAATGAAAATAAAGTATTATACAAGGTAATAGTCTACTGCATGGAAACGGCATAGCCATAAAGGCTGTCTTCCTGCCGCTCCCATTTAAAAAAAAAACAACCCCCCCCCCCCCCCAAAAAAAAACAAAAAAACACATTTGGTCTGACCTCAGAGTTTGAGGTGGGGGTGGTCGAGCCTAATTTTCTTTTTTTCCCGGTCGTGAGAGTAGCATGGGTTAATGACCAGAACTGTACGGTTCGGGTTGAAGATCGATGTGGAGAGATCCAGAGGGGTTAGTGATGCAGTCAGGACATAGTGGATTGGTACAGGATATGTTAGTCAAATATGAACTTAGCGCGTTCTCTCTTAATCTGTTCTTGAATTGGGTGGGACCTATTGTACTGTTGAGTTAATGTAGGGATTTCGTTCCAAAGACGTGGGAAGGAATGGAGAGGTAAGTCGGATGAAGAACTAGTTCTCGGCTTACGTATAAGTATTTTGCCAGACTGCCTTGTGTTCATGCCCGACGGATTTTATGGTATATTTTAAACGTTTCGTCAAAGGAAACAGGTAATTTGTTATTGCACCAGTCGTGCATGAACAAAAGCGTCTGCAGTTTGAAGAGATCGTGGAATTTTAGTATTCGACAGCTTTTAAAAAGTGGATTCTTGTGTTTTGTTCTCAGAAACTGTAAATAATTAACAAGTGAAAAATCTACCCCACGGGGATTTTGTAGTAATCCACCCTCCATATACTGTAGTCTCAATATTTTTGTCTCCTGTTTGATCGGTTCAGTTCGTGACTTCACTACCGACCTCGCTAATAGTGCATTACATTTAGCCTTGCACAGCACAAACGTTCTTGTGAATTTCAGACTACTTCATTATTTCACAGTTAAGAGCGCGTTAACTAACGAGCATTTTCTGCGCAAACTGTGACAAGACTTCTTGTTTCAATTGTATTAACGTTTTCTTGTTTGAATCCGTTAATATCCGCGCCTGAATCAAGCTTCCCTATTTCAACTTTTGTCAATCCTTTCTCTGACAAAAACCACATCTAAAAATGTGGTACCGACATAGGAAATTCTTAACAGTTTTTCGAGTCACCCTTTGCACATCAACGACACAAAAACCTAAATTTCGTCCGATTTTTATGACATTTCAGTATATGTTTTAGTATTTTATTAATAAATAAAATACTTTTATTTAACAAGACTTGCCTAGATGGGAGAGCCATCGCACCCCGTGAGAACGAGCACTAATTTCTGAACTGTGCATCCTAATGAAGCGACAGCGAAGATGATCACCTTGAACAAAACAGCATTGTGATATGGTAATTGAAATGCGATTTCAGCTCAGTGTGCAACTTGAAAACCAAAGTAACGTGAACCTTCTTACAAACCGCGAAGAGACAGTGTACGTCAATATGCTTCACAGTCACAACTGTGTAGGGCTGAAACGGTTGGCTCATATTCACAACCGACTAACCGAGAACGATAACTGGATAATATCCCTGGTTATCCGTTGGCATTATTTCACCGAATATGGGATCAAAACTACAGGGTTTGGAAAGCAGTATTCGCCGAAAATATTCCTTAGTGTGTATACAAACGAACGTTGTCATGTTCTCGACAAAGTTAGTTTGCGTACAAACTACAGAATAATTTCGGCGATTACTCAGTACTCACGGAAATTGCCGATCATTAACGAAATCTTGAACGCCAAAGTCGATTATTTCTTAATATACACAACACAGCTTTGGGGTATAATCTATCTCAAAGGAGACGCGGCAGATTTGCTACGTTTTAACCTCGAAATGACAATCACTATCGATATTTAGGATAACCGGTTGACATTTTTAACTAGTCGGTTAGGTAGGTAACTGGCTTCAAACTGGTTATCCGGTTAACTCTTTCTGTACTACAACTGTGTTCAGCGTGTGTGCTGCAACTATGGTGGACAATTTCGAATGTTCGTTGTATGGGAGTTTTCGCGTCCTATCGAAATATCAAATCGTACCATTTAAAAGTTTGGAAACCGAATCGAATCTCGAATCGAATCCATTTTCAATATTGTTAAGATAAAATGACTGTCTTACTAGTGATGTCTACAGTACGGAGGGTGGATTGAAACTAAACCACCCGTGTAGTGAGGTTATCACCCAAAGTATCACTTTCAAATTTTATACATATGGACAAAAAACACAAGCAATGCTTCAGCCAATGGACCTCCGCGTTTAACCCGGAGGTCTATTGACTGGAACTTTGCCTGCGCTTGTTATGCTTTGCAAGAAATTTGCAATTATTGCTTGGGTGGAATCTCCACTCTGTGGGTGATTTAGTGATAATACAATCTCCACGTACTGTACCTCCCATGTGATCTCAGTAACAACAGACGTACGGGTTAGACTATATGGTAGCATCGAGCCACAAGTACAGGTACAAGTGGAAGGATTTGCCACATGTTTCTGAATGGTTAAGTAATTTTGTTACCATGGCACAAGAGGTATTTCGTGTAGAAATGTCGGTATGGACCAGTTTATAGACCATATCTGACACGCACTTTCATGAAATAGAACCGTGTATGATGGGGGTTCCCACACATTGACTCCAAGTCATCTCTTTGAATGTATCTCTTCCAAAAGGAGTAGGGACATTTTCTGTTCTTATTATTCAAGTGGTATCACCTTACCGCAGTTGTCTGATCAACGGGGCAAGGT
This sequence comes from Pictodentalium vernedei, assembly GCA_031216915.1. Taxonomy (NCBI): domain Eukaryota; kingdom Metazoa; phylum Mollusca; class Scaphopoda; order Dentaliida; family Dentaliidae; genus Pictodentalium; species Pictodentalium vernedei. The sequence goes on from CM062291.1 coordinate 401,653,225, forward strand.
TCAAACGAGAATTGACCTCGCATCTTCAAAGTGGACGGAGAAAAATCCATATATCGCCCCTTTTGTGGAACCAGGCGCCATCGGCAATGCTTTAAGGTGAGCCTGATGTTCCAAGAATGTAATGACTAAGGTTCCGACTGATAAAATACTTCGTCTATATACATCACCAAGGCTTGATGGTGTAGTTTGAATATTAGTCGGTCGGGATAATAGTTCAATAGCCTTCTTGGAAAATTATTTGTGGATAAATAAGATACACACGTAGTGGTAGTAGTGACGTAACCTCTTATTGTACCTAACGCAGACGATATCAAAATATATATTTTTTAAATAATATTCTTTCTGTTTTTCAGAAAATGTCAAGAAAACCATATCATGTGACCCCTCATTGGAACGAGCTTCACGAGCTCGTTCCAATGAGGGGTCACATGACATGGTTTTCTTGAAATTTTTTGGAAAATATATTTTTTGTCGGCTGCTGAATTGATATATTACGCGGCCGGATGCGGCCGATTCGTCAGGTAAAGGGTTAATTAGCACGTTCAACACTCCAAACTTGCCATATTAGGCCCACAACAGCCAGAATCGAGTGCTAGGAAGCTCCAATTTGAATAAACGACTGCGTGTGTGACATTAGTCCATGTATCAAATCCTGTGTGGTCAGAAAGTGCTTGATAACCAGGATGACCGAATAGATAGCTTCGACTCCAGTCTGAACGAAAATTTCTCGACTGGGAAATTATTGGGGTGCGTTACTCTATCCCCCCCCACCCCCCGCGCGAAACCCCTTCTCCAAAGATTAATCCCTCGATTGAAACCATTAGCAGACGCCATCTGTGGAATCATGGGGGCGTTGTGGTTCAGTAGGAAGAGGCGCAGGCTGCAAGCCGAGAGGTCCTCGATTCGAATCCCACCTGCGGCAACCGCGTTGTGTCCTTGGGAAAGACACTTCACCCCCTTTGCCCGCGTGGGGGTACGGTGGCGTTGTGTACTAGGGCGTACTGCACGTCGATGGTGCACTTGTCTTCAATCAATGATAACCCTGCTTGTGTGGAGTTACTATGTTGGGGAGCCTGACATTTGCTCGCCGTTGCTTGGTGGTTCTCTCCGTGTACTCCGGCTTCCTCCACCTGTAAAACCGCCAGACACGAGGTGACCCTGGCTGTCGAAAGTGTCGTTAAACCCCAATAAATAAATAAATAAATAAATCGGTGGAATCATATCTTGAATTACTAACAATTTTCATGTTTTTTGTCTAAAAACCGTAACTGATGACCTCTCGGTGGTGGGGTGGGGGGGGGGGGGGTGGCTAAGTCGTACTGCACGTCGGTGATGCATTTGCCTTCAACCAATGCTAACCCTGCTTGCGCGGAGTTGGTTCGTTGAGGAGTCTGCATTACTGACCGCTACTCGCTAGTTCTCTCCGGACACTCCGGCTTCATCCACCCGTAAAACTGTCAAGCACGAGGTGACCCAGGTTGTCGGAAGTGTCGTTAATCCCCAATAAATAAGTAATTAAATGACCAATCGGTCAGGTTCGTTCCAATAAGGGATTACTGAAAGCTATTTTGTAGACGGCAAAATTGAGAAAAAATAACTAACCCTTTACCTAACAGGAAAAGCAGACGACACTTGCAAACAAAATTCTTGAATAATTATTTTTTTTCATTTTTTGTCTCCAAAGCTTAGGTTAAGACCCCTCATTGGAACGAGCTCGTTCCACAGAGGGGTCATGACCTATGTTTCGGAGACAGCTCGTCCCAAAGAACCTACGTTTGTGAGACAAAAAATGAAAAATATAAAGATAATTAACTGGCGATTTTTGTGTATAGCGCTGGTCAGTTTTGGCGTTACGTTGGGTAAAGGGTTAAATGCAATTTTTGTGAACAGTACCGATCCGTTAAGTCCGTTACTGCAAATAAACTGTTAGATAAGTAGCGTAAATCACGAAAGAACAGAATCAAAGTTCCCAGGGACCGTTGAAGTACGAAGCGGTATGTGGGCATTGCTCGTCATCCCAAAATGTACGTAGTAACCATTTGACGTGAAAGGTGGCAAGAGCCATTCAGTTCTCTATAAATCACATGCTGTACCAAAGTCTCGGGTCACCAGTCTAATTCACTAAGCTAGATGAACATTATTCATTTCTTAGCCTAATTTATGGGTTGTTTGTTTACCAACCTTTCTTGGAGTCAGCGCGCACTGTGCTGTTGATTTGATGTAAAGTACGTTTACTCACAAAGATATACAGATATTCTTTCGTACTCCAGTTGTAGATATTCTAAACAATAAATATTTATTTCGCCCTGAAAATATCAAGATATTTACATACTTGGTGGGAGTATGCGGCCTAATGAAACGCACCTGCAGTCGTTTTGGGTCTTTAGTCATGAGTATATAGTTTTCAAACATGCCCTATATCATTGGAATGTCATCTAAAGCACTGGCGATGGACTATTTAAGAGCTAGACGGGTTCCAAGAAATAATAGCGTTGAATCCCTTACAAAATTAGACTGGTGGCTTGTGAGCTTGATACGATACCTGAGCTGTTGTCGTTGTGACCCTTGGACCACCAGATGCTCCAACCACTAACTCCACATCACCGTCACCATTAACAACAATGGCAGGACAAATGGATGAAAGCGGTCGCTTTCCAGGTTCGATAAAATTGGCAGACGATGGTGGAACACCAAACTGGTTTATGACACCAGGTGTGGAGAAATTATGCATCTGGTTGTTGAATATTATGCCAGTTCTGCTACCGAAGACTCTGGAACCAAAACTGTAAAACAAAAACGCTCGTATGGTTAGAAAACCGACTGATTTGTAAATCCTTTCAGGAACGCCGAAAAAAGTTGAGGGACAGAGAGAGAGAGAGAGAGAGAGAGAGAGAGAGAGAGAGAGAGAGAGAGAGAGAGAGAGAGAGATACAGACAGAGAGACACAGAGAGAGACAGAGAGAGAGAGAGAGAGAGAGAGAGAGAGCTCTATTTTAAGTCAACATTAACTTTCCAACGCGTCATTGCAATCTAACAGTTAATTGGCAGGAAGGTGGTGCGAAGACACTTTACTCTTATTAACCCTTTTAACACTGTGGTATCTCCCGTGTCAGTTCAAATGCACCAATTAGAAGAGTGCATATTCATTATTTGGGGGTAAAACAATCAATATTTTCAACGTGCAGCCTTGGGGCTGCACGTTGAAAATATTGATTGGTCTTCCCCACACATTCACGTAGCAGCTATCCTACTTAACGAAATTATGAAGTATCATGTGCCTGGGCCGGAAAAGCGGCCGCTCGTGTTCAAAGGCTAAAGACGTGATCAAGGAATCTCTCGTTCTATTTGTCTGTTCTAATGACTTTAAAATCTAGAAAAATGCACATTTTTGGTGGCTGCATATATAACTAATGTCCCCATCGGGCTAAAATATTGTTTCGGTCCGGTGGGGACATTTGTTACACATGGAGCCAATCCGAGCATTTTTCTCAGTAATGTTGAGGTGCGCGAGGCCCAAACATAGGTTTGTGTATTCCGACACTGCCGCTAAGGCACATGAGCTACCACTGGTAATTAAGTCATTGTATGGGTGTTGTAAAACTATGTCCTCCTCAACCCAAACATTTCATTGTTGGTTTCTTCCATGAAAACAGTATTTTTTACTTTCCAAAGTGTGATTTACTGGGATTTCCGTGTTTGATTATAAACGATAACTTCACAGGTGAATTATGCAATCAACAATTTTATCATGTATCCGTGCGCGCAAACGAAGACGTTTTGCCGTGGGTGTAATGGGGACTTCATTGGTTTTTTTTTTGCTTTTGTTAACCCTTTACCTGACATGAAAAGCAGACGACACTTGCAAAAACAATTCTTGAATAACTATTATTTTCATTTTTTTGTCTCCAAAACATTGGTTATGAACCGTCATTGCAACGAGTTCGACGTGCTCGTTCCAATGAGGGATCATATCATACGTTTTAGAGACAAAAAAAAAATGAAAATATAATGAAAATTAATTGGCGAGTTTTGAGAATAGTGCTGGCCGTTTTTGGCCGTTACGTTAGGTAAAGGGTTAAATGATATAATGAAAAGTAATAAACAGAGTAATCGCTTGACTGAACTGATTACATGAAATAATTCATTCGAGGAGAGGGACTTTGTTTGTACAACGTCCCTCACCTCACGTAACCAGTCCAGTCAAGCGGTTGCTCTCTATCTAATCACTCTGATCCTTTGTTTCCTTTTTTTGAAAACATGCTTTATAAAAAGCCATTAAAATGAACTTACCGAGCTACTCTAATCTGACGAGGACGTTTTCTAATTATAACATATTCATACTGACAAGATGTGATAGGCATGGTTAACGGTTAAAACGATAAACGTAACACAGTTATCAAATTTTGTCGTCATAAATGGCCAGTTTGTGGTCTTCCGTACAAAACGTTTATCAACGGTGTCTCTGATTGCACTGAAAACTGTTGGTAGGTTTGTAGGAGCCCGTGTATATCTGTCACCAAACTGTTTAAATACAGAATTGGTGCCCTTCCTTCTCTTACATGTAAGTCGACCTATTCCTTCCTTCTATGTTCACCAGAACGACGCACCGTCTTTACTATTTCTCCTGATTTTCGTAAGAGCATATAGACCCACAACTTCCGGAGCTGTGAATAGGAAACAGCAAATAAATTCCAGTTGAAAATCAATCCATCTCAGTGGAAAGTGTATTTAACACAATGACGGCCGGTGGTATCGTCCATGTCAGTACAATGGCGGGAATTGGAAGAGTCTATATTCCTTATTTGGGGATAGATCAATTAATATTTTCAACGTGCAACCTTAGGGCTGAACGTTGAAAATATTAGTTGGTCTACTCCACACATTCACTGAGCAGGCATCCTACTTAATGAAATTATTACACGAATTCCTGCCCCGGAAAAGAAAATTGTTTTCTCAGTTTCAAAAAGTTAATAACACATGCGTTACCAAAAATAGTTCATTTTTGCAGCTTTAAAACAACGCATACGTTTTGCTCACCCACACTGTATTTCAGAAGCTTTTATATTACTTGTTCAAGCGAAAGACCCAACCCCCCAACCCCCCGCACCCCGACTTGGTCTAGGGCCGGCCCTTCGAATCTCAAATTTCGGCTCGAATCGAATAGCGAACCATATCGGACTGAATATTTTTAATCGAATCGAATCGTGAATCGAATCATATTGTACTTTATGTTGTCGATTCTGACAACTGTAAATATTTCCTGTCTTCACTGAAGTATTGTATTCACTGTCAACTCGTCTGTGTGCGCATGTCAATAAAAAGCGGAGTCTTCCGGAACCAGAATCAAAGTAGTTTTGGAAGCGAAACCTTCATAAATTTGTCTTGCTTTATCAGGTTTCCTTTACAGGAGATCTGATGAAAGAAGAGTTCAAAATGATGAGCGTTGTGGTAGGATTGTAAAAAAAATATAGTGACGATTCGAAATTTCCAAATCAGAGTGACTCAGTCAAATCGAAGCGAACGCTCTGAGCGTTGTTTTGAAGTAATAAAAATAACGACCTTTTTCCCCATTTAGCAATTTTAACACAATATTTTAGATCTCATTTTCGAGTTGATATAGAACAAAGACAATAATCAGTTGATCTAATTGTAATGTTCGATTTAGAATTTGTAATCACTGAATTTAGTTCTGACGCAACGATTCGTTGCGTCAATCTCATGTTCAGCGACCTTATATTTCAATCTGCACGTTCAAAGTTTGGGAACGGAAATGGACTCCATACTGGTTTATGTGTACTTCATCGCCACATATATTTTATATAAAACAGATTGAACGTCTTCACGGTATCCAATAATATCATCCATACATGACTGACAACGATTAATCGAATCCAATGAGCACTTTATATTGCTAGTCCCGGGGCAGGTCCCAGTTCATCGAAATGATGGGATAGGTAGTCTTTTTCAACAATAAGCTCGTATTCCATCTGACACGATTCCATTAACCATTAAAGGCCTATTTCCGACTTTTACAGCCACAGAAGAGGTGCTCTTAACATACCATCATGAGGCGTTTCTACTGATAATCTAGGCAATCGTTTCTAGTTACAGCCTTGGCTGCCTGTTAAGGCAGCCAAGACGTAACTAGAAATCACTGCTAAACCTCTGAACATATAAAGACTGTGGGCTGGTGGGAATTCAGGACACTTGTCTAGGCCTTTAAGAGTTAAAGCTACTAGATTTTTTAAGAAGTCTGATCGGCTTTTGTGTGGGAGAAAGGCCTGCACCAGACAATTAAGGTGTGTTAATACACTCCAGAATCAGTTGGGTTACAATCAATCCAAATCAATTGGGATAAGTGAATAGAAAACCAATTGGCTTTACACTCACTCAATCCTGTTGGTTTAGGTTAATTTCTAACCCAAGTGATTTTAGAGTGTACGATCCAACCTAAGCCCGCTTTGAAATTGTGACCAAAATAACATGCTTATTAAAAAAGAGCGATTTAGTGAACTTCTGTTCCAGTCTTCTGATACCGTAACTGTGGAAGCATTGGGGTTAAAATAATTTTATTTAAGGGCTTAGCTATTCGTTCCATTTTAGGCTTTCAGTTCATTCCAGGTTTATGTACTTATATAATTACAGCTGATAATATTTTATAATAGCTTATTTCAGGCGTTGTTAACAAAGAACACAGAAGGTTAAACATTATTTCTTCACTTTTTAATTTCAGGTCCCCAGTCATTTTGTTTCAGTTCAGTGCACAGAAGTTTAAGATGTTTTCTGGCTCTTCAGCTTTTAACGGTTCACTTAATTGCATTTAGAGTTGTCATGCTTTTCTACAGAACATGCAGTGAGTAATCATTACCTCATGGATCATTGGTCAATTATGTTTTGAATCTGCTGTATACATGCTTTGCGATGATTAAAAATTATTGATTGTCTTGTTGTGATATTGTGACCTGTGTTTTGAGACCTGATTCTGTGGGTTTTTATTGAAGTATTTAAAAAAAAAATATTAATACCATATAAATTAATTTTGTGAACAATTTTGTGCACACTCACCCTGGATAAGTTTTACTCAGTATTGAGGCTAATTTCCAGTATTTTACAGATACAGATAATATATGTGAAAGGGTTACAAATATTCTGGAACACTTTCTGGGAGCTATCAGGACTGGAACTCAGGTACAGTAAAAACTTATTATACAACTTCAGTTATAATTTTAAGGGCCTATATAAGTAATGGACTTTTGTTTATTTTGAAATTCTCATCTCTCATATTCCTTAAATTCAGATTAAATATACACAAATTATACATCAAAATGAAGTTTAGGATGTATAGAACACGAAATGCATATGTAATCAACTCATAGAGTTGACAGCAGGTTCCTGGAAGTCTGCTATCGTATTCGTACCAGAACTGATAATAAAATAATATTTCGCAAGAACAACTCATGGCCGAATGTGCTTCAGATATTCAATAACAAAGCTTGGCATTCAAAACGCTTTCGAGTGCAGCGATAGGACTGCCTTTTTGAAAAGGACAAAACTGTCTGCATTTTTATAGAAGATGGTTTCCAGGCCAGACAGACATGGGCAAATCACTCGATACCACGAATTTCCATCGAAAAACAAAATCGTAATTCTAAGAAATTTCAACAGGTATCATGATACCTTGCATTGAATATGGCAACTGTGCAATCTCTATCTAATAACAGTATACTGTATGAAGGCGATCTTTTTCATTATTTGATTTTAGACGGCGTTGTTTTTATGTGTTTTTTCCGTCCAATGACGTCGACCGGAAATAGAAAGTATATTCATACGGAAACAAAAGCAAAGGCTTTGGAATTTACCCCCATGCAGCTCTGTCGCCGTGTTTTGAAGAATTTTGATCCCATAGCTTTGTTCTTGGATATGTAAAGCACATTTGGCCACAAGTTGTTTTCGTGAAATATTATTAAATTATCAGTTCTGGTACAAATACGGCAGAGGCTTCCAGGAACAGTGGTGCCTGCTGTCAACTCTATGAGTTGATTACATATGTGTTTCGTGTTCTATACATCCCAACCTTCATTTGGATGTATAACTTGTGTATATTTAGTCTGAATTGAAGGAATATCGGAGGTGAAAATTTTCAAAATAAACAAAATTTCAATACTTATATAGGCCCTTAAAGTGTGTATTGGAATTTAAAATTATTCTGTTTTATATACTGTGGTAGTCTGGTGGCCTACGAAGTGTTCCATAATAATCCGATAATGGCACACTGGTCGGGCTACAGTGACTATCACCATGTCCTGATGGGCAGAGTTATGCAATCATTAATTTCTACAGTTGAAATGTAAATTAACAGTTTTAGTCTGTATTTTCCAGACAGTAATTTCATTATTTGAAAAAAAAACTCTTCAAGTGTGGTAACTTTTTAAGTGTTATTTGTACTGGAGTATTCTGTGACTAATCAATATTATATGGTACACACTTTGTTCACAGTGAATAAACGATTCGGCTCATTCAGCTTAGATGCAATATGCGCTTGGTCGTACACTACTGTGAATAATTTCGTGGCTGCAAGATTTATTTCACCGATTTCATACCGTCCTTACTTAGAAAATATTTTATTCCATGCTGGTCTACAATCCACGGCTGCCCTAAAAGTGCCTTAATTTATGTGCAGGTACTCGTTACAAGGGGGTATGATTGAAATATATTTATTACTTATTTAACCTATTATAGGATACACAGTTTAAATAGTTTAAATTGTTCCCTCTGAACAATAGCTGGTTCCATCTACTCATCAACTGTTATTTTACTATTTTGGCGCGACAGGCGACTAAAGTCGACAGACGGCAGACCACAGAAAGGTACTGCAGTAGTCATTTTAGGCAACTGTGTGTGTCCATTTCCAAGTGCTTTTAACCCTTTACCCAACGTAGACAATATCAAAATTTATTATTTTAAATATCATTTTTTCAAATTTTTCCAAAAATTTTAACAGAACCATATCATGTGACCACTCGATGGAACGAGCTCGACAAGCTAGTTCCCACGAGGGGTCACATGATATGGTTTTGTTGAAATTGTTTGAAAAATAATATTTTTTCAACTGCTGAAGTTGCATATTAGCGTGGGGGGGGGGGGGGGGCGATGCGGCCGATTCGTTGGGTAAAGGGTTGAACAAACATACGTATTCCTATGTTTCATGCACCATTTATGTCCTCTCCATGAACAACGATATCGTCCCTTGAAAGTATAAAGGTGTCATTTAAATATATACAGGAAATCATTTGAAAAACTGTCAATGAGATCATTAGAACATCTTTTAAAATAATAACGCTTTAGTCTAACAACCTATAGTTTTTTGTAAATAACGTGATGAATATTAGGCGCTAAGAATTCTGTTTCTCAGATTATTCCGCACCAAAAGAGTTAAACAAAGTGTTTTCATTTACAACTGGATAGTGTAAAATAATCACCAGTGATAGTTTTCATGCAGAATATCTAAGTACAAAGGTGAAAATAGAATTTAATTCTCTGGGGTCATATATAGATATATATATATATAGGTTTTTAGTATAGAGTACAGTAGGGCTTGTGTGAGGTATTTTAACCCTTTGAGGCTTTAATTATCCTGACGCTCAAACGTCACTGGGAATTCAGTTTCAACGTTTTTCAAAGTGCAACGTCAAACGTCGGAAAGTACAAATAACAAGATATTTTACACACGTGATTATCTGATTGAGGGATAGGTTATATTTTTGGTGCTCTGAATTTGTTATTCAAAACTTGTTTTATTACAAATTATTGGAGAGTGTCCACAGGACCCAACGTAATGGCCAAAACCGGCCAGCACTATTCACAAAAATCACCTTTCAATTTTCATTATTTTTCATTTATTGTCTCAAGCTCGTTCCAATGAGGGGTCATATGCTATGGTTTTGACGCAAAAAGTCAAAAGAATTAGTTATTCAAGAATTTTAGGATTACGTTTTACTCGTTGCTAGCTATCGACGTTCCAACGTGAATATTTTAAGACGTTACATGACGGTTTTTTTGTGAAATAGATGGAGATGGATAGAGAAATGTTAGTATACGCTAAACGATAGATTATGGAAGAAATTGCGGAAAGATTGAAATCGTATCCCACATTGTGAAGATATAGAAATTTTCACTTTCACGGTATCAGTCAAAATGGCGGCTTTCAAAGCATCACTTCAAGGTGAATACGAGTCAAATTATCACTGGAAATGATCAATTTGTTCTAAAAAACGTATAATGGAAAGAAAATCTAGTGTTTTTGAGTGGATACCGATCATTTCCAGCAATAACTCAACACGTATTCTTCTTGAATTGATGGATGAAACCCGCTAGTCAAAACATGGCCTGAAAGTCCGTAATATAAGTTTTTGGTTTGGTACGTCCTTTCAAAGGACGTACCAAACCAAAAACTTATATTACAGACTTTTAGGCCATGTTTGGACTAGAAACCCGCCAGCTGAATCAGATCGCAAGATGCTATCTGTTCCAAGTATCAATCGAATCACTTCCGTGTTTCACTGATTCAATGCGCTGTTTACTTTCACGCATCAATTCAAGGTTGAAACGAGTGGAATTATCAGATTCTTATAAAAAGCGTATAATAAGCAGAAAATCTAGTGTTTTTGAGTGGATACGGAAAATTATCTCACTAGTGACCGAGACAAATGGCCATTATCGCTCGCCATAACCTAAAAGGGTTTTTGAATCTGTCTTCTCCAACGACCACTAAAGTCGTCACTTCAAGGTGAATACGAGTCAAATTGAAAACTATTCATATTGTTACAAATCAACCAACTGCTTTTGCTCAATGAACAGACATATGAAGTACACTTCCGTCCCCGCACTGTGACATTACTCACTTTGCAGTTACATGAATGTTGTGTTTGATGAATAGAGAAACTTGCATTAATGCAGATAAACAGAGAGACATGCATAATTTGTTTCGTTTGTCCATTTCTGGTCATAAACCACAAAGAAAGTTACATTTACAAATCCGTCGACATTCACAGTTTTTTTTCTCCCTATTTATTTATTTATTTATTTATTGGGGTTTAAGGTCACAGACTTATGCACAATGACAATTCGTGACCGTGACAGTTTTACGGCTGGAGGAAGTCGGTGTACCCGGAGAAAACCACCGAGCAACGACGAGCAACTGTCAGCTCCTCGACTTTCTAACTATGTTCAAGCACCGCTCAAGCAGGGTTACAGTGGTTGAAGACATGTGCACCATCGACGTGCAGTACGCCTAAGTACACGGCGTCATCGTGCCCCTATGTAGGCAACCGGGATAAAGTGCCTTGCCCAAGACACAACGCGGGTCGTCCCGGGCGGGGATCGAACTCGGGACCTCTAGCATAGAAGTCCAACAGTCTACCACTGAGCCACCGCGCTCGCTTTTCTCTCCCTACATCTGGATATACACCATTTCTTTTAGCCTTTTCTGGGCTCTCACAATGTACATACAAATATTGTTCGCAATCCTTCTGTTACGTGGCTGTGTGAGGGTGATTCGTTTTGTCATACTAGGCCTAGAAATATAAGAGGTTTTCTAACACAACTGCCGTGTGTATACAACGTAACTCGACACAGTACATACAGTGGGAAATATATACAACATTTCTGCACACAATGCGTACATTTGGAAATGTGCTAAGTGCTCCACCTTGAAATCCGGACTACGTGTACGAACATCATGCAAGGACGCATATGATTGGTCTGCGCGCATCTGAAAGACGTTATGGACTGACAGAAATGCTTCGATAGAAAGCAGTGTCACACAAGAATGTAAACAGACCGTCTGTTTGAAAACAACATCTTCATCCACATAATTCAAGTATAATCTTGGTATAAATAAAATATACCGAAAGTAGCTTGGTGTACCAAATGTTCACCACGAGTGGTGAACATTTGGTACACCAAGCTACTTTGGGTATATTTTATTTATGCCATGATCGTCAGATTATTAAGAGTTTAAATGTTAAATAATACAATATTCAATATTAACAAGTGCGAATCTGTTTAATTACATGAACATCGATGGGTGGAACTTTCGCTGTCAATTTTTTCACCAAAACGAAATGGAAAAAGAAACGCGCAAATCAGGGGCCTTTTTCATTTTAATAACATAATAGCATACTATTTCGAGTTATGGATGCTCTATTAATATGAGGCAACGCACGATTGTTCATTTTTGGTATCTTACAAGGTAAACTCATTTAAAACGTAACAAATAATTGCCGCTTTCATTTCACTCTTTGCGAGGTGACGAACGATAATTTAGACAACTTCGCATTCATGTCGAGGTCACCAAAGGTCATCTTCGAAGTAGTTCCATGTTGGTGTACATTTTAACTTTTGAAATCCCATTGATGACGTGTGCACAACAGTCTCGCGTGTTTACCGCGGTTGGTATTTAAAGCTGAAATGTATGTCATACAGTTTAAACTTGAAGTTCTGTCATGAAATGCGCACAAATAGCACGTCGATCTGCGCGTTGATCTACGCGTTATGACCATAGTAAGGCTATCAAATTTTGTACATATGGCATGTGCACAAGCAATGTTTCAGCCAATGGACCTCCGGGTAACCCGGAGGTCCATTGGCAGAAACTTTGCCTGTGTTTGCTATGAGTAACCAGGAGAACCTGCCGTGCTTTGGGTGCCATTCAATATCGCAATTGCGCGCAATTCCTACGCGTAATTTAGCCTAGATAAGCGCACAGTTCGTGACAGGACTTCTAGTTTTAACTGTATGCTTTTTAGATATAGTAGAATAGGTAATTATGGTATACAGAACAAATCTCGGGTTGAGTACGGTGGACAGGAATCAACGATCTTCGTTATATTCTGTCTTATTGCACCATGAAACATTTGAAAAGTAGGATGAAAATGTAAAAAATGTTACTTTATCGCAACGCTCGGGATGCTCGTGTCGCTTCGCATTCGGTGTGTTGATGCTTGAATGAAAATAAGAAATAAAATGCGAAAAATAAGAAAGATAAACAATAAGGTTGTTTTACTTACTACATGCTGATAGTGCTTGTTGCAGAAACCGCGTTACCCTCTTTGTCCAATACAGAAAGATGAGATGTTCCCGAGTCATCAGGGTTCATAGAAAAGGCGGGCGCATAATAATCAACATCATGTGTCATGTTGTCATCAATCTGTTGTCTAATTGATTCCCCATACTCTTTGGATACCATGTTATTTAGAACCTGAAACAACAATTCGCAACATTTAGGACCTGCATTTTCAAACGGTTTCCAATGCTCTTAGAGAAAAATAGTCGAAGTCGGACTACGGGATGAATTCTCATGTGAAACCTAGACTCTTGGTGGTCAATAGCTCATAGTTTCCAATTTATGGTCTCTGTATCTGTGCGGAGAGAGAGAGAGAGAGAGAGAGAGAGAGAGAGAGAGAGAGAGAGAGAGAGAGAGAGCGAGAGAGAGAGAGAGAGAGAGAGAGAGAGAGAGAGAAGAAAATACACGAGAGAGAGTGTGTAAGGGAAAGTAAGAGGGGAAAGGGAGTGTATGAGATGAGGATCGGTTGATAACGAATGTCAATAAGGAACTGAGATTAAGTAACGGTTTACTAATTCCCAGTTCCTTATTCGATTTTCGTTATCAACCGATTTAATCAATAAGGAACTGGGAATACGTAACTGTCGTCACGTCCATGTATGAGATGGGGTATAAGCGTTGAGACTTAGTGCATGACGTGAAGTAAGCGGCGAAAGGGTGAGAAGTGACATGACGTCCATTCGTGATTTTTACAGCCCAAATGTAACGCCCGGGGGAATGTTTCCGAATTTGAACCACAAAAGCCGTCATTCCCTATAGTCCAGTCAATCAAGTCAAATTATACCCCAACCCCCAAGAAATTGTTATACAAATGTTTGTATTGTTTTGGGGTGGGAGTTAGTATCCAAAATGACATATTACAAATCCCCATTAATCCCAACACGGGAAAATGGTTATTTTGAACAATTCAATAAAATCAGTGAGAATTAGAATTTGCTCAGTACTCATTAAAAAGCAGGCCTGGCATTCTTTAGGAGTGCAGGAGTGCTGCACGCCTACTGCACGCCTAGAAAAAATTGAGGAGGGCAATTTTTTGTATCCCTTGATTTTCTGGAATGCCAGACCTGTTTGGACTGCCTTTGAAATCTATCATCATTTCGTCCCCTGAGTTCCAATGTGTTATCTGTGCCTACAGGCACAGATAACACATTGGAAATCAGGGGACGATTTGTCAATGTTGCATTGATTCATATTAATTCACGACCCATTCTGTGTTTATTTTCGATAGATTTTGAGTGTAGAAGACAGTCACATAAGAATTGAAAGCAACATTCTGAATAATGAGAAGTGTGTTCCAATTTTTCCAATATATAGCTGAATGCAATACAATTTTCGAGTCACAATATTAATAAATTGAAGTGAATATAACCAAAATAGCATACAAGTTTTTAGATTGAAAATTGCAGGTGCAATTGCACTCCCAAGCAATCTGAGGCGGGCAACTGTGTTTTGCACTCCTTGATTTTCTAGATTACCAGGCCTGTAAAAGAGTTTAAACAACAATCATTTCCGTGGTGAATACATCAAAATAACCAGTGACCATCCACCTGTACTAAAGCCTTGCTAAAGATGAAAAGATGTAACTGTGCCACAGGTTGTGAGACGTCAACGTGAAGTTGAAAAAATCCCAGGCTCACCGGTTCAAAAGTGTGTGGGAAATGCCAGGAAAATAATAACTGCTGCAAAGTCAATGCAGATAATCTGGAAATCTGATTTCGCATTGTAACAGAACCATCTATCGGATCTCCAGATTATCTGAATTGATATTGCAAAAGTTATTATTTTATATTTATTATCTCACAATCAACATGTATTTTGTCTGTATTAACTCCGCAACTGTCGTGTACCCCCTCCCCCCCCCCCCTGATACAGATGTTTGTATCAGGGGGGGTTATTGCCATTTCATCAATTCCCATTTCATCAACTGCCTCTAAAATTATATTTTCCCATTTCATCAATTCCCACTTCATCAACTGAATGAAAATATGTTTTAAGAGACAAATTAATTTAGATACAAATCAGTTTAGAATGCCTATTCTCAAGTAATTTGTCTCTTTTGAGTAACAAATTAATTTAGAATGCCACTGGGCATTCTAAACTAATTTGTTACTCAAAAGAGACAAATTAATTTAGAAAGCCAACAGGCATTCTGAAGTAATAGTATTTTACTAGAGTATTGTGCTTTAATTGTTACCTTCTGATAGATATTTAAATGTTATATGTTACTTTTCCCCACTTATTATGTGTTGGAATCCAGTTTCTCTGAATAAAATATTTAAAGTGTGTCAGAGAGATAAAATTACAACTGTGTCTGCATGCCTATCTGGTGTTAATATGCAATAAAGTATAAATAAGAAACTCTATTCTCTTTGTGGTGACCAGTCATTGTATAACCACTATCCAAACATTCGTCTGACAAATGTCTGGAAAGTGGTTATACAATGAACCCTCAAAATATTGATTTTTCATCAACTGGCTAATTGTATTTTTAAAATGTATAATATGTAATTATAAAACACACCTGAAAAAAAATCTGTTGATGAAGTGGAAATTGATGAAATGGGAAAATATAATTTTAGAGGCAGTTGATGAAATGGAAATTGATGAAATGGGAAGACACCATCGGGGGGGGGGGGGGGGTCGGATACAAGCATGTTCCTTTCGCGTGAGTTCCATTTGTTTTCTTTTTGTTCATCCGTAGGAATAAATAGTTCGTTATATATTCGTCTACATTCTTGACTTATCCCCAATATATTGTAAGATAAAATGATTATTACCATATTCGACCCGTCGCGATCTGCCCTTAGAACCCGGAGCTCGACTCGGATACATATTACATTATGGTAATAATCTCGATTTATTAAAATATGACATTCATGCATAACGGTAATTTTTAAAACATTTTCGCCCCTCAAAACCACATTTTTTATCTCGACTTGACAACGTCAATTATGAGCTATTGGGACGGGTTGCAATCCGTCGTCCGTTCGTCCGTCCGTCCGTCCGTCTATACGTCCGTCCGTCCGTACGTTTCTTTGTTCATCCACAATTCCTTTAGCACATATAACATGGCACAGCTCTTACCCGATCAGTTTCAAATGCCATACGTGGCCTTAGGGCAATGTCTAAATGAGAGCTATCAATTATTTTTCCGAGTTTTGTTGAAAAAACATGTCTGACAGCGGCCATGTTAGATTTGGCATATGAACTGTCAACAATTCTATTGGCACACCCTACAGGCCACATCTCACCGATCTTTTTCAAATTTCCTATGTAGCCTTAGCGTGATGTTTTTTCTGCAGAAACCTGATTAAATGATTTGGCATTACTGGAGCTTTCTATTTAGTTTAGTCCCTTCTGGGACAAGTTGAACTGCTCTGCCATTGACACTTTTATCTTGCTACCATTTATTTGGAGTTTAAGAGAGGTTATTTACCGATTTGGTTGGTGTATAATACGATGGCAGTGTTTGTGCTTGAAACTTTTTGAACGAGTTGTGATGAAATTCCAAATTTTCCAATTTTCGTACATTATATTTACTTTTTCACAATTTCCACCCCCAAATTTCACAATTTCTTGTGTTCAGTAATTGGGATTTCAAGCATAATATTGTACACGATTAGTTTGATCTAAGTACCACGAAAATTATTGTTGTTTGAACCCTTTACCCAACGCAGACGATATCAAAATTTATTATTTTAAATATCAATTGTTCAAATTTAAAAAAAAAAATTCAACAAAACCATATCATGTGACCCCTCGTTGGAACGATCTCGACTAGCTCGTTCCAACGAGGGGTCACATGATATGGTTTTGTTGACATTTTTTGAAATATAATATTTTTTCAACTGCTGAATTTGCATATTACGCGGGCGGATGCGGCAGATTCGTTGGATAAAGGGTTAAGGAGTATTGTGCAAATTCCAAGTTTCGCTGATTTTATTGAATTTTTCAATGTTTTCACCCCAAAATAACCATTTTCCCGTGATGGGATTAATAGGTTTTTTCAAATGCATTCTAATTCCTGCCCCAAAACAGTACAAATATCTGTATAGCAATTTCTTGGCGGTTGGGGTATAATTTGACTATTTTCATTTTCTCGCGAAGAAATAAGTCATCAAAAACATAATTTTCCGTCGTGTGATTTTTGGAGATTTTTAGTATGTTGTTAGTTAGACATAAATGCTTCGTTCAAAAGCAAAATCTTCTGTATAGCAATTTCTTGTGGGTTAAGTATCAGATTGACTGGACTACTAGAATCTCTGCAGGGAAAGAATAAAATTATATAGTGCGCCCATCAGAATTCATCTGTAAATGGCTGGCTGCTTTTGTTCCAATTCAACGAGAAAGTTGTGCCTATGGTCATGGGTCAGACCCACCCTGGCGTCCCCGGATCCTAGCGTTTCTGGATTACTACGCCGGCTTTCACCCTACTTACCAGCCAAGCCAAGGTATATTTTTTATAATTTCACGAGCGCCGAAGGCACGCGTGAAATACAGAAAAAAAACTTGGAACAAGGATCGTTGATTACTGCCTCTAGTTCTCGATCTGAGTTCTGTATTTACCCCACGATTAAACTTGAATTAAATGAATCGAGCTGATATTTTTGATGAAAAATACCACCTTCGACGGCCCGATAACTTTCTTGGGTGAGTGTTTTGTTGCGAAGCATTTTTTCATTCACGTCGTAACGTCACCCACACACGTAACGTCAAATCAGATGCGATCTTATATGACGTTCTCACGTGTTATCCAGATCACACGCGTGAGTGGTATATCTAGAACATTTCCCGATGTCTGTATTGTATCGCGCAACGTTGAAGACGCACCGAAATGATAATGGCGCGGCCTGGTGGTGGTAGAAAATTTAAAATACATTGATCCACAGAAGTTACATTCATCTCATTCTCAAATTCCTACGTCTTGGAAATGGCATGAGGGCGAGGGTGTAGATATGGTGGACAACCTATGAATATACCTTACTTTCGTACCACACCACGTTTCATAATCGTATATCAGCCTGCACTTGCCTCTCTCGTCCAATGTGCATTCCACGGCCTTGGATGCATGTTATAAAACTTTTACAATTGTATTTTCTAGAATTGTGTTTTCTGTTAATATAACTGACTAAAATTAATCATTAGCACTTTAAAAGATATGGCAATTTGCCAAGTGGCAAATTGCCAGATCTTTGAAAATGTTAATGGTTCATTTTAACCCATTTAAAGTCATAACTTAAATGGGTTAAAATACTGTTTCTAGAAAAGAGAATTATAAAAGTTCTACAGTATTGGTCCTTGGTCATGCAGGCTCCAACTGAGGTTTCGCTCCATTAAAGTTATCACTTTTACTGCGCCATCACCGATTTATTTATAATTAAACACACAGGTGGCTTTCTTGAAAAGGCCGGTATTCAGACTCCGTCATATACCTATTCCTATGCTTTTAGCAAAAATATATTCATCTTTTAAACCACAAAATCGTAAATTTAAGCTCTCACTTTGACACCCCCCTACCAAGGAACATTCGCTTAGTTGTTCCAAATATACCATGGGAGTAGCTTTCACGTACACTAGCACACACGCTTTTCTCCCAGAAATATATCACAACTCGCTCTGCTATTACACAGATGTACTCACAATTTCACACACACGGTCATACACATGCGCACGCCGATGCTACCACAAATAACCCTCTAGTACTTCGACTCGCTTCCCCATTGGAACACCTGAGTCTATCCACATCTCACATCAACACGCGCACACACATCCCTGGCGCGCAACAGGAGATGACCCGTTCATACACAAGCAGCCAACCGGCCCCTCCATATTCTCACTCTCTCTCCATCGCGAAATATAATACTCTATCACCTGCGTAAAAAATATTAGCTAGGGGAATCCACCCTGACCCCAGCCAGCCAATCGTCCCCTTGCTCTAACTCCCATCACATCACTAAATTTCCATCCTTCGATAGGGTGCCCCGCCTGGTTCATGCCCGATCAGCGGTTCACTTGACCTGTTAGGCACTAACTTTAAATATTCCCATGTGTGGTGGGACTCTTACTATCACCAAGAGAGCCCCTACACCACCTCTACTTGGAACTATTCTTTGGGCGTGTGATCCACTAAGTACCCCGCTCGACGTCTCGCCCAACACTTTCAGGCCTCCGGGTGATGCCTGCCGTACCAAAGTTCGCTGCCCCACATGCTATGCTCTGTTGATTGGCTCCTGCCAATCCTTCCATGGGTACCCACTCCAGGTCCCAGGACCTCGCCTAACTCTCGTGGACTCTCCTGGCCTAATGTACCTCCCCAACGAATAGCGTGGGTTCAGTGGCCTTTATGTTTTGGCATCTCCGAAAAAAAAACATTGCATGGTAATCCACTTCTCCGTCTATATCCACTCGGAAATGGGACGTTGCCCTTTATTCTCTTAATAGTGTACGTCCCCTCTCGTCGTAACCGCGGCCTATCAGATGTTGTCCACCGGAGCACGTTAACCTTTGACAGACCCAAAAGTTCCTGACTTTTGGTTTACTCCCGTACCGACCCTCATTATCCCCATCCTCTTCCACAAACCTTTGCTCCTTTCATTCAGCGAGTCACCTGACTTTCCTTGTCGAATGCTTAACGTGAGGGCCTTCCATTGTACAATCTATATGTGCCTCCTCGCTTGACTCCACAAGTCCCACCAGTGATTTCACCGGCCACTTTATGTCCGTGGCTTGGGCTCGGGTGACCGCCACCGATGCCACTTTGGGTGCTTTCCTCACCGACCATGTCTTGTCGGCTCTGAGCATATGGGGTGTGTTCCCATGTACGAGGAAATAGATGGGTGCCTCAATACACATTGTCTCTACATGTCGCTATAGAATAGGATATCCACCCTCACCACCGCAGGGGGGAATCTCCAAATCGTGCCATCTATCAGCACGCTCATGTGCCCTCTTAACTGCTGCGCTACTGCACCCTGTGTCAAGTAGCATACTGACTGCACGGTCAAACGCATGTGCAGGGTAAACCGGCATCTCTTCCTTTTTACCATGGGCGGGGAATCCCTCACACAGTCCACTAATAATAGACATTACCTTAACTCCTTCCAGTCTGAGCTGCCCCGGCCCCGAGTTTTGTACACCGTGGATTCCCCTCCGGCCCAATTGTTGGGCAGAATACCGCTGTTTGCATTTTGTCACAACCCGTATCGCATTACTCCCTTTTCTATTACTAGCCGGGGATGGGTCCCTCCCTCCAAATCCTTGGGAGGCCCCCGCTTCGTCTCCACGTGACCATCTTTTGCCAACAATCTCTTTCCAGGTACCCCTTTTTATTGCTCACCAAACAAGCGCTGTCCCTGAGCCCAGCCCCTCTCTGATTCGCCCTAGAAATTTCCGGCTCGTGGCTTGGGGTTATAACAGAAGCCTTAGCAGCCACGTTACCCTCGCTTCGGCCCGACCTGCTTGCGGTCAAACCTCCCCCACTGTCATTCCCTCCACACTACCCGGCATCCTATCCTTAACGAACAATGCCATCTCCTGGGCACACGACGACATTATCGATAACATTTTCACACAAAATATTTTTGAATTAACCCTTTGATACTTTTGTACGTGTTACTACGAACGAAATTTTTTGTTTAATCTAAAGGGTTAATTGTTCCCTAACCTACACCGCATCCTATTCTTTCGCGAGCGGTTCCACCACTGTTATATTCAATTCGCTGATCGAATTGAAGAGTTAATTTAACCATAGATTAACCCCTACACAACTATTGAAAACTATCAAAATGTCATTGCGCCAATCTGTATGAACATTATAACTTAAACGTGTATTAAAATTGTCGGTGGGTGATCCTGCTGATTATGAACTTGTCAATTGTTACCTTTTGGGAAAGTCCTCTTTTAGCCTCGTCAGATGTCGGAAAATGAGCTTTGTCGATGCTGGTAGAAATAGATTCACTCAGCGTATTCATCCAAGACTCAGGGAGTGTCATTTGAATAAGTGCTCGAACTTATTTGTCAAACCGCGAAGGAACCGCCCGTTTCGTTTTTGTTGGGTGGTTCTTTTCCTGAAGGGGTGTAACTTTTCATCACGAAGCAAAATCAACAGAGCTTCTCTGAAAATAACAATTTTAATACATATGTAAAAATATAGTAACTTGTGACTTACATGAAATCCAATGAACACAACACAAAACGTCAATCACACCTCAAACACACAGTTTTTTGAGTCACCTTACTTGTGAGCTCGCATTCCCTGTTGTCGCTGGTTGCTTCTTCTTTGGCGCTGGCGTTTGATCTTCTCGGCTCAATGTATTGTCTCCGGACTCTGGTCGCCTTTGTCACGAAAATATCACGGAATGTCACTCTATCACTGCCATCGCACGGCCACTAACGTATTGTCACTCTACTGTACGCTTTACTCTAACAGCCGTTACTTCGAGGGTTAACTGTTTTTCTCTGGTTACCTCAGACTAATGTTAATACAGGCAAAGCCTACTCTGTCTATGTATGGCTTGCCTTCTACAATAGGTAATACCTATACCTGGATGTCAATATTGGTGAGCTCCCGGAGCTCGTACTTCCTGTTCTGATAATACACTCATATAATTATGGCCACCGACTTGGCCGGTGACTGTTCCTACTGTACATATGAGCTTTGCGGCTCCCCTGACGTTACAATGTACCTATACTTTTGCACCGATGCGGCACCTCCTCTGATCTATAGCATGGGGCACCTCAAGCTTCTCGCATGCGACCCACAGTCTTACACGCCTCGAGACTGGAATTAAATTTTCGAGAAAACCCCTAACTTATATTCGATGGCATGGACATGAATTCTTGTTTCAATTGATTTTCTTGAATTTGGCCACTACAGATCTGTCTGAAATTAAATTTCTCTTTCAAGTTCTTTTAAGGTATTGTACCCTCGCTTTACATTGACACTTGTGACAGTCCACTGTCAGAAAATGATGATGTTCATACAGCACAGGCAATACATGTGCGCTACTTATGACTGGGAGATTATCGACACTAATAACCATATCACCAGATGACTGATCATCTTGGATAGCTGAACGAGTGTCTTTTGTTTGAAGCCTATCGGGCAAGATCGATATTTTAGACCAGATAAGTTCTAAGTGTCGTTACAGGCGGCTATTGAGATTCCGCTCCATTAAAGCTATCGCTGCGCTTTCACTGATTTATTTTTTGTTAAATACACAGATGGCTTACTAAGCGAATCGTTTTTTCAGGGCCCGTTGCATGCCTATTCCTACGCTTTAAGCAAAAATATACACACTATTTAAACTACAAAATCGTAAATTTAAGCTATCACCTTGGTTACCCATGGTGGGGATCGAACCGCTGATCTTTCGGTTGGAATTACAATACCGTAACAACTGAGACACCGCGCTCCTGTCTAGTTAACCCTATGAACACTGGTGGAATCTTCCATGGCGGTTCAGTGGCAGAAATTGGAATAGTCCATATTCATTCTTGGGGTAAACAAGTCAATATTTTCAAAATGCAGGATCGGGGCAGCACGTTGAAAATATTGATTGGTCTCCCCCACACATTTACTGAACAGCTATCCTATTTAATGACGTTTTGACGTATCATCTTTCTGGCCGGAAAAGCGGCCGATCGGGTTCAAAGGGTTAAAGGCAGCTCAAAAGACAAATCATGTGAAGGAATATTCAGTCACATCTTAACCCTTTGAACTGGCACGTCCGATTTTTCGGTCCAAGGCATAATTTCGTCCCACTTTTGTCGTATTATAAGAGGTCTATACAGACGGCTGCAGACTACAGTTGTTATTTTATCCTCCCTGTATATTGATATTGGTCTGCCCCACCTCACTGTAAGTGTACACAAAGGCGACACTATTCAAGGAAACGAAGGTTTAAAGGGTTGAAGACCAAAGCGTATGTGCACCCTCCTCCTGTTCTTCCTGCTAATTTCCACAACGACTGCAACGAGGTAACCCAAATGAGAAAGAAAATACAAGTTTCAGGTGATTGAATTTGAGTCGTGAGACCCCCACCCCACCGCGCTCACACATCTATTTCCTGGAGAAGGTACTAGGGTATGAGAAGATATTGGTAAAGATAGCTGTTGGTGTAATCTCGATCTCTTCCTCTGTCTCTCTGTATCTGTCTCTGTGTCTCTGTCTCCCTCTCTCTCAATCTATCTTTCAACAATTCCTGAAAGAGGTAGGGGAGGCGGTGGCGTGCTTCCTGTACCCCTGGCCCTGAAATCATTGTTTTGTGCACACCACAGATGTTTTTTCCCATCTTGACGTCGCCGACAAATTAAGATCACTTTCAAAAACATTGGCCGGAAACATTGGTGGGGATGTTTTGTCGTTATTGGACACAGATGATCCACTGTCAACCCATGGAAGAGCTACGGCCGGTTCTGGTAACGCTCAAATCATAAGCATGGTTCCACGTCATGTTCTGCAAAAGGTGCACAAGAAAGATTTTGGTTTTATTGCATTCATTCTGGATTTAAAGGAAGCACTGTGATATATTGCACATTCGATCAGAATAATATGCATCAAAACCACGAAACGGTAATTTCCCTCCCTTTTTCCCTGTTCTGTTCATTTATTATTCTTTTTTCATTTTATTCTCTTTGTTAGGGTTTGTTTTCGCAATCGATCATCCCAGCCCCTGGCATTGAGAATAAATATGTAAGCCACAATGCTGAATTTCATCGCGTGCCATACATAGATTACCGTATTTGATGAGGGAAAAATTGTAAATCCGCGGTGGGGATGCTACATAATATCCATTAAATCCCGACTTTCTGACGTCATTGCGTCACGTGATGATGAACTACTGGTGAAGCGTTCGGATTTTATCCACGTCCATTCGCTATGAAAATTACCGTGTGGAAGTACGGCGGGTTTGGTATATTTATGATCCATGGTGTGTTTTCAATCCTGTGATACACCGATTTAGATAATATGTGGTCGGATTTTGCAACAAGGAAAAATATAACCCTACCCCATAAAATGTCTGGTATGATCTGAACGGATTTAATGTTCAACGTAAATAACATGGACCACCTATTCCTTCCAATAGACTCGAAATGTCTCGAACATACAGTACAGTCGCCGTGGACTGGTCGTAATCCACACGTGGGCAGTGATGTCCACACATGCGTTTACTATGTAATAAAAAACATCATCAGCAAAATTTTAATTAATCAAGCACACAACCCGGTGCTTCATTAATTAATTTTTTGATTATTATTCAGGTAATTAGTGTATGGAATCCAATATTATTGCGCCCGTGGAAATATTGCCCACTCGTGGAAAGTGACCACTCCACGGCGGCCATACTGTAAACCGTTGTAGTCAAATGATGATTTTTTAGTTAGTTTAACCATGAACATGAAAAATAAAATCACCCAAATTTTCCCTTAAAAATACGTACATGTAATTATACTAGAAACCTCCAAAAAGCTCTAACAATTATCTGGGTGTCGCCCCCTTAATGCATGAATGGAATGTTCCATCTGTGTCGACAGGTAGGTTGATGAGAAAATGAAAGAAATTCATGTAAAAGTTGTGTATTGTATAGTGTGACTACCGGGAAATGACCAGGAAATAATTTAAACGAAAAGCCTACGGCGATTATTGAACTTATTGTCGGATCATATTCCATGAACCATTCGTGGATGCTGGAACAGGCATAAACGGTAGAAAGGTGTGCTTTAGTACAGTACGGTCGCCATGGATTGATTACTTTCAACAGGTGGGATTATTTCCACGGACGCAGTAATATTAGATTTCAAACACTAATTATTGGAATAATCATCACAAATTTAATTAATGAAGCACCGGGTAAAACCTCATTCTTTATTAAATATACTTTTGGTGATGATACTATTTATTGCCGGGTAAAAGAGTGCGTTGATATCACTGCCCAAGCGTGGATTCCGACCAGTCCACGGCGGCTGTACCGTAGAGCTGGAGGTTAACCGAAACCGAACCGAGGTTTTTAGTTTTTTTTTTAAAAACCGAAACCGAAACCGTCGACATCCCGTAATCTAAGGTTTTTCGTTTTTTATTAAATACTCTCTTGCTGCAGAAATTCACAGAATGTAGCCATCCCAGAGTAGTGAGAGTACCCAGACACTGCCAGTGGCAGTGTCTGGGTGCTCTTACTACTCTGGGAAGGCTACATTCTGTGAATTTTCGACATTTCAGTTTAGTTGGGTTTGTAGCTTTCCTCAAGTTGCGTGTAGGTGTCAGACCTCGAAAAATGGCCAAGCACAATAAAAGTTCTGTATATTTAGGTAATTATTATATTGGCCTTCCTGATTCTTCATGTATTATAGCTTATTTCGAGCATTCATTGAGTTTTACTAAATTTCACTGTCATCCAGTTATGACTCCGGTCATAAGAATGAGTTTTATTGAATTTTATTTGGCCTCATGAACAAACCGAAAACCAAACCGAACCGAGGTTTTATTCCACCTGAAAAACCAAAACCGAAACCGAACAAGAAATTTAAAAACCTACAGCTCTACTGTTACCGTATGTGAGAAATAGTTCAATCGTTATCGCTCTCATTGAATTCTGTGTCGTTTGACATGCAGCCATCAGCGTCGTCTTCAACCGAGCCCACCGATTCGGCATCTTCATCGACAAATTTTGTCTTCCAAGAGAAGCGCTGATATATCGTCGGTGAATGTCAAGTCAATCCATTTGATAGCATTGCCGCTTTCCCACCCATGATCTGAAGGTGCAGGGTCATTTGCAAATGGGCTATCCACCAAACACCATAAGCCGGCTACATAATTTGCTCGGTGGAGCAAGTGGAGTGGAGTGTCAAGTTGTCGAAGCAGGGTGGGTTTAGTGCAAGGTCTACAAATTTTGCCGCTGTCGGAATGCTTTTCCCAGAACATTTGCACCCTGCTTTCATTCACTTCAAGCCTTCTACCTTTCCCATAGAGCTTTGAAGCGAATTCTCGGATTATGTCAAAATCTAACAAACTTGATGACCATTTCGTTTCAAAACGAGCAAAAACCTCAACTTACAGTGCAGTAGCAGTGGAGTGGTTGTATTTCACGGGTGGGCAGTGATGCTCACGCAAGCATTTACTAGGCAATAAAAATCGTCATCAGCAAAAGTGTAATTAACGAAGGACCGGGTTGTGCCCTGTGCTTCATTAATTAATCTTTTTATGATTATTCCTGTAATTAGTGTTTGGAATCTAATATTATTGCGCTCGTGGAAATATTACCCACTCATGGAAAGTGACCAGTCCACGTTACCCATACTGTATCTATCACCCTTGAGCAACAAATATAGCAGCAAAGCAACAAAGCAGCAGGATATTTTCCCCTTTTTGAAGAAAGCTGATACACAGCCATTACCCACGAAGACATGCAGTTCAATACAAACCAATCTAAGCGAACGTTGTTTACTGCACTTCCCAATGCCATCGATCACTCTGGATTTCCCGCGCCCTATGTCTAGATAAACAGCACAGGGTGGATCGACAAAATTCCCAACATGATAATTAAATCGTCTGTATCACACGAAGGTGACCGGATGATGACTGTAGCTGTTTTGCTTAGTATTGCATGATTTGCGTGTAAAACGACCTCCATGCCCGCTTCTTCGTGGTCGGAACAGAAGGCATCGACCACAACGATTGATTCTTTCGTAATTAAATAACGGCGATCTCTGACCGAGAAATAAACTGACTGTGCTTGGTTCAGCATTGCTCTTTATTCGTTCCAAACATCAAGAATAAGGTATATTATCCTCTCTTTATTTCGACATTTTCATAGAAAACAAAGTTCTGTTGGATTTTGTCTTCGCACCAATGATCTGATGATACCCTATTTGAGCGTTCGGCAGACTAAATACTCTGTTCTACGTATATTCAGTGACAACATTTAAGCTTAAGTAACCACGAGGATGGCAAGTTCTTCAAATGTTGGTGGAACTTTCAAGCCATCGAATCAATAATACAAGCAGCCACATCCTTCGGTTGTGGAAGTTGTGATGAAACTATTTTCTGACATCTCTGGGCTTATAACGCGATCATGGTACTTTTATGAATTTTTCTTCTGGTGCCATATGGATGCGCAAGAGCAATCGGTACCGGACCCACACAATATGACAAAACTTTATTGATGTCAATCGAAGCCTTTAGCTGGTGTATTAGGTCAAGAGACCACCAACATTGTCTCGTTCGATCGCGAACTCTTTACCCTTCCTGCAGACGAAACGTTGACTTTGTTATTGGCATCCCGAAAACAATACACAGGCCTTTTTAGCAATCGGACTGAATAATTGAACCACCGACCTTTCTATTCGTTTTCAGAAAAAAGTCAGTTACTCGATTCTTGTCATTGGAAGCCATTTTCAGAATTCCCCCAGCTAAACCCTGCTTTAAGGACGCACCCGGTGATAAATTATACAGCATAGAGTCGTCCAAACCGGGATTGAATAGGTGCATGAAGTCATCAGTGAGAACTCAGACGACGGCTTGTACCTTTAGTCAGACTTTTTAATCACGCTGTCCAGGGACCGATCAGGACTATTTAAAATACGCTCTAGCCTCGGAGCCTATTGTTTTCAATTCATGCGCCAGATTTCAATTTACGGAGCTACACTGCTGTTTGTAACACACACTGCAAGTATGTAATAGCTCTCATCATTTTCATTTAGTACACTATAGCAAACATTAATCTTCACTGTGGTTTCTGATCAAGTCTTGGCTGCCTATTTAGGCAGCCAAGACTTGATCAGAAACCACAGTGAAGATCAATGCTTGGTAATTAAGACTTGAAGTATTAACTTGAGCACTCTACAACAATGATAAATGATAATCATATATATAATACATGTAAGAGTGTCTCTCTCGATTATCCATCGAAAGAATATCAAAATATGATCTGACAAGTTACGCGCCAACTGAGAAGCCTATTTCTGAGATTTAAGAGCCAGGTCCTGATGTTTCAGAACCAAATACGCACTGGCGCATGCCCAGGTCGGTCCCTGGCTGTCCCTACAAGTTGGATGAATAATGCTAACGATTTCAAACAGCCCATCTCTCAATCTAGCCATTTGGAGTCGGCTAAGCACCCACATGATCTTGACTGATCTGTTGGTTTGCGGCGCAATTCCCCAAACCCCACGCTTTGCGACTTACGGACAAACCCTTCTTCTTCAAAACTGGTGCTTGTGGGTCAATTTCTCCTTGAGTGTTTCGTCGTTGCATGTAATACGCACCATACCTGCCACAGATTTGTTTATTAAAGGCAAAACAACAAGGCAGTGCACTTTCCCAGCAGTAGTGTCTGAGTTTGAAATCATTCTCTTTAACAGAACAATGTAACATCTATAAAATATCCAGAACGTCCAATTACATTATCCAGAACAGAGCAAACTTTCCCAGTGCACTACTGCTGATACCCATTCTGGAAGATTCGTATACTTCCCAAAACTTCCTCATCACCGTCGAAGAATAGGCTTTTACTTGTTGATGAAGCTGATTCTGAGGTAAATGACCACGCAGTGACGATGGTACGGGAAACTTTCCATCCTCCAGACACCTTTCTAAGAGTAACCGCTCAATTGCATCCGAGACATGCTCGTGTACGTACAAACCAGGCGCGATTATAGTGTTTACCACTTAAAACTGCACTCAGACCTCCGGATGCACATATATTAGCTTGAAAATGATATCTTCAAAGCCACTCCCAGAAATCAACCTCCAAATAATCCCGAACATCTCCTACGCCAGATGGAAGACCCCGAAATGTAAGCACATTACTGCACTCCTGGGGGTAGTTCCACAAAAACTGAACAATGTTTGATGCATCATCAAGTTTTCAAGAATTCAACAACTGCAGAATATTCAGTTATCGGTTTATAAATAGGACGTAGATACGTTATCAAAATTTTATTATCAGATGTTTCCTCGTGAGATATCACAGATTGCCATCCTTTGAAACGCTGAACCCCCTGTCGTCCGCCGGGTTGCTATCCTCCTACTTTCCAGGACAGGGGCTTCTTGTTTGCACACCGTAGATGCACGTTGGACGTTATACTACCATCTGAAGTCGGCATATGTGGCAGTTCCAACTTTGGATCAACATGATGATGGTCTATATCAGAGTTCCATGTAATAGGGATATTTACGGATCGTCTTTTAGAGCAGGGTAACTCGATATTGCATCCCCTTGAAATAGAGTCGTCCGACTCTTCTTGAAACGCGATGGCCTGTGCACTGTGAACAGTGTTATGTCTGGTAACAGTTTCAACACTGTAATCACAATTATCAACCCCAAATTGAATTAGAACGATTAGGTATCTGTTTTGATTTGTTGGGGTAATAAACGAGATGGTTCAAAAAACCTAAAAGACTGTTACGCGAAGTCTGTTTCAATCAGATACACTGCATCATAAGGTATCAAATGTCCCAATTTGGATAACAAAGACAAGGGCAGGTTTTATCCACGCATATTGTGGATGTCAGGGCGCGACATAGCATGTTTTTCAGTGAAGAATATGCAATCAGAACCCGCGTAGACGAGGTCTTGAGAAATAGATTCGACGGATGTACGAACCGATGGTTTGACTGTCGTTTTTCGGCGAGTATCGGTGTTAGGATTTTCTTCAAGAAAGCTGGGGATAATTCCAGGGAGTTGCCTCTCTTTAGCTGTGAGGGCTTCAATCGACGGTGGCCACTTGACATCCTTCTGACTTTTCAGAAACCTCAACCCCCCCCCCCCCCCCCCCTCCGCAGAGGGATTGCAGAAAATCATGAGACAAAGTCCGCCTTGAGGGCTTCCTTTGTATTCTCCGCGAGAGTTTTACTGCTTATGAGTATCTGGGATTTTTGCAGATGAACTATTGCAAATAATAAGCTTTCATCGTACTTCGCTTCAAGCCTCCTGTTCAATTTGAATCCATATCGTCTTCCTCTACTTGACACATCGGGTTCCATCATCCTAGCTATGGCATCCATTGATATGTAACGAAGTTGCTTCAGAACTTTCAGTTCAATGAAATTACAAACATTATGGAAATTGTCGCTGTTCGATGATCATCACCATCATCACTCTCATCTGCAGAATCATTCTTCTCGTCTCCTAAGCAAACTCGCGTGTTATTTCTATAACAAGCGTCGTGCTTTCGAAACTCTTTCGCAATCAAATCTTCTGTCTCGATTTTCGTTATCACCACAGAATCATCGCGAGTCGATGTATAGCTTCTTTCATTCAACGTGCCTGTTGTCTTGAGAATTTTCGTAGCATATTTTTTTTCCTGCTTAACATTTATGCACGCTTTTCCACATACACCACATGTATTCGGGAAAAGATGTCGACTGTCACTTCCAATTTTGCTTGACTGAAGAAGAACATGATACGGAGTTACTAACTTTATACGGAGTTAATAACTGGAGTATACCTCTTGCATGTGAAGTTCTGATAGCAAGACTAGAGCTGAAACGGTTAAGTGGTTTTCTTGATCGATTGATCACGTAGATTAACCTTGGTTAACCGATTAATCACTTGTCCAAATAGATATCTTAATAATTTCCATACCTTTAATGATTTACAGCATGAATCCTTTACTCACCGTAACAAACAAAACCGACTAGGCCTATATACAAAAATCCCCATTCAAATTTATTAGGTTTTCAGTTTTTGTCTCAAAAACATAGCTTATGACCCCTCATTGGAACGAGCTCGCTGAGCTCGTTCCATTGAGGGGTCATCATCTATGCTTTTGAGACAAAAATTGAAAGTGTTTTAGTAATTCATGAATTTATTTTGCAAGTAACGTCTTCTCCCTGCAATGGGTAAAGGGTTAAGAATGACCATTTCCAGCTACTGATACAGTATGATGATCATGCAAGTAAACAAGCATGTCAGCAAGTAACTTGCATGCTTTACTCTGTCTCATACAATTGATGTGAGTCAGTGTGACAATGTTTGCCTGTTTTGGAGCAAGTTTGTTCCTTGGTTTACCCATATAATACAGTAGTTCAAAAGTAACAGTTAATCGAACAATTACTTTTTGGATCGATAAAGATGTTGAACATTGATTAATCAATTTATCGGTTAACCGTTTCAGCTCTAAGCAAGACCGGTGGTAGCTGTGCTTATTCGAAATCACATTGCTCTTGGTTCGTCAGTCTGTGGAGGTAGATTCAATATCTTAAGTTTCGCTTTCGCGACCTTGCAGGATCCACTGTATCTGCAATTAGAAGAGCAGGGAGTTGTTAGTTATGGGTCGTTAGATAATTTAAATGTAGAAAAGTACATAGATATACTTAGTTGTGGAGAATACTATTTCCTGGTGATTCAAATTCTGGAATTTCTTAGAGTCGAACCAGTTGGAGAAGAATCACGACGCATTTCAAAAAGTGTATTTGGAAAGAAAGTTTTTGTCGCACTGGCTTTCCGTATATTTCGTGGAAAAAAACGACGTCGTTTATTTTCCAATATTTTGACAGAACGGCATTCGCGTTCGAACTATCATTGTTTACTGCACGAGATCGCTTTGAGTGGAGATATAATATTGAACGAGAAGCCGAAGGCTTCGAGTTCAATATTATCCCGCCGCCAAAAGCGATCGGATGCAGTAAAAATGACAGTACGAACGTGTATGTTGTTCTGTATTTCTTACACGCCTATATATATATACATATATATACAGTTTACTAAAATATTATTAATCGATTTTGGCGGAGGGATAATATTGAACTCGAAGCCTTCGGCTTCTTGTTCAATATTATTCCTCCGACAAAATCGATCCCGTGCGGTAAAAAATGACAGTTCGAACGCGTATGTTCTTCTGTATTTATTGCACGCCTACAGAGTACTAAAACAAAAACAGAAAATATTGCCAAAAATAACCAAATCGTAAAAAAGAAATAGTTAAATAGTCCGCGCTCGTGATTCGTATTGTTCAAGGACTATACAAAAAAGTATTGTTCGCTTCGGTTTTTGCGGGAAAAGCGTGCATTTGATGAAAATACAAGCATGGGCGTGCAATATTTTGCTTTTCGTATGTATTCTCTTATTTTGTCGTAGCACATTATATAATACCGAAACTACTGATTCATGTAGCAGTGGCGTAGATAGCTTTTCGCTGGCGGAGGGGCAAGCCCAAAATTTTCCGACAGACCGAAAATTTTCCGACAGTGTAACAACAACAAAAACACAAACAAACAGAAATAATCTGTTGTTTACTGCAAATATACTGAAAATTGGTCTTTTTTACCCAAAATGGCATGTTTTTTTATCCCCAAAGCCAGCATTTTAATGTTATTTGGCATAAATTGGCCTAAAAATTGTCCCCAAAAATTTCCGACAAAACTTCTTGTGGGGGCCCTCCGCCCCCCTCCCGTCCTTTATCTACGCCACTGTCATGTAGAATTCCATTAGGCTTGTGAATTCGGAGATGACTTTCAAACTATACTCACCAGACTGGCATCAAATTTCTGGATAATTTGGAAAAAGTTCTTCTGATATCAGTGAATCTTGTGTAGCACGTCTACTAGACGATGAGATCTCATTGACTGACCTTATGGAACACCAATCCGTTTAAAACACTCTTTTTGGTCAGCCAAGAATGCAAGCTAAAAACGCATCAAAAGCAATTTTTACTTGGAAGAGAAAACGGAAGAAAAAGGAAAAAAGCGCGTTCTCCTTTTATCTCAGCAATCCCCTAAGTTGCGATCCAACATAATGAAACCTATAGCATAACCCTAGTCGGGTGGGTGGGGGTGTTGTGGGTGGGAGTCTGTGTGTCCTGAGGTTGCCTGTTTTCTCCCATATGAGATAATGCCTTACGACAGTTCGAAACATTCACAACAACTCAGTATTATTTCCTATGTCCCCGTTCGGTATAAATGGGACTTTAAGCGCAAAAAATGCAGAAAATCAAACCTTTATGTATATTTTTTTTATAAACAAATGATCGCATTATTCGATGTTTCATCCTTATAACCTCTCAAAATGTATGGTCATCATTTAACTCTTTACCCAACGCAGACGATATCAAAATTTATTATTTTAAATATCATTTTTTTCAAATATTTCCAAAAATTTCAACAAAACCATATCATGTGACCCCTCGTTGGAACGAGCTCGGCGAGCTCGTTCCAACGAGGGGTCACATGATATGGTTTTGTTGCCATTTTTTGAAAAATAATATTTTTTTAACTGCTGAATTTGCATATTACGCGGGCGGATGCGGCTGATTCGTTTGGTAAAGGGTTAATGCCGAAACTATCCCATTTATGCCGCTATTTGACATTCCGACGTCGAAGACTTTTACGGCACTTTGGGGGTAGGGTTATATTTTCGCTTAACGTTTCAAAATCTGGCCAATTTTTGACAACAATGTATCAACGTCTTGAGAAAATTCTAGGGGTTATAAATATATCAAACACGTCGTGTTACAACCGATAATGTTACAACGCCGCATAATGTTACACCAACGCATAATGTTACAAAAAATGTAGTAAACAACCGATAATGTTATAAACTCCTCATAATGTTATAACTTTTTTCAACCCGTTATGTTATAAAAATCGACGCATAATGTTAAAACTTTTTTCAACCCGTTATGTTACAACAAATTAACCGATAATGTTATAACTTCAAATAAACATATCTTTGGTAATTTATACTGTCATGGCATCAGTTTCAGGTGGAGACCGTCGGTCTGAATTTGAGGGAACTCTTCAGTTCCCAGTGTAGAATTGGACCATTCTGACTTTAAATAATATAAAAATGAAAGCTATGAAAATGAGCGCAATGAGTACCTCTTTATACGTCTCATACCCTCATTAAGGATACTATCCTACCTTTATTTGGGAGTGTTTTCGGGAGTGTTTGCGTCTGTTTTCTGAAGATTGTCGGGTTGTTTGGATTAATTCGATATCTGTTGTCGGGTTGTTAGGGGTGAGACGGAGCACATGACCCCATAATAACATGCGCTGCGCATACGCACTCCTACCAGCTATTATCATGATAATGACGCCACAACATTGCCACCTACGTGCACTATCATGACAACCCAACATGACCACCCAGTCACGTGACATGACGTCACTTCCAGGGTCCTGCCTCGGGGTCCTACAAAATGGCCCATTTTCAACATACATAACTACTCAACACCATCACCAACACCGCCACAACACCAACATCAACACAACTCCTCCTCCACAACCTCCTCTTTCTCCCTATACTGCCTGTTCTAGTGTTTCCGCCTTTTCCAGAACCTGTAATCCCAAATTCATCACTTCCACTTCTTCCAGCATCTCCACCATCTATTTTATCATACCGTCTAGCACTACGGAAGATTTGAGGCGCCAGTTGAGTATTATTTCTATCTTGCACGTGCAAGTTAGCTATCTTGCACCTGCAAGTTACTATCTTGCACGTACAGGTTAGCTATCTTGCGAGCGCAAGTTACTATCTTGCACGTTCAGGTTAGCTATCTTGCACCTGCAAGTTACTATCTTGCACGTGCAGGTTAGCTATCTTGCGCGTGCAAGTTACTATCTTGCACGTGCAGGTTAGCTATCTTGCACGTGCAGAATAGCTATCTTGCACGTGCAGAATAGCTATCTTGCACCTGCAAGTTAGCTATCTTTCACGTGCAGGTTAGCTATCTTGCACCTGCAAGTTACTATCTTGCACGTGCTGGTTATCTATCTTGCACGTGCAGGATAGCTATCTTGCACCTGCAAGTTAGCTATATTGCACGTGCAGGTTAGCTATCTTGCACCTGCAGGTTACTATCTTGCAGGAGCAGGTTACCTATCTTGCACCTGCAAGTTAGTTATATTTGATGAACATCATTATAGTCATATTTGAAGGCGAGTTCATCAAAAGTAGTATATAAGGATCCAACCTAGCCCCAATTTGCCGGACCTAGGTTCGGATTTGCCGGCCCCCCTCCCGGACTACGGAAATTCCTATCGCTGATACAACCACTATAGGCTCATTGGCCATGTTTAGCCGCCTGGATATGTACGTTTCGCATCGATTGCCTCGCAGGCTAGGTGTGGATGCTTTATGCTGGGGGTGTGAATGGGAAAAGTCAGGCATAAAGAGTGAAAGACGGTTACAGTTGCAATGACGTCGGTGACGTCACGGTGAGCTTGCGATGCCAAGACGACGTTGACCGCAGTCGATGTCCACAGAGGTGAGTGACTGGATGTCCGTAGGGTCTTTGAATAGCCGATGTCTCCCTATAGGTGGCCATGCCGTTGGGTAGACCCTGCTGGGCCGGGTCTCAATACCCCTTAACAGGAACAGGGATGTCCCCTTTCAGGCTTTCGACCCTTCTTCTCCCTGGTCGACTCTGTCCTACTCTGTCGGCTCGAAGGGCTCGAAACAAGGAGCCACTAGAGCAGCCCTTCAAAAATTGACACCTCGAACGACTCATACAGATGGGTAACTGGGGAGCTGCTCCAGAAGCAGCTTCTCGAACGACTTCCTGAAATGAGCCTTCGAGAAGAAAATTAGTAATCAAAGAGTTAGTCCCAGCGACTCTTCGAACGATTCTTCTACATCTGGATTATAGTGATCACCAGCAATGACTGACCTGTCAGGCGACTGTTCGAACTTGTTGAGGTAGGGTTAATGGAAGAAGGGGAAGAGTGTCTGTGCCGCTCTTAATTGGAACGTTCGGTGTAGGGTCCCTGGTTCACTAGCGCAGGTCGTGGAGGCCTGAGCTCGTGGAATAAGGTCGACGTGTCTCTCATGTGATGAGGGTATTCGGTCGAGAAGGTAGGGTTAGGGAATTGTGGCGTGAAGGGCTTCTGGGAGAAGAGGAAGGGCGACTGTGTCGCTCTTGGTCAAGCGGCAGAGGTAAGGCCACCGTGTCACATACGGGAATGTAAGCCACTGGGGCAAGTATGGAGAGCCGGGTCTCCTGAGATAGGGTGGCTGTCAAATATGGGAATGTAATCCACTGGGGCAAGTATGGGGAGCCGGGGCTTCTGAGATAGGGTGGCTGGGGTGGCTGTCGCAAGATAACTAACTTGCAAGTGCAAGATAACTAACCTGCTCGTGCAAGATAGTAACTTGCAGGTGCAAGATAATAACTTTCACGTGCAAGATAGCAACTTGCAGGTGGAATATAGCAACTTGCAGGTGCCAGTCACCCATCTCTTTGGACATCGACAGCGGTCAACGTCGTCATGTCATCGCGAGCTCACCATGACGTCACCGACGTCATTGCAATTCTAACCATTTTTACTCTTTGTGCCTGACGTTTCCCATTCACACCCCCAACATAAAGCATCCACACCTAGCCTGCGATGCAAGCGATGCGAAACGTACATAGCCAGGCGAAAGGCAAGGCCAGTGAGCCTATAGTGGTTGTCTCCGCGATAGGAATTTCCGTAGACCTGGAGGGGGTCCTGCAAATTCGAACCTAGGTCAGGCAAATTGGGGCTAGGTTGGACCCTTATATACTAATTTTGATGAACTCGACTTCAAATATGACTAAAATGATGTTCCCCAAATATAACTAACTAACAGGGTTACCCTGCGTTGCACTGGAAAATTTAGAGGTCATATGAAAAGTAACCCCAAAAAACAAAAAAATAGGGTCGCGTATTTTTCGACCCAGCCCGCCTTACGGGCGGCACACTTGGGCGGGGCCTTCAGTCCCGTCACTTTTTAAACCCCCACCATTAGATTCCTAGTAAAATGTTACCCCTGGTAGACCCCTTTGAGGACCTATATCAGTGATATCCATCAATTTTGCCTCTCCCCACCCCCACCCCCGCCACTTTTTTAAATACCACCATTAGATTCCTGATAAAAAGTTACCCCAAGTAGACCCCTTTGAAGACCCATATCGGTGAAAAAAAATTTGGTCTAACTTTTCGGTGCCCCCCCCCCCCCCCCCCTGCCTCCGACCAACCCCGCACACTTTTTTTAAACCTGACGAGGACCTCCGCCATAAAAAGTACCCCTAGCAGACCCAATTTGGGCACTCTGGAATACCCTATATCCATATTCATTTCTATAGCGGACAGACAGACAGACAGACAGACAGACAGACAGACAGACAGACAGACAGACGGACGGACGGACGGACGGACAGACAGACGCCAGCTACATTGTGAATTTTTTTGTGTCTGTTCATTGTGGGGTGAATGCTCCCACCCCATAATGGTTGGCAGACAACCCATAATGGCCTATCCGTACTTAAGAATCGACCCACAATGTGACCTAACAGGTTAAGTACAGACAACAAACACAAAAACAACAGACACCCCCCTTGTGGGTACATATTTTCTCTTCATTTTTAAACGACTCATAACGTCTTATTATGTGCATAGAACATAAGTGATTTGTGGGGTTAACCCCACAAGGTCAAAAAACCTCGGAATGGTCGATTGTACTTAGAATAGACCCACAATGTATCTCTCGTAAGAGCAGACAGGCAGGCAGGCAGGCAGGCAGGCAGGCAGGCAGGCAGGTGCAAGATAGCTAACCTGCATGTGCAAGATAGTTAACCTGTACGTGCAAGATAGTTAACCTGCACGTGCAAGATAGCTAACCTGCACGTGCAAGATAGCTAACCTGCACGTGCAAGATAGTAACTTGCACGTGCAAGATAGCTAACTTGCACGTGCAAGATAGCTAACCTGCACGTGCAAGATAGCTAACCTGCCCGTGCAAGATAGCTAACCTGCAGGTGCAAGATAGCTATCCTGCACGTGTAAGATAGCTAACCTGCACGTGCAAGATATTAACTTGCACGTGCAAGATAGCTAACCTGCGCGTGCAAGATAGCTAACCTGCATGTGCAAGATAGTAACTTGCAGGTGCAAGATAGCTAACCTGCACGTGCAAGATAGCTAATTTACAGGTGCAAGATAGCTATCTTGCACGTGCAAGATAGCTAACCTGCGCGTGCAAGATAGCTAACCTGCACATGCAAGATAGTAACTTGCAGGTGCAAGATAGCTAATCTGCACGTGCAAGATAGCTAACCTGCACGTGCAAGATAGTAACTTGCAGTTGCAAGATAGCTAACCTGCACGTGCAAGATAGAAATAATACTCAACGGGCGCCTCAACGCTTCCGTATAGCACTACTCCCTTATAGCATTCTCAGATAGCCTTCTCTGCACAATCATCCTGATGTACTAATCCATGACCTCCTCTCTTTCTCAGCCTAATCCCTGCCCACCCCTTTCAATCCCCCTAAACCCCTTTCCTCTTCCTACCCAGTCTCGCATCTTATTCTTGTTCCGTGCAACACTACCAACCCGCCACATCCACCATATGTACCTCGCTCCATCCAACTTTTTGACCTCTTTTAACTCCACCTCATTTTTGTTCACTGTTAGTTGTTAAAATGTCAATTAATGAACAGTAAAATATTGTTATGACTAAGAAATATGCGACAAATGAGTTTCAGATGCCCAAAACAAGCAGAAACAAAGGCATTTGCCCATCCTCAAAGGTGTCAGGGGACTATGGTACACTACATTTCTGGAAGCGGAGACTACGCATGTTGGTAAACGTACCAACGAGATAAAATAAAACTCCTTCCCCACCACCCCCGCCTTCACCATGTTGGGCACTTGATGATTATGGTAATGACGTCACACGATTGAGTTACCAGGATAATCCGCGTCTATGTAACGTGACTAGGTCATTCTATGATAAATCCCCAGAAGTTGGGGGGGGGGGGGGGGGTCTCCTCGCCTTAACCAGAGCAGAAACCTTTAGTATATATATTACATACCTTTATGCGGCAATAAATGGTAAGTGGTAAAGTCCATCTGCAATAGCTGTAACTGGAATTAGTATACAGAAGTTATAACATTATCGGTTAATTTGTTGTAACATAACGGGTTGAAAAAAGTTATAACATTATGCGTTGATTTTTATAACATAACGGGTTGAAACAAGTTATAACATTATACGGAGTTTATAACATTATCGGTTGTTTACAACATTTTTTGTAACATTATGCGTTGGTGTAACATTATGCGGCGTTGTAACATTATCGGTTGTAACACGTCGTCCTTCTGCACACGAGATGATTTTAACCCTTTTGAACCCTCGTGGTATCTTCCATATCATATTCATTATTTAGGGTAGACCAATTAATATTATCAACGTGCAGCCTTGATTGGTCTACCGCACACATTCATTTAACATGCATCCTATTTAATTAAATTATGGCAATCATGTTCCTGGACGAAAAGGAGGCCGCTCGATTTCAAAGGGTTAATAACAAACGGAAAGAGATAACTTCGCTGATTCGGCGAAAATCGGAATGCGTTATCGGTCGTTCGTCATCACGGACGCATTGACGTCCGAAAATAGGGAACTTTTTGTGTTTTAATGTTTTTTAATATGGGGCGCGGTTGCGTCGCAGTAACCGGTTCTCGTCAGATCACCAAAGTTAAGCAACGTCGATCGCGGTTAGTAGTTGGATGGGTGACCATTTTAGCCACTGATTCGCGCTCCCGCGTTGTCTCCTTGGGCAAGGCACTTCACCACGATTGTCTACATTGGGGCACGAGGCGTACTAAGGCGTACTGCACGTCGATGGTGCGCATGTCTTCAACCAATCTAACCCTGTCTGTGCCGCGGTGCAGAGTTCAGAGTTACGATGTTGGAGAGCTGGCAGCTGCTCGTCGTTGCTCGGTGGTTCTCTCCGGGTACTCCGGCTTCCTCCACCCGTAAACCTGTCACCGACATGATATGACCCTGCCTGTTAATGTGTCGGTAAATCCTACTAAAAAAAATGCGTTTTAATGGATATTCTATAGCATTCTCACACAGATCTACAATTATACCCTTATCAAATACGATATTCTATGCAGAGAACGCAATGAAATTCAGCAGGTATCTTCCAAAAAAAAAAAAAAAGAACCAAAAAATGGGTTGGGTAGGTACCGAAAACATGTGAAAAGTGATATTTTGCCTCAGAGATGCTCTGGCCAACATTCACATCCCGATACTAGAATGCTTTTCCTATCAGAAAGGTGTAGTGGCATAAATTCCCTCGAGAGGGGGCGACAAGTCCATTCTACGCCCCTATTATACAGATTACGTCCTTGCAATACCGGCCTGTGGCATTAATTTAGAAAGTGTTCTCGTGAGAACTTTGAAGAAAAATAATAATCAGGGGTCCAAGGGAGGTTGAGGGTGGCAGTAGGTCATGAAAAAACACAGACACAGGAAGCCCAAACGCTTTTTTTCCGAGCAGAAGGTACACAATACCCCCAACTTTTGCGACATATATTTTTTCACGCTTTCAGCTTTGGCGACGACCTCCGTCACAGCCAATTTACCCTAACTTTCCTGGTTTCTGCAGAGGTTTATCAGTTGTCATACTTTTGTGATGTTCCATTCTCTTCCAATAATCAACGGGAGATAATTCATCAAAAAATTAGGAAACCCCTCGATCAGGCTGAATATTGATGTATTCTGAATTGCGTGGTACCTTGAATGGTAGCACAGTAAAAAATGATGGACGTGACAATCGTTACTTATTCCCAGTTTCTTATTCGACATTTGATATCAACCGATTTTATAAGAAACTGGGAATAAGTAACGATTGTCAAATTCCCTCTAAAATGGTGATTTTTTACAAAATTTGGTAAGTTTAGCTCGTGTTTCCCAGTCAGTTTAGATAGGTGTATCTGCAAACGCTTTGAATACCTGCTTGCATCGAGAATGTTTGCTGTTTGTAAGTTAGGTTGTAACCTTTAACCCAATGCCTTTCTCGCCTCCATAAAGATGGTTCTGTCAAAAAATCCCTGTATTTTTGAGAATGTGTCACGTTTAAGTACCCATTTTCTCCCTTGAGAAACAGATGATAGCCAAATGTTGTATATATAGAATATACCCATAGTAGCTTGGTGTACCAAATGTTCACGACGAGTGGTCAACATGAAAATCAAACAGCTTTAGCCGGTCATCGGCATTCTCAACTGTTGAATATTCTTAAGATTCCATTTTATTCCATCCGGATCACCTTAACCCTTACGTCGCCATACAGCCACACACAGCCCCTTTTATACCATGATTACCTATTCTGCTATCTATAAAAAAGCCTATTAAATAATGTTTAGCTTTGCACACCAACCGTGGCGAACACGTCAGCAAGGGAAGTTCAATAGTTAAAATTTACACCTACAGTGGAACTACATTCAAGCTGACCTTTGGTGACCTCGACTTGAATGCAAACTCGTCTAAATTTATCACTCGTCGCCTCGCGAAGAATGAAATGAAACCCACAATTATTTAGTACGTTTTTAAATGAGCCTACCTCATAAGATTCCTAATGTTAATAAAGCGCCCATAACTCAAAATAGTAGGTTATTATGTTATTAAAATGAAAAAGGCCCGCGATTTGCGCGTTTCTTTTTCCATTTGGTTTCGGCGATAAAATTGACAGCGGAAGTACCACCATCGGTGCTTATGTAAACAAAAACAGAATCGCACGTGTGAATATTGATTTATTCAACATTTAAACTCTTATTAATCTGACGATCATGGTATAAATAAAATATACCCAAAGTAGATTGGTATACCAAATGTTCACCACTCGTGGTGAACATTTGGTACACCAAGCTACTATGGGTATATTCTATATTTATACTGTTCTGCAAACATTGTCCAACGTGTATTGCTCATTGATAACTCTAATGGTGGGATGCATGTATCTTGGCAGAGTATTCCAACAATAATGTATAAACAATGTTAACCCATTGAACCCAAGAGGCCCCTTTTCCGGTCCAGCAACATGATACGTCATTATTCTTTCATTACGTAG
Organism: Pictodentalium vernedei; assembly: GCA_031216915.1. NCBI lineage: Eukaryota > Metazoa > Mollusca > Scaphopoda > Dentaliida > Dentaliidae > Pictodentalium > Pictodentalium vernedei. The sequence continues at coordinate 401,695,167 of CM062291.1, forward strand.
GATTGGTGCTAGGTACATGTGTGGGGACGGCAAATAGATATTTTCAACGTGCAGTCCCAAGAATGCGCGTTGAAAACATTAATTGGTCGTCCTCCAAATAATGAATATGGACTCATCCAATTGCTTCCATTGAGCTGAAATGGAAGATACCACTAGGGTTCAAAGGGTTAAGTCATATGTAGATGTGTACTTGCACATACGGCAGTTATTAACGTAAAATTAATCGGTTGCCTAAGAGTTAATGCAATTGTTTTGTAATGTTCATTTTAGTTTCCATTCTATTTAGGATAGGCGAAGGTGGCTTTTAATGTTTTAGTCTATTTTAGTTTGAGTTTTATACTCAAAATAAAACAAAGTCAGTTTCATTGGTCTCCATCATTGTGATATAGCAAACCACTTTCAGTTTGTTCGTACACACATGTTCAAGTAGGGGGGAATATCACCAAGCAATACATCGCAAACATACTCTTCATGCACTTATAACAGTTAAAATAGTTCATTTTTTGGAACTTCGACGAGAAACCGTTAACGTGACCTAGTTAATCATCACGGTAATGGTAGCATGTCTAGCATACGAACCATTCAATAATTGTTTAACCTGAATTAACCCTTTGATACAATCTAGTGTAATGATGAAGATGTTCCATCCAACATCATCCATATGTTGGCTCTATGCCAATGGCTTGACCTGCAACACGGAATGAAGAGTGTCATTTATACCCTTTGAGTCTTATTTTTTTAAAAATCTATTTGGGTTAAAAAATGGTATTTTTAATTTATGCAATTGGAATTATTTCTGGACAGTGTAAATTAGAGCTCTGCCAAGATTCGAAATTCCATTCGATTCGATATCATCCTCTGATTCGATTCAAGTCACGCTGATTCGGAAATTTTCGAATCGTCGAGATGTTCTTAAAATCCTACCAAGTGTCTCCACTTGAACTCTTCTTCTGGGGGCGCGGTGGCTCAGTAGGTAGAGGTGCAGGCTGTAAGCCGAGAGGTCCTCGGTTCGAATCCCACCTGTGGCAACCGCGTTGTGTCCTTGGGCAAGACACCTCACCCCCATTGCCCATGTGGGGGCACGGTGATGCTGTGTACTAAAAGCGTACTGCACGTCGATAGTGCACCTGTCTTCAACCAATGCTAACCCTGCTTGTGTGGAGTTAGTATGTTGGGGAGCTGACAGTTGCTCGACGTTGCTGGGTGGTTCTCCCCGGGTACTCCGGCTTCCTCTACCCGTAAGACTGTCATGGTCATAATTAGCCATTGTGCATAAATATATGACCTTAAACACTAATAAATAATAATAACTCTTCTTCTATCATCAGGTCTCCTGATGTTGGAAGAAAAGATCAAGGAGGGACCGCTTCCGAAACCATCCAGATTCCGTTCTGGAATATTCCACTTTTTGACTAATTTTACCAAACAAACTATGAATACAAAACGCGTGTTTCACGTGGAGACTGACAATATTTACTGCTGTACAAAGGTGCAACATCTACAACATAAACAGAGAGATATTTGATTTGATTTGATTTGAGTCGTAACTAGGGTTCTGCGAATATTCGAGATTCGATTCGATACCGATACCATATGTATGCTTCGAGATCGATCCCGAATCAGTCTCAGGATTCGATTTTTTCGAATCTCTCGTACTAACTTCAATTTGTTACATTTCCAACAAAAATAGGATAAAACTGTCATTAGAAAATTCATTCATGTGGGCTCAATTCCTATTTATTTTAGTAATTGACAATGTTTAATTGTTAGGTAAGGTGTGAATTTGGCCCAGAACATTATCCATAGTTTTGGTTTTTGAAGGCTTAACTTGTTACTATTCACGTTCTTTAGAACGTGAATAGTAACAAGTTAGGCCTTCAAAAACTAAAACTATGGACAATAGGCCTAGCTGTCTCAGCAACGGTCCTACAGAGAATATTTAGTTATTGGTGTTTAAGGTGTTCACTCCGTCAGGTAAGGGTCATCACAGTGTTCCGTAACTTCCGTTTGATGCAATATGAAATAACTTGTCTTTTAAGATTCGATTCGGGATTCGATTCGATGTCGATATCAGAGACACGGTTCGATTCGAGATTCGATTCGAAAAGAAATTTGTGATTCGCAGATCCCTAGTCGTAACTGCTGATCTTCATCCAATAAGCAAGGCATTTGTACCAGGGTTTATGTGGATTGGTGAATTCCGCAGTTTGATTTAACCGAAGATGGCCTTCCACGAGCTACTGGGGGACATTGTCCACGTTCGTATCCGTACTAACTACTCTATCGTAATGTAAAAGAACTTAAATAATATTTCTGATCGCTTGAAAACAATTATATCACAGAAAGCTGACGTAAGGAAAAAAAACTACAATACCAGGGGGAGGCCACCAAAAATTTGCAAGACGTGACTTCGGGGTGGATGGGTCTCTTGAGTGCGTCAAAAATGTGCATTTCCAACTTGTGCAATTTTTTGAATTTTTTAAAAATATATCAATATATCAGCTAATATATACCATCATTTGTGTTTGAAACCTTAAAGATGATGTTGTACATCACATTCTTAACATAAATACAACATCAGGAGGCTTTATATGCGAGAATATTGGGCTTAAACTGGGAAAATGTCACACGTTAGTAGGGGGTGGGTGTCTTGTTCGAAATGTAGAAAATGTGCAGACAATATTTTGGTAACAATTCAAATGAAAATTTGTTCCCGTATATGTACACCTGCTCTGGCCAAGCCTGATATTGAACAGCTTGTCATTTGTAGATTGGGGCCCACAGCAGCCCACAGAGGTTTAAAATTGGTGGTACCAGTTTAACCCTTTACCTAACATGAAAAGCAGACGACACTTGCCAAAAAAAATGATTGAATAACTAAGTTTTTTCATTTTTGTCTCAGAAACATAGGTTATGACCCCTCATTGGAACGAGCTCGACGAGCTCGTTCCAATGAGGGGTCATAACCTATGGTTTTGAGACAAAAAATGAAAAAATAATAAAAAATAATTGGCGATTTTTGAGAATAGCGCTGGCCGGTTTTGGCCGTTACGTTGGGTAAAGGGTTAAGAACATTATGAAAAACCCCTAAAGTCAGCTGTGCCTACTATGTTTATAAGCTTATTTTGGATTTTAATGGGAGAGTGGGGGGAGGGGTCTGATAACGGTAGTAGAAAATTTGCACGTAGTGGGTGGGTGGGTGGGTGTAAAAAGGAGCCGAATAAAAAATAGGACGTCACGTCTTGCAAATTTTTAGTGCCCCCTCCCCCCCCCCCCCCCCCCCCCCCCCCCCCCCCTTGACAATGCCTGGAAATACGCGTGTTTTGAGATACCGAATCGTATGGGAAAAATCCAGACTCCAACTCTTACTCCCACCTGTCAGTAGAAGATGAACCTTTCTAGACTGACATTAATCTGATAAATTTATTGGTAAACCTGATTAATTCTTTAAGTATCACAGACGCCTGTACAGGACACCACCAAGATTGGTTTCAATTGCCCTAGATAATGTGCGTATACCACTTTAATTTCCAACCGTCAGACAGACCATATTAAGTTATTTACCATTAAAAATTAAGTACATACCTGGCCAACACCTCTCATTGAACTAACATGTCCGATAGCACCTTGCAAAGTTAGGAATGAAAGGGCAAGCGAAGTCGAGATATTATGCAGATCGCCTCTCAATCAGTCTTTCATATCTAGCACTACGAAGAGAAAGGGCAAAATCTCTGTCTCCTATTCGTTGGAATCTTCAAACGTCTACCATTCGATACGCCATATACCCTTCCACACACAAACTCACCTTCTCCCACATCCACTCAAAGAGATCAACACAATGTCCTCATACTCACATACATATACAAGCACACACACACTCACTTTACTCATGTTCTTGACAAAATTTACTCAGTTCGTATTTTGTCATGTGCTTGGGTTTGTCCTCAGCATTGTGTTCGTTTATTATTGTCACTTAAAAACAACCTGTAATGGCAATCCACTTCGTTATAATGCACTTCCTGTGATGGTAGTATATTTCAAAAACATATTATTGCATTGCTGTTTTTATAATCAGTGTTAAAGCTTGTGAAAACAAACCTTAGAAATTTGCCACTTCACTGATAGATTGCTAGAAGCCTATATTTGGGCTTTACGCTGAATGGCAGGTGCCGCAAATTGAATGCTTCATATTCTGCTGATATGCTCTACATTATGTTTGAAGTCAAACTTTTTGGACTGTAAGGATTTGCTTTGTTACAATTTATGGGAGAGTGCCAACACTCTCCCATAAATTGTAACAGAGCAAAGATACCGGAATAGATTTTGACGACCAAAAATAATTCAGCACTCTGTCAGTTAAGGCCTAATTGTCCGACGTTTAATCAGTGTTCCGGGCGTAAGTCGTGAGGTAATCACAGAAAAAACCGAACCTGTACATAAGACGAAACATGATTGCCTTTGGGTGTATTTGGGGATTAATGTGGCTGCTTGTAATGAAGTCATCAAAATAGTGCTTTGCGTACATAGTACAGTTTTCGAATTGATTCGGCAGTGGTGGTGCCAGATATTTGTTTTGTGGAGGGCAAGTGGGGATATGTTTATAATCTATTTTACCCCTTACTCGAAAGGAATACATTACGTCACTTCCGACAAAAAGAAAAGTACGTGGATGATGATACTCACCTCAATAGAACGAGAGCAACGAGCTTATTTCACTAAGGTGTCATAAATTATGTTTTCGAGGCAAAATGTGAAAGAAACAACATTTATATCTCGACTTTTGTGAATGGCACTGTAAGGTTATGCCCGTCGCGTTACCCAAAGGGTTACTAGTTAATAGGGTGATCGCCCCTGCAGCGACGCCACGGAATACCAGGTTACAGGACCAAGTTGAACCTATACTAGAAATAGTGAGGAAGGAAAGCTGATCTTTAGGTGTCTTTTTCAAAAGCGCTGATAAAAGTCGGTTATTTTCACGGAGATTAAAATACACCATTAGAGTATAGTTGCCATGGACTGGTCGAAATCAACGCGTGGAGAGTGATGACCAAGCAGGCGTTTACCAGGTAATAAAAGTCATAAGCGGGATTTTAATTAATGAAGCACCGGGTGCAAATAAAGCTCTGACGATTATTCCTACAATTACAGTTCGGCCGCCGTAGACTGGTCACCTTCCAGCGGTGAGAAATATTTCCACGGACGCAATAATATTAGATTTCAAACACCAATTATAGTGTAACAGGAGGAGAGATAAGTGCGGGAGCCGGGGTTCGAAACGTCGACCTCTAGCACACAAAGCGACCGATTTACCACGAGACTAAGAGATCCGGACCAACCAAGCTGGTTGGTAAATGACCTTTATACCTCGACCGCTACACTACTCTCCCCTTCTTTTGAGATTCACCACATGTGAATCTCACCCAAGTTCCTCCCTCGGAGCGGTCGAAACACACGCAGTGCCACCTACTGCTGAGGATCGGACGAGCCCCCAAATGTAACAGGAGGAGAGATAAGTGCGGGAGCCGGGTTCGAACCGTCGACCTCTAGCACACAAAGCGACCGATTTACCGAGCCTAAGAGATCCGGACCAACCAGGTTGGTTGTTAAATGGCCTTTATACCTCGACCGCTACAATAGGAATAATCATCAAAAATGTAATTATGAAGCACGGGGTACAACCCAGTGCTTCATTAACCCTTTACCCAACGTAACGGCCAAAACCGGCCAGCGCTATTCTCAAAAATCGCCAATTAATTTTCAAAATATTTTCATTTTTTGTCTCAAAAACATAGGTCATGACCCCTCGTTGGAACGAGCTCGACGAGCTCGTTCCAACGAGGGGTCATAACCTATGTTTTTGAGACAAAAAATGAAAAAAATTAGTTATTCAAGAATTTGTTTTGCAAGTGTCGTCTGCTTTTCATGTTAGGTAAAGGGTTAATTGATATTTTGCTGATGATGATTTTTATTTCCTGGCAAACGACTGTACTGCAGTTTTTGGAATCTTAAATTTTTTTCGTCCGTGAAAATATTGCCCACGCGTGGAAAGTGAGCAGTTCATGGCGGCCGTACTGTATTTCTAAAATATCACAATTTTATCTATTTCCTGAAATAAAATTAGATATTTGCCCGGCGCAGGCGTAACTCTATTTTAACATTATTGTTGCCGTACTCCTTGAATGTCCACAAAATCAGCGTCTCCTAAATCGGATCTCTTTGCAAACGCGAATTTCATAGCTTCTATGATACGATGGTATGTCAGGATTGCTCGCTCGTCATCGGAAAATAAATCGTCTCTTGTAAAGTTATAACCTGTTACAAAAAAAAATAACCAAATTAGTTCAGCTCAAGATAACTGTCAGTGCTGAAAATGAACAAAAATGACGGATGCAGTTCTAAGCTCCCGCAAAATCAGAGGCGAGAGTAAATTGCACCCGTAAAATGACAGTATATGAATTTTCTAGGGACTACTGTCACCAAACACCAGAAACCTCAACCCTTTGAACCCAATAGGCCGATTTTCCAACCAGGAACATGATATGTCATAAGGCGATTAAATAGGATGGGTGTTCAGTAAATGTGTGGGGTAGACAATCAATATTTTCAACGTGCAGCCCCGAGGCTGCACGTTGAAAATATTGATTGGTCTACCCCAAATAATGTATATGGACTCTTCTAATTGTTGCCATTGAACTGACATGGCAGATACCACTAGTGTTCAAAGGGTTAAGTGTATAAAGAATTGCTGAATTATGACAGCAACTTGCCACTGGCCAAAGTGCGCTGCTTTTTCAATACAGCACACATTTATATGCTCTCACAGTATATTAGTGCTCCACAATATTTTTCAAAGAGTGTATTTTTTAGCTCCCGTAAAATAGAAATCACGGGTATTGACGGGAGCAATTGCACTCATTTCCAGGACTGAACTATGCTGCGTACAGTTCAGTTGACGTGGACTGGCCGCAATCCTCGCCTGAGCATTGAAATCCACGCATGTTGTACCCGGTGCTTCATAAATTATTTTTTTGATAATTATTCCTATAATTAGTGTTTGAAATCTATTATTATTGCGTCCGCGGAAATATTGCCCACCCGTGGAAAGTGATCAATCCACGGCGGCCGTACCGAACATCACTGCTTTCTGTAAAACTGGACTGCTGAAACGTGTTAGAAAAACGATACAACTCAGTCTGAGAAGATGGCGTCACTCCACGCGGTTACTACTCATCTCGATGACGTTTGATGACGTGTTATCTGTAATCACAGTATAGCGTCTATCACTTCACCAAACGCCACGGTGTTTACCAAGTAGGAACACTAGTGACAGGGTATCAACTTTCGAATCTCGGCACTTATTTTTGTCAATAGTAACATAGACAGTAATCGCTTGACTGGACTGGTTACGTGAAATAATTCATGGGAGGTGAGGTACGTTGTACGAGTGCGCGAATGCGCATGAGTGTTTTACAATATAGTCCCTCGCCTCGAGTAAATTATTTCACGTAACCGGTCCAGTCAAGCGATTACTCTGTTTATTACTTTTCGTTATTAACGATAATTATATTATTTAACCCTATACCTAACGTAACGGTCTGCGCTATTCTCAAAAATCGCCAATTAATTTTCGTTATTTTTTTCATTTTTTGTCTCTAAAACATAGGTTATGACCCCTCATTCGTACAAGCTCGTTCCAATGAGGGGGTCATAACCTATGTTTTTGAGACAAAAAAAAATGAAAGTGTCGTCTGCTTTTCATATTAGGTAAAGGGTTAAAAAAAACCAAAAAAAGCAAAAAAACAATGAAGTCCCCATTACACCCACGGCAAAGCATCTTCATTTGCGCACACGGATACATGACACAATTGTTGTTTGCATAATTCAGTTGTGAAGTTATCGTTTATAATCAAACCCGGAAATCCCAGTAAATCACACTTTGGAAAGTAATAAAAAAAAATATTTTGTAAGTCTTCAGTTTGCAAAATGCGCACATCATCAGCATTATTCATTTTTCAAACAATAGGGCCTGTAGATGTCTACGGGTGTTTTTGGATCTACGCGCCAGATGATTGTGCTCCATCGGCCTCGTTAGTATTTTGCTAGACTATTTGGAAAGTCTAAAACTGTGCTCAGGGTCTGCTGCGAATGAAGATTGTTCATTCCCGTCCCCCGTACTTTTTGTGTGTTGTGTTCTATATTTTTATCTAACAATCTTATAGATTTTGGCTCGAAAAGCAATAGAGCTGTAGGTTAACCGAAACCGAACCGAGGTTTTTAATTTTTTTTTAAAAACCGAAACCGAAACCGTCGATAACCGATAAACTAAGGTTTTTCGTTTTTTATTAAATACTCTCTTGGCAGAAAATTCACAGAATGTAGCCATCATAGAGTAGTGAGAGTACCCAGACACTGCCAATGGCAGTGTCTGGGTACTCTCACTACCCTGGGAAGGCTACATTCTGTGAATTTCCGACATTTCAGTTTAGTTGTGTTTGCAGCTTTTCCTCAAGTTGCGTGTAGGTGTCAGACCTCGAGAAATGTCCAAGCGCAATAAAATTTCTGTATATTTAGGTAATTATTATATTGACCTTCCTAATTCTTCATGTATTATAGCTTATTTCGGGCTTTCATTGAGTTTCACTCAATTTCACTGCCATTCAGTTATGACTCCGGACATAAGAATGAGTTTTATTGAATTTAATTTGGCCTCATGAACAAACCGAAAACCGAACCGAACCGAGGTTTTACTTCACCTGAAAAACCAAAACCGAAACCGAACAAGAAATTTAAAAACCTACAGCTCTAAAAAGCACGAGAAACGATACGTATCACATAGTGTGTTCCGATTCCGTATCATATAGACGACTCAGTCTGATTCCTTATCATATGGACGACCCGTTTCCGGTAACGCGACGGGCGATCATAACAGGCGCATGAATACATTCTATATGCATTTCAGTGATCTACTCGGCTGATCGCTTACAAAATAAAACGAAATTCCTCACAGTGCGACAGAACTATTAATAGCCAATGACCGCCCCCCCCCCCCACCCCCACACACACATACATACAATACATAATGCACAATTCAATATTACACATATCCGGGTCCTGAGGATGTGCTCACGTCGCACACTCATACATTCAAGCGGATCATCATAGGAAGTGACACTGAGAGTGAATAATGTTCGCGCGGGACAGGTTTAGCAATAAACAGGAATTTATATTAACAATTCACAACTTTAATTCAGTGTTGAGTACTGGAAAAATAAAACAACTGGAGCAAATGGATTAACAATTCTTTCAAGAAGGTAAGTGGGAACAGTTTTATTCATTATTTGTTGTTAATAGTGATATTAATGTTTCCGACTCGGCAGTTCGCAAACACAGGCATATTTCCAGTAAGTTTACGCGTGTCATTTCTTTTGGTTAACCACACGAGTTCCAGAATCTTCAAAGGGCATGAATAACTGCACAACGTCAAAATCCCCGTCATCCTTGTCCATATCACTCGAAAATATTTGCATTAACTGAGAAGGGCAGATTATTCGGGTAAAGATTCTCGCTTGAGTTCGTCTCAGACAGTGCCAGCTGGCTTCTATACATGTCATTTTAGTGGTTTATTTATTGTATTTATTTACATTTGTTTATTAAAATTTCTATAACCGCCAATGTTTTGGGCTGGTTTGGCATTTTATTATAACAGTTTCATTCAATCGAATGCATTGTTTATACGACGGGGCTATTTTATATACTGGTGGGTCTTCTGTACGACTGCGTTGCAGCATGTACGTACGTGCAAATTAAAAGCTGAGGGCGTGTGGATATAATGATAAAACAAAATGGCTGACGGGCACCTAATACATGTATTCAATTAATATTGGGTGCTTTTCAGCCATCCTGAACCTAATATTGCGGAGTCTATGTCTCTCAGTAACTTCATTTGATTGGATAAACAAATTTACTAGCATAATAATATAAGTTACAGGGCGTTTAGTTGGCAGATACAGTGTCATATACGGCTCAGAGAAAACAATATTAGGTTTGGCGAACCTAATTTTGTTTTCTCTGAGCCGTATATGACACTTTATTATGCCAGCTAATGAAATTCGCCAATCACAGCCTCCGAATAGTGGGACGGTACTGAGCTGTATTGGGTCACCTGCAGCTCGAGGTGACCTAATACGAAACTTGTAATAGGTCAGTACCGCCATTTTGTTTCGACGTGGAAATTCCTCACCTCGCGGTGCTTTTATATCCATATTGAAGAAACACAACAGTTTGGGTACGGTGTTCGCCTCGATATTTTAAAAGCTTTAGAAAAAATATATAACCCATAAATGCGTTGTTAGAAAGTTGAAAAATATATATAGTGTGAATAAATAAACTGAGAAAAAAATTGTCTTATCCCGGGAATAGATTAATTCATTTTTTCTCGTTGAGCTCATTCTGTGGTCTCTGTTGTGGTAAATGGATAACGTCGCTTCGAAAATTGATTCAATTTCATTGAATAATTATAAGATTGCACAATGATGAAATTGTAGGAAAATGAATGAAAGTCAATGGGAAAAGATGCGAGATACATTTATTTTGTTCGAATTCTATAAAATCGGACGTTTCGGACATTTTCTGCACACTCAAGACAAAGTGACAGTACGAAGAAAAGCGTCTATCGCTGTTGTCTGTGTTGTCAAGGAAATTATACACAAACAGGGAGACAACTGTGCACGTTTGTTACTTACATAGCGTTTTGCACCAGTTTTGAAAATGTACCGGCGTTCAAATTTGATTTTTATTTTGTTTTCGCTGGCATAATAAATACTTTACAGGACGTTCAGGTGGCGGATACGGTGTCACATGAGGCTCGGCAAAAACAATGTTGGACTCGGCGTACCGCCTCGTCCAATATTGTTTTCACCTCGCCTCATATGATACCGTATCCGCCACCTGAACGTCCTGTAACTTATAGTATCTGCCAACTAAACTCGCCGAACCTAATATTGTTTTCTCTGAGCCGTATATGACACTGTATCTGCCAACTAAACGCCCTGTAACGTATTTATGCACGGCATGCTAAAATGTCATTGGGGAAGTTAACTCAACGAATAGTTAAATGATGCACACTTCTCGAAAAATGTAAACAAAGCAGACGATGTTTACATACGCAACAAGGGGAGTAATTGTGCTTCCGCATTCTAATAAATCACTCGTGACTCGTTCTATAACCGCCAATGTTTTAGGCTGGTTTGGCATTTTATTATAACAGTTTCATTCAATCGAGTGCAATGTTTATACGGCGGGGCTATTTTATATGGTGGATCTTCTGTACGACTGCGTTGCAGCATGTACGTACGTGTAAATTAAAAGCTGAGGCGTGTGGGTATACTGATAGAAGAAAATGGCTGACGGGCACCTAATATTAAATTATTATTATGCCAGCTAATAAAATTCGCCAATCACAGTCCCCAAATAGTGGGACGGAATTGAACCGTATTGGGTCACCTGCAGCCCGAGGTGACCTAATACAAAACTCGTATAAGGTCAGTACCGCCATTTTGTTTCGACGTGGAAATTCACGGTGCTTTTATATCCATATTGAAGAAATTGCAGTACAATCAAACGTCCCTCCGTGTCTATATGTCTCATTTTCTCTCGTTTTATAATAAATTTATTGTGAAATTTATTTTCTAAATGTAAATTTAATTATTTGAAGTGAGAAATACTACTGTATTCGATCTACCGATAACGGATAAGTCGGCCTGGCCCTAACTTGACATAGGGTCTAAGCTTATTGAGGCTAACGCACAACAGTTTGGGTACGGTGTTCGCCTCGATATTTTAAAAGCTTTAGAACAAATATATAACCCATAAATGCGTTGTTAGAAAGTTAAAAAAATATATATAGTGTGAATAAATAAACTGAGAAAAAAATTGTCTTATCCCGGGAATAGATTAATTTCATTTTTTTCTCGTTGAGCTCATTCTGTAGTCTCTGTTGTGGTAAATGGATAGCGTCGCTTCGAAAATGGATTTAATTTCATTGAATAATTATACGATTGCACAATGATGAAATTGTTGGAAAATGAATGAAAGTCAATGGGAAAAATGTGAGATACATTTATTTTGTTCGAATTCTATAAAATCGGACGTTTCGGACATTTTCTGCACACTCAAGACAAAGTGACAGTACGAAGAAACAGTACGAAGAAAAGCGTCTATCGCTGTTGTCGGCGTTGTCAAGGAAATTATACAAAAACAGGGAGACAACTGTGCACGTTTGTTACAACTTACAAAGCGTTTTGCACCAGTTTTGAAAATGTGCCGGCGTTCAAATTTGATTGTTATTTTGTTTTCGCTGGCATGATAAATACGTTACAGGACGTTAAGGTAGCGGATACGGTGTCATATGAGGCGAGGCGTACCGCCTCGTCCAATATTGTTTTCACCTCGCCTCATATGATACCGTATCCGCCACCTGAACGTCCTGTAACTTATAATATTGGGTGCTTTTCAGCCATCCTGAACCCAATATTGCGGAGTCTATGTCTCTTAGTAACTTCATTTGATTGGATAAACAAATTTACTAGCATAATAATTATAAACAATGGTGGCTCTTGACAACTAGAATTGGAGGTACATATTTTCTAAAAAGTTTGCTTTGTTTTTAATTGACCTCGTACACTTTACGCTAAATTTAACTTTTTGAACCCGGGCAGCCTTTTTTCGTCCAGTAACATGATACGTCATAATTTCATTGAACAGGATGGATGATAAGTGCATGTTAGTGGAAGACCAAACAATATTTTCAACTTGCAGTCCCAAGGCTGCATGTTGTTAATATTTATAGGACTGCCCTAAATAATGAATATGGACTCTTCCGGTTGCTGTCATTGAACTGATATGGAAGAAACCACCACGGTTCAAATGGTTAATATTTTATTTTATCTAACAATCATATAGATTTTGGCCTGAAAACCACGAGAAACGATACGTATCACATAATGTGTTCCGATTCCGTATCATAAAGACGACTCATCCTGATTCCGCATCATATAGGCCAAGACGACTCGTTTCCGGTAACGCGGTGAGCTATCATAACAGGTGCATGAATACGTTCTATGTGCATTTATTTATTTACTTAATCTTATTTGTTTTACAAGGATTGGAGAATAAGTTATGCAACTTATATTAACGCTTCTCCTTGGCCCAATGGCGTAGGTTTGTGGGATGACCTTCATGGCGGCAACTTCGTGGCCTAGCTCTTCTCGAATACTACGAAGGGATCTTTAGCCTGCACCGAGTGTGTCTCTCTCCGCACAGAGGACAGCCATTTTACGCCCCCACCCGATAGGACGGTACGCTGTGACAGCATCAACCCCACAATTGATGCTGACAGAAAGTGTTCGGACACCTCGAGAACTTTCCCCGACCGGGGATCGATCCCGGGACCTCTGTGCATTTCAATGATCGACTCAGCTGATCGCTTACAAAACAAAACAAAACTCCTTACAATTAGCGATAGAACTATTAATAGCCAATGACCCCCCCCCCCCCCCCCCACACACACCCATAATAAACACTGATTAAATGGGTGGAATGGGCAAACCATTTAAAAATGAAGTGACACTGAGAGTAAATAACTTGACAACACAACATTGTTTGTTAGAGTACACAACAATATTGTCCCATAAAATACGTTTTTTAACTTTTTCTCGCCCAACTTAATATTTTTATGTGACAGAATTGTTAGATAAATGAATTATCATGATAATGTGCATGTTCTGTGATTTATATCAGATTCTTGGTGGTGTCCAGAATGGGATCACAACTCGCCGGCAAAGCCGGCTCGTTGAGATACCCTTCTGGACACCACCTCGAATCTGATTCACATCATAGGACATGCACATTATCATGATAATTTGTGTGTACTAATGTTTTCCAATTAATTATTTCGTATTGTTTTTCTTTTTCTTTTCTTAAGATCACGGCATTTCCCATTCGTTTCTTTTCAATCTATGGGCGATTTTATCATCGTGCATCTGATACAAAAAAAAAACAAACCAAAAAACAATAGAGGAACCAGACATATGACGTTACGATTGAATGGGGTGCTATTGGCTCGCAGTACGCTGTTTGGGATCAAGTATCTATTCTGACATTTTCTTCTTCATTATCCTTAATCTGTAAGTAACGACCTATAATTTCCTAACGACTGGTGTTATCTGGAAGGTTTTCTCAGTGTATGCTGAGGAATTGACTGTCCCCAGTATAAATAAAAAACAAATATTAGAAAAGAAACAAACGTAACATATAATTACCATCCAAAATGTTGACGATATACGCCAGAACAGGTCCACTAGAAGGAGGAGGCACAGAATATAGTTTCTTGTCGTTCTTGAAATCGAGCACGATAGGCGGTCTCCAAACTGCTTCGGCCAGTTCCAGATCCTTTTTCGTCATTATCCCACCTGGAGAATAGTTAAGAAAGGCAGCTGAGAATTATCTAAGTAATTATAACGAACCAGTATCAGTCGGCAACGGGTTGATATCGCGTTCCATTCTTTTTTTTATTTTTTTCCACTGTTTAGCTATATGCATTTAACACGGCATCTGACACGACGAGGAAACAACATTGAATCAAACTATTTTTGAATATTTATCATATAATTGCATCATTTAATTCTACATACAGCACTAAATGGAAATCAACGAGAACGTCTCTTTTTCTGATTTCCGCGCACCATAGAATCACGAAAGGACGCTGTCTTTATTTACAATGGCATAGCGGGTGTTCGAACCCACACCAAGGAAGTTTCAGAGAAACTCTCTCGGCGTGTGTTGGAACCCCAGCTATGCCATTGCATTTTTTTAATAATTAACGATTTTTTATTTATATTTTTGTACTGAAACAATTACTTATGCCACAGTGATGTTTGGCGGGTACTTTTTTCTAATATAGAGATTCACAAGGCTAAATTTAACAAAAAAAAAAAATGGAAATTTGAACAGTGAATGTTTCTGACAACGACAACTGTATTCTACAATAAAATTTACTTTCCAAAACGTTATCTTCCCTGTAATACTTAGTGTATCAATCAGACCAAAATTAACAATAAGGCAATTAATGAATGCAACCTAAAATTTCGGAATATCGCCAATATTGAAGCAACAGTGTACGCATTATTTCACCAGCACCAGGCATTGTCCCCCAGCGTTCTATTTGAAAAATAATCACAACAGTGAGATAATCTAGGTTGTGAAAATCCCGTCGAATTGACGAGACCCGGTCAGGCAGATTAACCCTGATATCCTCATATGAATTGTACGTTAATAACTACCGTATATATATGCACACAGCCACAGGTGACTCAACAGACGGTCTACATCATTGTTGGCTGCCTGAACAGGCAGCCAACAATGATGAAAACACGCTGCCCGATAAATGCTCCCTTCCAGTTTAGTTTAAACACATTTATTTGCCAACAAAAGCATAGCAAAAGGATTGGAGGACAAGTGCCCAACACTTAGCAAACCCTCCTCTCCATTACATGTAACATTTAGTAATATAATTATTGTAATAATGGTAGCAATTAAATAATGTCCCTTCCAGTAAAGTTCTCAAGGAATAATATTCTTTGGCCAACTTTTTCAGAACAATATAAAAATGGCAGTTTGTGGATGTATGGGGACTTGAGGATGGAATAAGTCGCCGTAGGTCGTAGGCGTCGTATTTGATCTGCCTGACCATATCTCGTCGACGAGATGGAATATGACTACAAAGATTGACTGACTACTCTTATAAATTGTTAATGGTATGGTATGGCCGTGGATATTTGAAACTTGAATACGAGATCTGAAATAACAAGAAGGAAAGTACGGAATGTTTCTCTAAAGTGGTCAGGGTAAATGAACTCGCGTTTTCACTTCACTTTTGAAAACATTTTCAACTCTATTTTCTATAATTATATTTCTAGTTATGACTTTGCATGGGTTGAAATGAACCATTAGCATTTTCAATGTTGTGGCAATTTGCAAGTTGGTAAATTGCCATAGCTTTTAAAATGCCAATGATTCATTTTAGTCAGTTATATTAATAGGTAGAAAATACAATTGTAAAAGTTTTATAGTATTGGCTCCAGTCAGTGGCGGCGCCAGACTTACAGAAGTGAGGGGGGGGGGGGGGTACAATTGAGTATTGCCCGCCGCGCGTAAGTTTTAAAAATTTTCTCAACTTCGGGAGGGGATACCCCTCCCGAAGTTGAGAAAATTTTTAAAACTTACGTTGTAAATGGTGTTCTCTGGAGTATTCTCAGACAATTAAATTAAAACAGTTTTATCCTTTTGAAACTCACTGGTTAGGTCTTTCAGTTATAGAAAACGTCGTAAATGGTGACATTTTAACGGAAGAACGCTGTTGTAAATTGCGAGCACAAAGCACCAAACGACACTCAGATTGAAAATGAAAGTAGGCTGCATTCCAAACGGATGCGTTGCACGTTCTCGATTCTAGCATTCCTCGAATACTCTTAAGCGGTATGTTTCAGACCGTTTGAACGCGGCACGTCTTGTTGCAGTTTGGGACCTCGACTCTTGTTTGTTGTTTGCAGCTAATGTGTGTGTGTGTGTGTGGGGGGGGGGGGGGGGGGCACACACAAACATAATTTAAAAACTTCACTGATTTAATGCACATTGGAATATGGAATTAAGCATACCCACCATTACACCGCAACGTTCAATACAAAAATTGAAATGATAGTATTTTTTTACTACGCTAGGCGACAAAAGTGGAGGGGTAAGTACCTCCCCTTGCACTACTGTAAACACAGTGCAATCAAACCCCAATGTTTATTATGGAAATGTTACTATCATCCATAACCTTAGAATAAACAAGAATTAAGATTCCATTCTTGGCAATTTACAAGATACCTGTACATTCATTTCAGCGTTATCTGATTCTTCATTTGTGAACGATTCGAAATTCTGGAAGTCACAGAAACGCGTTCATTTTTGTTGGTTTTGATATATTTATGTGTGTTAATTAGAACAAAATGTGTTGGGAAATTAAAATTAACAAGAAGGAATATTACCATTTATCAGTCATTGTGGAGTCTAATTCATTACAAAAAAGGTAGTCGGTAAGTTATATTCGTTACACAGTTTGGTAGTGACCTAATATGGTATATATGGGGTCCGTTAATTCCATATTGGGCTCGAGCTTCGCTCTAGCCCAATATGGAATTAACTGACCCCATATATACCATATTAGGTCACTACCAAACCGTGTAACTTATAATACACCCCTTATAACTGTAAAATTGATAATTAAACACAAAACCTTAACGGAGTATATAACCATAGCAGAAATAATTTGGAGTGTATTATAAATTTGACTAAAGCCGAATAACATGAGCGGGTAAGGTTTAGTTTCAAAATAAAGATCCTGTAATGTTATATATATAGACAATAAACATATAGTGTGTTTTTATATCTGTGTTATACAACGAGTTGAAATATGGTTTATTTTTTCGAGGCTTCGCCGAGAAAAAATAAACCATATTTCAACGAGTTGTATAACACAGATATAAAAACACACTATATGTTTATTGTTTTTATCTGATAACAAACAGACACCCGTCTCGTGCGTCTACCCGACTTATATATGCTTCCCACGGGCCTCCAAAGAAAACCAGTCTACGAGACAAAAGAAATAGGACAAGACGCATAGAGTTGTGTCCCTTACATTACAAAATCGATGACGGCGATTGTAAAGTGCGATTGCACTTCTAGCATCATGTAACTGCGCTGGAACATAAATAAATTTCAACTATTTTATTAACAGCAACAAAACGGTGTTTCAGTAGAGTTATTCTTTTTTTGACATAGTTCCAGTTTTCTTCCGTGTTTTATGCTGTAGTCCCAATATAACAAATAATTTTGCGTTTGTTTACAATTTTTACGAAGTGTTTTTTTTTCAGGTAGAGCAGACGAACTTTTAATTAACGCAGTTCCGCGAGTACTTTTGATCGAGGCCGTGACTATAAATAGTTCGCAGTCGCCGCATACTAATTACTATTAACATTCAAGTAATTTCTACAATGTTTTGAAGCAAAATTTTTGGTTGCCTTTACTGAAGCAAAATAAATAAGAAATGACACCATCGGAGGATTTTGACAAAGTGCAATAAGCGTACAATTAAAACCTACCCTGTGATATAACGATGTTTCATGAATGAATGAATGAAAATGGAATTGAAAGAGGTCAGAGGTCGTTCGCATAAATTATAATTATATACAACACCCGTTGTATATACTTCAAGTATACACAACGGTTGTTATACTCTATGGTTATCAGATAAATATATATATATATATGCATTTGACGTTGATCGCAACTTCACCTTGTGATTATCAAACTGACAATCTCGTCGTTATGGATCGGTACATTTTGCCTTTTTATTTATTTATTTATTTATTTATTTATTTATTTATTGTTATTTATTTATTATTTTATTTAGTATTTATTTAATTATTAATTATTTATTATATATTTTAATTAATTTTTTATTTATTCGAGTTTAAGGTTACTTTCAGCATATGTGTATAAAGTCAAGTTCAACCAAACTGTTTATACTACTGCTACCAAATTTAGAAATCTTCCACCTCACGGGATGGTTCTTGGATCCCATTTACCAATAATACAATACTCACTTACCACAGTACAAAATCACTGCCCCACTTCTGGAGAACCCAATTGTAACTATTTATTACATACAGTTCAATGAGAATGGGCTAATAATTAATCACCCACATAACTGAGTTTCCACTCGGCAGGGATCAGTGTCAAAAACATGAGAATCAAAATCTAAATTTCATTTAATCGACCTCCGGTCAAATGTGGAAGTCTATTAACTGAGATATGTCTTATGCCATTTGTGCTTTTTTTCTTCCAAAAGTTGCAAATTGTGGGGGGGGGGGGGGGGGAGAAGTTCACCTCTTGGGTGTTTTATCGATAATCCACCCCAACAAACTACTCAATTCAGTTTTTTTTTTTATATTAGTATGGCCAATACCTGCGTCAGCAATGTCAGCTATGATGTCGTCAGCCAAACTTCCCTTGTAAAATGTATCTCGATCTCCATTTGCAAGCTTCTCTAACGTATCTGCCATTTTGGGCATAATAAAACTGTCGCCCATTCGCTTAATTCTGCCTTTCTTTTCGTCGAAAAACATCCTGTAACAAACGAAACTACTGAAATGTGTGATACTTTTATTTTGGCTTTCATCATTATAAAATAACTGCTATTATTGTCTCCCAGTTAAAGATCGCATCATTTCTCGTGAAAAGTTAGTTCAACCCAACTAGTAGTTGATCATTACAGTGGGTTCACTAAGTCCTTTTTGAAAATATGTGAAATGGTGCTTTCTAAATTCTGCCGAGTTATTTGCTTCTGTAACTTTATAATAAAACCATTGCAGACTTTTGAGTTTGGTAAATATATAGAGAGTAATCGTTTGACTGGACTGGTTACGTGAAATAATTCATGAGAGGTGAGGGACGTGGTACAATATATGTTTTACAATATAGTCCCTCGCCTCGAAAAAATTACTTAACGTAACCAGTCCAGTCAAGCGATTACTCTGTTTATTACTTTTCATTATTAACGATAATTATATTATTTAACCCTTTACCTAACGTAACGTTCAGCGCTATTCAAAAAAAATCGCCAATTAGTTTTCATTATTTTTTTCATTTTTTGTCTCAAAACATAGGTTATGACCCCTCATTGGAACGAGCTCGACAACTGTTAGCAGAATCTGACATCAATGCTGTATGCCAGGAGACGTGTTAATAAAGTTTATGAGCACTTGTTATCAACTCTTAACCCTTTGAACCCGAAAGGTCACTTCAGGTCAATGATCGTGATACGACCTGAATTCACGAAGTAGGTAGTTGCTGAGTGAATTTATGTGATAGACCGATCAAGATTTGCAAAGTATTGGTTACGTGAAATAATTCATGAGAGGTGAGGGACGTTGTACACACACGAGTGCGCGAATGCGCACGAGTGTTTTACAATATAGTCCCTCGCCTCGAATGAATTATTTCACGTAACCAGTCCAGTCAAGCGATTACTCTGTTTATTACTTTTCATTATTACGAAAATTATATTATTTAACGCTTTATCTAACGTAACGGTCAAAACGGCCAGCCCTATTTTTAAAACTCGCCAATTAATTTTCGTTATTTTTTTCATTTTTAGTCTCTAAAACATAGGTTATGACCCCTCGTCGAGCTCGTTCCAATGAGGGGTCATGCTATGTTTTTGACACAAAAAAAGAAAATAATAGTTATTCAAGAATTTTTTTTTGCAGGTGTCGTCTGCTTTTCATGTTAGGTAAAGGGTTAAAAAAGCATAAAAAACAATGAAGTCCCCATTACACCCACGGCAAAGCGTATTCGTTTGCGCGCACGGATACATGACACAATTGTTGATTGCATAATTCACTTGTGAAGTTATCGTTTGTAATCAAAATTGGAAATCCCAGTAAATCACACTTTGGAAAGTAATAATGCATCTTATCAGCGACGTCTCCAAAACGAAAAATAAAGCAACTAAAGATCGTGCATTATGCATTGTTTAGATTTCCCCAGCCATTTGACACTATTAATTATAAACTACTCATTTAGAAACTCGAAAACTATGGCATAAGAGATATAAAAAATGTTTAATGTAGTGATTTTCTGTCTGGGAGATCCCAGTATGTGCAGTTCGTGAGTGCGTCCTCAGGTCAACTAAATACACCATGTGTACAGCCGGGTGCTATACTAAGTCCTGTATGTTTGTGTAATTTATTAACGACTCGCGTGAGTCTACTGACATGAATATTCTATCATTTGCGGGTGATGCTACAGCCTACGCATCTAGTAACAGTCTTAACCACTTAACAGAAACAGCAAAGAAAGAATTTAAGAATTGAATGCATTTTTTATAATCTTTATTGGAGTATGAACGTGTGGGAATGGGTACAAATTGTATGAATCCCACACGTTCATACTCCAATAAAGATTATAAAAATTGCATTCAATTCTTATAATTACATTCCGTAACTGTTTAAACTACTTTTTTACCAAACAACAAAGCAGAAAGACGAAATAAAACATGTACGAACGAATGAGGCGAAACACCACCCTCACACAAAAGACAAGGCGCACAACTCTGAGTTGAGCGCCGGTTTTCGGCATTGACCCAAATTTGTCAAATTGCCGTCTTTCGCAACGAAACAGTTTATTTAACATATCAGTAAACTATAATCACTGATCACTGCGAGATGCGCTAAAAGTTAAAAACCCGCCCAAACACCGCCCGAATTACATTCTGTCAACTGCGCTCTATTGTAAATGTGGGTCAAAGTTCGACCAAATCTATTTATTGGAAAATGAATTACATTTGGTCATGACGTTTTCATCCAGCTGACCAATGGGCACTGAGTATTTGGACCCAAAACGTATAACTACATTAACAATGTAATTATTCTAAAATAAATTACTGTTGTTCAGAAAATAAGTTAGCATTAAATGCAAATAAAACCTCCGCTTCTCCAACCACAAAATGATAATTACAATTTGTACAACGTAAATTTGCAAATTTCATTAAATAACACAAACTTAATAATAGTTGGCAATAATTATCAGAACAAATTCATAAAATTTCTTGAAACTAACATGAATGAGAATTTCATATTTAATCACCACATTTGCACAGAACTACCCGAGGCAATTTATATCCCCAATAGAGACATAAAAAACTACTATCCATTGAAACTCTACAAATACTACACTTCATGTGCATTCAAAACCATTTAATTTCTGGAATTCAGATTTGAAGCAACATACCAGCTACCAAACCATATTTATTAATTTGTTAAAAAGCTGTGCTTATCATTGCGAATAAAAAACTCCTGAACCGACGTTCTTTTCAAACGTTGGATATTTTTTATTTTGCCTCAAAGGTAGTTTGTCCAATCAGAACGCTGGAATACCACCTAAGGGTTTCGCATTATCAGGTAACTCACCTCATATTATTAGATATCAAGTTAGTAGCAGCCATTACTATTTTGATCAAATTGAAGCATTTCCACTCGCTTCGAATTTTCAAAATTTGAATTGAATCAAAATAAGAGAATTTAAGTACCAAAAATATTTCCAATGCACTGCGTTTATTGATTTAAAACATTAAATATTTAAGAACTGGACAGAAAATCTTATTTGTAGTCCCAAAAGTTCTCTGTTGTTTTACGACTCCAGCCTGTACCGACCAAACTTCAAAGTCTATCGATTGTTTTATGCTGAAACGAACATTTTCTTTACAGTTTACTCAGCTGATTGAAAGTGAATATTTTGAATATTTAAAAATGCCTTTTAAACCCTTTTCAGGTGGTAATAACTAGAGCTGTAGGTTTTTAAATTTCTTGTTCGGTTTCGGTTTTGGTTTTTCAGGTGGAATAAAACCTCGGTTCGGTTCGGTTTTCGGTTTGTTCATGAGGCCAAATAAAATTCAATAAAACTCATTCTTATATCCGGAGTCATAACTGGACGGCAGTGAAATTGAGTGAAACTCAATGAATGCCCGAAATAAGCTATAATACATGAAGAATCAGGAAGGCCAATATAATAATTACCTAAATATATAGAACTTTTATTGTGCTTGGCCATTTTTCGAGGTCTGACACCTACACACAACTTGAGGAAAGCTACAAACACAACTAAACTGAAATGTCGGAAATTCACAGAATGTAGCCTTCCCAGAGCAGTAAAAGCACCCAGACACTGCCATTGGGATGGCTACATCCTGTGAATTTCTGCAGCAAGAGAGTATTTAATAAAAAACGAAAAACTTTAGATTACGGGATGTCGACGGTTTCGGTTTCGGTTTTTAAAAAAAAACTAGAAACCTCGGTTCGGTTTCGGTTAACCTACAACTCTAGTGATAACAGTAAATGCATGTTAGTGTATTTCGGATATATATGTAGCTATAACTTTTATTCTGGAAACAAATCGTACCCTGAGTTTCATTGTGTTCTATGTGCCCGTTGGCACATAGAACACGTTGGAACTCAGGGGACGAAATATCGCTCTTCGAACAGCGAAGATTGTTTACTGTCACCATGGAAACATACCGGTAGCAGTTACTGTTGATGATTCTGCGCGGTGCTGTCAATTGAAGCTTCTAAAAAATAAACGCCCGGCCGTTCTTTGTTTCTCGTGAAACTTTATTAATCCCTTGATGTACATGGCTTTTCGACATAATAAATGTTTTACATGGCATGTAATTGGCTGATAGATTTCCATACAAAGTCTCGCCTGATATGAACTTTCATCGCCTTGTATGGAAATTTATCTTACAATCAACATGTATTTTGTCTGTATTAACTCCGCAACTGTCGTGTATCCGACCCCCTGACACAGATGTTTGTATCAGGTGGTCGGATACAAGCACGTTCCTTTCGCGTGAGTTCCATTTTTTTTCTTTTTGTTCATCCGTACGGATAAATAGTTCGTTATTTCTTCGTCTACATTCTTGACTTATCCCCAATATATTGTAAGATAAAATGATTATTACCATTATGTACATATTCATGCATGACTACTGTAACAGCAATCTTTCCGTCAGTTGTGATAATACCTTTCAAGTGTACACGAACGTTTTTGGCACGAATACAACACAATGTAGAACCCTTGCCCGATTTGCGTTTAAGAAAACATTACCCAAACAATTATCAAACTCAGCTGTTTCGGTTAGACTAGATTCTAGGGAAGCTATCACTTTCTTTTTTCCCTTCTATATCATGATCGGGTTGTCCTACCATTTACTTTTTCTAACTATATATTACCTTATTACCTTACATATAATGTGTGCTATATTATCTAAACTGAAAATGTTATCCCTTTCATTCGGAACCACAGTTACCCAACCGAGCATATGGAAAGACCAAAATATTATATCTCTTACCTCCTACAAGTATCTGGGAGTTTCATTGGTTCAAAGACGTCACATGCAGACTGCATATAAAACCATATACTTCCTGTCAACATCAATATACACTGACAGCTATGGGTAATCTCCCCTTTGTTAATTGATTATTCAAAATGGCGGCAGCCGATAAACGCTTCAAGTTAAAAGATTGAGTGTCAGAAGCCCATATTTGGTCTGAAGTGCAGGTTAGGCAACTTAAAAGGCTTCATATTCTGTGGATGTGTGTCATGTTACCTTCGAAATGAAACTGTTTGGTATGTATGAATTTGCCTTGTTACAATTTATGGGAGAGTGCCTGTAGGCACTCTCCCATAAATTGTAACAAGGCAAAGACACGTGAACACATTGTGAGAATTCTCTCATTTAATTTTGATCGCTGTTGTTATTAGTTCTGTGCATCGATGCAGCAGTCGGTAAGATATATTCGTTACACAGTTTGTTGGTGGCCTAATATGGTATATATGGTGTCGGTTAATTCCATATTGGATTCGAGCTTCGCTCTCGTCCAATATGAAATTAACTGACACCATGTTAGGCCACCAACAAACTGTGTAACTAAATAATATTCAAACATTTAATCCATGATGAGGAAGCAAATATTTTTCATTTAACCCTTTATCCAACGAATCGGTCGTATCCGCCCGCGTAATATGCAAATTCAGTAGTTGAAAAAATATTATTTTTCAAAACATTTCCACAAAACCACATCATGTGACTCCTCGTTGGAACGATCTCGTCGAGCTCGTTCCAACAAGGAGTCACATGATATGGGTTTGTTGAAATGTTTTGAAAAATTTGAAAAAAATGATATTTAAAATAATACATTTTGATATCGTCTGCGTTGGGTAAAGGATTAAATAATGTTAACTCAAAGCCCAACAATTACATATGGTCTTGGTCAACTCAATACCGACGATGTCGCCTGCCATTTTGTTATGTTAACTATTCCAGTTATTTGGAGGATGACAGGAAGACAACCACAAGGCTTTGTCATTCCCCCCACAGTATACATTTGTCTACGATTTTTGTAATTTTGTTGTTTATCCCTTATTTGTATTTATGTTGGTGTGTTGTGGAATACAAATAGGATATTACCACCATGTAGGTTTCCTATATGGTGCATATAAGTCGAGACCTCGTCTCTTGTCATTTATCGACGAGTACTCTGGAACGAGTCGATGTTTGATCCAAAGATCAGTGTGCAAAATTTCAAAAATGACTCTAACCGACTGACCGTTCACGTGGTTTGGAGATGACTAACCGAATGCTCGGCTACATAGAAATTCTTGGGAAATTTACCTTTTTATCATTAACAAGTTTTCATATATTGCGTGGAATTGAAATATATATAACCTCTCAGGGCAAAAGTCTAAAAGTTTATCAAGACACAAGAAAGGCGGCTGGTTAACTGACAGAGTACTAGAAGCTCATAGTTGGGCTTTATTCTTAAACTTTACCCTCAAAGTTAAAGGCTTCATATTCTGTGGATGTCCTTCATATTATCTTGGCACTAAAATTACTTCGTCTCCTTTGATTTGCATTGTTACAATTTATGGGAGAGTGCCTATAGGCACTCTCCCATTAATTGTAACAAGACACAAATATGTGAACAAATCTTGAGGCTGAGAAAACATTTAGCACTCTACCAATTAAGTTACTCAGACTTTACCGTTCAAAATGCAACTTTTGGCTAACTGGCCATCCGTTCGCGTAGATTTACATTTGTATTACCACCACGCGAACGAAACCAAATTTTGCACACTGAAAGATGACGTCGAGACTTCGATACACTATCTCGGAAACCACTTGGTGGTAAGAACCAATTCATCTTACAATATTTAGACTTGTTTGCATATATTTTGACAATAATTCAGAGTCTATGAATTGATATTTATTTTTTTATGAATAAAGATCTTGGCGGCATGGCATTACGTATTGATGTGCATGACGTAATAAATTCCCATTCATTGTTCTACTTGCACTACACTCGCAGAAGGTTATAATACTGTTTATGCTGTCTCTTTGTTTGTTTTGTTTTTTCAGATTTAACGCACGCTAGGCCTATATAAAAGTAGCATCATGGCAAACATGATCTAGTCTAACTTTTTTCGTTGAGATGGTGATTTATTTATCATTTAATTACTGTTATCAAACACGGTGGCCTTGACATGTGTAATCAGTTTTCGAAAAGTTCAGGTTAGGGTCCTACGAATATTCGAGATTCGATTCGAAATCGATACCATATGTATGCTTCGAGATCGATCCCGAATCAGTCTCAGGATTCGATGTTTTCGATTCTCTCGTACTAACTTCAATTTGTTACATTTCCAACAAAAATAGGATAAAACTGTCATTAGAAAATTCATTCATGTAGGCTCAATTCCTATTTATCTCAGTAATTGACAATGTTTAATTGTTAGGTAAAGGTGTGAATTTGGCCCAGAACATTATCCATAGTTTTGGTTTTTGAAGGCTTAACTTGTTACTATTCACGTTCTTAAGAACGTGAATAGTAACAAGTTAGGCCTTCCAAAACTAAAACTATGAACAATAGGCCTAGCTGTCTCAGCGACGGTGCTACAGAGAATATTTAGTTATTGCTGTTTAAGGTGTTAAGATTCGATTCGGGATTCGATTCGATGTCGATATCAGAGACACGATTCGATTCGAAATTCGATTCGAAAAGAAATTTGTGATTCGCAGATCCCTAGTTCAGGTAAGCAAGGTCTCTTTCTGAATCGAATGAGTTCAAGTGCAGTTGTTAATCTCAATACAGCTTTGTATTTTGTCTGGACGTTTTAAGTATTGTGGGAAATACGTTCTTGTAAGATAAAATAGTTGAATTAAAAATAACTGTTAGATAGTTACGTCATTAAATTAGGTACGTGGAACCATTGTGTCACCACGAAACACTTTTGATGTCTTCCAATTTGACGTGGGAGGAAGTTGTTTTCTTCTGTAAAAGGAAGTTAGTATTTCAATTTGAAGAATTGTTGTAGCTGGATCAGTAGTTTTCAATTTAACGAAGCAAAACTTACGTTTTAAGCTGCGGATATATATCAAAAAGATCCGCAAGGACGAGTATTGTTCTGGCGAGCCCTTTACCAATGGGTATACCTTCTCTTGCCAGTTTGATACTAGGTTGGAATAACTCTTTCCACGGAAGTCTTCCGTATCTTTGATGTGCTTCCCAGTAGCCGACAATCTCACAAGGCACGCATATTGTTTTACCACCTGAAATATTCATAGGTTTTGAATTCGTTTAAAATGTTTTAACAGATTATAAAACAGGCAGTAACTTGTTATTGATCGGTGTTATAGACAACAGTGTATTATAGACAACAAATGTTCTTGTCATCGATTGGTTTTTATTATTGGGGCGGAACGTATTACACCATTTGTAATTGAGCGACACCTTGGGGTACGTGCCTTTCGTCCCCCGACACCCATGGACACTCCCCCACATATACTCTGGAACACGCGCATTGTCCTTTACCTATACTTTGGAGTAATATATCAATCACACCTTTATCATCGAAAGGGGGGGGGGTTCCTTCTGGGACCACTGACTACGACTGCAGTGCTTCATGGAAGAAAAAAGGGGTGACCATCAGTGGTTGTCTCCCATTGACCCACATCCACCCCCACCCCGAGGGATGGAGAGGCGTTCCTCTAGCATCATTTGCAACTGGAACTATATTTCAATGATTTCACAAAAACGTTTTAAAAATCTTAGTGTTGAAAAAATAATAATTACTCGCAATCAATATTAGGGTTTTTAACCCTTCACCCAACGTAGACGATATCAAAATTTGTTTTAAATACCGTTTTTTTTAAGTTTTACAAAAAAAATCAGCAAAACCATTTCATGTGACCCCCGCATTGGAACGAGCTCGACCAGCTCGTTCCATAGTGGGGTCACTTGATATGGTTTTGTTGAAAAGTAATATTTTTTCAGCTGCTGAATTTGCATATATACGCGGCGGATGTGGCCGATTCGTTGCGTAACGGGTTAAATAAGTGTTGCGTAGTTGCGTAGTGGGGGAAATTAGTAATGAATAATGATAAAATCGATACTGATAAAAAGGACTTGGGGGCGCGGTGGCTCAGTAGGTAGAGGTGCAGGTTGATAGCCGAGGGGTCCTCGGTTCGAATCCCACCTGCAGCAACCGCGTTGTGTCCTTGGGCACGACACTTTACCCCCATTGCATATCTGGGGGCACGGTGATGTCGTGGACTAAGGCGTACTGCATGTCGATGGTGCACTTGTCTTCAACCAGTGCTAACCCTGCTAGTGTGGAGTTAGTATGTTGGGGAGCTGACAGTTGCTCGCGGTTGCTCGGTGCTTCTCTCCGAGTACTCCGGCTTCCTCCACCCGTAAAACTGTCATGGTCATGCTAAGCCACAGTGCAGAAATATATGACCTTAAACCCCAATAAATAAATGAATAAATAAATAGGACTTGGAAAGTCAAACCTGCAATGCTATCAAAGCCCCATACAAGTCCCATACAATAGGCAAACAATCGGAAAACAATCGGAGAACCATGGGCGACTGTCCTAGAATAATAGTCCTTTGTTAGATAAATGACATTACTGGCGGATTTGTACAGAGTATATAGGAAAATCCTCTCAAAAATTCCCTCCTCAAAACAAGATGGCGGATTTTGCACAGAGTCTACGGGGAAGGGGTTTCCCTACACGTAAGCCCCTTAATTAATCCTTACGTCTGTGACATCAGCCGTGATTGGTTAATTTGACACCTTCTAAAAGTCATAGTATATAATGGAGGTTTTGGACAAAATCACGTGTACATTGGAACGTTCTTCCACGGAGACGTGAGAACAAAGAAAATGTAAGCTCCACTTCGATTGATCAGCGTTGATAACGCACGCGCGGATTGGAAATTCTCAACATCAAACGCTGGTGCCGCGTCTGTTTAAATTTTTCGTCACCGTTAGACACAAACTTACCTGCAAATAAGTCATTTGAATAAAACAAAAATGAACAAAGTTAGCGAAAGATTTACGAACAATTCTATGTTGAATTTAATTGAAAATGTTTCCAGTAAAAAAAAAAAACTTTGGATGCTACCAGGTACTGCGTGAGAATCTGGCGTGAATTTTGCGTTTGTCGTGAACTGAGTAAGGATGTGGAAACTTATTCGGATTAGGAACTCGATAACCTGCTGGCTGATGTTTTATGTCAACGTGAGAACTAAGCAAAAACAGTTATATACTAAGAGTTCCCTGTTTTGCTTGAGACATGCAATCAATAGATTTCTTGACAGGAATATTTTAACAGGAACTGAATTCAGAAAAGCATCAGAAACTTTTAAATGCGTCCTTAAACACCTTCGACAAGGAGAGGGTTCCATTAAACACAAAACACCAATGTCCCCCTTGATATGTAGAAACTTTATCAACACCCCATAGTTTTCAATTCTGACATTCCTCAGGGATTGTGAAAGAAAGTCTTGTTTGAAACTGTATTTTATTTCTGCAGGCCCCGGTCAAGAGAATCAACGTGGTTTGACTCCTGAACATTCCCAAATCTGACATAACATGATGACATTCATACCCGTGTGTACATTCAAAATGTTTGCAACGACTCAATTCACAAGAAAATTCAAGAAACTGCCAAGCGTCTTCGTGAAGAAGAGGATTTTGACTTTGAAGAATCCCAGAAATATGCCTTGGAAAAGCGAAGATTTCTGTTCGACAGCCTTATGACAAACTACTCATTCCGAGTAGATGAAGAAGAAGAAGAAGACGATTGGAAAAGTATAAAAGGAGTGTTGGTATAAAAATAAATTCATTTCCGTTTTGAACGTCGAAGAGTGAAGATGTCTGTGTAAACAACTGTGCTCAGATTCAAAGATGACTTACATATACAGATCTTCAAGAATGATGCTGGATTAAAGCTGACTTCCCAGGAACAACTGAATCGTGTGGTAAATGCAGCCAAGAGAAAAACTCTAGACATGGATGCTGGTGGAAAGAAACAAAGATGTGTGGATACTGGCCGATCAGTAAACAAAAGAATAAAGACAGAACTGACTCACAATACAAACAAGAATGAAGTTGCTTCTACAGAAACAAAGAAAGATGTTTCCACTAAGAACGAAGTTTTTACTGAAGACAAGAAAAAGATGCCAGCTCCCACAAAGAAAGAAGTTTCCACTAAGAATGAAGTTTCTACTGAAGTCAAGAAAAGGATGCCAGCTCCCATTAAGAAAGAAGTTACCACCAAGAACGAAGTTTCTACTGAAGTCAAGAAAGATGTTTCCACCCAAACCACGAATGAAGTTACTACTGAAGATACGAAGGATGTTTCCACTCAAACCACAAATGAAGTTACTACTAAGAAGACTGAAGTTACTACTATGAAACAGCTAGAGAAAGAGGAACCAAAAGATGCCAGACAGGAAATTAAAGCAACCAACAAAGCCAAGTTATCAAATGAGAGAATGTGTTTTATCAAGAACCTAGCCATGCGATGGGAAGAAGCTCCAACCCACAAGAAGATGAAATGGTTAGCCCATGCAAGAAGAACTACACAGAAAAATGCGTTGAGACATTGAATTGTATACTTGAATAAAAATGAAATGTTATATATATTGTTGTTTGTTTTTTTTATCTACTACCCCAACAGAAGTACCCGGATGTAAAGTCCAACAAGTATCCCCCAATACTGAAATGAGTCTAAGAGTCGTTCGAGGAGTCACTCGATCGAGCAATTGCTCTAAGGCTCATTTGCTCGATGAGCTTCGAGTCGTTCGAGCAATTGCTCATGGAGCAATTACTCTCTTGGCTCTTTGGCTTATTTGGGAAAAAGCCCTACTTACGGAATCCCTTTAGGCCCTAGAATCCCTTTTTTCTGACATGAGTCGTAGAGTCGTTCGAGGAGTCACTCGAACGAGCAGTTACTCTAAAGCTCATTTGCTCGATGGACTTCGAGTCGTTCGAGCAGTATGTCGAGTCACTCGATCGAGCAATTGCTCTAAGGCTCATTTGCTCGATGAGCTTCGAGTCGTTCGAGCAATTGCTCATGGAGCAATTACTCTCTTGGCTCTTTAGCTTATAAAAGGATATCTGGGATAGGTATCCTCAAATAATACAATACCGGGCCATGGGTATCCCCCAATACTGAAATGAGTCTCAGAGTCGTTCGAGGAGTCACTCGATCGAGCAATTGCTCGATAGCTCATTTGCTCGATGGGCTTAGAGTCGTTCGAGCAATGCCTTATCAGTAACTGCTCAATACCTTATTGGCTTAGGACTGCTTTTGTTATACACAAGGGAGATAACCCTGCATACAGATTAATGGGAAATCAAGCAATCTGATTGGTTATAAATGATCTAGACAAATGAAACAACAAGAGTACACGGAATAGGGTCAGAACTAACAAGAATAGACCAGAAACTGCTAAATATAGTAATAATAAGGTAAACTGTTCCAACTAATAGGCTCTTCTACGCTACTTGAGTATACTCTAGAACAAAGGAACATGGTAAGGTAGATGTAAACTATTGTATATATAGATAGCAGCAGAGAATTCTGAAAGAATTCGAAATAGTAAAATTTGGGGTGGATTTTGGTGATATCTGGGATAAGTATCCTCAAATAATACAATACCGGGCCATGGGTATCCCCCAATACTGAAATGAGTCTCAGAGTCGTTCGAGGAGTCACTCGATCGAGCAATTGCTCGATAGCTCATTTGCTCGATGGGCTTAGAGTCGTTCGAGCAATGCCTTATCAGTAACTGCTCGATACCTTATTGGCTAAGGGACTGCATTTGTTATACACAAGGGAGATAACCCTGCATACAGATTAATGGGAAATCAAGCAATCTGATTGGTTATAAATGATCTAGACAAATGAAACAACAAGAGTACACGGAATAGGGTCAGAACTAACAAGAATAGACCAGAAACTGCTAAATATAGTAATAATAAGGTAAACTGTTCCAACTAATAGGCTCTTCTACGCTACTGGAGTATACTCTAGAACAAAGGAACATGGTCAGGTAGACGTAAACTATTGTATATATAGATAGAAGCAGAGAATTCTGAAAGAATTCGAAAGAGTAAAGGTTGGGGTGGATTTTGGTGATTTGGAAGGATTGTCGGGTTGTTTGTAATTAGATTTACTCCGATTCAATCGAACATACCCATCGAACATACCCCGTCTATTGCAGAAAAATTGGGTAACATAGCAATCACGTGCTACCATAGAAACCAAGATGGCGGCCTTCAGTATACAAAATGGACGACGGAAATACGTATCACCCTAACAACACGCGCTGCGCATGCGCACTAACACCACGTATCACTATGGGGATGACGTCACAACATGGCCGCTCACGCGGGTTACCATGACAACACAACATGGCGCCACTACATCACGTGACATGACGTCACCTTCGGAGTCCTGCTCCGGGGTCCTGCAACCTTTCCCTTAAAACCACATCACATACTACTACAAATACTAAAGTCACGGGATGGTGTATCTATAGCTCCTACAGTTAAAACTAGAAGTCCTGTCATGAAGAGTGCGCTTATCCAGGCTGAATTTCACGCAATTGCCATATCGAATGGCACCCAAAGCACGGCAGGTTCTCCTGGTTACTCATTGCAAATACAGGCAATGTTTCTGCCTGGACCTACGGGTTACACGGTGATCCATTGGCTGAAACAGTGCTTGTGCACAGGCCATATGTACAGAATTTGATGGCCTTACTAGGGTCATAACGTATGGATTAACACGCCGATCGATGTGCAATTTGTGCGCTTTTCATGACAGGACTTCTAGTTTTAACTGTAGTGTATCTAGTACTTGTCCGTCCGGCACAAGTCTGGCACAAGACAGCCTTTAGTCGGTTTGTCGACAACTAGACTTTAGTTGCCGCAAGTCTTCAGAGATTATTTACAATTACATGGACACAGGTGATGATTAACAACTTTTCGTTTCCGTAGCAGATAGAGTCGATGTTCGTGGGGAATGGGAAAGGGCAACAGCGTCCGATTTTTAACTTCAGTGCGTGTTGTAAAAGAATCAGAAATATTAAAAACTGACGTGTTATTCACCACTTCCAGTGAGTGTGACTTCAGTCAATTATATTTACACAAGTTTAGAACTTCACGACCTCACTTTGTCTCCGCCTCAAGTTCAAAATAAATTGTTTCACCCCGCGTAATATGCTCACAACTGTCGTCCAATAAACACGAATTTATATTCCATTATGCCACCTGTCGCACAAAAATGTTCATAAACTTTCCAAGTGTAGGTTCTATTCCTGCTGAGTCATAGTCCTGTGCAGTATGATCCAGTATAGTTTCACCAGTAATAATGAATTATAACACGAACAGCATGATGCGGTTGCAAACCGTGGTATTTGGTGATATAGAAACTCCCAAAGCGACGACACTTGTAACAAATCAGTTTGGAATTTGGTGATCAGGGAAATGCATTCGTTCAAAAGGAAGTCAACTAAAGTATACTACTCAAAGTTTGCTAAGCACCACATATTTGACACATCATTGTGAAATTTTCTTGTGATATTTTTGGTGGATATGATTGAGGAATGTATTGAGATGGTCCCCAATGTTTACATTAGCTCTCTTGACAGGCAGGCGTTTCGTGACAGTCATGAAAAGCATGTACCCCTTGATTTCCAAGATGTTTTCGTGTACGGTCTACATGTACGTGAGATGTGTAGGGTATTCAGTTTTCATTTCAACACAAACCTTTGTGATTTAATGATTGCATATGGCGAATGCAAATGTAAGAAACATTTGTCTGAAGCAGAAAAGTGGTGGGCTGTACGGATGGTGGAAGGAGGAGCTATCCATCGCCAGGTTAGTGAAGCCCTCGGTGTGCCCCATACGGTGATCATCAGAGCCTGGGCAAGATTTCAGCAGTATGGCACACCAGTCAGACGACACGGTGGTGGCAGAGACAGGGCAACATCTGCAGCTTAAGACAGGATTTTGATCATTCAGGCCCGTAGGAACCGCGTTGACACAGCAACCCAGCTTCGCAGTGACCTTCAGAATGCATCCGGGGTAAATGTTTCGACGCAGACTATCCGGGCAAGGTTGCACGAAGGTAGTCTCCGATCGAGAACACCATGTATTCGCATTCCGCTGTCCCAGAACCGGCGACCTGTCCTTTTTACAGATGAGTCAAGGTACTGCCTTGACCACACAGATAGGCGTCTAAGGTATGGAGAAGACCAGGAGAGCGAGTCTATGCAGCCAACATTGCTGAGCCTAACCGCTATGGTGGATGGTCAATAATGGTGTGTGGCGGCATCAGGTGGGATGGACGTACATAGCTCTGTGTCCTTGGGCGTGGTACATTGACTGCACGGCGGTATATTGGTGAGATCCTGCATGCCCACGTCAGATTGTATGCAGGTGCAGTGGGTGATAGATTCATTCTGATGGACTATAATGCCCGTACTCATGTTGGCCATTCTGTCAGGGAGTACCGACAGAGAGAGGGGACTGAGTGTATGGGCTGGCTAGCAAGATCCCCTGACCTCAATCAAATCGAACATGTCTCGAATGAGTTGCAGCTTGCAATTTAAGTCCGTCCAATCGAATCAAGAAGTCTCCAGGAGCTTGGTGCCATGCTGGTCCACGAATGGTACAACATCCCACAAACGACCTTCTGGAACCTGACTGTGAGCATGAGAAGACGTTGTCAAGCTGTAATTAACAATAATGGGTCTCATACTCGATGTTGAACCTATATCAGTTCGTTCCGTCAACTTTTTGGCAAATTTAAAAAATTTCCCCTTTTACCAATAATATCCATTTTCCATGATTATCGTATTCAAAAGCTAACAAATAATGTCAAACACAAACAAAATCGTAATTTCTGTACTTAAAACATTAAACATATAATTAAATAAAAAATATATACACTTTTCACAACAATATTTCAACTAAAACGTAAAACAGGTAGTTGGATATACCTTTTCTGGATTCGGCTGCTTTGATACAAGATGGCAGGTTACAGTTAACGCTTAACAATGAAAGCTATTCTTGTTCGGCATAAAAAAAATAATTGGAACCTTTCTATTCGTGTTCTACCGGTCGATGAAAAGCGATGGGATTCGTTTCAAAATTCGGTTCCATTCGAACCTTGATTACAATGAATCTCTTGGGTTTAACCCATTACCCAATGCAGACGATATCAAAATTTATTATTCTAAATATCATTTTTAATAAAAATTCAAAAAATTTCAACAAAACCATATCATGTGACCCCTCATTGGAACGAGCTCGACGAGCTCGTTCCAAAGAGGGATCACATGATAATGGTTTTGTTGAAATGTTTTGAGTTTTTTTTTTCAGCTGCTGAATTTGCATATTACACGGGCGAATGTGGCCGATTCGTTGGGTAAAGGATTTTAATTAGACGGTGCGTTCGAAGGATTACTACTTTTCTTCAGTAGCTTAGTGTTTAGCGTGTAGACACCTCTCTATGTGTTTATCACTCCATGATGAGTATTGTACACTTCATGGATGCGACAACCGTTACTTATTCCCAGTTTCTTATTCGACATTCGCTATCAACCGATTCTATCGACGCCAAACCATCTCACCGCTTGATGCAGTCTTGAGCTATTTACAAATCTATCAATAATGCATAACACAAGTGAAAACGGAGCTAGCGCCTGTGCATCACCCGGGGTAGATGTTTTGTTTATAAACAAACACACACAGTTGCACTACGAAACGTTTCGGAAATTCGACGGAACAAGATGCAGTGGAGAAAAAAAAGGACAGTACACTCTGAAAACACAACAAAGCGGGGTGTGGCTCAGTGGTAGACTGTTGGACAACTGTGCTTGAGGTCCCGAGTTCGATCACCGTCCGAGACAACCCGCGTTGGCATTTTATCCCGGCTGCCTACATTGGGGCACGATGACGCCGTGTACTAAGGCGTACTGCACATCGATGGTGCACATGCCTTCAACCGCTGTAACCCTGCTTGCGCGGAGCTTGAACAGAGTTAGAATGTTGAGGAGCTGACAGTTGCTCGTAGATGCTCGGTGGTTCTCTCTGGGTACTCCGGCTTCCTCCACCCGGAAAACTGTCACGGTCACGATTAGTAATTGTACATACGTATGTGACCATAAACACCAACAAATAAATAATAATAAATAATGAGCGGGGTTTATCCCTTTATCCAATGTAACGGTCAAAACCGGCCAGCGCTATTCTCAAAAATCGCGAATTAATTTTCATTATTTTTTCATTTTTTGTCTCACAAACATAGGTTATGACCCCTCTGTGGAACGAGCTCGTCGAGCTCGTTCCAATGAGGGGTTATAACCTATGTTTTTGAGACAAAAAATGAAAAAAAAATAGTTATTCAAGAATTTTTTTTTGAAAGTGTCGTCTACTTTTCAAGTTAGGTAAAGGGTTAAATACGTTCTTGTAAACGTGAATCGCCCGTCTTGTAAAATAAATACGTCATGGTGTTCTGAGTTCGTGAAATCCGTGTCATACGAGACTCAGCAGAGATACAATATTTAGTGAGGCGGTGCGCCTCGCCCAATATGGTTCTTGCATCGCCTCATATGAAACCGTATCCTCCAAGTAAGCACACCATGGCTTATAATATAGTATATTAGAATTTATATATCATCCCGGTTCACGCATCACGGCAACAAGCGAATCGAACAATCGCCTCTTCCCGCCATTGCCGATGTATTAACGCACAAGTCATATTTCTGTGCATGTGGTTTCATATAATAAAACATGTTATCATGTGACTCGTCCGTTTTGTTCACTTTAAAACATTTGATATTTTGTTTTCATATTAATCAGTGATAAATAAAGCCTTCCGTCAGTTTCATTGGTCAATTTCAAAACGAGACAATTTGATTGGCTGAACAAAATACAACTTGGCCACATTTTCATAATTTGCATAATTAGAGTTGGGAGCTTTCATTGGTCAATTTCAAAACTGGACAATTTGATTGGCTAAACAAAATACAACTGGGTGATATTTGCATAATTTCATTGGTCAATTTCAAAACTTGACAATTTGATTGGCTAAACAAAATACAACTGGGCGACATTTGCATAATTACAGTAGGGAGAATTTACGTTATCTGTCCTATTTAGGATGGGTTATATTGTATTAATCTTTTACCTAACGTAACGACAAAAACCGTCTCGCGCAATACAAGAAAAACGCCATTCATTTTTTTTTTATATTTTCACTTTTTGATTCCAAAACATAGGTTATGACCCCTCATTGGAACTAGCGTGTCGCGCTCGTTCCAATGAGGGGTCATAACCTATGTTTTGGTAGCAAAAATTGAAAATTTTTAGTTATACGAGGATGTTCTTCCAAGTGCCGTCTGCAACTCAAGTTAGGTAATGGGTTAAAAAGTCATACTAATTGGCTAATTTGTGCGTGTGTGTGTCATATGATAAATAGAATATGAAATGAGTGTTTTTCTCATATAATATTTATGAAACTAGTCCGAATTTTCCGTTTGGGCGAGCCAATTCGTAGACTCATTTCATAAATATTATATGAGAAAAACACTCATTCCATATCCTCTATTTATGCTATACTATTTGGTTTCAGAGATATTCGTGTGTGACATGTCAAGAACATTTGGTTTTCAACACGGCTACATCACTATCAATAAAAAAGTCTGCTATTACTTCATCGCACTGCATGCAACGTCAGAATAGCCCCAAGGGTGCAACAACTCCTAGTTTGAACATTATTTATTCAATGAATATGCTGTATATTACAGGATTGACAACCAAAAAAGTAACAGTATGTACATATTAAACAGCAAAAATGTAACATACAGTACAGTACAGTCACCGTGGACTGGTCGCAATCCACGCGTGGGCAGTGATGTCCACGCATGCGTTTACTTGGTAATAAAAATCATCATCAGCAAAATTTTAATTAAGTTAATTTAGTGCTTCATTAATTATTTTTTAGATGATTATTCCGGTAAGTAGGGTCTGGAATCTAATATTATTGCGTCCGGGGAAATATTGCCCACCCGCGGAAAGTGACCAATCCACGGCGGCTGTGCTGTGTTATGGCTGAGCAAATAAAGGTAATAATAATAATACTAACCAATCAGACTGGATACTCCAGTTTCTGGAGCAAACATGTGCTTGGTTGTTGCAAGAGGGGCCATTTCGCGGGCTACGAGCGTTTCAGCCGTTCTTTTTGCTCTAGAAAGAAACAAGTGTAAAAATTTAAAAAAAGCAGAATAATGGATAAAGACGTAGCATTTAGGAAACATACCAAACCATTACATGTAATTTACAGTACATGGAGAGTGCGTAATCACTAAATCACCCACAGGGTGGAGATTCCACATAGGCAATAATTGTAGGAATTATTTTTCATACGCAGCCTACAGCCGGAAGTAAAGTATTGCGCGTTGTGTTGATCAATGTGGCTAGGTCGTGGTTCGTCTTTGCCGTGGATTTACTGTCTTCCCTAATTCATACAATGACCAGTCTAATGCTTCTGACCAGTGCTACTACTTTCCATACGTAATGTAATGGCGGTAGTTGAAACTATTAGATTGGTGATGGTTGTGGGTCCCGGGTAGGGGAGGGGATGATGATATATTTGTCCCCTGACTATACATTTAAAACTGGAAGTCATGTCATGAAATGCGCGCAAATAGCACGTCGATCTGCGCGTTAATCTACACGTTATGGCCCCAGTAAGGCTATCAAATTCTGTACATATGGCCTGTGCACAAGCAATGTTTCAGCCAATGGACCCCTGAGTAACCCGGAGGTCAATTGGCAAAAACCTTGCCTGTGTTTGCAATGAGTAACCAGGAGAATGTCGTGCTTTGGGTGCCATTCGATATGGCAATTGCGCGCAGTTCCTACGCGCAATTAAGCCTAGATAAGCGCACAGTTCATGACAGGACTTCTGGTTTTAACTGTATGTCGACTGAATTTAGGGTCGCTTCAGTGCATTAACCCTCAACATGCGGTACTAGTCTACGTGTTTTGAAGTATATTATGCCATACTTCTCGACAAGCTTTCCGATTATCTTCTTGGTTTTCTCATAGAATTAACGCATTAAAAATTATTGTTTTTCTGGTAAATATGACATTGTCTTATTAATGGCGTTGCATCCCTAAAATGGTGGGAGACAAATTATCCTCGATGGGTATCTGGGTGGATAAACGGGTAAATCTCACCCTCGGGGCTTAGATATTTGAACAAGATACTCGGCAAGCCTCGTGTCTGGCTCAAATATCTTACCCCTCGGGTGACGTTTCCCCATCCCACTCAGATACCCATCGAGGATAATAACAATCCCGAACAAAAACGGACATCCCGAATGGTCCACGTTGGAAAGTTTGCTTGTCCAAACGACTCCTTGTACCGTTCGCACCGCATTACTGACTGCTTATCTGTTACTTACATAGAGGCAGAACATGGAGGAACAATGAGCATCTGTCTCCCAATGAGAGAGAGAGAGAGAGAGAGAGAGAGAGAGAGAGAGAGAGAGAGAGAGAGAGATAGCACATTATATTTACCAACTCGTCATTGTAATCCAATTGGGAATTAACAGAAAGCGAGTGCACTCACTATTTACTTTTAATTATATGGTGTGAGAGAGTATTCCTTCTCTTGGTTTGTCCGATTGTGAAATTTGTTAACTATATAGCCCAAAATGTGCACTTTTCTCAGTGTAGAGGTGCGTTCAATTTCGAAGCATTTTAGGACTGTCACGATCAATCGATTAATCGATTGTTGATCGGTCACGGCGAAATCGATTAGTATTTTTCGTTGTCGAATAATCGGTAAGTTGTACCCCGCTTTAGACTTTTAATAATTAAAAGAGAATTTGATGAAAAAACTATTTTTTCTAAACGTAAAGAGTTAAGAACATGGATGTTAAACCCCAAGAAGCCATTGGAAACATTTGTCTTTCAGGTACATTCATCAAAACTTTGATGTTCTGAACTTTTGAACCGTCTGTGTAATAATCAAGACCGGTCGGCAGTTGCGAAGTTCGCAACTGCCGACCTGTCTTGGTTATTACACAGACGGTTCAAAAGTTCAGAACATCAAAGGTTTGAATGTACCTAAAAGAGGATCGTCTTCGTTGTTCACCGGATGAAGGTCAACTGACTTGAACTTCTTGTTTATCGACTTCAACGAGAGGAAGGGGGGGGGGGTCATCTACGTACGATTAATCGATTATTAGCGATTATTAGCGACGATTAATCGATTCATAAATTAAAAAAATCGTGACAGCCCTAAAGCATTTACAGGAGAAAAAAACTACCGATTAGGCCAAATAAAATAAATTATTTGATTCTCACGCAATGTTTTTCAAATCAGCGAGGGAGGGCTTTATTTTTAATTTTTATCTTTCTTTTGCAAAAAGTGAAAAAAGATGGAGAGGATTTCAGCTGGCTTTTTACACACAGGAATAAAGAAAGTGCATATTTATACAAATAAATTCATTTTTAATTTGAAAAATGAAAATTCTTCTAAAAACAAACTGTGGATACTGCAATTCAAAGGCTTCATATTCTTTCGATGCTCTCCATATTTTCTTTGAAGTAAAAGTATTTAATCTATGGGGATTTGCCTCGTTACAGGCACCCTCCCATAAATTATAATAAGGCAATCCTATTGGAGAGGCAACTAAATAAATATGCACCAATGAAAAAATGTAGAAAAATAGTTTGTATTGATATTGGAAGACATTGAAAGGCAATAAAAATGCCCAATGATGGGGTTCAAATTGAACGAGGGATTACTTGAGAATGCAAACACTTTTAGCCCTATTCGACTGAGGGAAATATACTAATCCACTAAGCCGTCAACGATCCATGGTCGAATACTTCGAATGAAGTGATTAAGCCCCCCCCCCCCCCACACACCCCTCCAGTGTTAATCACCCCCCCCCCCTAATTAAAGAGTACAGACTTGGAACTAATCCCCCATTTAAAAGTTTGAAGGAGAATTAAATCCCCCAAACACAAAACAAAGGTCAGAACTAAACCCCCACTCAGATTTTGGATATGGAGAAAATCCCTCAAAGGAAAAAAATAACAGCAAAATTAATGCATTCTTTAGAGCGCGGTGGCTCACTGGTAGACTTTTGGACTTCTATGCACGAGGTCCCGAGTTCTATCCCCGTCCGGGACGACCCGTGTCCTTGAGCAAGGCACTTCATCCCGCTTGCCTACATGGGGGCACGATGACGCCGCGTACTAAGGCGTACTGCACGTCGGTGGGGCACATGTCTTCAACCATGGTAACCCTGCTTGAGTGGAGCTTGGACAGAGTTACAATGTTGAGGAGCTGACAGTTGCTCGTTGATGATCGGTGGTTCTCTCCGGGTACTCCGGCTTCCTCCACCCGTAAAACTGTCACGGTCACGACAAGCCATTTTGCATAAGTAAGTGACATTAAACATCAATAAATAAATAAATAATAAATAAATAAATGCATTCTTTGGAAGAGAATAATTAAGATAGGTGAAAGTGACACTACATTAATGATATCAAAATTTATTATTTTAAATATAATTTTTAATAAATATTCAAAAAAATTCAACAAAACCATATCATGTGACCCCTCATTGGAACGAGCTCGACGGGCTCGTTCCAAAGAGGGGTCACAAGATATGGTTTTGTTGAAATGTTTTGATTTTTTTTTCAGCTGCTGAATTTGCATATTACAAGGGCGGATGTGGCCGATTCGTTGGGTAAAGGGTTTTAATTCGATGGTGCGTTCGAAGGATTACTACTTTTCTTCAGTTGCTTAGTGTTTAGCGTGTAGACAGCTCTCTATGTGTTTATCACTCCATGATGGGTATTGAACACAACCGTTACTTATTCTCAGTTTCTTATTCGGCATTCGCTATCAACCGATTCTATCGACGCCAAACCATCACACCGCTTGATGCTGTCATGAGCTATTTACAAATCTATCAATAATATATAACACAAGTGAAAACGGAGCTAGCGCCTGTGCATCACCCGGGGTAGATGTTTTGTTTATAAACAAACACACACAGTTGCACTACGAAACGTTTCTGAAATTCGACGGAACAAGATGCAGTGGAGAAAAAAAGGACAGTACACTCTGAAAACACAACAAAGCGGGGTGTGGCTCAGTGGTAGACTGTTGGACAACTGTGCTAGAGGTCCAGAGTTCGATCCCCGTCCGGGCGTTGTGTCCTTGGGCAAGGCTCTTTATCCCGGCTGCCTACATTAGGGCACGATGACGCCGTGTACTAAGGCGTACTGCACGTCGATGGTGCACGTGCCTTCAACCGCTGTAACCCTGCTTGCGCGGAGCTTGAACAGAGTTAGAATGTTGAGGAGCTGACAGTTGCTCGTAGATGCTCGGTGGTTCTCTCCGGGTACTCCGGCTTCCTC
Source organism: Pictodentalium vernedei (assembly GCA_031216915.1). Lineage (NCBI taxonomy): Eukaryota > Metazoa > Mollusca > Scaphopoda > Dentaliida > Dentaliidae > Pictodentalium > Pictodentalium vernedei. The sequence goes on from CM062291.1 coordinate 401,737,640, forward strand.
CACCCGTAAAACTGTCACGGTCACGATTAGCCATTTTGCATAAGTATGTGACATTAAACACCAATAAATAAATAATAAATAAATAAATGCATTCTTTGGAAGAGAAAGATTAAGATGGGTGAAAGTGACATTACATTAATGAAAAGATCTTAGTGGACTAACTCATTTTTATTCTGATCTATCTGTAAACATGCCACACAAAACTTAACCCTTTACCCAACGAATCGCCCGCATCCGCCCGCGTAATATGCAAATTCAGCAGTTGAACAAATATTATTTTTGAAAAAAATTCAACAAAACCATATCATGTGACCCCTCGTTGGAACGAGCTCGGCGAGCTCGTTCCAACGAGGGATCACATGATATGTTTTTTTTTTAAATTTTTTAAAAAATTTGAAAAAATGATATTTAAAATAATAAATTTTGATATCATCTGCGTTGGGTAAAGTAATTGTGTTTTACATTGAATATATGTACATGTACATAAACTTAATATCTGATTGCATTTCCAATGGTCTTAGGAACTGCACATTTCCTTTTCCCCATTTTTATAGTCCGTAGGAACGTTAGTCCCTCTGGACTATTATTCCGCGGAATTATAGTCCTAGGTCTAACATTCCTAGGAATAGTAGTCCGGCGGACTACTATTCCTAGAAATGTTAGACCTAGGACTATAATTCCGCGGAATAATAGTCCAGAGGGACTAATTTTCCTACGGACTATCATTCTTGTCACACCGGCTTCCCTCTCTGTTGACATGTTATTTCTGTTAAATAGAGAGAAATCGTTTGACTGGACTGGTTACGTGAAATAATTCATAAGAAGTGAGGGACGTTGTACAAACACGAGTGGGCGAATGCGCACGTCCGTTTTACAATATAGTCTCTCACCCCGAATTATACCGAATATTTCTAATAGCTCCAATGATAGACAATGTTTATGAGGCGACAAATTAAGTAATTCTAGTGTCGCATTCTATCATGTTAAGCGTTAACACAAGCTTTTGAATTGTGGGTAATTTCACACCCCAGTTTCTGTTATCATATCACTTTGGTGTTATAGGAAAACGAGAAATGATTTTTAAGATATCTATTACTTACCTGTTATAAACGGTCATCACGAATCCTCCGCCAATGCCCATACTGTGGCAGTTAACTAAGCCATTACACAAAAACGTAGCAATCGTAGCATCAACAGCTGAACCTCCTCGCCGGATGATATCTCTGATGTTAATGATTTATGAAAATACAAAGACATTCATAATGTTATTTTACATTTTCTACATTAAGTTACTTCCGGTTGGTATACTGAATCCTTCATTTCAGGGCGTGCGTTGGTTTACATTGTCATACCGTTGAGTCGCGTTGTCATAACTGCGATCATACTGATGGAAACGCCGTACATTGCTGCATAAATGGGTGTCATAGCTTGGTTGCACCAGCCAAGTTGGCCACGGTCACATCGTCGCTTTGTGTCATGTGCATTGCACACGCCAATGTTGCTTGTCATGCTGATTGCCATGCGCTATTTGTCAAAGGGACAACACTCTTGGATAACCCTCCGCGAACCCACCCCGGCTGGAGGAGGACTGGTGCAGAGGGGTCACATAGTGTTCTCCCCAGGACAAAAAATTGAAAATATGCTATCAAATGGACTCATATTGTGTCCAATAGTGCAAAATCAACTGACAGTATTTAATACAAGAACAGCAAATCACTCTCCGACAGAAACAATAGGGGGAATTTTGTGAACTAGAATCAATATTTCTGTACTAGATTAGCAAATGTGCCAGAACCAGGCAAAGAGTGAAATTCCTTACTCCATTTTTTATTTATTTATTTATTTATTTATAAATAAATTATTTATTTATTTATTTATTTATTTATTTATTTATTTATTTATTTATTTATTTATTTATTTATTTATTTATTTCGGGTTCATCGACAATTTCTACCGATAGAATTTCCTTATGGCAGACAGTTTTACGAGTGGAAAAAGCCGGAGTACCGTCCTGCACGATCGAGCAACGACGAGCAACTCTCAGACTCCCCAGCGTACTAACTCCACGCGAGCAGTATTAACATTGGCTGAAGACAAGTGCACCAATGACTGCAGTACACCTCAGTACACAACGCAGTTGGTCAATCTGGATTTAGTGCCTTGCCCAAGGATACAACACAGTTGCCTCTGGTGGGAATCGAACAATGGACATTTGAAGTCCAATGACTCTGACTCCCTTACTTTGTCAAATTTTAACCCTTTACGCAGGGCAGACGATATCAATTTATTATTTTAAATATTATTTGTTTTTTAAACATTTTCAACAAAACCATATCATGTGACCCCTCACTGACACGACCTCGACGGGCGCGCTCCAATAAAGGTGATGGGGGCACTTGATATGGTTCTGTTGAAATTTAAAAAAAAAAATCTTTTCATCTGCTATTTTTTTTGTATTACGCGGGCGGATGCTTCCGATTAGTTAAGTAAAGGTTTAAATGCATACGGTACAGTCGCCGCGGACTGGTCGTAATCCACGCATGGGCAGTGATGTCTACGCATGCGTTTACTAGGTAATAAAGATCATCATCAGCAAAATTTTAATTAATGAAGCACCGGGTTGTACCCGGTGTTTCATTAATTATTTTGTTGATGATTATTCCGGTAATTAATGTCTGGAATCTAATTTATTGCGATCGGGGAAATATTACCCATCCGCGGAAAGTGACCAATCCACGGCGGCTGTATGTAGAGTTCAGGAATGGCCGAGTCCTATCAAAATATTTACGGATTGCAGATGATCAACTGTTCTATCCGCCTCAAAACCCATACGCGAAGATTATCGCTTTTGATGGTGCAAGGTTTGAAGTATCGATCTATCAGAATCTATTGGAGAACATCACCCCTGTTAAGATTTCAACAAAATGATTGTTATTCGAAAAAACAGGATTCATATTGGCCACACCAAGTAACTAAAATGTTATGTGAGCTGATGAGGCTGATAAAATGATTTAATTCATCTATTTGGGAGCGCGGTGGCTCAGTGGTTGACTGCTGGACTTCCATACTGGAGGTCCCGAGTTCGATCCCCGTCTGGGACGACCCGCGTTGTGTCCTTGGTTCGTTTCTTTCCGGCTCCCTGTTTTTGTTGCCAGGTAATTGTTATCGGTTATCAGCTGAGACGAAAGTGTCTCGATACAAAATCCCCGAAAAATTGTTATTACTACGTGACAACGTTACACGCTGGGAAGGTCGTGAGAAGAGCCTCAGATCAGTGATTTCCATACGTGTCGAGATTTCAGTGAGGTAACTGGGAGAGTGATCCACATCAATAAAAGCAATGCCATTTTCAACTGAGTTTCAGTGGAACATAAAACAATTAATTTGCGAGTCCGCTTGACGTCATTATGACGTCATTATGGATATCAAAATCATTTAGCTTTATTAAGTAATTATTATTACCAAAAACTGTAACATTATCCATTTACCCAACGCAGACGATATCAAAATTTACTATTTTAAATATAATTTTTCAAAACATTTCAACAAAACTATATCACGTGACCCTTCATTGGAACGAGCTCAATGAGCTCGTTCCAGTGAGGGATCACATGATATAGTTTTGTTGAAATATTTTGAAAAATTAAATTTTTTCAACTGCTCAATTTGCATATTACGCGGGCGGATGCGGGCGATTCCTCAGGTAAAGGATTAACAAGTGCACAGACGGAACTATTTGAATACTTTTAAAATAGAACCCCGCTTCGAAAAGTTCTCGCCCTGAGTTCTCACGTGAAACGAACGTTACTATCAGTGACGTACCTAGGGTATGCCAGATATGGTAAGTACTCTAGGCGCCACTTGAATGCGCCACTGAACAGTTCCTATTAAAGTCAGACAAGCCACCCACGAATAATAAAATAAATTTCATCAGATGTATGATCAGTCTTTGATTTGTCAAAACACTTATATAAATTATTAGGTAAAAATACAGTGCTGATACTTCCCAAAATGTTGGAAAGTAGCTACAGGAGTCATGATACCCAAACCCGACAAGGATTTGAGCAACCCAGTTAATTACCGCCCAACCAGCCTACTCAGCTGCATTGGAAAAAAATTTCGAACGGATTCTCACGACTAGACTCCGCAGCCATCTCGAATCAATCAGCTTTTTCAATAAGTGGCAAAGGGCATACAGAAGCCAAAGAGAGGGAATCGAGCATGTTTATAGACTAGTAGATTATATGAAAACGGCGTTCAGTCAAAATGAAATAGGAACCGCGCTATTACACGACGTAGAAAAAGCGTTTGACTCTGTCTGGCACAATGGCATGAGATACAAACTAGCTAAAATGGGGCTACCTACCAAAATTCTAAGGATCATATCATCATTTTTATCTGATCGAAAAATCAAAGTGAGGGTCAACCGCGAAGTGTCAGCCGAGGTAAAACTCGAAGCGGGCACTCCACAGGATTCGGTCCCCAGCCCGCTTTTATTTATAATATATGTGAATGACATTGACAAACTAGGGAAGAACCATGTTGAACTATCTCAATTCTCAGACGACAAAGGAATGTGGACGGCCAGTAAGTCTGGAAACATAATACAAAACCGCCTGCAGGATACCATCCGCGACCTGCAAGACTGGTGCGCTCTGTGGCGCATAAAGCTAAATGCCACGAAAACACAAAGAATCACATTCTATAAAAAACAAAGGAAAAGCCTGTCCCTAATATTGAGCTTAAGCTTTACGATCAAAAACTTGAAGCTAGTAATGAGGCAAAGTTTCTGGGATTCACCCTGGATAGCAGTCTCAATCTAAACAATCACATAAACTCAGTCACTGTCAAAGCCACTAAACGCATCAATTTCCTGAAAATGATTAGAGGTAAAAATTGGGGAGCCAATAAAGAAATTCTCCTCAATCTTTACAAATCATATACACGCCCAGTACTAGAGTATGGGGCCATAATAACAACTGACCTGAATAAAACCAACACTGAAAAACTACAACGGGTCCAAAATCATGCCTTGCGCGTGGCTCTGCACAAACCCACGTGGACATCGATAAAACAACTTCACGAGATAGCAAAAATAGACACTATAGCAATGCGCTTAAAAGATCTTCAAAGCAAATCTCTATATAGACTTCAAGACAGCGAATTAATAATAGAACTCAATGCGCATCGCGTCCTCAATAGGAAAACTAAATAATCTGGGGCGCGTCTATCGAAAGGGTTAAAGATTACATCATTGTGATGGCGTGAGCCAGGCATTATGTGACCTAAATTTAGAACTGGCTGCGGATGACACGATACGCACGAAAGCTTGCCTCTGTTACCAGTTGGAGTTGCAAACAGCGAGGAAAATCTCCACCTGCTGCCGGGTCTCCCCCCTGAGATATAAATCTCGGGGAAAAAATGCTGGCTTCCCCATCCACATGTCACTGGTCGTCACGGACGGAACAGTTGTAAATTAAAAACCGAATTGCTCTAATTTCCAGCTCTCTATCTTTTCAACCTCCTCTATCTCATCAGACACACGACCAAACTGAATGACAAAATGACAAACTATGAGGGATTGAAGCAATCCTCATGCAAAGATGTGCAGAAAACCTAACAAGACCAAGGCAAGGATTGAAACAATCTTGCCAGCAAACAGCCCTTTTGAGGGCTTTTTTTTTTTTTTTTTTTTTTTCTGTGGGTGGGTGGGGGAGGTCATTTGGAATTCCCGAAGGATAACCAGATACCTCAAATCACATATGGCATCCTATCTCCCAGAAGGCTTGATGGATGTCTCCCGTTTTTTTTCAAACTAAACTGTTGGAGCTTTCTCCACTCCTTTTTTGTAACCACTATGATCATATACCGGGGCCGCTACCAAACCGGCGTTGCTGTTTGGTTTTCTTTTTTCTTCTTCCCTTAAAATTGCCATCGCACAACATTATATTCTGGCTCGCCACCATGGTGGGACTCAAACCTCTACCATCGCCAAGCTGGAACCGAATAGAGCCCACTCTCTAATAGTCTTAATGGCGTTGAGGGAATGAACTTTGACAATCTATCACTCCAACGCAAACTGCCGGGAATTCTAACCGCGTGCATACCCCCTTAGACCCCATTTGAGGCAATAAGAAAGCTAGGCCTGTGTGATCCAAGTGCAATAAAATAAAGCTAACCGGGTCGCAAGGGATTTGTAAATCCCACATCGTCCCTGCGCGCCTTCGCTAAAACCTTTCATTCATTCACAGTGCTGAGCGCAGCATGACCACATACCTCATAGTATCACTGTTCAACCTCAGTGCCAGCTGGCAGTAAGGCCATTCTCCTGCGCAAGCTGGGGAGGCTGTGTTGCGTTTCCGCCTTCTCTGTTTTTACCGCGTCAGTCGTGCGTTTTACATCTGAACGTAATTTCCGCCTGTATAAATATCAACAACTAACGCGCGATCTCACCGAAGCGAGATCGCACGTTAGTTGTAGCTATTTATTTTGGTGGGATTTCTTTTACGGTGAAAACAGCATGCCGTTTTATTTACATGTGTATGCCATAGGTGCTATTTGCCGTAGATACACCTTTGGGTGGACCTGAAAGTAGTATTTTTCACTCGCGTAAGCACTCGCGAAAAATAAAACTTTCAGCTCCACACTCATGAGATAATTCCCGACACTGGCTAAAATAGAGTAGATTTTCTATTTTATTTTCTGCTACGAGACATTTTGTTGCACAATATTCAGCCCAATTCGACTCCAAATGCGTACATTTCAAAACAATAACAAAGGTCAGCTGATCGTTCCTTTACGGCGGCGTCGTGCGCCGAAGCGTAACGTCATTTAGGAAGCTACTGAGGAATATTTCTCGACATCTATCGAGTCGATAGATATCGAGAAATATCTTTTAGATAATTTGCGATAATTCACCGGCTAGCATATAGTAAACCAGTTTACTTCATTTTCACAATTTCCCAAATACAAAAAAAAATATAGATTTATAAATCAATACATTTATAAATCAATACAGGGGGCGCGTCAGATCACCGAAGTTAAGCAATGTCGAGTCCGGTTAGTCCTTGGATGCGTGACCGTCTGAGCGATAGATTCGGACTCCCGCGTTGTGTCCTTTGAGCAAGGCTCCTAATTCCGATTGTCCACATGGGGGCACGATGACGCAGTGTACTAAGGCGTTCTGCACGTCGATGGTGCGCATGTCTTCAACCAATCTAACCCTGCCTATGCTGCAGCGCGGTGTTAGAATGTTGGGGAGCTGGCAGCTGCTCGTCGTTGCTCAGTGGTTCTCTCTGGATACTCCGCCTTCTTCCATCCGTTAAACTTTCACCGACACGATATGACCGTAAAGCTGTTAAAGTGTCGTTAAACTCCAATAAGTAGATAAATAGCATCAATACATATACTGTGAGTAGTGGTAACAGCATCCTTTATGCTTAGGTGCGGGAAGCTGATTTTGACCGAAGATATGAGGCCGGATTCGAAGTCGGAGATGATTACTGAGGGGTTAAACTGGAGTACCCATTTGTGAGCAGGTTCTTTGATAAGCAAGAATGTGCTATTGTGCGTAGCAGAATAAAATGTTCCATCGACATAAACGGCATTAGCCTCACATCATTTGAAAGTTTGTGATTACTGTTATCTGGTAACCACTGTTGGCTACACATTCACTAAAATCACATATAACACAAAGGATTGTGTTTGTTTTGTTATGAAAATCAGCCCAATATCTGTTAATCACAAAACAATAAAAAGAATTCACAACCTTTGAAGGTGTGTGTTTACTATAACAAATGTTATGAAAAATCAGCCCAACATCTATAAAATATCAATAACATTAAATACATTTATAAATATTTATAAATATATCAAATTATTGGTATAAAATCATTTTGTTGTAAGATAAATCAACTTAAATATTTCCCCGTGAGAACCCAGGGAAGAGGATTAGTGCTTGTTTAATGTGGTAAATAAGCTCTGTTTTACTGGTAAAATGGGACCTGGTCACCAATGCCTGGGGTGGAAGTCCTCTAAAATGGGCAGCATGGGTATAAATGATTCACAGGACTTGACTTTATATCCGCGTTGTGTTAACGATTAGCCTCTGTACAGACATTTATGACCTTAAACACCAATGAATAAATAAATAACTTAATTATTACTTACGTTCCAACTTGTGAAGAGATGGCGCCATCCGAAGCGACAGCAGCCGAACTATAGGTTTCCAGTATACATTCTCCCTCGATTTCTGTTAGTGCTTCAAGTTCTTCCATATCATCCCTCTCACGCTCAGAGGCGGCGGTCCAAACGGGGCCTATTATCTCCTTTTTTCCACTGACGTGATTCATGATTACACGTTGATTTTGCTAATGTAAGGCCTTGTAAATATGTCAGTACTCAGGTATTCCCTTGATGTGTTATCTGCAAATATAAATGTAGATGTTCAATGTGACATGTGAATTTCATCGTCGGACGTTTAGGTGTTTTCCTTTTAATTCCTTTAAACACCTTCCACAGGGGCGTACACTCTAAAATCAGTTGGGTTAAAAATCAACCCAAATCGATTGGGTTGAGTGAATATGAACCCAAATGGGTTCATATTCACTCAACCCAGTCAATTTGGGTTGATTTTTAACCCAACTAATTTTAGAGTGTATAGAATCGACTGGGTTGAGTGCTCGATTTGAGTTATTTGTTAACCAACTGATAGATAGATAGATAGATAGATAGATAGATAGATAGATAGATAGATAGATAGATAGATAGATAGATAGATAGATAGCAGACAGACAGACAGACAGACAGGCAGGCAGGCAGGCAGGCAGACAGGGCAAGGATAGGATAGGAGATAAGATAAGATAAGATAAGAAAAGATAGATACTTTATTTGCAGCGTCCACAAATACATGAATGGTTTTTAAGAGTTATATGAAATACATGACGCACTGCAGGGCGATGGGATAGCCAACTTAGCTGCTTTCCTGCTATGCCCATGAGAGAAAAAAAACGGTAACAACAAACTAGTCATTATACTTACAATAAATAATAATAAAAGAATACAATATTGAAGAGAAAAGAAAAACAATTGTGACAGCAGAGTACATACTGAAAATGTTCTGTGAGTACAATCGGTGAGAGTTTTTGAAAACCTAGCACTCTTAGCCTGGACCATTTCGAGTGAAAGCTACCATTCGAACAGTAAGTACCTCGCCAATCTGAGAAGCCTAACCCGTACATCAAGTGACACCGAGCTGCAGAGCGACAAGGGGTCACTTCAGAGGACAGGCGGCTCAGATTAACGAGACACCGACCGTAGAGTTTCTTGACAGTATCCACCCTGCCCTATGCTCAATTAACCGGACACATGGACTCGGATATATTTAGTGGACTAGAGGTATTCAATTGGCGTCTCCTGAGCATGTCGTTTTTTGTTCTATCTGTTATTTCATGTCGTCTGTTTATTCCGAGAAGTCAAAAGAGCAAGGGTGTGATTTAACTAATGCGAAGCGAAAAGGAAAACCACTCTTCATGGATAGCTTGTGGAGATGAGATATCAGAAATTATGGATTATTCATGGAGCAATCGGGACATATAGGATTATTACATGTAACATGAGATGTGTACGAATCTTTGAATTTCTCAGTGAGGGTTTTTTTAACTGCGGCCTCGGTAATTGTTGGGTTGTGGAGTCTATTTTATTCCAAATTCTTGGAAAAGAATGAAATGGAAGATTGACGCTAAACGTCGTTCTGGGTGTGGGGGTGCATAATCTTCCTGTTTGTCGTGTTTCTCTTCCAGGAGGATTCTTATAAATTTGAAAACATTTGTCAAAGCTTTGGGGTAGTTTTGTATTGAGCCAATCTTGCATACATAGAGGAACCTGGAGAGTGTATAGATCATCAAACTTTAATATATGGAAGCTTTTGAACAGTGGATCCGTATGAGCGTTATAATGTTATTGGCTATAAACGGATGGCCCTTTTTTGCATGTTAAAAATCCAACTTTTTTAGGAATCATGATCCCACACTATAATACCATACAAATATTGACTATGTACCAGTAGGAAATACAGATTTTTTAGAGCGCTTCGAGGTAATACCGTTTTGGCTTGATTAAGTTGATAAGATTAAGTTTTCATCCAAGTTTATTCCTAGAAATTTAATAGATTGTTCCGTTTCGTTATTGCCAATCAGGCTAATTTTTGTATTGTTCAAGCTTAATATCGTCTCCCCTATGTTATTCAAATCTCTGCTTATATGTATTAAAATGAATTTGGTTTTATTGGCATTGAGAGCCACTTTGTTAGCCGAGCACCAAATGCCAAGTTTGCTCAATTCCTGGTTACCCTTATCGATTAAAGAATTCAAATTATTACCGGGTGTATAGGTTGTTGTTGTGTCATCCGAAAAGGATAGGACATTAAACAACGTTGATTCGTTGATTTCATTTATATATAGTGTGAATAAAAGATGGCCGAGAATAGATCCCTGTGGAACACCTGCGTTTATATCCTCGAGATTCGACTCCGTATTTTTGAACGAGACAAACTGGGTTCTTCTACTCAAATAGTTCTTAAACCAAGAATTGACAATACCTCTGATGCCGTACAGTTCCAGTTTCCTGATTAAAATATTGTGATCGATCGTATCAAAGGCTTTGGAAAAGTCTAAGAGCATCGCAAGAGTACGGTCTTTCGTGGTTTTATCATTCATTTTAGCGACATTATTCAGAAGATGCAGTATTGGATGTGAGGTGGAATGGCCTTTCCTAAATCCGAACTGGTACCCGAAGATAATATGATAATATTATGTTTTTCTAAGAAACTCGAGAGGCGTGAATACATAATCTTTTCTAATATTTTGGAAACTACTGGTAGAATACTAATTGGTCTCTAATTAGTGAATACTTTTTTATCTCCGCTTTTGAAAATTGGGATAACCTTTGCAATTTTCATTTTGTCTGGCACTCGATCCGTTACAAAAGAAAGGTTAATAACGTGTGTTAGGGGCATTGCCACCTCTGTTATTATATCTTTCAAAAGTTTTGGGGAGATATGGCTGTAGTCCTGACTTGATTTTGGTGAAAAGCTATTTGCACAGAGAATTAATTCTTGGAGATTGGTAGAGGAAATTGAAAATGACTCATGATTGTTTCTATTGGCATAGTTGTGTTCAGTATTGTCGGGAACTGTGTCACTTATACTTTTACCTACGTTAAAGAAGAACTGTGTCACTTATACTTTTACCTACGTTAAAGAAGAAATTATTGAATCTATTGGTTATTTCTTTTGGGTTAATTAGCTCACTGTTTCCATCTTTAAAACTAAACGAAACCTGGGTGGTATTATTTTCACGATTCAATCTTTTTCTCAAGATTTCCCATGTTTTTTTTTAATATTGGCTTTATTCTCCAGCAGTAATCTATTATAATAGTCTGATTTGCATTTTCGATTTAACTCTTTACCTAACACGAAAAGCAGACGATTCTTGCAAAAATAATTCTTGAATAACTATTTTTTTTTTCATTTAATGTCTCAAAAACATAGGTTATGATCCCTCATTGGAACGATCTCGACGAGCTCGTTCCAACGAGGAGTCATAACCTATGTCTTTGAGACAAAACATGAAACAAATAATGAAAATTAATTGACGATTTTTGAGAAAAACGCTGGTCGGCTTTGGCCGTTACGTTGGGTAAAGGGTTAATTGGTTAAAGATTCTGCAGTGAGTTTTTGTAGCGAGCGATATTTTGCGGGGATGGTGATTTTAATTTCTTGTGGTAAAGTTTAGTTATATGTAGGGACGACTGCAGTAAACCCGATGACATCCAAGGCTCACGTTTGACATACTTATGTGGAGGCGTCCTTCTTGTCGAAAGCTTCACGAAAAATATCAAGAAAGTTATCGTACGCTTCTGTCGGACAATGTGCACTCAACACTCAAGAGAAATCACCTTCACTTAGAAGATGCTTGAAGAGAATTATGTTTTCTTTTTTGAATGACCTAGCTGGGGGCTGCTCGACATGAGTTTGTATTTTATTTATTTGTTCCATGTGGAAAGTCGCAAAGTGGTCGCTCGCGTCTGAAATGATAATTCCTAATATATAATTATTATTATCTACGTTATCTTTGCTAAATATATGATCAATTTGGGTTGCTGAGAATTCCGTAACTCGAATAGGTCTTGTAATAACGGGTTTAAAACCAGCACTTGACATTAAATCAACGTGTACGTTTGTTTTATAATGTGTACCGAAACTCAGCATTTCAGTGTTGAAATCTCCCATCAAATAGTCCGTTTTGTTTTCACTATTGATCATATATAGAATTTAGTTTAAACCATATTTATTTCCAGTTATCAGAGAAAAAGACATACAACAATGAAATGTGTGTGGATTCGACAGTCATTTGGAAGCTTATAAAGGTCGTCTCCACTGAAGGTACATTTACAAATGTGATGGCACGAGATGTTAATTAAACGACTTCAATAACCCATTCATTTAGCATACATAGCTTCTGCTATGTGAAGTGTGTTCTATTCAATATGATATCAGAATGCAATCATGTTAGAAACAAATATTACTACCTTGGTTTTTAAGTTGAACAGAGTGAAGAAGTTAGAACAGGTAAATGGGCGAGTATTTTAAGAGGCCTCAGCAACTCACCGAGCCGAAGGCGAGCAAAGAGAGACCAGGACATAATACATTGGTGCACATGGCCAGCGGGATGAGTAGCGCCGGGACAATCGGCAGTAGCAAAAGAAACGCATACGGCAGGTGGAGGTAAACTTGAAGACTGTAATTAAGCGAAATCGGAAATTTGCTTGAGAGAAGCACAATGATGACATGACTGAGTGACAGTTTCTATAGCCCTGTCCATATTGAGAGCAAAAAAGTAACGATGTGCAAAAAGTTTCAACTGGTGACAAGATGGATGATCCAACCGAATGTGCAAAGCCGTCAAGAGGCCATCCAAAATATCACGTGGAACAATGATGCACTCACGAACTGGCGTAAGTGGGTCATGTCGTCAGACAACAAGTAGACCATCCCTTGCTACGGAAGCGACATTAAGATAACGTTTGACATCTCCAACAGTAGTTGCTTTTTTGACGGACGTGTGCCCTGAATAAGATGCGAATGTGTGCGGCGGAGATCCGGACATTCTGATTGACAAGCTAACCATGCACTTCTGCTTATAAAAGGAAGCTTTGCGTTATTTTCCAAAATGTCCTGAACTGAAATACTTCTCACTGGGGCTTGTTCAGTGCAGGCAATAAATTAACATATTTGACAATGGGGAAGGTTCCAGGCAGGTGCATTCCTACATGCAAAGTCGGATGGCATATTAGCAGAACCCGATAGATGCTGAACTAATATCTGATAACGGCTGGCCACAGACAAAAAGGTGGACACTCCTGCGCTGGAGGAAAATTCACCCCGACATAGCTTTTGGAAAGCCTGCACACAGGGCTTACTGTCGGTCAAGACACAAGTCGTGTGAGCAGACTGTATAATGTATGGGCTAAAATGTTTCACGGCAGCAGCAATGCAAAGAGCTTCAACTTCACAAGGAATCCAATCAGACTGACGATTCCATAACTTAGCACTAAAAAAACCTGCTAAGCGTGGCTTGTCGCCTCGCACAGCATAAAATGTTGCCCCAAGGCCTGGCGTTTTCATCGCGCCATCTGTTACTACCCAGAGTTGTTCATCGGGACGAGGAATAACAATAGTCTGACTGGAAGATAAAGATCGTTGTGCTGAGTGAAAGGCAGCAAGAAGACTATCTGTCCACGATATTTTTTCAAGCGATCCACGACCAGCAACTGCTGCGTCTAAATCGGCGAGAATTAACGCACAACCGGGTATGACTCGTGCTAAAATTTTGAAAGCTCCAATGAATGAGCGAAGTCCGCGAACAGTATCTGGTGTTTTGCAAGTGGACAGCGTAGCAATCCGGTGGGGGCTGGCCTGAATAGAACCTTGACACCACACCCAACCCAAAATAGTTGTGCTTTTCGGGGCGATGACAGTTTTGGAAGCTGAAAGATGGAGGTTGTTTTTGCTCAACAAGTCAAGAACTCTACGCCAGTTGTTGAGAAGTTCTGTTGGAGAATTAGCTCCACAATATAAATCATCTGCAATCTTAGCTAAACAGCCCTCCGTCAGTAAGTCCCCAAAAACACGACACATGAGTTCGTCTAATGCCGATTCTGAAGCTGGCATACCCATAGCACACCTAGTGTATACCCTTACGCCACGACAAGGGGTAGCTACGCCGCAGTATTTCATTGATTCCCTGGACTAAGGTATTTGATAAAAAGCACTAGTTATTAAAGTCGGACTTTATGATATACTTCCAACGTCCAATGTTGCGCAATGTACTATCCACATCGGGCAACAGAGAAGGATGTGGTTTACTGTACCTCCCCACATCAGCAAAGGCGGTCACAAGTCTCGCACCCCCATTTGGCTTTTGCGCCAGAAAGGATGGATTCAAATATTCGACAACAACACCAATGTCTTCTGGACGCTTAAAAACACCCAACGATTCGAGAATGTCAAACTTGTCCTGAAGTTCTTCCAACTTATCACGACTATATTGAGGAAGACGCCCTTTGCGTTGAGGGGGCTGGACAGGTCCCATATTGACAACAGCCTTGAAAGGACCAGAGGCGCCATTGTAACCTGTAAAGCTAGGATTGAAAACATCGCAATATTCGGCATGAAGAGATTGAAATTCCTTTTTCATTAAAACAGAAAGACAATCGTCAGGATCAAGTTGAATAAGTGATGAATGTGGTAAAGTGGAGTGTGTTTCAGAATGTTTTACAGCTAGAAGAGAAACATTTGATGCAATACTAGGACTCTGTAAATTGGCACATGAAACAGCACGAACTTGACAAAAATGCTCTTTACGTCGGAAAACCCTGGCCTCACTGGTATCATTTGTAATGCGGAAAGAATTCCCAACACAGCCAATGATGTCAGGTCTTGGCCAAGTGTCAGAAACTTTACGGCCAGACATACACGGTGAATCAAGTCTTGGTTCTAGCGCTATAACAGAATCTGGTGGAAAATCGTCAGAAACTTGAAGCTCTAAATAATCCGCAGGCCAAACTGTAGAGGACGAATGAGGGGCACGGATGAGTTGGCACTGTGTTCGTCGAACTGCGTGTGAAACCCCACTCTTTTCGGTCGAAGCATATTGATGAATTGTACCATCTGCAAATATAATTTGGCGTTTGGCAGGACGAATGGTATGTCATTCCATAAAAGGGACACCTGCGAAAATATCAACATCCATATTCTCAACAACAAGGGCCTCTAAGAGAAACGTATTTTGATCCCTAGTCAAAATAAGTTTAGTTTCACCTTTAACAATGAGTGGAGACTCACCATCTGCCTGCAAAGCAATCTGGGAGCTCTTTGTGATTGTGGCATTAATATATTTAGCAATAGATTCACGAATCATGTATGTTTCTGAGCCTGAGTCAATTGTTAGCTTGACTGTGTGGTGATGAAAAAAAGGCATTAAAATGTGGAGACTGTTTCACATTAACACGACGTATTTGTGAATGAGGGAGTGACGGCTGATCGTGTGAAGAAGCCGACTCGACTTCCTTCACATTATCATCTTCACTGTCGGGCTCATTGTCAAATGATGCAATACACCGAGCTCTGGACATAAATTTTCTATCACTGGCAGGTAAAAAGGAACAGGTACTAAGATAATGATTCACATCACGACGACCAGCCTGTAAACACAGTGGGCAAGATCTGACAAAACGTGGTTGCCGCCCTGACAGGTGTGTGGACCTACTAGGAGAAATACTATGTTTAAGCTTACGAGATCCAGTGACAAAAGAAGAAGTTGCAGTGCGCAAGACTTTGGCATCCTCCGAAGCGTGAATCTCGTTAAGCAATGAACTCATTGCCAAAGAAATTTCCGGTTTAATTGAGGCGAGTGTGCGTGACCGTAATTCGGTACCATATCTTTGTTTCACAAGACGGGGAAGATCTTTGTGTATCAATTGAAGCCAAGTAAGAACAATAAAGTTTTCAAGTGAAGGAGACAGTTCTTCGTCATCATCCGGAAGAACACCATGATGACTGATACCGGCGTGTCGTCAACAAAAGCTGAAAGTCTCTGAAAAAGATCCTCGGGACTTTCATCATGCTCGAGACGAATTTCCGAAAAGTCGAGAAAATGTGCACCAGTCGACTGAAACCGTAATGCATACGAATCGACTGCCATATCCCATAAACAGATGTAGATTGTTTCACAATGGCTGTTCTAGAGATGACAGGACAATAATTGGCAATTTGGCCAAGCACAAGCTGAAGATGGGTCATTTTTTGATGTACAGTCCTTCTCCGGCCCTGTGGAACATCATCAGGATCATCGACGAATCCACGAAGTGGGTTGGAGCGAGCTTTTTTTTCCCAACGAACATCACCAGTGAGAAAAATTGAAAAGTTTGTGTCGAGTGAAAGCGTATAGATTAAATTTTGTCGCCAATTTTCAAACTAATTTATTGTTTCTTTTTTAGTAAGGCACCATTGCTTAGGTGCACGACTGGAAGCCATGGCTAATACAAATAAACAAAATAGTCTCATTCAAAGTCGAGTTTCATACACCGTTATTTCGACGGCACCACAGATTGAAAAAAATTCTCGTGAAATATTCCAATTAAATCGTGAACGTGAGTTCGTAGAGCTCTGCCACCACGCCAGTTTAAAAGGCAATTATAAATACTTCACTGATTATCAACGTATCCATGGAAACACATGAACTTTTACTGAAGACTGTTTTATTAACCAGCAGAAATCAAGAATGAGCAAAGATTGTTTACACGTAACCAAAAGCAACCAAGAAGTGTTCGATTACATTGAGGGTAACTCCGAACTCATAAATATACATGGTAACATGGGTATAAAAGACGAACTGGCGCTGTAATACAATCTGGGATGAACGTGATTTTTTAATTACGAAAATTTTGTGACATTGAACAATGCTATAAGAAATGTCACGAAAAGAAGTTCATTTTTATTTGAATTGCCGTTTGTGTACCATGTTTCGTTTTCAAAGTTTATTTATTATTATTTATTGGTGTTTAAGGTCACATACCTATGCACAATGGCTAATCATGACCGTGACAGTTTTACGGGTGGAGGAAGCCGGAGTACCCGGAGAGAACCACCGAGCAACGACGAGCAGCTGCCAGCTCCCCAACATCGTAACTCCGCACTGCAGCACAGACAGTGTTAGATTGGTTGAAGACATGCGCACCATCGGCGTGCAGTACGCCTTAGTAGACGGCCTCATCGTGCCCCCATCTGGACAATCGGGGTTAAGTGCCTTGCCCAAGGACACCAGGCGGGAGTCCGAATCGATCGCCCAGACGGTCACCCATCCGAGGACTAACCGGGCTCGACGTTGTTTAACTTCGGTGATCTGACGAGAACCGGTTACCGTTAATGTGTATTTATGTCACTGCAACTGTACATCGTAAAACTACAACAAAAATAAAAAAATAATTAATTGTTTACGCCTTTAAGCTTTTGTGTGAATGTGTGCAATTTTTATTTATTTATATTTTTTTTTTTTGGGGGGGGGATTGTTTTTTGCAAAAAAAGACACTCAGACTAGCGCCAGCCTTGATGGTGATCGGAGGTCACCCACACATTGATATAAATATCCTTGATAGCCATGAGCCTTAGTGGCATAGTAGGAATACAACACATAAAATCATGTTCAGGACTCAAACACTTCTGCCTTAAGATTCACATTTTTGACTCCACATGTAATAAACTGTTGTTGTTTCGTTCGTTTCTGTGTTATTTGGTCAGCACCTTATCCGAGAAGGAGTCATGTTGATACTGGTTGGTTTCGGATACTGCTTCGAAGGTTTGATGAAACAACTTGTACAGAATGCGTCCACATTTGTAAATGTATTGAAATTAAAATTGTTTCGTCATTTGAACTACTGTTCCATGTTGTTATGTGCCACTTCCACAACTCCACAATGGTATCTTCCCTTTTGGTCAATTCCCTTTTGGTCATTTACCACTTGGTCAATACCTTTTTTGGTCAATTACCTTTTGGCCAATTCCCTTTTTTCCAAAGACATTTTAACATGAATTCTGCAAAAGTTGTTTTACCTGTATTTTTTCAATATCTTACAAATGCATCTCTTCAAGTTTTGCATATTCTGTTTTGAAAGTTTTTTTGTCTGTATCTGCAAAGGGTCGAGTGACCTAGTCATGTGTTCTAGGGCCCGTTCGAGGTTGCGGCAGTATATCAAATTACCGGAATAACCTGACAACTACCCAAAACGACCCAAACAAAGGAAACTTACCATCTTCGCCCCCGTATGGCTTTTATATAACTTTTACATGTCTCCTATACAACTCCTAGACCTTGGCCGTTATGGCTGATATAAGACCTACATATGGCTCCAATGTTCTATTCTGTCCATAGGTTCTAGACCACCATGAGATTGATGAATCATATACTACTGCTACTAACTTTCTACAGTCACCACTATCAGTACTTTAATCGCTTCATAGTACTGCTGCCCTGATCTTACAACAATCACTCCTAGAGTCTCCCCATCAGTTCTAACATGTAGCACCAATACAAGCTTGTTATCTATCTCTGGACCTACATACAAATGTTTGAGATTCTGTGATGACCCCATAGCTGACGTCACTAATCACGTGGCTGATGATCGCGGGACTGGTCAAGTATTGGTCTAGGTGCAATAAAGACCATTGGGTGGTCTAGGAACTCGTAACTGGATAGGAAGTAGGGACCACTAAGAACTAGGAACGCCATGGGCTTGGAACTGTATAGGAGCAATATAAAAGCCTGGAACCAATGGGAGTCACATAGGACCTGGGTGCCACGTAGAAAGAATATGGGAGCTAGGTGTCATGTATGTCTTAGTCTAGGAGCCAATACAGGCCAATAGAAGTAATGCCAGGTGTTCCTCTGGGTTCATTGTTTTGTCTTTTCATTTTCTTGGTCTACATGAATGATATTGCAGAAACTCCAGACTCTCTGACCTGACTTTTGCTGATAATACTTGCTTATCAAACAGTAATAAATCTTATTTTGTTTTATTAACGGAGATCAATTCAGAACTCGGTAAGATTAATTCGTGGTCCTCTTGGTGGTTAGTCTCGTTTAATACATGAAAAACTCAAGCTACCTTCTTCAAATTTCGACATCTAGTCTTTAACAACAAACGCCACCAGCTTTTCAAACTCACACCAACAGCTTGGGTTATACTTTTAAAATAACCTCAACTGGGACACAGAGATAAACGAAATATGCCAGAATGTATGTTCCCATCTTCCTTTGCTGATAAAACTCAAACACAAGCTTAACAGAAAAAGGTTGAAATAGAGCTATCTTTCATTTATTCTTCCACTCATGGACTCTGGCGATATTCTCTGAGCATGTTGCCCCGATTACCAGAACCGCAAATTGGAGAGGCTCCATCATGCGACACGAAAAGTATTTGGTCTGATGCTCTGTACCTCAGAACACCTTCTACCAGATCTGGGCTCTGATCCTCTCTAAAGATCGACGCAGTTTATTTAACTTAACTACTCCCCCCACCCTTGTACTGGCGAACAATCACATTACAACTTTAGAAATAATTTGATATTTACATCTTATGCTTGTAGAACCGAGCACTTTCACAAATCGTTCTTTTCATTGACTACAGAAGCGAGTAAAAATTCACCCCAACCATTACACATGCATCCACAATCCACGAACTGTATATACCCTTAACTCCCTTCACTCTGATGTCAAAATATCCAAATTTCAAGTAGCCATTTTTCCCATAATGCAACTGGGAATTTAACCAATTCAATCTTGTTTGACAGAGCTCAACGAGCTCTGTCAATCAAGATTGAATTGGTTAAATTTCTAGTTGTATTATGGGAAAAATTTGCACCTTGAACTTTAGATATTTCGACATCAGTGTGCAGGGGGTTAAAAGAACAAGAGTTTATGTGGAATCCCAAACTACACGCTTATTTCTGAGAAGGCAAAGGATGGACAATCATTCTTCAGTGTAAATTGAAAAACGGCTGCAGCGATCTGAATTTGCATATATCCTCCAACTACATTTCTTCCTCCACGAATTTAAACTACACTTGCAAGAACAAGATCTTATGTGACATCCTAAACCACCTGCTTATTTTTACGAAGGCAAAAGATGGACACACATTCTTCAATGCAAACAGGGAAACTGAATGTTGTTAAGTTCTCTAACTCACGGTCGTGGCGAGACGTTTCCGATTGGGGGGGGGGGGGGTGTAGGGTAGTGAAGTTCCAACTAGGGAAGGGACCTGGAGGAGGAAATGCCCCGCCCGGTCCCCCCCCCCCCCCCCCCCCCGTAGTTGGAAATTCACTACCGAGAAAGATGTTCAAAATGAAGCTATGAAAGGGGGTATAAAATTGATTCTAGTAACTAAAATTCCAACACATTTATGATAGAATTATGAGGTTATTATTATTTGATATTCTTCTGGGAATTGAATATGTGCTAAACAAATGCTCAAGCTGAGAACGTTGAACAATTTACAATGTATTAACATTAAATCAGATCTTAAGCAGGAATGATCTATTTTCGATGTTTCATCATTTTGTAACTGTGAATGATGGAATTAACTGAAGATAACGATTTTACATGATGTAATTTTCTCGAAGTGCATTTCGAGGATTTTCTTTATTACGATAAGTAAACGTACTATAAAAATCTCGTACCGATTGCCAACATGCATATTTATGAAGCTCGACATTGCGTACACTGTAGTTGTAAATATTAACAGTAATAAGTTTTACCGATTTTAAACCGAGTTGGAATTCTGGGAAGTAAAGGAGATATCAGCATCGCCAAAGAAGCTCTAAAATCCACATAGATGGAATTCCCAACTATAGGAAATTTTGGTGACCCCCCCCCCCCCTCCACCCCCTGTCGCCACGTCCCTGACCATATCTATAATTTATACAATTATAATTTCATTCTGTAAAGGTAGAGCTGTAGGTTAACCGAAACCGAACCGAGGTTTTTATTTTTTTTTTAAAAAATCGAAACCGTCGACATCCCGTAATCTAAGGTTTTTCGTTTTTTATTAAATACTCTCTTGCTGCAGAAATTCACAAAATGTAGCCATCCCAAAGTAGTGAGAGTACCGAGACACTGCCAATGGCAGTGTCTGGGTGCTCTTACTACCCTGGAAGGCTACATTCTGTGAATTTCCGACATTTCAGTTAAGTTGTGGTTGTAGCTTTCCTCAAGTTGCGTGTAGGTGTCAGACCTCGAAAAATGGCCAAGCACAATAAAAGTTCTGTATATTTCGGTAATTATTATATTGGCCTTCCTGATTCTTCATGTACTATAGCTTATTTCGGGCATTCATTGAGTTTCACTCAATTTCACTGCCATCCAGTTATGACTCCGGACATAAGAATGAGTTTTATTGAATTTTATTTGGCCTCATGAACAAACCGAAAAACGAACCGAACCGAGGTTTTATTCCACCTGAAAAACCAAAACCGAAACCGAACAAGAAATTTAAAAACCTACAGCTCTATTTAAAGGAGAGGAGGCTGAAGATTAGTTGTATTATCCACAATTAGATCTATAAGCCATACTCATATGTCATACAATTAAGATTTCGATCTAGGGAGGAGAGTGGGTTGTAGGTTGTATCATCCACAATTAGATCTATACTCATATATCATACAATTAAGATTTCGATCTAGGGAGGAGAGTGGGTTGTAGGTTGTATCATCCACAATTAGATCTGTAAGCCATACTCATATCATACAATTAAGATTTCGATCTAGGGAGGGGAGTGGATTGTAAGTTCTATCATCCACAATTAGATCTGTAAGCCATACTCATATATCATACAGTTAAAATTTCGATCTAGGGAGGAGAGTGGGTTGTAGCTTGTATCACCCACAATTAGATCTGTCAGCCATACTCATATATCATACAATTAAGATTTCGATCTAGGGAGGGGAGTGGGTTGTAGTTTGTATCATCCACAATTAGATCTGTAAGCCATACTCATATATTATACAATTAAGATTTCGACCTAGTGAGGGGAGTGGGTTGTAGGTTGTATCATCCACAATTAGATCTGTAAGCCATACTCATATATCATACAATTAAGATTTCGAACTCGGGAGGGGAGTGGCTTGTAGGTTGTATCATCCACAATTAGATCAGCAAGCCACATCCCGAGATTATCAAATTATATATCATATAACATGTATCATATATCATAACAGAGGAGTACAGGTGCTTGCTTGAAAAAACAAACAAATTTATTTATTTATGTTATTTATTTAATTATTTATTCATTTAGTTACTTAGCTAGTTATTTAAGGTGGGTTCAACGACACTTTCGACACCCAGGATCACCACGTGTGGGTCAGTTTACTGGTGGAGGAAGCCGGAGTACCGGGAGAGAACTACCGAACAAGGGAGAGCAGCTATTAGACTCTCCAACGTACTAAATCCGCACAAGCAGGGTTAGAGCCGAAATAAAAAAATCTGATCGCTTATACTTTTTATGAATCCACAATTTTATCAATGAGTCACACCCACGTGTTTTAGGAATTTAGTTATAACTTTGACATTGGTAGGGTGGGTCATTTGACTACATTATGGACTGGGGATTATAATTGCACGTAGGTATATATAATGCATCTTAACCTTTTAACCAACAAATTCGGCTCCAGTCGTCCGCTCGATTCACAAATTAAGCAGTTGAAAGAAAATATATTTCTCAAAACATTACCACGAACTTGGTTTTTCAGGTGGAATAAAACCTCGGTTCGGTTCGGTTTTCGGTTTGTTCATGAGGCCAAATAAAATTCAATAAAACTCATTCGTATGTCCGGAGTCATAACTTGATGGCAGTGAAATTGAGTGAAACTCAATGAATGCCCGAAATAAGCTATAATACATGAAGAATCGGGAAGGCCAATATAATAATTACCTAAATATACAGAACTTTTATTGTGCTTGGCCATTTTTCGAGGTCTGACACCTACACGCAACTTAAGGAAAGCTCCAAACACAACTAAACCGAAATGTCGGAAATTCACGGAATGTAGCCTTCCCAGAGTAGTGAGAGTACCCAGACACTGCCATTGGCAGTGTCTGGGTACTCTGACTACTCTGGGATGGCTACATTATGTGAATTTCTGCAGCAAGAGAGTATTTAATAAAAAACGAAAAACCTAAGATTACGGGATGTCGACGGTTTCGGTTTCGGTTTTTAAAAAAAACCAAAACCTCGGTTCGGTTTCGGTTAACCTACAGCTCTATCCAATGAGGTGTCACACGACATGGCCCTACCGAAACCCTTTGAAAAAAGTGAATCCACTTTGCTTCACCAAATATACTGACCTGCCGCTGGCTCAGTAGTCTAACACTCTTCTCGGTCCTTCGCCTTTCTTATGTCTCATTCACAATTGTTATTTTGTTCCGTCCGTCCGCGCTATAGTACGGAATTTACGAGGTTCTTTTTGTGTCCGGACAGGCATTATGAGTTTACCGAAATATTAAGAGCTTATTTGATATATTATGAGATTAATTACTAAGACATGAGAATTATGAGGCAAATTGCAAATTTTCGGGGTTTATATTAACTGGTAGAGTGCTAGAAGCCATTATCAGGGCTTTAATATGAAGAGCAGGTACCCCGGCCCAAAGGTGTCATATTCTGTGGATGTGCTTCATATTATCTTAGAAGTGAAAATAATTAGCCTGCATGGGTTTGCCTTGTTACAATTTATGGGAGAGTGCCAACAGGCACTCTCCCATAAATTGTAACAAGGCAAAGACACGTGAACAAATTTTGATGACCGAAAATAACTTAGCACTCTACCAGTTAAGTGTTAGGGTCAGTTCAAGGTTGGGGTTAGGGTTAGTTTCTCTTCAGCATTAGCGTTAAGGGATATAACCCTGTCTATACCCCCAAAATTGTTTTTAAAAAAAACGAGGTTTTAAGTTGTCCGATCGAATTAAAATGATCAATTGTTCCGAAATTCCATATCTGTTTATCACACACTGTGTAGTTTACCCTTTCAGCTAACGTAACGACTGGGAGCGCGGTGGCTCAGTACGTCGAGGCGCAGGCTGCAAGCCGAGAGGTCCTCGGTTCGAATCCCACCTGCGGCAACCGCGTTGTGTCCTTGGGCAAGACACTTCATCTCCATTGCCCGCGTGGGGGCACGGTGGCGTTGTGTACTAAGGCGTACTGCACGTCGATGTGCACTTGTCTTAAACCAATGCTAACCCTGCTTGTGTGGAGTTAGTGTGTTGGGGAGCTGACAGTTGCTCGCCGTTGCTCGGTGGTTCTCTCCGGGTACTCCGGCTTCCTCCACCCGTAAAACTGTCACGGTCATGCTTAGCCATTGTGCATAAATATGTGACCTTAAACCCCAATAAATAAATAAATAAATAATAACGTAACGACTAAAGCTGAACAGAGTTGTTCTCAAAGATCGCCATTCATATGTTATTTTTTTTTCAAGTTTTGCCTGTCCCATTGAGGGGTCATAATCTATGTAACGAGACGAAAAAGGAACATATTTAGTGTTTCAGGAAATATTTTCTGTAAAATGCCGTGTGCGTTTTGTATTATGTGGATAGCTATGAACTAAAACAGACGATTACATTAAATCTACCCCCGAAACGAGCTCACTCACAACTTTTCGACGTTGGCGTTGTCTTCTGATGTCATTCTCGTATTGGACGTGTTATGAACGATATTTTTCGTAATGAGCTGTCTCGTGGTGATTATGTGATAACATCTGTTCCCATAACATTCTGGCATCACAAGGCAGTACAAGTTATTGCTTGATGAGATGATTACAGTTAAAACTAGAAGTCCTGTCACGAACTGTGCGCTTATCTAGGTTTAATTACGCGTAGGAATTGCGCACAATTGTCATGTCGAATGTCATCCAAAGCACGGCAGGTTCTCCTGGTTACTCATAGCAAACACAGGCAATGTTTCTGCCAATGGACCGCCGGGTTACCCGGAGGTCCATTGGCTGAAACATTGCTTGTGCATGGGCCATATGTACAGAATGTGATAGCCTTACTATGGCCATAACACGAAGATTTACGCGCAGATCGACGTGCTATTTATGCGCATTTCATGGCAGGACTTCTAGTTTTAACTGTATATTAAATGTCTGTAACCATAACTCGTGTCCAGTCTGTCGCGGTAATTCTGTCAGAGATAAATCAATTTTTGACAAACATGCTCTAATCTCCAGTCTAAGTTCTCTACTCTCCCAATAAACAATCTCTAGTTTCGTATCACATGTGACAAGACCGCATCAGTTTTCTGACAATTTTATTTTATACGAGCCACAAACACAGTAACATGAACTGGATCAGTGCAACGTCTGTGGTGCATGCGCTGATCTCAATCCTACATTCACACAGTATTGCCGTACTATTAGTTTTATTTTGAAGCAGACCTGAAGCTGTTATGGCCAGGAACCAGTACAGACTTTAACCTTTTTACTGACACGCCCGCTGTAACCATTTTCGGATGACCTTTATGAACACCTGTATGCGAGAAAGTTTAATAATAGCTATGACATACTTGAAACTCTATCATCTGATTAATTGTTGGAAATGGCTCTTCGAGCCCTTTCCAACAATTAATTAGATGGTAGGTTTGATCTGCGCATACCAGAACGTACAGGTAATCGTCATAAAATAGGTGACAATAGTCGATTTCGGCAGCGTAAGTGTTAAATGGTCTATTGTATATGTTTAGATTCACTCGTCTGGAACATTTCAAGTGGTCGAAAAAACGGTTTCCCACCCTTTGAAATATTCCAGATTGAATCCATAAAATGCCTTAAGATTCATATTCGTTGAAATGTGTCTCAATCGAGATTTGGTTTGTAAGAATCTTTAGTTACTTTACGAGCGTCATAAGATATGTTTGTTTATTAAACAGTTATGAGAGGAGAGTCGTCACAGCCGTAGTTTTATGACCACCTCATGTAATCGCACTAATTGTGTTATTACTTTATATCTTGAAGATGAAATGATGGAGCGCGGTGGCTCAGTGGTAGACTGTTGGACTTCTTTGCTAGAGGTCCCGAGTTCGATCCCCGTCCGGAACGACCTGCGCTGTGCCCTTCTGCAAGGCACTTTATCCCGGTTGCCTACACGGAGACACGATGACGCCGGGTAGTAAGGCGTACTGCACGTCGACGGTGCACATGTCTTCAACCGCTGTAACCCTGCTTGAGCAGAGCTTGAACAGAGAGAATGTTGAGAAGCTGACAGTTCCGCCTTGATGCTTTGTGGTTCTCTTCGGGTTCTCCAACTTCCTCCACCCGTAAAACTGTCACGGTCACGATTAGCCATTGTGCATAAGTATTTGACCTTAACCCTTTACCCAACGAATCGCCCGCATCCGCCCGCGTAATATGCAAATTCAGCAGTTGAAAAAATATTATTTTTCAAAAAATTTCAACAAAACCATATCACGTGACCCCTCGTTGGAACGAGCTCGTCGAGCTCGTTCCAACGTGGGGTCACATGATATGGTTTTGTTGAAATTTTTTGAAAAATTTCAGAAAATTATATTTAAAATAATAAATTTTGATATCGTCTGCGTTGGGTAAAGGGTTAAACACCAATAAATAAATAAATAAATAAATTAGGTGAAATGAATATTCTTTGATTGAAATATCAATAACTAGGGAACAAAGGATATCTCTCTTTTTCTTTGTGAGTAGAAGGACATCGCATTTCCTCAATGGTGGTCTGCGTGCAAATTCCGCGAAAAGGGGGTAAACAAACACGCCATTTCAGAGTCGAATTTCTTGAAGAATAAAACTGCCGGCCTGAGAGCGTGGTTTAGAGAGTATCAGGGCCCCATGGCCCGTGCCTGTCGGAATGTTTTGTCCGTCGGAAAAATCGTTTGTCAATATGCCGATAATCTGAAAAGAAAATCACCATTCGCAGACACCATAATTTTCGTTATGCTGAATTACGCTTATGTTTCGTTATATGCATTGTAGGAAAGCTCTCACCATAAGTGTATAAGTGTTTGACAAGTACGTGGTCATGTTTACGAAAAAAATCCGTGTATTGTTTTATATACAAATATTATGTTTTATATTTTTCAAATGAACATAATTCTTTAAAATAATAATAAAAAATTAACGTTGTCGGACTGTTTGTTTATTATTATTTTAACCCTTTACCTAACATGAAAAGCAGACGACACTTGCAAATAAAATTCTTGAATAACTAATTTGTTTCATATTTTGTCTCAAAAACACTGTTTATGACCCCTCATTGGAACGAGCTCGGCGAGCTCTTTCCAAAGATGGGTCATAACCTATGTTTTTGAGACAAAAAAATGAAAAAATAATAAAAATTAATTGGCGATTTTTGTGAATAGCGCTGGTGGGTTTTGGCCGTTACGTTGGGTAAAGGGTTAATTAAAGAAGTCGGATTTGAAGTTAGTGCCGACGCCCGACAGACAACGACTCGGTCACACTCTTGGAAAATTATAACTCTCGCCCACCAGGTCGGAATTTTCTAATTCTCCATAATATTGAACTCGAAAGACCGTTTTTCCGGTGCAGGGTGGGGTTTCCACCTGAATTTATAAAGTAGACAGAAAGGGGCTCAGGGAATTCGTGTAGTAGATCGAACAAGATTTTCAACGTGCAGCCCTAGGGCTGCACGTTTAAAATATTGATTGGTCGTTCCCCAAGTAAGAAATATAGCCTCTACCATTTGATGGATCTGACCTGGCATGAAATATACCATCAATGGCCAATTTATTTATTTATTGGAGTTTAACGACACTTTTGATAGCCAAGGTCATCTCGTAACGGGCAGTTTTACGGTTGGAGGAAACCAGAGTGCCCGGAGAGAACCACTGAGCAACGGCGAGCAACTGTCAGACTCCCCAACGTACTATCTCCACACAAGCAGGGTTAGCATTGGTTGAAGATAAGTGAACCATCGACGTGCAGTACGCCTTAGTACACGCGGGCAGTCGGGATGCAGTGCCTTGCCCAAGGACATAGCGCAGTTACCCCTGATGGGGATTGAACCGAAGACCTTTGGGTTTGAAGTCCATTGCCGTAACTACTGAGCCACCGCGCTCCCGATTAGAGTTCAAAGGGTTAACATATAACTCAGTATATTACTACAATATTCTGTTATTCCATAGCCTCCATAATAAACGTTTGAACTTGGAACATGCCTCTAAAATACTTGTTCAGCTTTTCACTTACATTCACAATTTCACCAGTCAGTCCTTTGTTCTTCACCCCGTGAATTAAATACTAAAATTCGTTGGGGGCGCGGTGGCTCAGTTGGTAGAGGTGCAGATTGCAAACCGAGAGGTCCTCGGTTCGAATCCCACCTGCGGCAACCGCATTGTGTCCTTGGGCAAGACACTTCACCCCCATTGCCCACGTGGGGGCACGGTGACGCTGTGTACTAAGGCGTACTGCACGTCGATGGTGCACCTGTCTTCAACCAATGCTAACTCTGCTTGTGTGGAGTTAGTATGTTGGGGAGCTGACAGTTGCTCGCCGTTGCTCGGTGGTTATCTCCGGGTACTCCGGCTTCCTCCACCCGTAAAACTGTCGTGGTCATGATTAGCCATTTTGCAGAAATATGTGACCTTAAACACCAATAAATAAATAAATAATACTAAAATCCGATCCAAAGCAAGGGGGGTAAATGGCTAACAATTTTGGTCATTGGAAGATATTTACAGGAAAATTAGTTCCCCTTAATTTTCTAAAGTTGTCAGTAGATTTAGCACAAAGTGTATGGAGATTTCATATAAAAATTGAAATTTCAAAATGTTAGCGGTGTTGTATCATCGATGTGCGCATCATTTCACAAACCTTAGACATTTTCTTGTTGAGTGGTATAAAAAATTATTATGCGCTAAACGAAAGATTATCGAAGACATTGCGGAAATATAGAAATCGCATCCCCCACTGTGAAGATATAGAAATTTTCACTTTCACGGTATCAATCTACATGGCGGCTTTCAAAGTATCACTTCAAAGTGAATACGAGTCAAATAATCACTGGAAATGATCAATTTCTTCTAAAATAGTATAATGAAAAGAAAATCTTGTGGTTTTGACTGGATACCGATCATTTCCAGCAATAATTTAACACGTATTCACCTTGAATTGATGCATGAAACCCTCTAATCCAAACATGGCCTGAAAGTGCGTAATATAAGTTTTTGGTTTGGTACGTCCTTTCAAAGGACGTACCAAACCAAGAACTTATATCACCGACTGTCAGGCCATGTTTGGACTGGAAACCAGCCAGCTGAATCAGATTTGTAAGACACTGCCTGATCAGATTATCGATCAAATCACTTCCGCGCATCAATGATTCAATGCGTTGTTTACTTTCATGCATCAATGCAATGTTGAAACGAGTGGAATTATCAGATTCTTATAAAAAGCGTATAATAAAATATGTTTTTGAGACAAAAAAATGCAAAAAAAATAATGAAAATTAATTGGCGATTGTTTGTGAATAGCGCTGGTGGGTTTTGGTCGTTACGTTGGGTAAAGGGTTAAAGAAGGCGGATTTGAAGTTAGTGCCGACGCCCGACAGACAACGACTCGGTCACACTCTTGGAAAATTATAGCTCTCGACCACCAGGTCGGAATTTTCTAATTCTCCATAATATTGAACTGGAAAGACCGCTTTTCCGGTGCAGGGTGGGGTTTCCACCTGAATTTATAAAGTAGACAGAGAGGGGCTCAGTGAATTCGTGTAGTAGATAGATCAAGATTTTCAACGTGCAGCCCTAGGGCTGCACGTTTAAAATATTGATTGGTCGTTCCCCAAGTAAGAAATAGAGTCTCTACCATTTGATGGATCTGACCTGGCATGAAGTATACCATCAATGGCCAATTTATTCATTTATTGGAGTTTAACGACACTTTTGATAGCCAAGGTCATCTCGTGACGGACGGTTTTACGGTTGGAGGAAGCCGGAGTGCCAGGAGAGAACCACCGAGCAACGGCGAGCAACTGTCAGACTCCCCAACGTATTATCTCCACACAAGCAGGATTAGCATTGGTTGAAGACAAGTGAACCATCGACGTGCAGTGCGCCTTAGTACACGGCGCCACCGTGCCCCACGCGGGCAATCGGGATGCAGTGCCTTGCCCAAGGACATAGCGCAGTTACCCCTGATGGGGATTGAACCGAATGTCGGTATAATAAAAAGAAATCTAGTGTTTTTGAGTGGATAACGAAAATTATCCCACCTGTGTCCGAGACAAATGGTTACTTTCGCTCGTGCAAGCGCTCGCGAAAAATAAACATTTGTCTCCGTCACTCGTGAGATAATTTTTGGTATCCACTCAAAAACACTAGATATCCTCTATATAGACGCCTTCTTTTTTACATTTTATCCCAAACAGGTTGAACGTTTGACCATTATTCTCTGTTTAAGGGGTCGTCCAACCTATCTTTGGATATTTTGGGGGAAATACGAATTAAAGCGGTGAATAACGACATATTATATACCAATTTAATGAAAGAAGAAAATTTCGGACAATTCGTCGAACTTTTGGACACCTCACCGGAAAAGCTGGACAGTTTCGCCGGGACTTTGAACACTTCACCGTAAAAATGTCTAGTCGCAGGAAAATATCACAGTTCGCTGAAAGTAAATTTTTCGGCGAAATGTTTTATGTTTACGGTGAAGTTTTGGATCTGCGAATCACAAATTTCTTTTCGAATCGAATCTCGAATCGAATCGTGTCTCTGATATCGACATCTAATCGAATCCCGAATCGAATCTTAAAAGACAAGTTATTTCATATTGCATCAAACGGAAGTTACGGAACACTGTGATGACCCTTACCCGACGGAGTGAACACCTTAAACACCAATAACTAAATATTCTCTGTAGCACCGTCACTGAGACAGCTAGGCCTTTTGTCCATAGTTTTAGTTTTTGAAGGCCTAACTTGTTACTATTCACGTTCTAAAGAACGTGAATAGTAACAAGTTAAGCCTTCAAAAACCAAAACTATGGATAATGTTCTGGGCCAAATTCACACCTTACCTAACAATTAAACATTGTCAATTACTCAGATAAATAGAAATTGAGCCTACATGAATGAATTTCTAATGACAGTTTTATCCTATTTTTGTTGGAAATGTAACAAATTGAAGTTAGTACGAAAGATTCGAAAAAATCGAATCCTGAGACTGATTCGGGATCGATCTCGAAGCATATATATGGCATCGATATCGAATCGAATCTCGAATATTCGCAGGACCCTATTTGGATATGATGCTTTTTTTAGGAAGAAACAAACAATAACACTACGAACACACAAGTCCATTTTACTTTATTTTTATATCGGTAAAAACACATTAATTGGTAATAACATTTTGTTATGCGCCTGTTCTATTAAATCCCCATCTGCAGCAACACTAAACCGTGCGGAAAATAAAAATCCGTTCCGTACACATGTGTGGAACGGAAATCGTTGACGGACTATTTTTAAATAGAAGCGAAATTTCACTGGCATTTTCTACAAATCACGATCTGCAATTTCAATTTGAATCCCTAGCGATAGACAAACATCGTCCTCTGATTTCCAATGTGTTCTATGTGCCAGTAGGCACATAGAACACATTGTAATTCAGGGGACGAAATAGTAACACGGGTTCCCCTCGCAAATGTGGTTGGCGATGAAATGTTTTCTTTTTATTGATAGTTGTCAAATGAATTGTTGGGTAACCTTCTAATAATCGTTTTTATAGTGGAGCTGTAGGTTTTTAAATGTCTTGTTCGGTTTCGGTTTTGGTTTTTCAGGTGGAATAAAACCTCGGTTCGGTTCGGTTTTCGGTTTGTTCATGAGGCCAAATAAAATTCAATAAATATATTTATTGTCGGTTGACCGGAGGGAATTAGACCAGAAATATTTTCTCTTTGTTGAGTGTTTCTGATCACACAGTCCGTGGAGTAGAAGGTCATTGTGTCACGGACAGTGTTGTCCGTGCTTCTTCTGCTTGGTTCATTCAGCACGACAACGCAATACTGTGTGGACGTTCAATTAAATTTAAGGGGTACGCCTAAGGGTAGTGTTTAGACGAGTCTTAACATTCAAGTCTAAGGACAATAGGTGATTAATGTAACATAGGCCTATGTTAGCATTGTTGTTTTCGTGATTTATTTTTGTAAATAAATCAGTATTGCAGTCTGTCGTGTGATATACCCCATAAGTGTTTGTTGTTTGTGCGATCAGTGGTCTTGAAGGGAGAAAACTCATTCTTATGTCCGGAGTCATAACTCGATGGCAGTGAAATTGAGTGAAACTCAATGAATGCCCGAAATAAGCTATAATACATGAATAATCAGGAAGGCCAATATAATAATTACCTAAATATACAGAACTTTTATTGTGCTTGGCCATTTTTCGAGGTCTGACACCTACACGCAACTTGAGGAAAGCGCTACAAACACAACTCAACTGAAATGTCGGAAATTCACAGCATGTAGCCTTCCCAGAGTAGTAAGAGCACCCAGACACTGCCATTGGCAGTGTCTGGGTACTCTCACTACTCTGGGATGGCTACATTCTGTGAATTTCTGCAGCAAGAGAGTATTTAATATAAAACGAAAAACCTAAGATTACGGGATGTCGACGGGTTCGGTTTCGGTTTTTAAAAAACACCCCAAACCTCGGTTCGGTTTCGGTTAACCTACAGCTCTATTTTATAGACGTGAAGGCGTTTGGGTTAATCGATATGGTACTTGTATCGCGACCTCTCGTTTTATACTTCCGCGCTGGCACTCGCGTCATTTCGTTTAACCCATTCACATGCACGTGCCGTTCTGTGTATGTACTTTTCTGTTTTGAAGTCAGTAAATTATATCAGCTATTCATATCAGCTATCCTTAGATATAGAAAGGATTGAATGGGTAGGGAGAGCATCTGATTAATTTCATGGATCCACATCCTATGTACATTTAGGTGGGCTATTCCAACAACAATTATAAAGTGGCATCATTGTAATGATTGTCCTTAAGGTAGGTTTTCTAAGATCGATTATTGCTAATTGCATGAAGGTGCTGCTAGTATTGTAATACTGTTACAGTAAGTATAGGGTTAACACTTTGCGATCGTTTTCATTTTTTTACTTGATGGTAATTGTACAGGAAAACCAATAATTTTGCTCAAATTAACTAATTCATCGAACAGCTGTTATGTTTTATATTGGTTTATATCAGTAAAGGTGGCTAATTAGTTATTAAATGGAAGTTTATGAGAACATTAACTACTAGCTGACGTAACGTGTTAATTATCGCAAATACAGTTTTAACCCTTTCACTGCCACGCCCACTTTATCCATATATGGATGACCTCTATATACAAGGAAGATTAATCAAATTTATAACATACTTGAAATTCTATCATCTGATTCATTGTCAGAAAGGGCTCTCCGAGCCCCTTCCAACAATTAATCAAATGGTAGGTTTGATCTGCGCACACAATAACGTATAGATAATTATCATAAAATAGTCGACAATAGTCACATTCTGGCGGCGAAGGTGTTAGTACATGTGCTTTTTAAAAAACTTGACATAGCGCACAATATAAATAACCAAAGGTTTATCCATTTCAGTTCTTTTCTAGATAAAAAGACTGCTGTCCCCAGTAATTCTGTTATGGTAAAAATTAAAATTTCATTTAATTGAAATAATAAATACCCCGTTCTTCACATTCGCTAAACAAAGGGCCAAAGTGGACAGTAACTCTGCGGCTTCAAATTGGCTTGCCATAAAATGTGAAATTTCCCTTTAATAAACGAAAACAACACACACCTCCAAGAGTTGTCTGTTCGTTTTGGGTATTGAAAGTAACAAAAGGAAACTTAGCTGTATTTTCTGTTGATGTCCTTGGTGTTTCTCAATAATTACATGCTTCTTAATTGGATCTTCCTCGCCTGTCTAATAATTTCAGGGGGAAATAACTTTATCGAACGTCGATTTTCATGACGAGTTATGTCAGGGTTGTGGTTATATTCAAATTAAATGTTTCAATTACATGACTTAATGCTATTCTTTCAACCTCCAGAAAACGGCACTCTAGTATTGGTAAGCAGATCAGTTATTAATGTTCTTAAATCTCACGAGTAAGCAACAGTCAAACCTCCCCAAACAGCAACTACAGAAGGGCGATAATCTCAATACAAATGAAGCATACTGACGAAGCCGATTGTTGTAAGTATTCTGCAGAAAGAGCAGGCCATTTTTAGCCCGACTGTTTACAGTGAGGGCTATTGTAATGACTTTTGTCCGTCCGTCCGTCCGTCCGTCCGTCTGTCAGTCTGTCCGTCTGTCCGTCTGCCTTTTTCTGTTAACATTTAGAGTTTTGGTTAAAGTTTGTGGTTAAAGTTTTTTACTGAAGGTTCAAGAGGTTTTTTTTTTTTTTTTTTTTTTCTTATTCCTGTTTAGTTGACATTTGGAGTTTTGGTTAAAGTTTGTGGTTAAAGTTTTTTATTCAGCCTTCAAGTACAGACTATACCCGGTATGACTTGTCTGATCGTCACGAAATTTCATATGCAGGTTTTAGGTCATGTCTATATGAGAATGTCCCCTTTTGGTCGTGATCGGTCAACCGGTATGGCAGCCCGAGCCCAAAACCCGAAAACCATTAGCAATGTCTACAGGTTGTATTTATGAAGAGATTTCATTGCAACTTCATAGAATGCCTCTATATAATGCCTAGATGAGAACGTCCCCATTTGGACGTGATCTATCAACCGTCACGACTGCCCGAGCCCAAAACCCGAAAACCTTTAGCACAGTCTACAGGTCATATTTATGGAGGGATTCATTGTAACTTCATAGGATGACTTCATATAATTTCTACACATGAGAAAGTCCACTTTTGGACGTGATTGGGCAACTGTGACGGCTACAGGTGCCCGAAAATTTTCAGCACAGTCTACATGTCATATTTATGAAGGAATTTCATTGTAGCTTTGTAGGATCAATCCACATGATGCCCAGATGAGAATGTCTCCTTTTGGTTGCGATCATCCAACCATGATGGCTGCCCGAGCCCAAAGCCCGAAAACCTTTAGCACAGTCTACACGTCATATTTATTTTGGGATTTCATTGTAACTTGATAGGTTGACTTCATATAATGTCCAGATGAGAACGTCCCCTTTTGGGCAACTGTGACGGCAACAGGGACCTGAAGCCCGAAAACCTTTAGCACAGTCTACAAGTGATATTTATGGAGGGATTTCATTGTAACTTGATAGGTTGACTTCATATAATGTCTACATGAGGACGTCTCCTTTTGGGCAACTGTGACAGCAACAGAGGTCCGAAGCCCGAAAACCTTTAGAATATTCCACAGGCCATAATTATGAAGGGATTTCATTATATCTTGGTAGGATGACTCCAAGTTTGTGGTTAAAAACCCAGACAAACACCACCACCCCCTACCCCCCCCCCCTCCACTTGCCCACCCGAATTATGCTTTTTTTTCTTCATTTCTCCAATATGCATTTTGAACTATTTACAGTCACCACATGCGGAACCTTTTTTTTAAACTTACGTACCCCCCTCCCCCTCCGGGGGGGGGGGGGGAATTAGGCACTTTTTCTTTCGTCAAAAAATGCTTGTTTACAGTTTTGGTTAAAAACTCAAACAGCTCCGCCTCCCCTCCCCCCCCCCCCCCCCAATTAGGCATTTTTTTATTTCCTCCAATACGCATTTTGAACTATTTAAGTCACTACATGCAGAACCCTTTTTTTCCTTTTGTCAAAAATGCTTTCTTACAGTTTTGGTTAAAGTTTGTGGTTAAAAATCCAGACAAAAATTATCCCCCCCCCCCCCCCACCCCAATTAGGCATTTTTTTTTCTTATCTCGAATATGCATTTTGAACTATTTACATTCACTACACGCGGAACCTTTTTTTAAACACACGTACCCCCCCCCCCCCGCCATCCCCCCTCCCCAGGGGGCCAATTAGGCACTTTTTTTTTCTTTCGTCAAAAAAGCTTTTTTACAGTTTTGGTTAATGTTTGTGGTTAAAAACCCAGACAAACATCACCACCCACCCCACCCCCATGGTGCCAGTTAGGTATTTTTTTTTCTCTGCTAAAAATGCATTCTGAAGGATTTAGACTGACCACATGTGGAAAAAATGGACTCCCCCAACACACCCCCACTCTTCCCCCACCCCTCATCCCCCACCCCACCTCCTCATCACCCAGGGCCATTCATGCAATATTTTTTCTTTGGTACAAAATGCATTTTTAGCCTGACTGTTTATAGTCAGGGCTATAGTCATGACTTTCGTCCGTCCATCTGTCGGTCCATCCATCTGTCTGTAAACAATTGGTTTCCAACTGATAACCCCAGTTTGGATTATTTGATTTCAACCAAAATTGATATGTGTATTTTCCAGCTAGTAATACAGGCCAGGTTTCAATATAGGTTCCACAACTGCCCCCCCCCCCCCCCTCCCCTACACACACACAAATTGTCACTTAGGCAATTATTCCCAAAATGCATTCTGAAGGATTGGGAGTTATTATATGCAAAAAAGAAAATTGACTCATATAGCCCAACATTGCTTTATGTACTGCATCTTTAATCCTTTAATCCTTTACCTTACACAAGTTGAAGCCAACAGTACAAATTATTTTTCTGAAACCTCAGATTTTTTCATTCTTTATTTACTTCTGATCATGGCTTATTACTCCTTATTGGAACAAGCTCCTCAAGTTTGTTCCATTAATAGGTCATGAGGTATGTTTTGAAGTAGAGAAATGAAAAAATAATATTTGAACTGCAATTTTTGTATATCACGAGTGCAGATATGGCAGATTCGATATGTAAACTGTTAACAAAAAATGGCTCCGACTATTTTGCGTCTAAGCATTGCCATTCCTGGGACAGTCGGGCTGCATGCGTGGCATCACTCTAGTTTGTTGTTTTTGCCACACGTGAGCATTCAAATGGCACTCTTGGTAGCTGTCATTGCTCATGCAACCCAAGAAATGGCCACATAATACTAAATAATGAAATTTGGCACTTTTTCCTTTTTGGATGTATCAATCTCTTCTTCTTTTACCATTTTGACAAAGATCTCATGCAAAATGGTACAGGATTGTGCGTGCGTGTGTGTGTGTGGGGGGGGGGGGGGGAGGGGGGGTGCGGGGGGGGGGGTTGATATGGTCACAGCAGATTGACAAAAGCCGCATTGGACATACTTCATTTTACATTGATGCACTCTCTCATGACTCCATACTTGTTCTTGTGAACTGTGTAGATTTGATCCTTGGTGAACTTCATAAAAGGTAAACAAACACAAGAAAAATGGCAGCCCTTTTGAATTTTAGACATCCTAAATTACAGTTAGTCCTGCTGCCTGTCCCTTGCAATAATGCGAAACAGATTTCTCCTAGTCTGTATTAGAGGACTGCAGAATTTAACTATTCAGTAAATTTAAGGTATTTTATTGTATAAAATCTGGTTGGTTACTTATGCCATAGCAGACTTTAAGGCAGTGCTTTCTGCCACATGGTAACGGTTCCATGGCAAATATTAGCTTCCACAAAATCTATGTTTCATTCCAAACAAATTGATATATACAGTACGTGGAGAGTGGATTGTAACTAAATCACCCACAGAGTGGGGTTATCACCCAAACTATAACTTTCGTATTTTGTATATATCGACTAAAAACACAAGCAATGTTTCAGCCAATGGACCTCCGGGTTTAACCCGGGGGTCCATTGGCTGAAACATTGCTTGTGTTTGTTATTCTTTGCAACAAACTTGCAATTATTGCTTGGGTGGAATCTCCACTCTGCGGGTGATTTAGTGATAATACACTCTCCATGTACTGTAATTTATTGGGCTTATTCCTTTCTGACCTTCTCTGGTCTTTGGAGAAAATTACCTGAAATTTGACCAAAATTGGGGGGATGTCCTCTTA
Organism: Pictodentalium vernedei; assembly: GCA_031216915.1. Classification (NCBI taxonomy): domain Eukaryota; kingdom Metazoa; phylum Mollusca; class Scaphopoda; order Dentaliida; family Dentaliidae; genus Pictodentalium; species Pictodentalium vernedei. The sequence goes on from CM062291.1 coordinate 401,775,721, forward strand.
AATCCATTTAAAAATAAAAAAACGGCGTTTTCTCCATCTTTTGATGATCAATAGCTTTTTCCTGCCCTTTCCGTTAATATAAAAGTCTTGGAGATAAGATCTGCTAATTGTTTTTTTCTGGGAAGAATAAAAACTTGCAAGTTACTGAAAAACAAACACATTCGTCAAACAAAGAGTCAAAGTAGGCGTTTACTTAATTACTTCTAATTAATCTTCCATAAAAGGCCAAGTTTCCTTTTTGTTACTTTTAATGAACGAAAACAACAGGCAGCTCCGAAAGCTGCCTGTTGTTTTCGGTTATTAAAAGTACTTGAAGGAAACTTCGCTTTGTTTTCTTCAGATTACATGGGTGTTTTTTCAACAATTACTTGCTTCTTAATTTGACCTTCTTTCCCCCTGAAATAATTTCATGGGAGATAACTTTTTCGAAAGTCGATTTTCACGACGAGACAATTCAGGGATGGGTCAGCCCAACCAAGCCCTCTCTGTCGGAAATGTTTGTTGTCTGTCGAAAACGCTGTTGGTCGGTCGAACCGTAACATTGCTTCAGAGAGACTTTAATTTGGGGGAAAATTTGACCATTTGACGAAACCACAATTTTCATTACGCAAAAAATACTTCATATTTCCTGTTTCCTTCGTATGGATGCGTCCATTTGTTCATTATGATTGTTCTGGGCAGTTTCTTTCTTTAAAAGAGGGCAATTCTTTAAAATAATAATAACGGATGGTTTCGTACGGAAGCGTTGAGGCGCCAGTTGAGTATTATTTCTATCTTGAACCTGCAAGTTGGCTATCTGGCACCTGCAAGTTCCCAAGTTCCCATCTTGCACGTGCAGGTTAACTATCTTGCACCTGCAAGTTACTATCTTGCACGTGCAGGTTAGCTATCTTGCACCTGAAGTTACTATCTTGCACGTGCAGGTTAGTTATCTTGCCCGTGCAGGTTAGCTATCTTGCACCTGCAAGTTACTATCTTGCACGTGCAGGTTAGCTATCTTGCACCTGCAGGTTACTATCTTTCACGGACAGGTTATCTATCTTGCACGTGCAGGTTAACTATCTTGCACGTGTAAGTTACTATCTTGCACGTGCAGGTTAGCTATTTTGCACGTGCGGGATAGCTATCTTGCACCTGCAGGTTAGTTATCTTGCACCTGCAAGTTACTATCTTGCACGCGCAGGTTAGCTATCTTGCACGTGCAGGTTAGCTATCTTGCACGTGCAGGATAGCTATCTTGCACTTGCAAGTTAGCTATCTTGCACGTGCAGGTTAGCTAACTTGCACCTGCAAGTTAGTTATATTTGAGTAACATCGTTATAGTAATATCTGAAGTCGAGTTCATCAAAAGTAGTATATAAGGGTCCAACCTAACCCCAATTTGCCGGACCTAGGTTCGGATTTGCCGGACCCTTTCCCGGACTACAGAAATTCCTATCGCTGAGACAACCGCTATAGGCTCATTGGCCATGTCTAGCCGCCTGGCTATGTACGTTTCGCGTCGCTTGCATCGCAGGCCAGGTGTGGATGTTTAATGATGGGGTGTGAATGGGAAATGTCAGGGATAAAGAGTGAAAAACGGTTAGAGTTGCAATGACGTCGGTGACGTCATGGTGAGCTCGCGACGTCATGACGACGTTGACCGTTGTCGATGTCCACAAATATGAGTGAATGGACGTCCTTAGGGTCGTTGAATAGCCGATGTCACCCTATAGGTGGCAGTACCGTTGAGTAGCCACTGCTGGGCCGGGTGTCAATACCTCTTAACAGGAACAGGGATGTCCCTTTTCAGGCTCTCGAGCTTTCTTCTCCCTGATCGAATCTGTCCTACTCTGTCTGTTCGAAGGGCTCGAACCAAGGAGCCACTAGAGCAGACCCTCGAGAAGGGACTCGTCGAACGACTCATACAGATGAGAAACTGGGGAGCTGCCCCAGAAGTAGCTTTTCGAAGGACTCCCTGAAATGAGCCTTCAAGGAGCAAATTTGTATTCAAAGAGTTAGTCCCAGCGATTCTTCGAACGACTCTTCTACATCTGGATTATAGTGATCACGAGCAATGACTGACCTGTCATGCGACTGTTCGAGCTTGTTGAGGTAGGGGTACTGGAAGAAGGGGAAGAGTGACTGTACCGCTCTTAATCGGAACGCTCGGTGTAGGGTCCCTAGCTCACTTGCGCAGGCTGTGGAGGCCTGGGCTTGTGGAATAACGTCGACGGGTCTCTGATGTGATGAGGGTAATTGGTGGAGAAGGTAGGGTTAAGGAATCGTGGCATGGAGGGCGTCTGGAAGAAGGGGAAGGGCGACTGTGTCGCTCTTGGTCAAGCGGCACAGATAAGGTCATCGTGTCAAATACGGGATTGTAAGCCACTGGGGCAAGTATGGGGAGACGGGGCTTCTGAGATAGGGTGGCGGTCAAATACGGAAATGTAAGCCACTGGGGCAAGTATGTGGAGCAGGTGCTTCTGAGATAGGGTGGCTGTCGAAAGATAACTAACTTGCACGTGCAAGATAACTAACCTGTATGTGCAAGATAGCTAACCTGCACCTGCAAGATAGCTAACCTGCACGTGCAAGATAGTAACTTGAAGGTGCAAGATAGCTAACCTGCTCGTGCAAGATAGTAACTTGCAGGTGCAAGATAGCTAACCTGCACGTGCAAGATAGCTAACCTGCACGTGCAAGATAACTAACCTGCACGTGCAAGATAGTAACTTGCAGGTGCAAGACAGCTAACCTGCACGTGCAAGATAGTAACTTGCAGGTGCAAGATAGCTAACTTGCACGTTAGTAGTACTGCCCACCGGCGCAGATGAAAACAAAACAAACCGTGCATGTGTTTGCGATAGAAAGTGTCGTTTTTCTCTCCAGTTTAGGTACCAAAGTCGATTGTTTATTAAGAGCATGGTATAAATAAAACAAATAGGTACTAGGGCCAGTAATCAGATTTAAACCACTCGCAGAATAAGGATTTTAACCACCCGGCAAACCGAGTGGTTAAAACCCTTACCCTACTTGTGGTTTAAATTTGATTACCGCCCATAATACCTATTTATTCTCTATACAGTACGTGGAGCGTGGATTGTAACTAAATCACCCGCGGAGTAGGGTTATCACCCAAGCTATAACTTTCAAATTCTGTACATATCGACAAAAAACACAAGCAATGTTTCAGCCAATGGTCCTCCGGGTTTAACCCGGGTGTCCATTGGCTGAAACTTTGCCCGTGCTGGTAATGCTCTGCAACAAATTTGCAGTTATTGCTCGGGTGGAATCCCTACTCTGCGAGTGATTTAGTGATAATACACTCTCCACGTACTGTATATTGAGTTCGTCTCCAGTTTCGTACAGACTGTGGAGAACTCGTGAACACAGTCAGAAAATAAAAAAACTCGCCCACATTATAAATGGAATTGCGATAAACAAGGTGAAAAACAGAAGAGCGAAACTGCAATGTCGAAGAAATGGGGGACGTGACAACCGTTACTTATTCCCAGTTCCTTATTCGACATTCGTTATCAACACGGATTAAATGGGCACGTGACAACCGCTACATATTCCCAGTTCCTTATTCGACATTCGTTATCAACCGATAAAATAGTATAAGTAACTGTGAGTAAGTAACAGCTGTCACGTCCATGAAAAAATGTCTGGGTTTGACTGGAGAGCAGAAAAAGAAACTGGACTTGAAACGGAAGTTACAAAAAATAGAATAGAATACAATTATTGTAATAACTATACTTGTAACCATAACCAGAGTCCAGACTGTCGCGGTGATTCTGTCGGTGTCTTCCCATTAGACCAATTCCGCTTAGACCAACTACATAGTGTTTCTGATTAAGGGCTGATTAAGGATAATTAGGAAAACAATTATTTATAAAAATCTGCCCAACATCTATAAAATATCGACAAGCCTGAAAATGAGCAGACTATCATCTGAAAAATGCACAGCAGGGTAGCATCACTACATTCACCCTCTGTGAACCTCAACCTGAATCAAGGTCTCAAACATAATCAGAAACAGATACCCAGAGGATAAACTGGCCCACTGTATGGGATAGCATCAGCAAATTCACCCTCTGGGGACCTCATTTTGCAAATGACAGACTGCTTATTTTCAGGCTTGAATATCAATAACATTAAATACATTTATAAATATTTATAAATATATCAAATTATTGATATAGAATTATTTTTAAAGTAGAACACACCAGTTGGTCTAAGGGGAATTGGTCTTTTGTGAATTGGCCTCGTGGGAGTTGGTCTACAAGGAATTGGTCTAGTGGGAATGAACCATTCTGTCATAGGTTTCCCTTCTGTGCTCGAAAATATAAAGTTCCCAGATTCACGTCCTTGACTCAGCTCAGGATGCACCGACAAAGCTTTTGCTAGGCCCCCTCGAATATTCTATTGTTCGAGTCGAAGTCGAGATGATCAACAAATTCAAGTCGAAAATAAAATCACGAAAATAAAAATCGAATATAAAAAAAATAATAATAGAAGTATTGTATACGTACATTCGTCATTTAATAGTGGCTAAATTGTCAAAACAATGCGAGGAATTGAGCGCGAACCGCAATCACAAAACGTCAATATGGAACTTACAATGTATTACCAATGTCATTTGGAATCACGCGTGTCGCGTGATTCCAAATGACAACGGTAATACGCTCATATTTCATAGTAAATAAAGCCACACGTGTAATACATGTACGGCAAAACCCAAGCGACTAACCCAACCTAAGGCTGCACGTTGAAAATATTAATTGATCTACCCCAAATAACAACCATGGACTCTTCCAATTGCTCCCATTGAACTGACTTGGAAGATACCACCAGGGTTCAAATGATTAAATGGGTTTATACAGAGAATAATTGTCAAATGTACAAACTCATTGGGAAAAATGGCAAAAAGACAGCTTCAGTATTTTTATACTGCTGTACTTGAAATTGCCCTAAGTTTCTGAAATGGTGCGCATTTCGATGATACAACTTCTCTAACATTTCGTTATTTCATTTTTTATATGAAATTCCCATACCTAAGGTGTTAAATTTACAGACAACTTTAGAAAATTGAGGGCAACTAATTCTCTTGTAAATCTCTTCAAATGACGAAAATTGCCAGCCATATCGGAAACGGTTAACGGTACGATGCTGATTCAAATCTATATACAGTAAGATCGTCGTGGAAACGTCAAAATCCACGCATGGACAATATTTCCACGTATGTGTATCTCCAACATAAAACAATTGAATCGCCATCAAAGTTTCAATGAATGAAGCATCGTGTAAGTAAATGTGTTCAGATGATGTTTAGATTTTTTGGTGACTCGTCAAATATTTCACTTGTTTAGAGTCGGAGGGTTAACGTACATACCTCGTTTGAAATCAGAAAGATAACGTACCCAAATCCTTCGGGTTAGTATTTGATTGATCCTTCTAGTTAGAACACACAAGAAAAATTGTTTCCTTGTTGCGGGGATCAGAGAGTTGAGTAATAAAATATTGTTTTCAATACTAGTTGGTCTAATTATTAAAGCTGTCCCTCAGGATTGACTACTCGATCGTGATGTAGAGCGATGGTAGTTTGTGTATCAGAGAGTTAACTAACAAAATAAATTTCTTAACACTCATCGATCGAATAATCTCTAATTATTTAAAAATATCTCTCACAATAGACAACTAGATCGTAATACAGAGCAATGAGGGTTCAGGGATCAGAGGGTAAACAAAAATATTTTTTTAACCCTTTACCAAACGTAGCTGCCAAAACCGGCCAGCACTATTCTCAGAAATCGCCAATTAATTTTCATTATTTTTTACCTTTTTTGTCTCAAAAACACAGGTTATGACCCCTCGCTGAAACGAGCTCGTCCAGCGCGTTCCAATGAGAGGTCATAACCTATGTTTTTGAGACAAAAATGAAAAATATTAGTTATTCAAGAATTGTTTTGCAAGTGTCGTCTGCTTTTTATGCTAGGTAAAGGGTTAATATTCATCGATCATGCATCTCTAATTATTCAAACGTATCCGTCACAATACACTTCCGTTTTTTTCCGAATGACAATCGACTATAAAAATGACACGACGACCGCTTACATGACATTCGCAGTCCTTTGTAACGTCTTAGGCACGAGGCCTCGTTGTTGTGAATATATGTGTGTGTGTCCGTTTTATTTTACAAGGTTGGTGTGTTTAAAAAATGACCCAACGACCGCTTACACAACAATAGCAGTCCATTTTAATGTCATAGGTACGTGAGCTTGTTGTCTTCAACATTACAAAACCCACACGAAAGAAAATTACCCAAAAAATTCCAAGTCCAAAAAAAAAAAAAAAAATGCGCGAAAAAATAAAAACTAACAATAAGCCCAACTCGAACAAAAATGAATGCCAACAACACGCTTAGACTCAACAGGGTAGAACCACTCTTTCCCACGCTGAAAACATGGCGTAGTCGACATTCGAGTGGGCCAGAAAATATCTTTTGGAAGATCCCTTTAGTAAGAACGTGCTCGAAATTGCACACCCTAACTCTGAAAATCCCATATGTACACGTTTTTCTGTAATCATTTTCTATCTACGTGAGATTCGCCACAGTAAGTGTGAGCACCTTTCGGAAGAGCATGCTCTAGTAACTGTCGTGTTACTCAGAAAATGCCTTTGGAAAATCCCACAGTAACGACATGTCCAGGGCAAGTTGAGCGCAATCCTGTAGGCTCAGAGGAACGAAAAACCACTCCTCCTCTCCTGTTTTGTTTAAAAAAAAAACATTTTTAAGTGATGATGAATTTTTTAATGGTATTTATCAGTGGAATTCTCAATCTGGCGCTCCGTGTTAGCATATCGTGAATGTTTTTATTCACTTGTCTAACATGAAATTGCACAGGTTTGTCAAACATCTTCAGCACATGAAAATATTAGTAAAATGATCTAACGAACACTGGCATATATTTTTGAAAAAATCCAATATTTCATTAATATTGTCGGAAGTGCGGTGCCTTAGTGGTTACGCCTCTACACGTAAAAGTATCCGACAACTTTAGAAAATTAAGGGCAACTAACTTTCTTGTAAATCTCTTCAAATGACGAAAATTGCCGGCCATGTCAGAAACGGTTAACGAAACGGTGCTGATTCAACACTGTGTACTCTACGGTCGACGGGGAAAAGTCAAAATCCACATATGGGCAATATTTTCACGTATGTGTATCTCCGACATACAACAATTGAATTGCCATCAAAGTTTTAATGAATGGAACACCGGTATGTGCGTTCAGATGAAGTTTAGATATTTTTGTGACTCGTCAAATATTTCACTTGTTTGGAATCGGAGGGTTCAAGTATATAACCCGTTTGAAATCAGAAAAAAAAACCAAAACGTATATCAATCCTTCCGGCCTGCGAACCCTCAATCCAAGAAAAATTATTTCCCTCGTTCGGAGATCAGAGGATTAAGTAAAAATCGGGTTAATCTAATTGTTAAATCTATCACTCACGACTGACTACTCGATCGTAATGCAGAGCGACGAGAGTTTGTGTATCAGAGGGTTAACTAACAAAAATAAATTTCTTAATACTCATCGATCGAATTATCTCTAATTATGTAAAAATATCTCTCACAATAGACAACTAGATCGTAATACAGAGCAATGAGAGTTCGGGATCAGAGGGTTAGCAAAAATATTTTTTCTTAATACTCATCGATCAAACACCTCTAATTATTTAAAAGTATCCGTTACAATACACGTCCGTGTTTTTCCGATGACCATCGACTATTCGTCGATGGTCATCGGAAAAAAACGGAAGTGTATTGCGTGTCCGTTTTATTTTACAGGTTGGTGTGATTAAACAATGACCCGACGACCGCTTACGCAGCAATCGCGGTCCTTTGCCACGTCATAGGCACGTGAGCTCGTTGTCGTGAACATTACAAAACCCTCCCGAAAGAAAATCACAAAAACATTTCCATGTCCAAAAAAAAAAAAAAAAATCGCGCGAAAAAAAGTCACAAAATTCCCAACTCAAACAAAAATGAATGTCTCCATCACGCGTAGATTCAATAGAGCAGAATCTCTCTTTCCGCGTTGAAAAATGGACCTGCTTCGACTTTCGAGTGGGCCAGGAAATATCTTTTGAAGGCCCCTTTCGTAAGAACTTGCTCGAGATTGCACACACCAATACAGACAATCGTTCATAATAATTTTCAATCCAAATAGGATTCGTCACAGCAAGTGTGAGCACATTTCGGAGAAAATCCCTTTGGGAAATTCCACAGTAACGGCGTGTCCAGAGCATGTTGGGCATGACCCTGTAGGCTCAGAGCAACGAAGAACCAATCCTCTTCTCCTGTTTTGTTTAAAAAAAAAAAAAAATTTAAGTGATTATGAATTTTTTAATGGTATTTATCAGTGGAATTCTCAATCTGGAGCGCCGTGTTAGTATATCGTGAAATCAAGCTACAGATGCCCTTCTCCAGGTCCACGTTTGTGAATAACAGAGCTTTCTCTTTCGCTGGACCCGCACTTTGAAATAATTTACCAGTTCAGGTTAAGGCATCGAAATATCTCAACCAATTCCAAAAAATTTAAAATCACATCTTTTCAGAGAGGCTTTTGACAGTATGTAACCTGCTGACCTTCAGACCTTTCTCAGTCTGTATATCGCCTTGATAGTCATGAGCACATTATTTATTTAACTGTACAGCGTTTTAGAGCACTTTGTGATTTTACGCTTTATAAAATTTCCTTATTATTATTATTATTTTTATTATTATTAATTTTTTTATTCACTTGTCTAACATAAAATTGCACACCTTTGTCAAACATCTTCACCACATGAAAATATTTGTAAATTGACCTTACGAACATTGGCATATATGTTTGAAAAAATCCAATGTGCAATTAATATTGTCAGGGAGTGTGGTGACTCAGCGGTTACGCCATTGGACTTCACATAGAAAGGTCCACTGTTCGACTCCCACCAGAGGAAACTGCCTTGTGTCCTTGGGCATGGCACTTCATCCCGATTGCCCACCTGGGGGCAAGGTGGCGCCGCGAACCAAGGCGTACTGCGTGTTGATGGTGCAATTGTCTTCACCCAATGCTAAAACTGTTCGTACAGAGTTAGGACGTTGGGGAGTGTGGCAGTTGCTCGCCGTTTCTCGGTGGTTCTCTTTGGGCACTCCGGCTTCCTCCACCAGTAAACGTTTCCTACACGAGGTGGCGATGGCTGTTGAAAGTGTCGTTACACCCCAATAAATAAATACATCATTAATATTGACATTGAAGTTTAAAGGAGTCCTACCTACTTCAGCCTCAAGGCGTTGTAGATTATTTCCACCGGAGGGGAGGGGGAAACTCCCCCACGCCTCTTTTTCCCATTTCTGATTCCAATTGGCTTATGGAATGTTGAAGCACTGTATTTGATTAATTACAGGACAATACCAGACAATTCATCCCTGATTTATATCGTTTTGAAAGTCGACTTTCGATGAAGTTGTCTACCCTGAAATTCGACGAGCAAGGAAAGTCCCATTAAGATGCAAGTAATTACGAGAAAACATCCTTGACATCAGTATAAAAATAAAGCCATGGTTCTGTTGTTACTTTAAAAAAACGAAAAGAACAGACAGCTCTTGGAGCTGTCTGTTCTTTTCGTTTATCAAAAGTTACAAAAAGAAACTTTGCTTTTTATGGCGATCTAATTAGAAGCAAATACTTCACAGATATTCATCAAGTAATTGCATCAATTCAACATACTGGGGGGGGGGGGGGGGGCGGTGGCTCAGTTGGTAGAGGTGTAGGCTGCAAGCCGAGAGGTTCTCGGTTCGACTCCCACCTGCGGCAACCGCGTTGTGTCCTTGGGCAAGACACTTCACCCCCATTGCCCACGTGGGGGCACGGTGGCGCTGTGTACTAAAGCGTACTGCACGTCGATGGTGGGTGCACCTGTCTTCAACCAATGCTAACCCTGCTTGTGTGGAGTTAGTATGCTGGGAAGCTGCCAGTTGCTCGCCGTTGCTCGGTGGATCTCTCCGGGTACCCCGGCTTCCTCCTCCCGTAAAACTGTCATGGTCATGATTATCCATTGTGCAGAAATATGTGACCTTAAACACCAATAAATAAATAAATTCAACATACTGCATCTCAAGGAAAGCAGCGAGGTCTCTTTTTTCAAATTTCGCGTGTACCATAGAATTCAAAAGGACACTGGTTTTGTTTACAATGGCATAGCGGGGATTCGAGCCCACGCCGAGAGAATTTCCTTCGGCACCAATCGTCCAGCGAAACTGTACTGAATCACAGATAATCCGTCAACCCGGGTGCATACATTTGTAAGTGAAGGAAAAATGGTAGTGGACGAGCAATCGAAAAAAGAGCAAAGCATCTGAAGCGAGGCTCGGTAATAATTTAATCCAACAGCTCTAAATTATTACTGAACCTCCCAACAAACTGGGATGGTTTCGCCCATTTTTCCGTTGACAGTATTGACTAACATGATACCTTCCAGGGCGCTAGTATTGAAAGGGTTAAGAATATCTATAAGTATCACCAGCATAAAGTAAGTTTCCATACTGGCTCTTGTTTTTTACCGGAATTTGCAAGCTTTTATTCCTCGCAGAAAACAAATCTCAGCAAATCTCACCTCTTAAAATTTGATATGAATAGAACGGACAGTGACTGCATTATATGCCACGATATGGATACTATTCATAACATGAATGGGTTTCAACAGAGAACAAAAACACGTTTTGTCCAAGCACAAGCGCGCGAGAAAATGCCCATGAAATACACTTATTTTGTGCATAAATCATGAAATCTCTCCGTATCAGAACAAAAAACAAGAAACATTCTGTGAAAAGTTGAATCTCTCTCACTAAAAGGAGGAGGTGACTACGACATCTCAAAGCATTGTGACTGGTGATTCACAAGGAATTAGTTTAAAAACTTCGAAAACACTTGAAAAAGGTACCCCTCCATCCCCCCACCCCACCCCACCCCCACCCACATACACACCTACCCACCCAAAAAGATCATTTTTATGGACGGATCGTCCCGGTACGAAACTCGACTTGGGACAAAACGCAGGTGATTTTGATATGAATTGCCCCCGCTCATCTCCAAGTATATTCACTTGGGATTCTCCAAAATTCTTTTAAAAGTATTTCAAGCTTATTGGACAAGGGCGGTGGTGACTAAACGTTGGGGGTTGATATCTCCATTCGAAAGAACTTGAGAAAAAGTACCCCACCCTCTCCATACAAGATAAACAAAGCAGAACATTTAAATGTAGGCTACAGACATTCACGACTTGGGGGAAAATATTCACTCAGACATCGTTATCTAATATAATCGATGGTGGATACATGTATCAACTCAAAAAATGGTTTTAAAGCGTACTCAGGGTTAAAATTAAAAATATCGGTTCCAAACTTCGGATATGCACACTAAAAACTAAAGTGTTAAAACTGACACTTTCAAGGTGTTAAACCCATTCAAACTCTTAGTGTTTGATTTTAACACTGAAAGTGCAATGCTTTAAGCACTTAGACATTACAATCGTCAGACATCAGAAACTTGAATGGATGGCACTTCCCATGTGTCAAGCATTGGTGGTTCTTCCAGAATCGTCCATAATTTGATTTGCGCTTGGTGGGTACATAATTAAAAGGACACATCGCAGATGACGCGGATCAGGCTCGAGAGTTCGAGCCTGATCCGCGTCATTTGCGTTGTTTCCTTTTAAGTGTCGCGACATTACACGTGTCAAGTGGTATTATTGTAACACCTGTCAGGTTCTGGGATATCTACACTTGAACAAAGTGCTAGTTCAGCACTTAGTAAGTGTTAAATACAGCACTTCAAGTATAGTTTTTAACACTTTAGTTTTTAGCGTGTATATTTGGAATACCCCATATGAGCAGATAGTGTTCATTTGGGGACTCTACCCTTTGTACTTTGCCTGCAGCCACGTGCGGTCTCATTTTCTACCAGCGATATTATTTTAGTACGACCTGTCTCGATGTTTTCTACCGGAGGTCTTATATTAGTGCGACCGGAAATTCAATGTCACCTGCAGAAAAAAGTGGGTCGGACTTTCTAGTTGGATTGTTTTCGTTTCACTGTTGCTCAAAAACTTTAGCAGAGGGCATGAAGGCATATATATATATTACAGATTGCGCTGCCTGTTTAGTTTAAAAACAATGAACGAAAATGAAAATAAAGCAAAACCAAATAAAGGAGAATTGCAAATATTCGTTTCAGATTATTGCAGAGGTTAATTTTTCATCAACTCACTTCAATCTTCTTCACAGATGTGATACATCGTGAACTGTGTCAAAAATCGTCCTTGATATAATTCGCGCACGCGCGCTAAATAATACTCTAACGTACAAACTGATTCGAAACAAATATAAAAAGCCAGCTTCTGTATTTGTATACCTCTCAACAGGAAAATACCCGAGGTTTGTGAAATGATGTCAACATCGATAAAAGAATTTTGCTAAAATTTCGAAATTTCAGTGTTTATATGCAATTCCCATACCGTTAGTACTAAATTTACTGACAGCTTTAGGAAATTAGGGGAAGCTAACTTTCCTGTAAATCTCTTCACAGGACGACAATTTTAAGCTTTGGATGGGAAAACCCTTAACGAAAAAACTGCATCACGCGACAAGAAGGTTTGATTATCATTGCTGCGGGTTAACCCTATGTGTACTGGTGTCGAAGCATTAAAATGACAAGCATTATTTTTTCCCCATACACCCAGATATTTAACCCTTTAAACTCTAGTGGTATATTCCATGCCAGTTTAATGGCAGCAATAAGAAGAGTCCATGTTCATTATTAGGCGTAGGCCAATCAATATTTTCAACGTGCAGCCTCGGGGCTGCACGTTGAAAATATTGATTGGTCTACTCAACACATTTACTGAACAGCCATCCTATTTAATGACGTTATGATCTATCATGTTCCTGGTCTGAAAAAAACGGCCGTTTGGGTTCAAAGGGTTAACATATTCAGTCCTGTTTGGCTGACCTCAAGTTATTATTGCAGTTCTTACTGAGTAACGCTCAACTATAAGATCCACCATGACATAGTGATTAAGAAACTGAGCGCGCCCGCAAGTGTACCACTGTCTACAGCATTAGTTACACATGTCTGTTGTCTTATGATATTCCGAATCTGTCGTCTTCCAACATTCGGTGGATTTCTCCCACAAACTGTTCTATTTCTCCATACAAAGAAACTGTCAACGACCTGTTGCTGATTCAAATGGGTGCGACCCCACACACGACTACATACCCCCATCTAACTCGTGCTCTAGTTCTCCACCTATCTTGTTGATTATTTGTCTGGGGATCCTGAGTTACAATATTTAGATTTGAGGGTTGTTTGGAGAACTTGTTTCAATCAGTTTGGTTGTTGAATGTTGTGTAAATTGTTTCTATATCACTGTGGTTGGATAGGCTGGAAATGTGGCCAGAGTCTGTGACCAAGGTGAAGGGATCTTCCACTTCTGATTCTTCCTGGTTCTCAAGTATGGCCTTTAGAACCCCATGTGTGTTGTATGTTGCGTTTCCAGCATATGCAGCCATAATTCGCCGAAAAAAAAACCCAACAAGTATTAACACAAATAGAACAAAGTTCAATCTCCAAACTGAGGTCATTTGGACCCGAAATAAACTGTGTTTCATAATTAAGCCTAACATGCAGGTAGCTGGGTGAAAAACTAGCTACACATACGTAAAATTCCACAAACAGAATCATAAAAGCGAATCATCCGTATGTTCTTGATTCCGATACTGTAGTTAAAAAAACAGCAGTAGGATGAAGGTTAAAAGGAAGCAAAAAAAATGTAAAACCAAATCTAATAACGGAACTAGTTTTTCAGTTTTATTCATGATTAATTAGTATGTTATCCTCTGTGGTAAAGAATAAATTACGTGGCAAAGTGCATTCCCAAACGATATCATCAATGACTGTTAGCATTATAAACTAGCAGTTTTTCTACAGGGCGTGAGTATTTTTAAGTCCCCACTCAAGTTTCCCCTAGATCTCTTTTTTCCAACCCAGGAACACAACACGTCATAATTTCATTAGGTTGGATGGCTGCTGATTCAATGTGTGGGGTGGCCCAAATAATATTTTCATCGTGCAGTCCTAGGACTGCACGTTGAAAATATCAATTGTTCTACCCCCAAATAATGAATATGGCCTCTTCCAATTTCTGCCATTGAACTGACGTGGAAGATACCCGCAAAGTTCAAAGAGTGAAGCAAGGTAAGTAGTTAAAATATCTGGTTCTAGGGAGCTGAATATTGTGTTACTATTCTTCACGGCCGAATATTTATCACCAAATTTCACGACATTTTCTTTTCTGCGGTGATGATGAGGGCATTTTGAACAAAATAAATTCTCACTCACCTGTTGCTATGAATGACTGGAAACCTGTGGTTCCCTTTTCCAGTCCGGGACTGTTTTATACAGAACTTTGAAACACAACCTATTGTTTTCGATATACGATTGATTTCGCGCATGGGCAAGTCCACCAGTATTAAAAAAGAGAAACAGTGTGCGTTATTAAGCTGGATACACGGTGGTACAGTCATGCTGTTCTATACGTGTCCACGACTTCAGGCGGACTAGATGACTTCAGGGCCCTGCTGTGAATTCTGTTATTGAGCCCAGCCCTTCGATAGTTCATGGCGCGAACATATCGTCCAGGTCTCCAAACGGTGAGAGTTTGTAACAAGTAAAAATTGGGGTTGTTTGTTTGTTTATTGGAATATGGTAACACTTTAAACAGCCAAGGTCATATTATGTCGGACAGTTTTATGGGAGAAGGAAGCCGGGGTATCCGGATACAAACTCCGAGCAATGGCGAAGTCTCCAAGTTACCAACCTGGCACAAGCAGGTTTAGCATTTATTGAAGGTTAGTGTGCCTTCGTCGCGCCTTACCCCATAGTACACTGCGCCACCACGCTCTCACATAGACAACTTATTTATTCATTTATTGGGGTTTAACGACACTTTCGACTGCCAGGGTCACCCGTATAGAACCACAGAGTAACTGCCCGACTCACCAACGTACGAACTCCACACAAGCAGGGAGAGTATTGATTGAAGACAAGTGCAACGTGGACGTGCAGTACGCCTTAGTACACAGCGTCACCGTGCCACCACGCGGGCAAGCGGGATTAAGTATCTTGCCCAAAGAAACAACTCAGTTGCTCCTGGCGTGAGACGAACCATGGATCTTTCGGCTTGACCTCCAGTTCCGTTACTACTGAGCCACGGCGTTCTCACATAGACAATCTCAAGTGGAGATTATCATGGTAGTAATGACGGACATCCGGCACTTTTGCAGTCCAGATTAGGAAATATAGGAATTGTAACATCTCTGCAAATGTTCCGCATATGCAACAAAAATGAAATGAATGAATTGGTGTCGATAACAGACTTTAGTATTGACGTTTACTTCACTTTTACCATTTGTGGTACCTCAACGTTAAAGTTGGGCTACGGTTTACGTCTTTGGACTGCGCGCCAACAGCATGTGGAGTTTTTGCAATGTATCCCTTATGGGTTTTCGTGAATACGTACCACATCAAGGTGCGCGTGAGGGGTGTGGGGGAGGGGGGGGGATATAATTTTTCGACAGTTGGTGCTGGATTATTTTGAAAATGTTTTCTGTTTCTATTTTGGAACATTAAATTCTATTTTCAGCTTTGTACGGCACATTGTAGTCATGATATGAGTCCAACTGGCGCCGCTTCATAAAGGTTTTGTTACATCTTTTAATTAAACTGATACAGAGGATATGGAATTAGTGTTTTGTCATACTCTATTTATGAGACGAGTTTCAGAATTTTCCGTTTAACCGAAGCTCAGGCGAAGCAAAACACGAAATTCGTAGACCAGTTTCAACAATGGAGTATGACCAAAGCACGAATTTCATATTCTGCTGATCATATGACATCACAGTTACCAAAACACACGTTTAGATAGGAAAGAAAGGTTAAAGAATCGAAGTTCATCTTGAACGTCATGCATTTGACTGCGACGCGTCACAGCTGCACGCAGTCATAAGTCATAAACGCGACAAAATATAGTTCCTGAATTCTGCAATATAAATATTAATTTTCAAGTATTTATACATTACTTATCATTGGGATTTTAGTGAATGTTTCTAATAAATAAAATCAGGATATGTGGCTTTGTTGATGTTTTGAAATAGTTCTATTTAGACGCGCATTGAATTGACATAGATCTTCTTGGTGATAACTAATCAGAAAGTGTTGTTTTGAAATTGACCAATCAAATCGACTGGAGGTGTTATAAAGCACTAATTAATAAACAGTACGTGGAGAGTGCATTATCACTAAATCACTCGCAGAGTGGAGATTCCACTCAAGCAATAATTGCTAAATTGTTCCAAAGCATAACCAGCACAAGCAAAGTTTCAGCCAATGGACCTCCGGGTTTAACCCGGAGGTCCATTGGCTGAATCATTGCTTGTATTTTTTGTCGATATGTACAAAATTTGAGGTTATAGCTTGGGTGATAACTCCACTCCGCGGGTGATTTATTTACAATCCACTCTCCACGTACTGTATACTGAAAATATGAAACGGTAATAAGCCGAGAAAACGGAGAAGTCTTATGATAAAGCTAAACCCACTGTCAAGGTGATAGCTTAAACTTAAGATTTTGTGGTTTAAAAAGCGTATATATTTTTACTATTTTTTTCTCACTCGGGCTATGAGTAAAAAGATGGGTATATGAAGGACACTGAAAAAACGATTTTCCAGTTCACCCCACTTTGAAATGTAATACTGGTCCCACAAGGTATCCTCCCGTGACCAGGAGGAACCTATCAAAAATTGACTGGAACCTCTTCAGAACATTATCGAAGTAAAAATAAAGGCAAATTACCCCTTAAATGCTCATGAACTAGAAATGGCCTGCACCCATCTTAACGAGGTTATCAACAGTACACTAGATGAAATTTGTCCCAAGCAAACAGTAAAGACGCGGATAAACATAATAACCCAAACAACTCTTCAAATAATTAAACACAAAAAAGCCTTCCGGACTTACCAATCAGAGAATGATCAAATGAAAAGAGCAGAACTTAAAACCGCGTAGAATCGCCTACATGGAGAAGTAAAAAAAGTCCATAGCTGACGACAATCGCATAAGATGGAAAACAGCAACAGAAAACTTAAATGGGCTGAGAGAATCTAAGAGGTTCTGAGATACATTTAAAACTCTTACTGGTCAAAAGAGCAAAGGTGCCAATACTAATGCACCGAAGACTAGTTACGGAACTATGGCCATGGATAACAAGGCAAAAGCCAGGCTTTTGCCGAACTTCTAAAGAACGAGCATCGTCCGCAAGAAGGGAACAGATATGACAACGATTTTAACCCTTTACCCAACGTAACGGCCAAAACCGGCCAGCGCAATTCTCAAAAATCGCCAATTAATTTTCATTATTTTTTCATTTTTTGTCTTAAAAACATAGGTTATGACCCCTCGTTGGAACGAGCTCGTCGACCTCGTTCCAACGAGGGGTCATAACCTATGTTTTTAAGACAAAAAATGAAAAAAAAATAGTTATTCAAGAATTTTTTTTGCAAGTGTCGTCTGCTTTTTAGGTTAGGTAAAGGGTTAAGATAAAATTAACTAAATGTTTCCAAGATAACAACTAAATTTTCAATGAACCGAACTTCAACCAAAGGCATGAAGACGAGGACGACCATGAATTAACCGAACCAATAAGCGTAGAAGAGGCATTGCATAATCAGAAAATGCAAGTCATCTTCATCCGCAGGATAATAATAATAAAAATAAAAAAAAAAAAATAATAATAATAATAATAATAATAATAATAATAATAATAATAAAACAGTGCCACAACATATTCTAATGTAGACTAACCCAACTAACTCCTAAACTGCTGTCTCTCCTGTGGGTACTTCCCACAATGCTGGAAAGCGGCCACAGGAGTCACGATACCTAAACTAGAGCTGTAGGTTAACCGAAACCGAACCGAGGTTTTTAGTTTTTTTTTAAAAACCGAAACCGAAACCGTCGACATCCCGTAATCTAAGGTTTTTCGTTTTTTATTAAACACACTCGAATTGCAGAAATTCACAGAATATAGCCCGCCAAGAGTAGTGAGAGTACCCAGACACTGCCATTGGCAGTGTCTGGGTGTTCTTACTACTCTGGGAAGGCTATATTCTGTGAATTTCCGACATTTCAGTTTAGTTGCGTTTGTAGCTTTCCTCAAGTTGCGTGTAGGTGTCAGACCTCGAAAATGACCAAGCACAATAAAAGTTCTGTATATTTAGGTAATTATTATATCGGCCTTCCTGATTCTTCATGTATTATAGCTTATTTCGGGCATTCATTGAGTTTCACTCAATTTCACTGCCATCCAGTTATGACTCCGGACATAAGAATGAGTTTTATTGAATTTTATTTGGCCTCATGAACAAACCGAAAACCGAACCGAGGTTTTATTCCACTTGAAAAACTAAAACCGAAACCGAACAAGAAATTTAAAAACCTACAGCTCTAACCTAAACCCGATAAAGACCTTACCAATTCTCTAACTACTGCCCAATTAGCTGGCTTAGGTGCGTTGGAAAAATATTTGAGCGGATTCTCACTACGAGACTTCGCAGCTATCTTGAATCAATCAACTTTTTCAACAAGTACCAAAGAGCGTATAAGAGTCAGAAAGAAGGAATCGAACACGTATATAGACTGGTTGATTATATGAAAACAGCATTTAGTCAAAACAAAATCGGAACAGCGCTTTTCTTGGGTGTAGAAAAAAAAGAGTTAGACTCGGTATGGCACAATGGCATGAAATATAAACTAGCGAAAATGGGGTAACACACTAAATTCTGAGGACCATATTATCATTTCTAACTGACCGAAACATCAAGGTGAGGGTTAACCGCGAAGTGTCAGAGGAAGTAATACTCGAAGCGTGAACACCATAAGGGTCGGTTCTAAGCCCGCTTCTTTTCATAATATATATGAATGACATAGAAAAAGTAGGGAAAAACTGCGTTGAACTATCGCAGTTCTCAGACGACAAAGGCATGTGGACGGCCAGCAAGTCCCGAAACATAATTAAAAATCGTCTACAGGATACCATTCGCGATCTTGAGAGCTGGTGCGCCCTATGGCGCATCAAACTCAGTGCCGCCAAAACTCAAAACGTTACGCTTTTCAAGAAGCAAAGTACAAAAACAGTCCCCAGTATCGATCTCCAGTTATACGATCACACATTAGAAGCAAGCAAAGAGGCCATTTTGGGGGGATTTATACTACAATCTCAGTCTAAACAGTCACGTAAACTCCATTAAGGTTAGAGCTACTAAACGTATAAATTTTCTGAAGATGATCAGAGGTAAAAAATGGGGAGCAAACAAAGATGTACTTCTCAAGCTCTACAAATCATTTTTACGTCCGGTACTAGAGTACGGTGCCATAATAACAAGTGACCTGAGCAAAACTAACATTTAGAAGCTACAGAGGGTTCAAAACTATGCCCTGCGTGTGGCACCATGCAAACCCAAATAGACACCGACAAAGGAACTTCACGAGCTAGCAAAAATAGAAACTATTGATACGCGACTGAAAGACCTACAAAACAAAACCCTCAACAGACTCCAAGACAGTGAATTAATGGTTGAGCTGAACGAACACCGATCACTCAACAAAACAGCAAACTAAGTTTTCAGAAAATAAAAATTATACAATATAATTAAATTGCGTGGAGTCAGTGAGGATTGTCTCGCTATTCATGGAGAACTTAAGGATTGAGTCTGTAAGGACTGCATCACAATTCTGCTGAGGCGCGATTGAAACGCGTTTAATAAGTCCTATATAACAAAACCTTCTACAGACTCCAGGATAGTGAATCAATGACAGAGCTCAGCGAACACCGAACCCTTAACAGAAAAACAACATAAGCCACAGTAAATTAAAATTATTAACTAGAATTAAACAGCGTGGAGAGTCAGGTGAGGATTACCTCGCTACTCATTGATAACTTTAGAATTGAGTCTGTGAGGATTGCCCCGCAACTCTGCGTGTTGGGAGTGGGCCCCGAAGAAACACACCCCTCACCCCATCCATAGCAACAGTCACACAACAGTCACAATATACAACAGCGGATACCTATCTTTCTCTCTACCTATAACTTTTCTAATTGAACTTTCTCAAATTTTCTTGCAACACCCTTATCAAGAAGACGCATGGCAATAGTAGACGAAGCGTAAGAGGAATTGGTACAACCTACCTTTCTGTTAACGTACACAAGAAACCACCAAACACCAGGCAAGGATTGAAACTAGCTTGCCTGGCTGGGACGAATGTACATTTTATATAAATAAAGATTTGAATAAAGATTTAACAGCCCTTTTAAGGGCTTTCAGGTATGTGTCTGTGAGAGTGTGTGTGTGTGTGTGTGTGTGTGTGTGTGTTTTGTTTTTTGTTTTTCCCCTTTCCAATCACCCATCTCATCTGTTTCCCTTGAAGGAGGACCAGATGGCCAAGGCTCAGCATCCTCTCCATCTTATAGGCTGACGGATGACTCCCAACTTTCAAAAACACATATTAGTGATTTTTTTCCTTTTTGTAACCGTTAAGGATAATATGCTGGGACTGCTCCCAAACCAGCGACTGTTTGGGTTTCTTTTTCTTTTTTCTAAAATAACCACCAAACTGCGGTTTCAGTGTTCCTATAAATATGCCCACTTCTCTAAGTAAACACGGAGCAGAACTCTTGTAGTTTTGCGAAATTCCTAACAATCTTCCAGTTCGAGGTTCTCGGGGATCTCAACCCATTACCCTACTGCCAGTCGCACACTCAAACTTGATAAGATTATTGGTTCTCGCTTCCGACTCTCGTGTATTTATAAGCAAATAAAGCTATAAAGCAAATAAAGTTATTCGGGTCGCAAGGGATTTCAATCCCCCATCGCCCATGTGTGCCTTCGGCGCGCAGAAACTTTTTATTTCATTCGATTTGTCACTTAAACAGACCAGCAATAATCCATGCGCTGGTAATTAAGCAGGAAATGCCCTGGCAATAAAGTGTGCGTTTAATGAACGCTATAGGAGCTGTATGATAAAAGATTAAAATGAGGAGAGACTAGTCATCACCCAGCAGTCATTATCTATGTAATCATATTCAGCCCAGTTGAAACGCCATCAAAGTATCAATGTCCCCGCGGGAACCCCCGGAAGTAATGCGATGCTTGTATACTCTGGTAAGCAAGCTCTGTTTCACTGGTAAAATAGGACCAGTCACTAATGCTTGGGGAGCAAGTCCTCTACAATAGGCAAAATGGGGTATAAACGATTGCCTGACCTTGACTTTATCCCCATGTTGTGGTCACAATTAGTCATTTTGCAGAAGTATGTGATCTTAAATACCAATAAATAAAGAAATAAATGAATCATCGGGTACGCGTCTTCAAAGGATGTTTACATTTTTGGTGACTCGTCAAATATTTTTACTTGTTCTGAGTCGGAGGTTTAACGTACATAACTCCTTTGAAATCAATGAGATAGCGTACCTCAATCCTTCGGGTCAGCGTATGATGAATCCTTCTGTTTAGAACACACAAGAAAAAAATATTTCCCCTGTTTGGCAACCAGAGGGTTAAGTTATAATAAAATATTTTTCAATGCTAGTTGATCTAAGTATTAAAACTATCCCTCACGGTTGACTACTCGGTCGTAATGCAGATTGATGAGAGTTTGTGTATCAGAGAGTTAACTAACAGAATAAATTTCTTAATATTTATCGATCGAATAATCTCTAATTATTTAAAAATATTTCTCACAATAGACAACTAGATCGTAATACAGACCAATGAGGGTTCGGCGATCTGAGAGTTAACAAAAATATTTTTTCTTAATACTCATCGATCAAACATCTCTAATTATATAAAAGTATCCCTCTCAATACACTTCCGTTTTTTTCCGATGACCATCGACTAATTGTCGATGGTCATCGGAAAAAAACGGAAGTGTGTTGTGTGTCCATTTTATTTTACAGGTTGGTGTGATTAAAAAGCGACCCGATGACCGCTTACACAACAATCGCAGTCCGTTGTCATATCATAGGCACGTGGCCTCGTTGTCGTGAACATTTTTGTGTGTGTGTCCGTTTTACTTTACAGGTTGGTGTGATTAAAAAATCACCCGACTACCGCTTACACAACAATCGCAGTCCAGTGTAACGTCACAGGCACGTGAGCTTGTCGTGAACATTCCAAAACAATCAGGAAAGAAAATCACAAAAACTTTTTGAAGTAAAAAAAAAAACATCCTGCGTAACGAAAAGTCACAAAATTTCCAGCTCAAACAAAAATGAATGCCTCCAACACGCTTAGATTCAACAGAGCAGAATCTCTTTCCACGTTGAAAATGGACACGATTCGACTTTCGAGTGGGCCAGAAAATACCTTTTGGGAGGTCCTTTTAGTACGAACATGCTCGAGATTGCACACCCCAGCACTGAAAATCCCATATGTACACAGTGTATGTACATGCTTTTTGTAATAAAGTTCTATCTTCGTGGGATTCGCCTCAGCAAGTGTGAGCACATATCGGAGAAATTCCCTTTGGGAAATCCCACAGTAACGACGTATCCAGAGCATATAGGGCCCGACCCTGTAGGCTCCGAGCAACGAACAACCACTCCTCCTCTCCTGTTTTGTGTAAAAGAAAACATTTGAAAGTGATTATGAATTTTTTTAATGGTATTTATAAGTGGAAGTCTCAATCTGGCGCGCTGTGTCAGTATATATTCAATGTTTTTATTCACTTGTCGAACATGAAATTGCACACGTTTTGTCAAACATCTTCACCACATTAAAATATTTATAAAATGATCTTACGAACATTGGCAGATATGTTTGAAAAAAATCCAATGTGTCATTAATATTGTCAGGGAGTGGTGTGGCTCAGTGGTTAAGCCATTTGACTTCAGACCGAAAGGTCCTTTGTTCGACCCCCACCAAGCATGGCACTTAAACCCGATTGCCCACGTGGCACGATGGCGCAGCGAACTAAGGCGAACTGCGCGTTGATGGCGTAATTGTCTTCACCCAATGCTAAAACTTTTCGAACAGAGTTAGTACGTTGGGGAGTGTGGCAGTTGCTCGCCATTCCTCGGTGGTTCTCTCTGAGTACTCCAGCTTCCTCTACCAGAAAAAGTGTCCGACATGAGGTGAAACTGGCTGTAGAAAGTGTCATTAAACCACATTAAATAAATAAATCATTAATACTGTCATTGAGATTTAAAGGATTCCTACCCATTCCAGCCTCTAAGCGTCGTAGATTGTTTCCACCGGAGGGGTGAGGAAAACCCCTTCACGCCCCTTTTGTCCCATTTCCGATTCCAATTGGCTTATGGAATGATGATAGCACTATGACGCGCTGTATGTGCTTAATCACAGGACAATACCAGACAATTCATCCCTGAGTTATATCGTTATGAAAATCGACTTTCGATGAAGTTGTCTACCCTGAAATTATTAGACGAGAAAGGAAAGCCCCATTAACCCTTTACCTAACCTGAAAAGCAGACGACACTTGCAAAAATAACTCTCGAATAAATAATTTTTTTCATTTTTTGTCTCAAAAACATAGGTTATGACCCCTCGTTGGAACGAGCTCGACGAGCTCGTTCCAACGAGGGGTCATAACCTATGTTTTTGAGACAAAAAATAAAAAAAGTAATGAAAATTAATAGCGATTTTTGAGAATAGCGCTGGCCGGTTTTGACCGTTACGTTAGGTAAAGGGTTAAGAAGCAAGTAGCTGTTGAGAAAACATAGATGGCATCAGTACAAAATAAGGTCATGGTTCTGTTGTTACTTTTAGAATTACTTTTCTAGAATTTTCTGGAAGACTGATTTCCCTGAAATTTTACATGCTCATATTTCAGAAACGGTAAGGGATATTAGGTCGAGGAAAACCTGCAAACGCCCAAGAAATTTTTGATATGCCCATGTGAAAAATTTCAAGGTATCCGTCAAGAGGAAGTGTCGATTTCTGGAGGTTGAATTCAACAGCATGAAGGCATGTAGTTGAAACAGTAAATTTGAATGTAACCACCTCTGACATATCTCGTCATGAAAATCGACGTTCGATAAAGTTATTTCCCCTGAAATCAGGCGAGGAAAATCCAACTAAGATGCATGTGATTGTTGAGAAAACACCCATGACTTCAGCAGAAAATATAGATAAGTTTCCTTTTGTTACTTTTAATAAACGAATAGAACAGACAACTCTCGGAGCTGTCTGTTGTTTTCATTTATTAAAAGTCACAAAAGGAAACTTTGATTTTTATGTTGATCTAACTAGAAGCAATTACGTCACAGATATTCATCAAGTAATTTCATCAATTCTACATACTGCATCTCATGGAAATCAGCGAGAATGTCTCTTTTTTCAAATTAAGAAGGATGCTGGTTTTGTTTACCATGGCATAGCGGGGGTTCGAACCCAGACCGAGAGGGCTTCCTATGGCACCAATCACCCAGCGAAACTATACTGATCAATAGATAATCCGTCATCCCGGGTGCAGGAATTTGTAAGTGAACAAAAATGAAAACGGTAGTGGACGTGCAAACGATATAAAGAGCAATAAATCTGAAGCGATGCTCGGTAATAATTTAATCCAACAGCTCGACGGAGAGGTTGGATTAAAGTAATACTGAATCTCCCAACAAACTAGGATGGTATCGCCCATTTAGCCGTTGACAGTATTGAATGAAATGATAGCTTCCAGAGCGCCAGTATTGAAATGGTTAAGAATATCTGTCAGTATCACACCTACCAGCACAAAGTAAGTTTCCACCCTGACTCTTGTTTAGCGAATATGTTTTTACGGAAGTTTGCAAGCTTTTATTCCTCGCAGAAAACAAAATCTCACCTTTTTAAATTTCATATGAATAGGACGGACAGTGACTGCATTATATGCCACGATGTGGGCACTATATGTAATGAATGGTTTTCAACAGATAATAATACTCTAACGTTGAAACTGATTCGAAAAAATGTAAAAAGCCAGCTTCTGTATTTGTATGCTGCTGTACAGGAAAATGCCCGAGGTTTGTGAAATGATGTCAACATCGATAAAAGAATTTCGCTGAAATTTCGAAATGTTCATATGAAATTCCCATATCGTTAGTGCTAAATTTGCTGACAGTTTTAGAAAATTAGGGGAAGCTAACTTTCCTGTAAATCTCTTCACAGGACGACATTTTTAAGCTATGGATGGGAAAACCCTAAACGAAAAAAACTGCATCACGTGACACGAAGGTTTGATTATCGTTGCTGCGGGTTAACTCTATGCGTACGTGATGTCGAAGCATTAAAATGACAAGCATTATTTTTTCCCCATACACCCAGATATTTAACCCTTTAAACTCTAGTGGTATATTCCATGCCAGTTCAATGGCAGCAATAAGAAGAGTCCATATTCATTATTTGGGGTAGACCAATCAATATTTTCAACGTGCAGCCTCGGGGCTGCACGTTGAAAATATTAATTGGTCTAACTAACACATTTACTGAACAGCCATCCTATTTAATGACGTCATGGCCGGAAAAAATGCCACTAGGGTTCAGAGGGTTAAAGTATTCAGTCCTGTTTCACTGAGCTCAAGTTATTGCAATTCTTTCTGATTAACGCTCAATTATAAGATCCAGCATGACATGGGGATGAAGAAACTGAAAGTGCCTGCAAGTGTACTACAGTCTACATCATTAGTTACACCTGTCGGTTGTCTTATGGTATTCCGAATCTGTCGTCTTCCAACATTCGGTGGATTTCTCCCACAAACTGTTCTATTTCTCCATACAAAGAAATTGTCAACAACCTGTTGATCACGTTGTTGCTGATTCAAATGGGTGCGACCCCATACACGACTACATACCCCCCTCTAACTCTTGCTCCAGTTCTCCACCTATCTTGTTGATTATTTGTCTGGGGATCCTGAGTTACAATATTTAGATTTGAGGGTTGTTTGGAGAAATTGTTTCAAACAGTTTGGTTGTAGAATGTTGTGTAAATTGTTTCTATATCACTGTGGTTGGATGGGCTGGAAATGTTGCCAGAGTCTGTGACCAAAATGAAGGAATCTTCCACTTCTGATTCTTCCTTGTCCTCAAGTATGCCTTTTAGAGCCCCAGCAGTGTTGCATTTCGCGATTCGAGCATTTGCAGCCATGATTTAACGAAAAACAAACAAAAAGTGTTAACACTGATGGAAAAAAGTTCAGTCTCCAACTGAGGTCATTTGGAACCCAAATAAATTGTGTTTCACAGCTAAACCTAACATGCCGGTAGCTGGGTGGCAAACTAGCTGCAACATACGTAAAATTTTACAAACAAAATCATAAAAGCCAGGCATCCGTATGTTCTTGATTTCGATATTGTAATTAAAAAATACCAGTAGGGCCCATTTAGAACCCACTCAGTTGGATGAAGGTTTATAACGAAGCAAAAAATGTAAAACAAAATCTAGTAACAGAACTAATTTTTCAGTTTTATTCATGTTTGATTAGTATGGCTTCCTCTCTGGTAAAGAATAAATTACGCGGCAAAATGCATTCTCAAAAGAGTTCATCAAAGACTGTTAGCATTTTCAACACTTGGAATCAAGCACTTTTTCTCCAGGGCATGAGTATTTTTAAGACCCCTCCCAAGTTTCAATAAAAAGTTGAAATTTGTTCCGTGTGGGATTGGAGAGAACTGATCCTCTCTCCGCTGATCTCTTCCTGCTTTTCAAATTCCCCATGACTAAATGGCGTTTAACCCTTGAACCCTATCTCCAACCCAGAAACATAACACGTCATAATTTCATTAAGTAACCTGCCTGCTGAGTGAATGTGTGGTGTGGACCAAATAATATTTTCAACGTGCAGCCCTAGTGCTGCACGTTGAATATATTAATTGGTTTACCACCAAATAATGAATGTGGACTCTTCCAATTTCTGCCATTGAACTGACTTGGAAGATACCACCAGTGTTCGAAGGGTAAGTATTTAAAATATCTGCTTTTGGTTAGCTGAATATTATGTTACTATTCTTCATGGCTAAATATTCATTATCACCAAATGTTACGACATATTTTGATCTGTGGTGGTGATGAGGGCACTTTGAACAAATAAATTATCACTCACCTGTTGCTCGGAACGACTGAAAACCTGTGGATCGCTTTACCAGTCAGTGACTGTTTTATACAGAACTTTGAAACACAACCTATTGTTTACGGTAAACTACTGATTTTGCGCATGGGCAGGTCCATCAGTATTAACAAAAAGACACAGTGCGCGTCATCAACCTGGATTCACGGTGGTATAATTATGCTGTTCGAAACGTGTCCACGACTTCAGGCGGATTAGATGAATTCACGGCGTTGCTGTGGATTCTGTTATTCAACCCAGCCCTTCGAAAGATCATGCCGCGAACATATCGTCCAAGTCTCCAAGCGGCGAAAGTTTGTTACAAGTAAAAAATGGGCATGTTTGTTTGCTTATTGGTATATTATAACACTTTCAACATCAAAGGTCATATCATATCGAACAGTTTATGGGAGAAGGAAGCCGAGTTACCCGGAGACAAGCACAGAGCAACGGCGAAGTCTCCAAGTTATCAACCTGCCACAAGCAAGTTTTGCATTTATTGAAAGTTGGTGTATCGTCGCCTCTCACATAGACAATTAAGTAATTAATTAACCAATTAATTAATTTATTAATTTATTGGGGTTTAACGACACTTTCGACAGCGAGGGTCACCTCGTGCGAGACACTTTTACCGGTACCCGGAGAGAACCACCGAGCAACTGTCCGACTCCCCAACGTACTAAGTCCGCACAAGCAGGGAGAGAATTTGTTGAAGACAAGTGCGCAGTGGACGTGCAGTACGCCAAGGGGCATGCGGGATTATGTGCCTTGCCAAAAGACACAACGCAGTTTTCCCTGGTGGGGATCGAACCGAGGACTTTTTGGTCTGTAGTGCAATTCCGTAACCACTGAGCCACGCACGGCGTTCTCACATAGACAGTCTCAGGTGGGGATAATGATGGTGATGGACATCCGCCACTTTGGCAGTCCAGATTTGGAAATATAGGAATTATGACATCTCGGTAAAAGTTCCGCATGTCGACCCAAAATGATATAAATGAACTGGTGTCGATAAGAGGCTGCATTTACATACCACATCGAGGTATGTGTGTGTGTTTGTGTGAACGCCAGGTTACGTTGAAGCGCGAGTCGGCTGTCATGTTGCCGTTCAGCCTCCTCACTCGCCCTTTCAGTCTCTCGCTCTCTAATACAGCTTTCCTTTTCAGTTCTTTCAATCTCTTTCTCACGGCAGCCTCCTCGCGATTCAACGTAGCCTGACGCTCTAACACTGCGGCCATTTCTTTCGCCACACGCTTTTGCTCATCTCACTCAAATTGTTGCCACTCACTCACTCCCCACGAAGCCCAACCGCTCTCCCATACTAATCAACTGTTCCATGTTCGAGGTATCCATTATTGAAATTTATCACTAAAAATCTCACACAATTTATATTTTTTTTTTTGGACTCAAAGGGTTAATTACTCCCTATCCTACTCTGCGTCCTATTATTACACGAGAATATCCGCAATCGTTATTTTAAATTCGCCGATCGAATTGAGGAGTTAATTTAACCAATGTTTAACCCCCACACAACTTATGAAAACTATTAAAATTCCAATGCGGCAACCTGTATGAACATAAAAACTGAAACATGTATTAAAATTGCCATTGCGTGAGTCTGTTGATTTTGAACTTTCCAACTCTTACCTTTTAGGAAGATCCTGGTATAAGCCTCGCCAGATGTCGGAAACCGGGATTAGTAGTTGCTGGGGTAAATACATTCACGCCGCGTGTTCAGCCAAAACTCAAGAAGTGTCGTCTGAGCCCGTGCGTGAACGAATGTCTCACCGTGACGAACCCGACGGTTTTGTTTTGTTGGAGTGGTTCTTATCCTAAAGGGGGTCAACGACTTTTCGTTAAAAAGCATAAATAAATAGGGGTTAACTTTTTACAATTTTAATACATATAAAAATCTATAGGAATTTGTAACTTACAAAGAGTCCAATGAATGAAACACAAACGTCAATCGCACCCTAACCACACAGTTTTTGAGTCACTTGCGGCCTCGCTTGTGTTTGCCTTTTCACGAACATACAACCGGACCATTACCCTTTCACTGCCGTCGCACGGTCACTAACGTACTGTCACTTCACCAGACACCCATGTCACTCTACCACTGCCGTCAGAATGCCACTAACGTATTGTCACTTTGCAGGATGCCTTTCCTCTAACCTGTGACGGGGTGTCACTCTACAAGCCACTGGACGCTTTTCACTCAAGCAGTCGCCGCTAGGAGGTTAAGTCCCAACTATTTATCTCAGAATAATGTTCATGCAGACAAAGCCTACTCTGTCTATGTTTGACTTGCCTCCTACAGCAGATGATACCCTTCACCTGAATACAAACATTCGTGAGCTTCTTGAGTTCGAACTTCCTACTTCCGACCATACACTCATATATGGCCACTGACTTGGCCCGCCACTGTTCCTATTTTAAATACGAGCTCTGTGGCTCCCCTCACGTTACAAAGTGCCTATACTTTCGCACCGATGCGGCACCTCCACCTCCTCTAACCTGTAGCAATGGACATCCCCAGCTCCTCGCCTACGACCCACAGTCTTACATGCTTTCAAACTGGAATGAAATTTTCGAGAAAACACCCGACTTTTATTTCGATCACCAGAACATTAATTAATAAAATAATAATAAATACAGTTTAGAGCCATGACTCCACGCAAATGTGCTCTCAGGCTTTACAAAATTAAAAAAATAAATAAAGTCAGCTTTGTGTTAATCATAAGTTTAGAAGGACAATTTATGTATAGGTTTTACCGAATAAGTGCGTCTTAAGGTTAGTTTTGAAGGTCTGGTATGTTTGTGGTGATTTCAAGTGATCAGGCAGATTGTTCCAGAGAAGATGTCCTCATCTTAATTGCTTCTCTTGAACTTGGCCGCTTAGATGTATCTTAATTTAATATTCGCTTTTAAGTTCGTTTGAAAGTTTCGCAATTCCGGTATATCCTGACATTCGATGACAGACCAGACACGTAATATGGGTGTGTGTGAATAATCTGCGGTATGTACTGTTTTTACAACAATTACCTATTAAGTGGGCGTGATTACATGGATAATGACTGCTGGAAACGACTGGTCTCTCTTCCTTTTAATCTTTTATTATTTTTGTGGCCATTAAATTTCATGCTTAATATGCAGTACATGGGTTTATTGCTGGTCTGTTGAAGTGACAAATCGTTTTAGGGTCCTTCATATACCCATCTTTTCGTTCCTAGTCATAGTGGTGAAAAAATATCAAAGATATATACACGTTTAAACTACAAAATCGTAAGTTTAAGCTATCACCTTGAAACCCAGTAAAGGTAGTAAAGTCAGCTCCAAGATATTTTACATAGTCAGTAACACTCATTTGTAAGATATCACATAGGTAATAAATAGAGGATATGGAATGAGTGTTTTTTCTCATATAATATTTATGAAACGAGTCTAAGAATTTTCCGTTTTGGCGAGCCTCTGGCGAGCCAAAACGGAAAATTCGGACGAGTTTCATAAATATTATATGAGAAAAACTCTCATTTCATATTCTATTTATCATTTGACACCCACACACGCACAAATTAGTATGACTTTTTAACCCATCACCTAACTTGAGTTGCAGACGGCACTTGGAAAAAACATCCTCGTATAACTAAAAAAATTCATTTTTTTGCTTCCAAAACATAGGTTATGACACCTCATTCGAACGAGCTCGTCGCACTCGTTCCAATGAGGGGTCATAACCTATGTTTTGGAAGCAAAAAGTGAAAATATAAAAAAAAAATGAATGGCGTTTTTCTTGTAGGTAAAAGATCAATTCAATTTTACCCACCCTAAATAGGACAGATAACGTAAATTCTCCCTACTGAAATTATGCAAATGTGACCCAGTTGTATTTTATTTAGCCATTAAAATTGTCCAGTTTTGAAATTGATCAATGAAAGCTCCCAACTCTAATTATGCAAATTATGAAAATGTGGCCCAGTTGTATTTTGTTCAGCCAATCAAACTGTCTAGTTTTGAAACTGACCAATGGAATTGACGGAAGGCTTTATTTATCACTGATTAATATGAAAACAAAATATCAAATGTTTTAAAGTGAACAAAACGGACGAGTTATATGATAAATACAGGATATTTTAGTCGTAGCACTCGATATTACATCTACAGTTTGTTGCTTCGTTCCCTCACGAAGTCTTCTTGCATACGATCTAATAGAATACTCAGACCTGTGTCCTGCTGTCCGCATGATGTGTCGCGCTTCGCTGACGGCATCATCCATTACACTGCAAAAAATATAGGTTCTTTTTAGAACCAAAACTGTTTCTAATCTTGTCCCTGAGATGGAACCAGCTCTGTTTAAACAGTATTTATTCCAAACCAAATAAATTTACTAAGATTAGCATTCAATTTTAATAGAATATTACATGAACTGGAGTAGACTCAGCACTAAACTTGGAGCTTATTCAACGCAGTCGCCAAACATTTTGAAACAAAGGAGATATGTACAGTTGGCATATCGAACCAGTTTTGGTTCTGTATAGAACCAAAACTGGTTCGATATGCCAACTGTTCATATATCCTTTGCTTAATAGTGATTTGAGACAACCTCGTATAAGCTGTAAACTTACGGCTGAAACCCCCTCAATTTATGTTTAATTCTGTAGATATTTAATGTTAATCTTTATAAATTTATTTGATTTGAAATAAATACTGTTTAAACAGAACTGGGTCCATTTCAGGGACAAGATTAGAACCAGTTTTGGTTCTAAAGAGAACCTATATTTTTTGCAGTGTATGGTGACTGAAGTAGTTTGAATAGAATTATTCGTATAAATGTCAGAAAGTCAAGTTTTCTTGAAATGGTTACCATCATTAAACCGGATGTATTCTTCCCACGAAAAGCCTTTGTGAACCAGGATCCCATGTCATAGAAAGCGTCAGCTGCCCGCTGCTAGAATGCATTCTAGGTGTAGGTTTGACACATAAAGTTCATAAGATGCAATTGGGTAACGTTCACCAATTATTTCATACATCCGATTTTTCCCGGAAGTATCTTCAAGTTTATCGTTCTAACTATGACCTTTATCGATTTCATCACTTTTATGGAACATATATCATCATCAGCATCAGCAGAAATAGTAAACGTTTCACGTGTTATACTGCGCACATTGCCCCTTCCTCTGCGGCACGTATAAATCATTATTTCGAAAAATACAAAATCCTGGAGCCCAACTGCTACATTTGACTTCAATGCATGGTCATGTTCATATAGAGTCCTTATCTCTTCTGAATAAATTTCTGGGTGGTGTTCAACTTCGCCTTTCTCAACTTTTTTCAAGTTACACGGAACAGCGGTGTAAACCTCGCGTTAGGTGTTGAAAGTAAGATCTGCAGTAATATCTATACCAGTTTGCAATTTATTTACGCGCAGAGTCCATAACGAAGTGATCGGAACGAGGGTATTCTTTAAATATTCACTTTCACTTTTCCTCACAGATGTGAAATATTCTTTGAGATTGGAATTCAAATCAGCTGCATTCATGGACTTCAAGTCTACCCCCACCCTTCATTTTGCGCATATAAACTCTGTGAACAGCTTCTTCCCTCGCTTTATAATTTCTTCATACCACGCGAATGTTTGTCGGAAACAAATTTTTGAATATCGATGTCTGATAAATCAGCAAACTTTTTATTTTCTGTTAAAGCCATCCCGGAAACGAAGCGGATCAACAGAGAAGTGACATCATTCTGTGCTACTTCGGCTATTTCCGGGAGCGACATCGGGAATCTTCGGTCCCTGTGGATGATATTGCCAAAAATATTACCCGCAATATCACCTGAAGGGAAGGAAGCATTGCAAAATAACAAGTCTTTCCAAATGGGAATTTTATATAGGGTCTCATAATGAGGTATAATAATATATTTTATTGTGCTGAATTGACGGTAACACGGCCTGAGGTTTGCGGCTCGAAGCTTATTTTCAACCGAACATACGCTCCGAACCGCAAGCCTTACAGTTAAAACTAGAAGTCCTATCATGAAATGCGCGCAAATAGCACGTCGATCTGCGCGTTAATCTGCGCGTTATGACCATAGTTAGGCTATCAAATTCTGTACATATGGCCTGTGCACAAGCAATGTTTCAGCCAATGGACCTCCGGGTAACCCGGAGGTCCAATGGCAGAAACATTGTCTGTGTTTGCCATGAGTAACTAGGAGAACTTGTCGTGCTTTGGATATCATTCGATATGGCAATTGCGCGCAATTACTACGCGCAATGAAGCCTAGATAATCGCACAGTTCGTGACAGGACTTCTAGTTTTGACTGTATACCACGCAGCAGTCAGTTCAACACAATAATGTATAGGTTTCAGAAAGAACCTACCCATAGCCAAAAACCCACATGACGAAAAGAACAAGGGAACTTGAATGAATAAGGCAACTTAAGCGATAACAAATTTAGGAAATAAACCCCTCGTGTACCCCACCACGTCGCCGGACAATATACAACCAATAGCTGAGAAAAGGTCGTGGTTACTCCAACTCAGTTCAAATCATGAATTTATAAGTGGATTGTGAGTATACATTCATGGAATGATCACTGGCCGCGAAAAAGATGATTTTATAGACAGTATGCACTTTAAATCTCCATTCTCCACTCATTGTTATCCTCTTTTCGAATATATCGCGTGGTGACGCAGAGGGAAGCATGTGCCACTTGAGCCGTAAACAAAGAAAAAATAAGCGAGCTCTAGTCCAATCAGAGGGCGAAGAAAATAGTTTTATCGGAACATATATTTTTTACGTTTTCAAGTAATTAGAGGTGATGACCTCCGCTCCAGGGATGGGGAGGGGGAAGGGGGGGGGGGTTGAAGCTGAGAATATTCTGCTTTTATGGCTGCCAAGTGGCTGGTTTGGCATGTTTTCATCAATATGTTCAGGTTTGTGGCTTTATGTTTGACTGCGAGATATATCTCTCATTATTATATATTTAAGTTATATATTAGCAGGCTATATTCACAAGTTTAATTTAGAAAATGTACACACGTCAAAATAAATGCAAATGTGTTCATGCACAGTGCAATGAATAGGGATCATGTCACACCATTTCTGCATAATGTATAGTGTAACCATATGTTGCCAATTCTTAGCTTCCAGTGGTGAATGTGATATTAACATTTTTTGTACACAGTACATTGCTGTACAGACGTATTGTAATCAAAAGTGAGGTACACCGATTTTGACACAAAAGGCAAGTATCTTCAAAATCTGGCCTGTATATCATATATAATTTGGCTTGTCGCAGAGACGTTACTAAGGGATCTCAGATGGATAGGGTGTCCACCTCTAGATCCAGGCAATAGGTAAACTTCCTTCACCACTACATACTTTTCCACAGTTGGCGAATTCCATCAGCACCCCACCCCCATACTTGAGTCAAAAGTTTCCTACCAAAGGTTTTAAGATGCTGATTTCCGTTTGATCTTCACCCCTCCGAAAACTGTAAATTATCCAACTGAGGCCCATGGTAGTAGTGCCCTCCGAAGCTTCGAGATTCGCTTCGATTCGAAATCGGCAGCCCGGTTCGTTTCCTCGCGAATCTTTTTCATAAGAATTTTGCTTGGTATCTGTCACCTTCATCGTCTCACAAAACATACAGTACGTGGAGAGTGTATTATCACTAAATCACCCACAGAGTGGAGATTCCACCCAAGCAATAATTGCAAATTTGTTGCAAAGAATAACAAGCACAAGCCAAGTTTCAGCCAATGGACCTTCGGGTTACACCCGGAGGTCCATTGGCTGAAACAATGCCTGTGTTTTTTGTCTACATGTACAAAATTTGACAGTTATAGTTTGGGTGGTAACTCCACTCCGCGGGTGATTTAGTTACAATCCGCTCTCCACGTACTGTACAGCTAATATGGAAATCGTACATAATGTTGAAATAAAAGACTGAGTGCAACTTCCGCTACATTGACACAAATAATATCTATACATATGGCACCAGCCATGCTGATTCCAATATCACTAGACTTCTACCACTGTTATATGAAAATTAAGGTTCCCACGCAATGTCGGCGATGAACTATATTCGTTACAGGGTAACATTCCATCTACATCACGGCGTGCCATTGTCAAATGCATGCCCTCGATGATGTAGTTGGATTATTTTATTTGTCGGGGCATTGGCCGTCACAGTCGGAACATATCGAGCTTATAGCACTCCAGTTCCACTGATTCGATTCGAGGTTCGATTCGTTTTTCGAATAAAAG
Source organism: Pictodentalium vernedei (assembly GCA_031216915.1). Classification (NCBI taxonomy): domain Eukaryota; kingdom Metazoa; phylum Mollusca; class Scaphopoda; order Dentaliida; family Dentaliidae; genus Pictodentalium; species Pictodentalium vernedei. Next base: position 401,811,228 of record CM062291.1, read on the forward strand.
ACTTGATTCGGTTCGAATCGAAAATTTGTGATTCACATGGCCCGAGTTGGTAGTCACAAATTGCAGCTGCATAGACGGTATCTAGTGTTTTTAAGTGGATACCGAAATTTATCTCACGAGTAACCGAGACAAATGTTTATTTTTCGCGAGCGCTTGCACTCAAAAACACTAGATTTTCTTTTTATTGTACGCTTTTTAAAAGAATCTGATAATTCCACTCGTTTCAACCATGACGCATGAAAGTAACCAGCACATTGAATCATTGGTACGCGGAAGTGATCTGATCGATACTCTGAACAGACAGCGTCTTGCGATCTGATTCAGCTGGCGGGTTTCTAGTCCAAACATGGCCTGAAAGTCCGAAGTATACGTTTTTGGTTTGGTACGTCCTTTAAAAGGACGTACCAAACCAAAAACTTATATTACGGACTTCCAGGCCATGTTTACAGGTTTTATGCATCAATTCATGGTGAATACCTGTTGAATTATTGCTGAAAATGATCGGTATCCACTCAAAAATACTAGATTTTCTTTTCATTATACGTTTCTAGAACAAATTGATCATTTCCATAGATAATTTGACTTGTATTCACTTTTAAGTGATGATCTGAAAGCCGCCATTTTGATTGATACCGTAAAAGTGAACATTTCTGCTGCGAGCACCTCTGATATTTTTCTTTCATAATTTGTTTTCAAATATTCTTTGAGTAGTACGTACAATTTGTAGAGCTGAAACGGGATTTTCTTGATCGTTTAGTCACGAGGATTAACCTTGGTTAACCGCTTAATCACTTGTTCAAATAGATATCTGAATAATTGCCATACCGTTGATGATTTACAGCATGAATCCTTTACTCACCGTCACAAGCAAAACCGACTAGGCTTATATACAAAAATCTCCATTCAAATTTATTATGTTTTCAATTTTAGTCTCAAACACATAGCTTATGATCCCTCATTGGAACGAGCTTGTTCAGCTCGTTCCAATGAGGGGTCATAAGCTATGTTTTTGAGACTAAAATTGAACATTTTTAGTAATTCATGAATTTATTTTGCAAGTATCGTCTGCTACCCGCAATGAGTAAAGGGTTAAGAATGACCATTTCCAGCTACTGATACAGTATGATGATCTTGCAAGTAAACAAGTATGTCAGCAAGTAACTTGCATGCTTTACTCGTCTCATATAATTGTCAGTGTGACAATGTTTGCCTGTTTTGAAATAAGATTGTTCCTTTGTTGACCCATATAATACAGAACAGTAGTTCAAAAGTAACGGTTAATCGAACAATTACGTTTTGGAACGATCAAGATGTTGATCATTGATTAATCGATTAATCGGTTAACCGTTTTAGCTCTAACAATTTGTCGAATTATTGTACGTAATATTTAATAATTTACTTTACTTAGAAAAAGTTAAGTTATATTCACTTGCAGATTTGAAATTTTGGTCATAGATCATTCCCAGTTTGGACGGAAGGCGTATCGCAAAGAGATGGAGTAACTTCTTAACGTAGATTTTCCGAATTGTCGGCGTCTCTACCGGTCGATCAGTACTGGACACTCATGGGACAATGCAAAGTTTGTTCTGCGATAAAGGTGGCATCACAGCGAATAATTATTGCGTAAATACGGGAAAGATCCGAGACTAGCTCAATAATTATATTCACTGACTTGGAGTGCGTGGCTCAGTGGTAGACTGTTGGACTTCTCTGCTAGAGGTCCCGAGTTCGATCTCCGCCCGGGACAACCCGCGTTGTGTCCTTCGGCAAGGCACGTTATCCCGGTTGCCTACATGGGGGCACGACGACGCCGTGTATTAAGGCGTACTGCACGTCGATGGTGCACATGTCTTCATCCGCTATAACCCTGCTTGAACGGAGCCTGAACAGAGTTAGAATGTTGAGGAGCTGGCAGTTGCACGTCGATTCTCGGTGGTTCTCCACGGGGTACTCCGGCTTCCTCCACCCGTAAAATTGTCACGGTCATGATTAGTCATTGTGCATAAGTTTGTGATCTTAAACACCAATAAATAAATAAACAATTAAATCACTGACTTCAGTAGATGTGTAGGATGTAGCTCCGTGACATAATGTTGCCAGTGTGTTTGTTGGCCACTCATGCAATATACAACAAAACCGAGCAATAGTAAGTTATCATCAGAACATTTGGAGTGACCATTAGAATCGAACTTAGATTTCAATGGTATCTTGGAGGTGAGTTGAGATTGGTTGATTGGGTAGAAACAAGCAGTAGCGTACAAGGCATACACACTAAAAACTAAAGTGTTAAAACTGACACTTTCAAGGTGTGTTAAACCCATTCTAACTCTTAGGGTTTGATTTTTAAGCACTTAGACATTACAATCGTCAGACATCTGAAACTTGAATGGATGGCACTTCCCATGTGTCTAGCATTGGTGGTTCTACCAGAATCGTCCATAATTTGATTTGCGCTTGGTGGGTACATAATTAAAAGGATACAACGCAGATGACGCGGATCAGACTCGAGAGTTCGAACCTGATCCGCGTCATCTGCGTTGTTTCCTTTTAAGTGTCGCGACATTACACTTGTCAAGTGGTATTATTGTAACACCTGTCAAGTTCGGGGATACCTACACTTGAACAAAGTGCTAGTTCAGCACTTGGTAAGTGTTAAATACAGCACTTCAAGTGTAGTGTTTAACACTCTAGTTTTTAGCGTGTACACGTACACTCTATTGAGGTTATCATTCTAACCCTCCGGAACCAAACAGCACAGAGATTTTGTAGAGGAATTGACAAACACGATCAAATACCCTGAATTGAACCCTAACCAAATATCAAATTTATCGTGAACCGCAGTTTACCGGTACGGCACAACCCTGGGCGCAGCCGGTAGACTGCTTACATTTGTAGTGAAGCACCATGCAGATACCGATGCCAGTACGTTTATATCGTGTTGCAGCCTGGGATCCTTTTTTACTTGCACAACCTGGAGCCAATTTATTTATTTATTTATTTATTTATTTATTTTATTTATTTTATTTATTTATATATTTATTCATTGGTGTTTAAGGTCACATACTTATGCACAATGACTAATCGTGACCGTGGAAGTTTTACAGGTAGAGGAAGCCAGAGGACCCGGAGAGAACTACCAAGCATCGACGAGCAACTGTCTGCTCCTCAACATTCTAACTCCGCTCAAGCAGGGTTACAGTGGCTGAAGACAAGTGCACCATCGACGTGCAGTACGCCTTAGTATACGGCGCCATCGTGCTCCCATGTAGGCAACCGGGATAAAGTGTCTTTCCCAAGGACACACCGAGTGTTGTCCCGGACGGGGATCGAACTCGGGACCTCTAGCACAGAAGTCCAACAGTCTACCACTGAGCCACCGCGCTCCTCCTGGGGCCAAAACTATAAAACTTTTACAATTGTATTTTCCAGAATTGTATTTTATAACTGTTAATATAACTGACTAAAATGAATCATTAGCATTATCAAAAATTTGGCAATTTGCCAACTGGCAAATTGCCACATCTTTGAAAATGCTAATGGTCCATTTCAACCCATTTAAAGTCATAACTAGAAAATACAATTCTAGAAAATACAGTTGTTGAAGTTTTATAATATCGGCTCCAGTACTATAAAATGTTTGCAAATGTATTTTCCAGAATTGTATTACTTGTCTGTGAACATAAATCATGGACATGAGTAACTAGTATTTTAAAAGTTGTGGCGATTTTCCTACCGGTAAATTGCCACATTTTTTAAGATGCTGATGATTATGTTCAGCCATTTAGAGTGGAAGGCAGGAAATACAACTCTGGAAAATACAGTTGTAAAAAGTTTGTAGTACTGGCTCATGGTCGGCCGGTCGGGATGAACTCTAATGTAGTTCTGTGAAAGTTCTAATCTGCTATCAGTGTTGCGCTCTGCCGTGAACGAGAGATAATCTCAAGCACTTCTTGAAGAAAATGAGCTGTCATGAGCGTGACTACCGGGTATATCACTTCAAAATCCAAGAGTCCAGGGTAGACTAGAATAGATGGGATTAATCGGGTAGGTGGTGGAGATGCCATTATACATGTTGGAACCAAGCTACGCCTAATATGAATGACCCAAATTCTGGGCCCATTTGTACATGTATCTGTCTTATCTGCAGAGAAACACGCATATATATATATGCATATATGTTAATTTGGAGGCCATTTGTGAATATGTTCATAATCCCTTTTGATAGAGCTGTAGGTTTTTAAATTTCTTGTTCGGTTTCGGTTTTGGTTTTTTCAGGTGGAGTAAAACCTCGGTCCGGTTCGGTTTTCGGTTTGTTCATGAGGCCAAATAAAATTCAATAGAACTCATTCTTATGTCCGGAGTCATAACTGGATGGCAGCGAAATTGAATGAAACTCAATGAATGCCCGAAATAAGCTATAATACATGAGGAATCAGGAAGGCCAATATAATAATTACCTAAATATATAGAACTTTTATTGTGCTTGGCCATGTTTCGAGGTCTAACACCTACACGCAACTTGAGGAAAGCTACAAACACAACAAAACTGAAATGCCGGAAATTCACAGAATGTAGCCTTCCCAGAGTAGTAAGAGCGCCCAGACACTGCCATTGGCAGTGTCTGGGTACTCTCACTACTCTGGGATGGCTACATTCTGTGAATTTCTGCAGCAAGAGACTATTTAATAAAAAACGAAAAACCTCAGATTACGGGATGTCGACGGTTTCGGTTTTTAAAAAAAACTAAAAACCTCGGTTCGGTTTCGGTTAACCTACAGCTCTACCAAATTCTGGGCCCATTTGTACACGTAGCTTTCATATCTGTAGAGAAACACGCATATATATATGCATATATGTTAATTTGGAGTCCATTTGTGAATGTGTTCATAATCCCTTTTGACTGCTATTGATTTTAAAACGTTTCAAATAGAAAATTTATTCGATCAGATAACAAGGCCAACGGTGAATAAGGTAATAATCGAATTTAGCACATGTGACAAGTTTCCTTCCAAACAACAGCCTGTTGAGATTACTAGATGAACATTTTGACCATAGTCGTTTTATTCCAACTGCGCATAAGTAATGATAGTTTCCCCGCGGGAACCCCGGGAAGTGAAGCAGTGTTTGTTTACTGTGGTAAACAAGCTCTTTTTCACTGGAAAAATAGGACTCAGCCACTAATGCATGGGGTGCGAGTCCTCTCAAATAGGCAGCATGTGGTATAAACGATTGACTGACCTTGACTTTATCTCCATGTTATGGCCATGATTAGCCGTTGTGCAAAAGTATGTGACCTTAAACACCAATAAATAAATAAACAGTAATGACAGTTAGCAATTTTATTTCATTCAATTGCTCAATTCAGTTTTATTTTTAACATGCCCAGGTACAGGTAAATGCTTCTGAAATACTTTTGCAAGTTGATCAAATGATCACTATCACATCTATAGGAGATCCGTTTGATATTTGTTTGATTGTGGTTTTCATGTCGCTTGCAACAGCTGTGACTATATCATGTTATTGTTCGTTCCTCCAAGATGAAGGTGGAATTAATCCAGCCTATGTTGCCAACGTAACCTACCATCCACTGGTAACCAACAAGCGCATCCACACACAAATATCAATATCCCGATAAACCAATTTCTCAGAAATTGCGGGGCGCGGGGCGCAGTAGGTGGGGGTGCTGGCAGCATTTCGATAGGTCCTCGCTTCGAACCCCACCTGCGGCAACCGCGTTGTGTCCTTGGGCAAGACACCACACCCGCACTGCCCACATGGGGGTACGGTGGTGTTGTGTACTAAGGCGTACTGCACGTCGATGGTGCACCTGGCTTCAACCAATGATAACCCTGCTTGTTTTGAGATAGTTTGTTGGGAGCTGACAGTTGCTCGCCGTTGCTCGGTGGCTCTCTCCGGGTACTCCGGCTTCCTCCACCCGTAAAACTGTCACGGTCACGATTGGCCATTGTGTATAAGTATGTGTCCTTAAATACCAATAAATGAATAAATAATAGTGGAAAGTAATCTGCGTCAACAGTGTTGTACATAAGCCTGGAAATAAGCAATCTGTCATTTGCAGAATGAGGTCCTCAGAGGGTTTATTTATTTATTTATTTATTTATTTATTTATTTATTTATTTATTTATTTATTTATTTATTTATTTATTTTGAGGAACTATGAATTTAACAAATTATATCTCACCGAGCTCTGTCACACAAGGTACAGTTAAAACTAGAAGTCCTGTCATGAAATGCGCACAAATGGCACGTCGATCTGCGCGTTAATCTACGCGCTATGACCATAGTAAGGCTATCAAATTCTGTATATATGGCCTGTACACAAGCAATGTTTGTAACCCGGGGGTTCATTTGAAGAAACATTGCCTGTGTTTACTATGATTGACCAGGAGAACCTACCGTGCTTTGGATGCCATTCGATGTGGCAGTTGCGCACAATTCCTACGCGCAATTAAGCCTAGATAAGCGCACAGTTTGTGACAGAACTTCTAGTTTTAACTGTATATTTGGTTTATCAAACTGCATTATGGAAAATATTTGCTGCTGAAAACTTTGCCATTTTGACATCAGAATGTAGAGGGTTAATATGAAATAAAATGAACCACAATAAATGCATACAGGTAAATTTATGAACCATTCTTGTATGAGTCGTGATAAAGTCTTTGAGGAGAATATCAACAAAGTGTAAAAGCCTTTTGATGACAACAACAGATGAATTGCATGTTATAGTAGTTGGGCGTTAACAACCTGGCTACCAGAGGTTGGTTTATTATACCTAGACACAACACTCAGGATTCCATTTAATAGCCTTTTCCTTCATTACATTTTCAGTATCAAAAGTACTGCTTCAACCAAAATCAAATCCGTATTCGTATAAACATATACTGTGAATATGAAGAGAACAGTGGAATCCTTTTAATTGAAAAGCCACTTTGCCAATGACAATTATTCAATTAACAGGAGTATTCAATTAACAGGGATTGTATCACTTTCCTGTATTGTAGAGATAAACTTAGTATTTAATCTATTATATCTGGTTTGTCAGAGCTCCGTGAGCTCTGTCAAACGAGATATAATAGTTTAAATGCCTGTATTGGAAGTACTGAGGCCAAATAGGTCTATAAACAAAGGAAAACTGGGGAGAGTCAGGGTAATTTCTCGACATGGTACAATATTTTTTATTCAATTAACAGGAGGTTACTCTATAACCTATATTAAATTAACAGGTCAAATTTGTATTGGAGGTATGGTAAATGGTTTTTGTGTGGGGAAATTATATTTAATAAACAGGGTTATTTAGTTAGGAGATATCCAATTAAGTGGGCTGCACTCTATTAGTCCTTGCGTCTTAGTTAGGGTTGTAACGGGATGTGAAATTAATTTCTAACAATTCAGTTTTCTAATACATTCTCATTTTGTGTTGATCCAAAAGAACTGTTGATAATGTGTAGTGTGGAACAGCGGTGTATGATACAAGTCGTCGCCTGAGTGCAAGAATGTCCTATGTTTCCCATGGGATATAGGACATTATCTATTGACTAAAGTTAATTTTTTGATTTGATTGGTTGATAGATACGTGGTATGAGACCATATTCATTGAAACCCACGATACGTCCGCCCAGCCACTGACAATTTCCCCATACCCAGTGGAAGCCTCGTTCCGAAATCTACAAATTGTCCATGCCCCGTAGAAGACGCGTCATTCCAGTTTTACAGTGTACATGTATTCTATTTTAATTTTTTATCTCCAAAATATAGCTCATGATCCCTTATTGGAATGAGCTTGTCGAGTACCCTCCAATGTGGGGTTCATAAGCTATGTTTTTGAGACAAAAAAGAAAAAAAGAAATTCAATAATTTTTTTTATACTAGTCATATCGACATATTTTCACAAAAACTCTTTTGTACAAAAATTCCACAGAAACCTGTATGGCTCAACAATGGAAGATAAAAGATCTCATGCTGTGTGTGTTCACACATGAAATAGATTGTACTTCTTAAACCGAAAGTCAATAGATAAATTCGTTACCCCGTAACTAATATTCACGGAGTAACTAATATTCTAGCACCCAGGCGACGAAGTAATAGGAGTATCAGGAGATTAAAACCTCAGGGCAAAATATGATCCTATTTTCAGGGTTTCACAAGTGTCTTTCCTTTTTACTTGTTTGCTCCTATTATTGGGTTTTCTTACATAAATGGTTTATTTGATTGAACGTTTGATTTTTCTTCATGCAACACTCACCGGTTTAAACCTGTTAAAGGAGGGTTAGTTTGGGCGATATTGAAGACCAACTGTTTGATGGTCACCATCTCGCCAAATTTGAGTTACAACAGCTGGTTATCAGTCATGCTACTATGCCACACATGTACTAACTAACCCAAATCCCATTAAATCATCTAAGAGCGCATCTAGATAGATTAAAACAGAAAAATGTATAAATTTGATTAGAGGAAACAATTGACTTCTTTTCGCAGGGGCACCACCCATCCACCCCGACCCTGTGTAGAGGATTTTTTTGAAGCCAGTATTATCTTATTTGTTGGACGACGGACTTTAGTTTTTGTCACTGAGTTTCAGCTTCATGGATATTTGCCTTTGTTATATGCTAGCCTGTGAATTATCGCAAATTATCTAAAAGATATTTCTCGATATCTATCGCCTCGATAGATATCGAAAAATATTCCTCAGTAGCTTCCTAAATGACGTCACGCTACGCCGCATCACGTCGCCTTGAAGGAACGATCAGCTGATTTTTGTTATTGTTTTGAAACGTACGCATTTGGGGTCTAATTGTGCTGAATATTGTGCAATAAAATATCTGGTAGCATATAACAAAAAGGAAAATCTACTCTATTTTAGTCAATATCTGGAATTATCTCGGGTATGAACGTGTGGGAATGGGTACAAATTGTATGAATCCCTTCGGGATTCTTGCATAATTTATACCCATTCCCACACGTTCTTACTCCAATAAAGATTATAAAAATTGCATTCAATTCTTAATTGAGCTCTTTTTGAAACGGGTAATAATGTAGGAGTTCCTGAATTTTATAACTTAAAATCACAAAGCACTTTTGACAAACTTCCTCGCCTTTATTTTGATTCAGATCTTCCCTGGCCCCACTCACTAGTATTTATCTCACAATCGGAGCGTTTTTGCACTGTTACGCAACTAAAGTTTAATGTATCTGGGCCCTTGTTCCGAATCCGTATCAAGTATCAAGGGCCCCTGATACAAGTGCGTGATTCTGCTGTTGCCAAAACAACGGCATTAATATCATTTCTCGATCGCTTCGCGTTTTTCCCGTCAGAGAAAACAATACTAGGTGAGGCGTGTTACAACCGATAATGTTGCAACGCCGCATAATGATACACCAACGCATAATGTTACAAAAAATGTAGTAAACAACCGATAATGTTATAAACTCCGCATAATGTTATAACTTTTTTCAACCCGTTATGTTATAAAAATCTCCGCATAATGTTATAACTGTTTTCAACCAGTTATGTTACAACAAATTAACCGATAATGTTTTAACTTCTGTATACTATTTCCAGTTACAGCTATTGTAGATGGACTTTACCACTTACCATTTATTGCCGCATAAAGGTACATTATGTAATATTTATACCCAAGGTTTCTGCTCTGGTTAAGGCGAGGAGACACCCCTACCCCCTCCAACTCCCGGATCATAGAATGATCTAGTCACGTTACAAAGACGCGGATTATCCCGGTAACTCAATCGTGTGACGTCATTACCATGCCCAACATGGTGAAGGCGGCGGTGGTGGAGGAGGGGTGTTATTTTATCCGGTTGGTACGTTTTCCAACAGGCGTCTCCTTTTCCAGAAATGTAGTGTACCATAGTCCCCTGACTCCTTTGGGGATGGGAAAATGCCTCTATTTCTGCTTGTTTTGGGCATCTAAAACTCATTGGTCGCATATTTCTTAGCCATAAGAATATCTTATTGTACATTAATTTGACATTTGAACAATTAACAGTGAACAAAAATGAGGTGGAGTTAAAAGAGGTCAAACAGTTGGATGGAGCGAGGTACATATGGTGGATGTGGCGGGATGGTAGTGTCGCACGGAAGACGAAAAAGATGCGAGACTGGGTAGGAAGGGGAATGGGGTTTAGGAGGATTGAAATGGGTGGGCAGGGATTAGGCTGAGAAAGAGAGGAGGTCATATATTAGTACATCAGGGTGATTGTGCAGAGAAAGCTATCTGAGAATACTATATTATTATCCTCTGGGAGCCAAAACTTTTAACTCTGATAGATCTCTGTCGCAGTTATTAAACACGCAAGCTAGTGGGATAGGTTCCAGTCACGATATTGAGCACAGCGGGGAGTCTCTTTGGGCCAAAGGGGGGGGGGGGGGGACTTCCCTAAAAAGAAAACAAAAAAGTTATGATTCTGAGTGCGAGTTGCAGGAGGTGATGGGTGCTGATGGATTCTCCACTTTGACACCTAGAGCGGTTAAGAAGTACAGAAGCCTCCAGCATCCCCCCTCTTCCAGTTCCACTCAGGTCAACAGTACTAATTTTCATAATGACAATAACAATAGCCACACTATCAGCAGTAACTCAACTGTTGACGATAAGGCTCTCACTGCCACTGCCATCAACTGCCAGGAGGTAGCCACTCAACTTATGAGTCTAGACTTCTCCGCGGCCATAAAAGGCACAGTCACGAGGGCTGTAAAGAAGATACCCACGAGGGTACCCATGGACAAAAACAAAACAAAAAAACCCAGGATAAACAGCCTACACTTCCTCAAGGGAAAAAAAACAGTAAATATTGCCGTGGTGACAGGGGTACACCCAGACACCCCCAAAGAAACCATCGGCCAGGGTATACTAGGGTGCAAGTGGGAAAGATTCACTTCCAGAGCCACGAGCAATCGCACGTGGAAGCTGAAGGTGATCTTCCCTAGTAGTATAACCAATCAAAAAATAATTTCGGAAGGGGTTACCATCAATGGTAGAATGCACGTGGCATAGGAGTACCGATCTACCCCTCCCCCAATCCAATGCCATAAATGTAAAAAATTTGGGCACGTAGCCAACAGATGCAGGGGCACTCTGACCTGCATGAAATGTGGAGACAACCGTCTCACCAAGGCATGCAGGTCAAAGTCCCCCGCCTGTCCTAACTGTAAGGGACCACGCACCAGTAATTACCGGGGGTGCCCCCACTTCAAAAAAGTGAAAACCAACATAGAATTATAAACCTAAACTTAAAAAAAAAACCGACGGCGCTCTCTGGCGACACACTTTCACTAAGCAAAACCAAACAGAAAGCTCTTCGCGCTCTTAAAACCTAAACTGACCCCAGTAAGAAAGCTGACCTCAAAAAACATACAACCTCCTTCATGGCGAGGTAAAGAAAGCCCTCCAAGCTGCAAAACAAGCCAACTGGGAAAAGGCAACCGCCAACCTAAACGGGGTCCAGGATGCTAAAAAATTCTGGGACTCTTTCAAAACCCAACTGGGCCAAAAAACAAAGGCCGCAAGGCCGCAGCCAAACCTCTTAAAAGGGAAGACGGTTCCTTCACGTGCACCGACAAAGACAAGGCCGACACCTATGCCGACCTTCTAAGAAACACGCATCGTCCGTATCAAGGTCCGGGCAACGATGACACTATCATAAACGCCATTGATGACTTCATCAATGAACACCCTGATATCTACCGTGACCCCAAATTCGATAACGAGCCAGGAAACGGGGTTGACCATGACTTCGTCACCCCCCATCACCAATGACGAAATCGTCAACGTCAAAAAAAGTGCAGAAATTCCTCCTCCGAGGACGAAGTGAGTTATAGAATTCTAAAACAAAGCCCAAATTCCCTAATCGAAAAATTGAACAAACTGTACAAACTGTACAATGCATGCCTCACCCATGGCTACTTTCCTAAATGTTGGAAAACAGCCATCGGTGTCATGATACCAAAACCCGACAAGGATCCTTCCGATCCAGCCAGCTACCGCCCAATCAGCCTCCTCAGCTTCATTGGCAAGGTATTCGAACGAATCCTTACCAATCGACTCATGGGGCACCTTGAAGATAACGATTTTTTTAATAAGTGGCAAAGAGCCTATAGAAACCATAAAGAAGGCATCGAGCCTGTCTACCGCCTAGTCACTCAAATGAAAACCGCGATTAACAATCAGCAAATAGGCGCGGCAGTCCTGTTAGACGTCGAAAAAGCATTCGACTCTGTATGGCACAACAGAATGCGCCTCAAATTATTTAAAATGAAACTTCCCATGAAACTGCGTAGACTACTCTCCTCCTTCTTAAACGATCGCGACATTAAAGCCATAGTAAACAATCAAATGTCCGACAGCATCCCCCTAGAAGCAGACATCCCCAAGGGTCCGTCCTCAGCCCCCTCCTATACATCATCTATGTAAACGATCTCAAATTCTCCGAGGATCGCGTTCAAGTCTCACAATTCGCGGACGATAAGGCACTCTGGGACTCTAATAATACTGTCAATCTACTCCAAAAACCGCTGCAACGCGCTCTCGATGACCTAGAACAATGGTGTGCCAAATGGAGAATAAAACTGAACGCGAATAAAACCCAACAAACTACCTTTACCCCCAAGACAAAAAACCGTGACCTTAACCTCAAACTAATGGATAAAGTCCTCCCAGAAAGCAAAGAAGCAAAATTCCTTGGCATTACCATTGATCAAAATCTATCCTTTAACAAACACACCAACGATATTGCCAGTAAAGCAACCAAACGGATTAATTTATTAAAAATGCTTAAGGGAACTTCCTGAGGAGTCAACCAGGCTACTCTACTCAAATTATACAAAGCCTCTGTGCGCCCAGTACTCGAGTACGGGGCGATCATCCTAACTGAGCTCAGTCAAATAAATATGGGGAAACTTCTGAAGGTCCAAAATCACGCGCTTAAAATCGTAAAAAACTAATAACTAGGACTTATAACTGAGGGCAAAACGCCTATCCTTAAGGAAATTCTAACTAGGATTTATAACCGAGGGCAAGACAGGAAAGTAACACCTCTGGGTGTGGCTCTGTGTGTAAGCCTGTTCTTCGCTACCTCAACTATCTAAAATAGGCCGATCATTAAAATAGGACTTTTAAACGAGGACAAGACAGGAAAATAACACCCTCCGGATGTGGCTCTGTGTGTAAGCCTATTCTTCGCCTCAAAACAAAATAAGGAACGAGAAGGTGAACTAACATGCATAGTAACAGCTCAGCTGTGGCCTTCTACCAGAAAGGGCTGCCTTTACCAACTCAACTAAAGTAACTAAAAATCGGAAGCCTCGAGGGAACAAGAAGGTGAGCTAACAAGCAGATTAACAGCTTAGCTGTGGCCTTCTACCAGAAAGGGCTGCCTTCACCGACGCAGCTAAAATTACATCATATTTAAAACTAAATATGCTATTTTTAATTTTTTATATTTTACATATTCTAATGAAAACTAATTCTGCCTTCTTCTTTTAGCAGGTACACAGGAGATGCTTTTTGACCAGCACCCCAATAACCGCTATGGAAACTATAACCGTTATGGAAATTGTAACCCCCATGGTTCCTGAACATCCTCCACTCCATCCCTAGATGTGGTCGACAACTTCAAGGGAGGCGAGCGTTGGTCCTGCGTCCCACCTCTGCTCCTTTTTGTAAGCGTCTATTTTGCGCATCCTTTGACCCAGCCAACTAGGATTATAATGCAGGCCTGCCCCCGAACCAGGGAAGTTCGGGTGTTCTTTCTGGTGGTCCCTGAAAGGGGTCGTTGTTGTTATCTTCCCAAAGATGTCCTTCCACGAACATAAAAACCGACTAAGACAGCCTGAGGCAGACTATACTTGCCAATGATGGCCCACCATTGAAATCATCTCCGAAGTGGCAGACTATACTTGCCCGAAAAAAAAAAAAACACCACAGCACCCTCGGTGAGAGGTAGCACCTTTGTCCGAAGACCCAACCTCCCACACTGGTCCTCACCCAAGGGTTCAATCAACATCAATCAACGCAGCCAACCTTCCACCCGTGACACCTTAGCCAGAAAATCCTGCCGAGTACCTGAACCTTTTCCTCTTTCAACACGCCTTGACATAAATCCAAAAGATCTGAAACAGCCAATGAGGGTCGAAGGGGGCTTGCCCCATAGCGTCCCTGCGCACCTTCGGCGCGCAAAACCCATTCCGTTTCGGATACATAACTACTCAACACCATCACCAACACTGCCACATCACCAACATCAACACAACTCCTCCTCCACAATCTCCTCCTTCTCCCCATACTGCCTGTTCCAGTGATTCCGCCTTTTGCAGAACCTGCAATCCCAAATTCATAACTTCCACTTCTTCCATCATCTCCACCATCTGTATTATCATACCGTCTAGCACTACTCTCTTATAGTATTCTCAGATAGCTTTCTCTGCACAATCACCCTGATGTACTAATCCATGACCTCCTCTCTTTCTCAGCCTAATCCCTGCCCACCCCTTTCAATCCTCCTAAACCCCATTCCTCTTCCTACCCAGTCTCGCGTCTTATTCTTCGGCTTCCGTGCGACACTACCATCCCGCCACATCCACCATATGTACCTCGCTCCATCCAACTTTTTGACCTCTTTTAACTCCACCTCACTTTTGTTCACTGTTAATTGTTAAAATGTTAAATTAATGAACAATAAGATATTCTTATGACTAAGAAATATGTGACAAATGAGTTTTAGATGCCCAAAACAAGCAGAAACAGAGGCATTTTCCCATCCCCAAGGTAGTCAGGGGACTATAGTACACTACATTTCTGGAAAAGGAGACGCATGTTGGTAAACGTACCAACCGGATAAAATAGCACCCCTCCTCCACCACCGCCGCCTTCACCATGTTGGGCACTGGATGATCATGGTAATGACGTCACACGATTGAGCTACCGGGATAATCCGCGTCTATGTAAAGTGACTAGGTCATTCTATGATAAATCCCCGGGAGTTGGAGGGGGTGGGGGTGTCTCCTCGCCATAACCAGAGCACAAACCTTGGGTATAAATATTACATACCTTTATGCGGCAATAAATGGTAAGTGGTAAAGTCCATCTACAATAGCTGTAACTGGAATTAGAATACAGAAGTTATAACATTATCGGTTAATTTGTTGTAACATAACGGGTTGAAAAAAGTTATAACATTATGCGTCGATTTTTAGAAAATAACGGGTTGAAAAAAGTTATAACATTATGAGGAGTTTATAACATTATCGAATGTCTTCTACATTTTGTGTAACATTATGCGTTGGTGAAACATTATGCGGCGTTGTAACATTATCGGTTGTAACAAGCTCAAGCAATTAAAATTGGAGTAAATCGCCACCTGAATTTACCAAATTCTGAAAAAATTGAAAATTTTTTGGCCGGTACCTACTTTTATGCAACCAGAATGGGATAGGGTTAAAGTTTACAACCAAACTAACAACAGCAAATATGCTCGATAGTCAATTGTGAATACGTACATGAAAAGTGTTTGAAATTAACCCTTTCCAAAATGATAGAAAAGGCAACCAAAAATGGCTAATTTTGGCATTTTCAAACGGTACTCTTATTCTCGCCCTCATTGTGCTAGAGGGTTAAATCTGAGATTAAGAAGTAAGCAGTAACATTCTTCCACAATCATTGCTGCATCTAGCCATACCAAAATAATTATTGCAACTACCTTGTAATTAGAAAAAATTGCTCTTGAAGTTGGCGAAAACAATAAATATTCCGACAGTACCCTTATGGGAAGTCTCAAATCTGCCAAGGGTTAAACTTTTAATAATAACATATAGAACAAAATTTGTTATACTTTGAAACATTCAGAGCTCAAGCAATTAAAAATGGAGTAAATCGTCACCTAAACTTACCAAATTCTGAAAACATTCGAGTTTTTTTGGACGGTACCTACTTTTATGCAACCAGAATGGGATAGGGTTAAACTTTACAACCAAACTTACAACAGCAAATATGCTCGGTAGTCAGTTGTGAATACGTACACGAAAAGTGTTTGAAATTGACCCTTTTCCAAAAGATGGAAAAAGCAACCAAAGTTGGCTAATTTTGGCATTTTCAAACGGTACTCTTATTCTCACCCTCATTGTGCTTGAGGGTTAAATCTGAGATTAAAAAGTAAACAGTAACTTTCTTCCGCAATCATTGTTGCATCTATCCAAACCAAAATAATTGTTACAACAACTTTGTTATTAGAGAAATTTGCCCTTGAAGTTGGTCAATTTTGAAGAAAAATTCTATATTCATGTCATTTTTGGTCAGTGGGGGTTAAAGTTGAAAGATCTGAGTGGTGATTGTGGTGTATCATATTATGCTGTAAATGTGTGGAAAATTTGAGCTAAATAACTGTAAACAATTTTGAGACATTCGAAAAATGGTGAAATTTTTAAGGTTTTGGCAGAATATTTTGAAAACACGCGTTTTCACAGATATGACGATACCGCATTTCACTAGATTTTATGACATTACGTAAGTGTGCCAAATTTGGTGAAAATCGTACAGCTTGTTTTCGAGCAGTTCAACAGACAAAATTCAGGGAGGAAAAAAAAAAAATAGAGAAGAAAAATTTTGAAAAAGAAGAATAACAATAGTCTTTCCCAAACTGGTTTTGGGAAAGCCTTTTCACAACACAGATTGGCAAACCAACAAATACTGTGAAAAACAACATTTAGGGTAAAGAAAAAGAAAAAGTCAATTAATTTTTGGATCAGAATTTTTGAACAGTCGGGAAAACCATCTTGTTTTTGAAGTGGTGCATGACTTCGTTTTGTCAAGTGGGCGTTTCGATGACTGCTATGGATCAAATCACCACGTACGACTACCACTACATGACGAATTTACCTCCATTCCTATAATCCAGCTTTTCTTTCCGTTTTCTTCGCATGGATCACCATCACGGCTGCTTCCGTCTCACTTCTAACTAACGGTGCTTCTGCTGCTTACTTGCGAGTGTCTTGAATGCGAAGGCAATGTATTATGCTTTTCCCCTGTTTTCCATCGCTCCCTTTCTTTGTACTTTCTGTTCACCCTTTCCTTCATTCACGAGCAAGGTTTAAACAATATCATGTGTCGCCGCCTGGTAGTTTGACTCCTTGTGCTTAGCTTTTTTTGACTAGAATTACCACCAACTTTCTCACCGGTTTTGTCCCTGGCCGGGGTGTCGTGTCTTTGCACTCGATGTTACCTGCTAATTTAGACAACGATGTTGACAAATCAAGTCTGAATGATCTCTCGGGTATTTGATCCCAGGTCTACATTCTTAGGGCCTATAGCAGCTCTCACTGTGTGCACGGATGCGGTTCCCCGGCTTGGCACGTGGCTGATGATTAAGCTGGCGATCGACCACGGGCCATGGTTCCAGGCGGTGATATATGAGTACATCTACTATATTATACTACATTTTGTGTAAATTTCTGAATGACCCCGAGAGATGACTAACATAAGCTCCCATATGGAATTTTGTTAGTATATGTTATATTCTTGATGTTCTCTATATATACTGTTAATTTTTTTGGTGTTCAATATTGTAACATGTAGCATACTTATTGAATAAATATTGTTTAAACTAAAGTCCTCTGCCTCGATCAATGTAGCAATTTCACTTACTTTTCGTGGAGGCCCTGGATGTTGCCATAACCCACTTTCAGGGTACCGAGATTCATTGGCTTCCGCCTGCTGGTGCCATTGTTTTCTGGCGCTAGCACTTGTGTTACAGATGTGAAGGGATGACCTAGCACTGGCAACCCATGAATCGCCATAATCAAAATAATCATCTATCGTGATATGTCAGTGATAATACAACCATGGAGTATATTTTGACCACAATGCTGCAATAATCATCTCACACAAAATGTCAAACATAATACAAAAAGGTTATATTTATAAGCTACAATAGTACATTGACACCCATTCCTCTTGGGACGAGGAGTGAGTATCAATTTAGCATCCCCCCCCCCCAAAGAAATGCTAACAAACGTATAATGACCCTATATATATATATAATATACCGAGGTATGACTGAATACCGAACATACAAATATTTGACAATTTTTCTTGAAAAACACTTTGGCATGTCTAAAACAAGGTGGCCTCTCCAATTTTTTGTCGTCGAGTGTGCAGTGCACCTGTTTTGTTCGATACGAAACGAAGGCAGACCAGGTGGCCAAGGTTCAGCATCCACTCTCCATTATAGGCTGATGGATTACTCCCAGTTTCAAGAACACATATTGGTGGATTTTTTTCCTTTTTGTAACCGTTACGGATAACATGCAGAGGCTCCTCTCAAACCAGCGACTGTTTGGGTTTCTTTTTCATTTCTTTTCTAAAACAACCAACAAACCGCGGTTTCAGTATTACCATGAATATGTCCACGTCTCTAAGCAAACACCGACTGGACTGTTTCCCCGCGCCAACAGTATCCTATTAAAACTAATTTTTAACTGCTCTGAGCTGGCAGAGCGGTGAGAACAGTCCTGGTGCAAACACGTGTCTGTTAGCGACGATGGTACTGTTCATTAATAGACTACACTTAAGTGATGTAATACTGTTTTCAAGTTGGTTTCATCTGCAGGTTATTCTGCGTCTTTTTTCCATTAGTTTGTTTGTTTTTTGGATTGTTTGTGTCTCTCTTGTGTTTTGTTTTTGTTTCATCTTTTTTCTCTAGTTCTCTAACTTTTCTCTTCCTACCCAACTACGACGATGAGTTCAAACAATATTTTACTCACTTTTAGCAACCACCTATATACTTCGCTATTTTCGAAATGTTCCAGGAGACGGCTTATATAAGCTAAGGGCTTTCTACCGAATCCTCTCCTTTGATAGTGTCAGCTATTTCTATATGTCTTACTGTAATGCATACCTTCTATCACAAATTCTGTACAGTTAATGTAATATTATCAATCTCTTGTATGTAATCATGTTCAATTCTGAATAAATATTGTTTAAACTAAAAAGTCAATTAAACAAGCAAGCTCTCCATCAAAGGTTTCCCTAGAACAACAGTTGGCGTTAAGAACAAATAAAAAAAGACAATTATTATGACAAAAAAAGTGATTGGCATTTTGTCTATTTTATATTTTCTGGATGGGCATTTTGTCTGATTGGCATTTGTCAATTGGCATTTTGTCCATTGGCATTTTGTCTGCACGCCATTAAAACCACCTTCGGCTCTCTTGATATCGTGGGCCGAAGCAATCTCGTACGATATTTCTTTGTCTATTCAAACGTGTGTGCGGTTCTGTAAAAATACCGGTGTAACAGAAATGGAAGTCCGTAGGAAAATTAGTCCCTCTGGACTATTATTACGCGGAATTATAGTCCTAGGTCTAACATTTCTAGGAATAGTAGTCCGCCGGACTACTATTCCTAGAAATGTTAGACCTAGGACTATAATTCCGCGGAATAATAGTCCAGAGGGACTAACGTTCCTACGGACTTCCATTCCTTTTACACCGGGTTGCTCAAGTTTAAAAATAAGTCCTTTGTGCCACACTCTGTCAAAGGCTTTGCTTATATCACAAAATATCCCTATAGAATATTCATGCCTGTCAGAAGCTCAACTCAGATTATGATATAAATATACACATACTCGTAGATTATTGGGGATGTTCTAGTATACTTTCCAATCCCCTTCAGATAGAAGCGTATACAGCTTTCCATTAGCGTGAGTCGAAAATTGTAAAACGCCTTTTTAGTACAAACATAATTTTATTTTCCAAAGATTTACAAAAGGGGTTTAAATATTTTCATGCCAAACCATAGCGTTTCCTAAAAAATATACGCGGGGGTCGGCCCCGACCCACTCTCTCAGTATCTGTGCCCCTGCGTTCAGAAGATGTTCGTTCTCTTCTACAAAAACTCACCTAGATCTCCCCGTTGTCTGAAAATGCGGTTTATTCAAGCATATAAGCATATCCACTCTCACACCACCCCGTCGATCATTTTGATTCTGTCAGTTTTAACGGGTTGCCTTAAAAATTCTTATCTGGAAGCACATATTCTAAACGCCCAAACTTGAATACAAAACTGTGCCGAGTTACATGGTCGTACGCAGTAGTCTAATTGAAAATGAAATTTGGGCCAGGGGGGCCGTGTCCACGGAAGGAAAATGCCTCAAAATTTAATTTCTTAAGAAGTATTTTCTAAACTTCTGAACAAAGAGCTATATCGCGTCGAGTTATATGGTTGTACGCAGAAGTGTAATTAAAGTAAAATCAGGCCTCGCGAAGGGGCCCAGAGAAGACCCCCCTCCCACCCACCCCCCCCCCCCCCACACACTTCTTATCTGAAAACGCCAGGAAAATTCGTTTCTTAGGTGAACATTAGAGAATGTTCGAGCCAAAAAGCATGGACAGATTTAGAATTAATTTTATGTTCAGTAAAGCTATGACAGTCCAGTTAATATGACGGATTGAAGAATCAAAACATGTTTATGTTTATGTTTCTTGTAAGTAGAAGGAGAGGTACGGATCTGCCCAAATCAACCGGGGAGAGAACCGGGGCAGGGGCGAGCGGAGGTGGAAGCGGAATGGGAAATGACGTCATGGTGACGTGACCCAGTTACGTCATGTATGCTTGTCTTAGTAGCCAGCGTGAGGAGCCATCTTTTGACGTTATCACCATAGTGATACGTGGTCTTACTGCGCATGAGTAGCTCGTGTTGTCAGGGTTGTTTGGGTGCCAAATGTATGCGTCGTCCATTTTCTATACTGGTGGCAGCCGTCTTGGTTTCTATGGTAGCACGTGGTTGCTATGTGATCTAGTGGCCTACAAGAGGATAGTGGTGTGTTCACAGTGTGTGTTCGATTTACTAGGAGTAAATCTAATTACCCTTATAGACCCGGCAATCACACAAAATCACCCAAAACTACTCCCAAAACCATCTGAAACGGGTTCGGATTCCCCCAGAATCGTGCGTATGAGACATTATGGCGACTTTAATCCCATCATTAAAATGAACGATCGAACATTGACTGGAACAGGCATCGCTCGGTCGATTAATATGCAACCAAGCAAATGAGCTGTACAGCAATTGCTCGAAAAAATGACTCCCCATACGGCTCTTCGACTCGTTTCGAAAAAATGATTCTATAACCACAGGCGTATCCAAAGGGGGATTCTTTTTTTAGATTCTGTAAAAGGGATTCCATAAGAGGGATTCCCCAAATGGGATTCCATAAGTGGAACTCCAACTCCTATACAACTCCTGGTAGTCTTACCGTCAGTTTCCACCATGTCTTCAACTATCTGTCTTATGATCAGCCTCTATTGTAAGAACCATTACTATCGTGTTCTACCAGACTTGCAGCCTTGTGCAATTACCATTGTCTACCACTATTCTGTCCTGTTGTAGGGTGTCCTACCATCCTTGGAGCCGTGTACTATTGCTATTGGTTTGTGGCACTATGTCTCTCATTGTCTACCATTGCACTACTGCTACTACGGTCCCACTTCATGTCAATAGCATACTTGACTTCCAGCAGTACTACGAGTAGTCGAATATAGTCACTTGACCCAATGCATGCTAGGGTACCTTAAGTTGTGTTTCAGGCATGTCAAAGTCCCGCCGGCACCAACATAACCGGTACCGGGACCGGACAGAGCCTGTACCGCCGAAACCGGTACTGGCACAAATCAACAACTGGATGACATATCGCAATCAGATGGCAGAAATTCGCATTCAGAACGCGCCAGTCGCCAAGTTCGCAAGACAAACATGGCATCGTCCAATTATTCTGCTGTGACATCAAAGTAATCATAAAGCACGAAGATCGTGCTTTATGATTACTTTGATGTCACCACCGAATAATTTCTTTGAAGTAGCTGATGACGGCGCTTCCAGTGTCTTTGATGCGACGTATGAAAAGTCAAAATGGTGGTGCAGACAGAACATGCACCTGTAGAGTGTTTTGATATGTTCATTCACAAATAAGCAAAAAGTATGTCGTGCAAGTGTATCATACACGATTATCAGCCTGTTTACCCTCGTTCAGTTAGGAATTTCCCCATAAAATAATTTTGTCCCGGGACCGGCGGTTCAATAGCTTCCGTACCGGTTGGAGCATGAGGGAACAGGCGGAACCAGTACCGGTGCATGTACCGGTTGACATGCCTGTGTTTGACCTAGTGCATGCTAAGGTACGTTACACATAACAAACAGTCTGTTGATTCCAACGAGATGTGCTTGTATTAAAGTAGATGGCAGATTTACAGACGATCAAGATCAAATCGCATTAGAGCTAGTCAAGCACTGGGAAAAGATAAACGATAAGCGATGGAGCATGGGGAACCCACCGTAGTGGGTCCGAACCAGGTCGAGGAAAGGCTATCGAACTTCGTGTGCAGCGAAATTAAAACGGAGGAGGTGCGAAAGGTGATCTCAAAATTAGGGATTGGAAAAGCGGGAGGAGTGGACAAATTCCTAACGAGTTTATCAAAAAGGGGGAGAGGAACTCTTGGAAAGCCTAACTGCCCTATTCAATTTAGCCATAGAAAAACAAGAGGTCCCAAATGAGAGGAGAGAAAGCAAAGTGACATTTATTCACAAAAAGAGGGGAAAAGACGTTTTGGATAATTATCGAGGGATCTCTGTCAGTAGCCACATTGGAAAAGTTTTCTGTAAAGTCCAGTATGGGAGATTAGAAGAGGTGATTGAGGAGAAGGGTTTTTTGGGGAGAGATCCAGAATGGCTTCAGGAAGGGCAGGAGAGTCACTGACCACCTTTTCACGCCATCTCAGATGATAGAATCCGCGAAAGTAAAAAAGAAAAAGATGTGTATGGCCTTTTTGGATGTTAAAAAGGCATACTATAGAGTATGGAGGGAGCGTATGTGGTGCAAGCTTGAGGCTCTGGTGCTTTGGAGGCGAGTTTGTTGAAGTTATGAAAGCATTATATAAAGATGTACAGTGTGAACTTAGCCTGGGTATCATAACAACAAAATGTGTGCCCATGGAGATAGGTCTAAAACAGGGGTGTATCCTTTCATCAATTCTTTTTGAATTGTAAATCGAGGGTTTAGGAGATGAACTCCTGCATAGCGACGAGGGAGTAGCAGTCGGGGACATGAATATCCCAGGGCTATTTTTTGCAGACGATATGGTGCTAGTGTCAGAAAGCGAAAAGCGGCTAGCGAAAATGCTGGGAATTGCTGGGAAATATGGGAGCAAATGGAGACTCCAACCTAATGAAAGCAAGAGCAAAGTTATACCCGAAGGCCGCAAAGTGGACCCCACTCGAAGGTGGAGAGTGGGGGAGTTCTGTATTCCGGAAGGTAGCAGCAAACTTATTGGTGTAGGATAGATACTACGAGTATCTGGGGGTAAATATAAACATCTATCGAAACCACACAAATAAATTGATTCTGAAGGGGAGGCGAATCCTCAACGAAATGAAACTTATAGGGAGAAACAGTTTCAATAACGTTTTCGTGGGGAAAACCATTTGGTAAAAGGTGGGTCTGCCAAGTATAACATATGGTACGGAAGTGGTACCCCTAAACCAGACGGCTGTAAAGAGCATGGAAATCCTGCAGAACGATGCAGGCCGATGGATAACGGGGTCGGGTAATGTCGCAGCACCAGAAGCAATCAGGGGTTAGCTTGGGTGGATGAGGATCACGGACAGGATAGACTTATTGAAACTCGGTTATCTTAATTATTAGGTAAATCTCCACGACGGCCGATGGTGTAAAGTAATGTCCCTGAGAATTTTCAACTCAAATATCAAGACAGGGTGGATGATCCAAGTGAGGGAACTAATAGAGAACTACTCATTGGAGATCTCGGACCTAGACGTTGGGGCAAACCAGGGTAAAACATTATTTACAATTATAAAATAAAATCCTGGTCAGAGAAAGGGTCATGGAGGATGGTAACCTTAATTGGCGAGAGGGGGGTCAAATCAAAGAGGTCTTTGGGTGGCCTGCGTGATGAAGAGAAGCCTGGTTTTGAAGAGTACCTTGATGGCACCTTTGGGGGGTCGCTGTTGTTTAAGCTGAGGTCGCGGTCCCTGGAGATGGGGGAAAATTGGGAGAAACAGTGAAAAGGAGTGCCAGATGTGTAATTTGGGCGTGGTGGAGACTCTGGAACACTTTCTTCTAGAATGCCCAAAATACCAGTCTAAAAGAATAAGATTCACTGGGAGTATAATGGGGAAGTGGGATGGGAGAAAGAAGGACATGTGGTTAGTGGGAGACTGGAAGGTGAGGGTTAATATTCTAATCGGAGAGATTAGAAAGAATAGGGCAAGAGATGTCATCAAGCAGTTCGTCTCCGAGTGTTGGGAGGAGAGAGGAAGCGTGGGAATAGGGAGGCAGTTGGGAGTACAGGGGTAACCAAGGCCTCCTCATTTGAGAACCGCGACAAATCAACGGTCGGCCAAAGTGTTATTATTAATGGGTGATAGTGCACAATGTCGTCGCGTGAGAACCAAAAGGTTCTATCTTCCAGTGGAAGATAGAACCTAGTGGTTCTCACACGACGATGTGTACAAATCACGTGCAGCACATGGGCACACATTGGATGTGCCGATATATGCGTAATACAAAATGTACAACGTACGCACAACACATGCAGCAAATAGGCACATATAACGACAATGGGATTATGTAACCACAGACGTTTTCTAAAAATGGATTCCACAAAAAGGATTCCGTAAATGGGATTCCTAGCTGACTTCGTGAAATGAGATTCCGTGATTATGCCTTTTGGGCCAGGATTTTATTTTATAATTGTAAATAATGTTCATTAATGGTGATATGACTAAAATAATCTGCTGATACATGTAGTCTTCAATGACTAACCAGGATCTATTTGGGAGCGGGCATTATGCATGTGACAAAAGGGACAATTATTGTGTAAATTTCCCTTGAATAATGATTTTGAAAAAAAAACAAATAAGAAACCCATATGTGTTTTGTCAGTCTGAATGTTCATATAATGTTGTAAAATCCTCTGTGGGGAAATAAACATAGTTTTATCGCAACCGATGCATGAAAATTGGAAATTTAAACCAAAAATGAAAATTCGCCCAGTTTGACCCTTTTTGAGCAATCAGCTGTCGGCCTGAATCGGTTGACTCATTTTCGTAACCAACTAACAGAAAGCTATAATCGGATAATATCCGATTATCCATGGCCATTATTTCACCGAATATGGACTGAAAACTATAGGAACTGGAAAGCAGTATTCTCAAACAATTCCGTAGTGTGTATACAAACGAACGTTGTTGAGTACTCGTTTATAAACATACTACAGAATACTTTCTGCGATTACTCAGTACTCACGGAAACTGCCGATCATTAACGAAGTCTTGAACGCCAAAGTTGATTATTTCTCAATATATACAACGCGGATTCGAGGTGTAATCTATCACAAAGGAGAAGCGGCAGAGTTACTACATTTTAAACGTGGAATGACGACCACTATCGATATTTCGGATAACCGTTTGACGATTTTGCTAATCGGTTAGGTAGTTAACTGGTTTCAAACCGATTATCCGGTTAACCATTTCAGTACTAATCAGCTGTGTCATTTAGCTGAGTGTGTTTGACTGATATCGCAAAATTTTGATTGCGTGCTGTTTTCTTCAGGTGGGTCCTCAAGGAGTGATTTCAGATTATGCACACATTATGCGCATTATGAATAGGACAGGTGATTCGAATGCGAAATATCCTCGGCCGTGTTAATATACCAAGGACATGATTTTGGAGGGCGTTACGGTTTATTAGCGGCCCGAATGGAATGATTAACAGCCAGAGGGTCCATTAACAGCCCGAGACGAAGTCAAGAGCAGTTAACGGGCCGAGGGCTGTTAATCATTCCTGGAGGGCCGTTAGTAAACAGGGACGCCCAACAGAATCTTGTTATTACTATTATTACCACTTCTAAAATGGTTAAATCCTAAGATTCTTCATCAAGTTCACTTGATTGTGACATCCCGAATTTTCACAATGACATTTAACCAAAACACATGTGTCGTCTGTTTCTAGATAAGCAAAACGTCACGTGGTCAATCACACGATAGCTTAATTTAAGTATTTTTGTTTGCCACCAAAATATGTCACGAAACATTGTCCTTCTCCCGAAATCTACTAACAAAAACCTACCGTAGTGAACTAATTACACTCACCTTGACAATTCGAATGATTCATCACCGAAATAATGGGGAAATCACACACATTTCACGTGTTTTTTTCATCACCTCGGAACCAGTGGCGAGTTTGGTATAACGGATTACATAAACTGTAACCGGAGCCGGGCTCTCAGTGCAATATGCCCAAAAGAAGAAGTGCGCCCCCGAAGAAGTACTATCTCGGGCGACACACTTTCATTAATCAAAACCAAACGGAAAGCTCTGCGCGCTCTAAAATCCGAAACTGACCCCCTCACAAAAGCTGACCTCAAACAAACATATAACCGTCTTCATGGCGAGGCCAAGAAAGCCCTCCAAGCTGAAAAACAGACCAACTGGGAAAAAGGAACATCCAATCTAAATGAGGTCAATGATGCCAGCAAATTCTGGAACTCTTTCAAACACTTACTGGTAAAAAAAACAAAGACAACAAATCGGCGGCCAAATCCCTTAAAAAGGAAGATGGCTCCTTCACGAGTACCGACAAAGACAAAGCTGACACTTTCGACAACCACCTCAGAAAAACCCATCGCCCATACCAAGGCCCTGATTCGATGACGCCACCATAAAGGCCATTGCTGACTTCATCAACGAACACCCGGATATCTACCGTGACCCTAAATTTGATACCGACCCAGAAGAAGGGGATGACGACGACCTCGTCACCCCCATCACTAATGGTGAAATCATCAATATCATAAAAAAATGCAGAAATTCTTCATCGCCCAAATTCCCTAATTGACAAACGCAACAACCTATTCAATGCATGCCTCACCAACGGCTACTTTCCAAAATGTTGGAAAACAGCCATTGGTGTCATGATGCCGAAACCAGACAAAGACCTTTCTGATCTGGCCAGCTACCGCCCAATCAGCCTTCTCAGTTGCATTGGTAAGGTATTCGAAAGAATCCTCACCAATCGACTGAGGGGGCACCTCGAAGAAAAAGACTTTTTCAACAGATGCCAAAGAGCCTATAGAAACCGTCAATAAGGCATTGAGCATGTCTACCACCTAGTCAATCTAATGAAAAACGCGATAAATAACCAGCAAATAGGCGCGGCAGTCCTATTAGACGTCGAAAAACGGAATGCGCCTCAAACTTTCTAAAATGAAACTCCCCATGAAACTGCTTAGATTACTCTCTTCCTTCCTTAACGATCGCGAAATACAAATTAGACTTAACAACGAAATGTCCGACAGCGTCCCCCCTGGAAGCAGGCACCCCCCAAGGATCCGCCCTCAGCCCCTCATATACATCATCTACGTCAATGATCTCAAAACCTCCGAGGATCGCGTTCAATTCCACAATTTGCGGACGATAAGGGTATCTGGGACTCTAATACTACTGCGAATCTACTTCAAAAACCCCTTCAACGAGCACTCGACGACCTAGAAAAATGGTGTGCCAAATGGAGAATAAAGCTGAACGCCAGTAAAAATCAAAGAATCACGTTCACCCGTAAGAAAAATAACCGTGACTTCGACCTAAAACTACTGGACAAAGTCCTCCCTGAATGCACAGAGGCGAAATTCCTTGGCATTACCATCGACCAAAACCTATCTTTCAATAAATATACCAACGATATTGCGACCAAACATATTAATTTACTAAAAATGCTAAAGGGTACATCATGGGGAGCCAACCAGACTACTCTACTTAAACTATACAAAGCCTTTGTATGCCCTGTACTCGAGTATAGGGCTATCATCCTAGCAGACCTAAATCAAACAAATATGGGAAAACTCCAGAAGGTCCAAAATCATGCACTCAGGGTCGCCCTCCGTGCTCCCTGGGATACACCTAACAAAACACTCCACGACAGAGCCGAAATCCCAACCATAAAGGACTGCCTGGCCTCCCTAGCCGCGAAAAATCACGATCAGTTAGCCGACAGCCAACAAATATCCGAACTACAGGTAATTTGCGAAAGCCGACAAAACCCCCAAAACGCTAAAATTTAATGTAACATCCGTGCAAGTAGGCACCGGACCGCGGAGGTTAGGGCAGGAAACACTCCGGGTGAGGCTCTATTGCGAAGGCCAGCCCCCTCCCCCTATTTCGACCAGAAGATTCCTAAAAAATGGCGAGTAAAAACGGGTCAGCCGTAGCCCTCTACTTGGCTTAAACCACTAAAATTTAATATCTAATAATTAACAAGTACTGGGAAAGAGAAGGTGAACATACAGGCAGTAATAACGGCTCAGTCGTGATCTACTACCAGGAAGAGCTGTCTTCACCGGCTCAACTAAAACACTAAAATTTAATCTTCAAAAATAAACAAATACTGGGAAAGAGAAGGTGAACATACAGGCAGCAATAACGGTTCAGCCGTGATCTTCTACCAAGAAAAGCTGTCTTCACCAACTCAACTAAATCACTAAACTTTAATCTCTAAACAAATACTGGGAAAGAGAAGGTAAACATACAGGCAGTTATAACGGCTCAGCCGTGAGCTTCTACCAGGAAAAGCTGTCTTCACCGACTCAACTAAATCAGGAGAAGGCAAGGGCAGGAAACACCCTCGGGTGTGGTACTTTGGTAAAGGCCTGCCCCATCCCTCCATTTCTTAGCTGAAAAAAAACCTTCTGGAAAATCATAAACTGAACAAAAGAATTGTACTAGCTGCTCCCAGTGATCGACAACCATCCAAAAATGCAATCACATATCTTTGTCTATCTTAAAAATCAACTAATTCTGCCTTTCTCTTTTAGCAGGTACACCATGATGGTTTCCGTTTGATCGCCAGCACCCCAATTACCGCTACGGAAAATATAACCGATATGGAACACAGTAACCCCTATGGACTCTGAACGTCCTCCGCTCCACCCCTAGAAGTGGTCACCCATCTCCAGGGAGGCGAACGTTGGTCCTGCGTCCCGCTTCTAACCCTTCTGTAAGCGTCTGTAACGCGCGTTTTTGACCCAGCCAAACAGGTTCCAAACCAGGACCGCCCCCAAACCAGGGAAGTTCGGGTCTTTCTTTGGGTGGCCCCTGAAAGAGGCCATTGTTGTCGTCTATCTAAAAAACACATCCAACTGTAAAGCCAGAAACACTGATTAAAACTTGCCAATGATGGCCCACCACCATTGCTCTATGATCTATCTTCGAAGTGGCAGACTATACTTGCCCGAAAAAACATCACCTCACCCTCGGGGAGAGGTAGCACATTTGTGAGAGGACCCCCTCTCGCTCTGGTCCTCAACCGAGGGTTCAGTCAACGACCTACACAAAGACAACCCAACACTCTTCATGATCATCTAGCCTAAGATATCTGCTGAGTACTCGAGCCTTTTCCTCCTTCCACACGCCTAGACACGTAGCTTCCTGATCTCAACAGTCACAGAGGGTCGAAAGGGGCTTGCACCACAACGTCCCTGTGCGCCTTCTGCACGCGAAACCATTTCATTCCCTCTTAACGAAACTTAGCCAGAAGCGGGCTGTTAAACATGTTAACTCACAACTTCCGGTTTGAGTCTGTGCATTATGCACTTTCACTGTAAAGGTAGAATTGTGTTTTTTTTTTTACTAGAGAATAGAGCTGTAGGTTTTTAAATTTCTTGTTCGGTTTCGGTTTTGGTTTTTCAGGTGGAATAAAACATCGGTTCGGTTCGGTTTTCGGTTTGTTCATGAGGCCAAATAAAATTCAATAAAACTCATTCTTATGCCCGGAGTCATAACTGGATGGCAGTGAAATTGAGTGAAACTCAATGAATGCCCGAAATAAGCTATAGTACATGAAGAATCAGGAAGGCCAATATAATAATTACCTAAATATACAGAACTTTTATTGTGCTTGGCCATTTTTCGAGGTCTGACACCAACACGCAACTTGAGGAAAGCTACAAATACAACTAAACTGAAATGTCGGAAATCCACAGAATGTAGCCTTCCCACATTGGCAGTGTCTGGGCACTCTCACTACTCTGGGATGGCTACATTCTGTGAAGTTCTGCGGCAAGAGAGTATTTAATAAAAAACGAAAAACCTTAGATTACGGGATGTCGACGGTTTCGGTTTCGGTTTTTTAAAAAAAACTAAAAACCTCGGTTCGGTTTCGGTTAACCTGCAGTTCTACTATAGAACGCACGCTAAAGTGATAATAAAGAGAAGCTGTAAATGCCCTGAAAAAAACGAACATATTCAGCCTGAATAACTGTATCGAGACCTATATATTATAAGTTATTGTGGTAAATTGACGGTAATATTTTCTGAGGTTTGCGGCTCAGAGTTTATGTTCAACCTCGGAGCGTCGAGGTTGAACATGAACTCCGAGCCGCGAACCTCAGAACTAGAGCTGTAGGTTAACCGAAACCGAACCGAGGTTTTTAGTTTTCTTTAAAAACCGAAACCGAAACCGTCGACATCCCGTCATGTAAGGTTTTTCGTTTTTTATTAAATACTCTCTTGCTGCAGAAATTCAAAGAATGTAGCCATCCCAGAGCAGTGAGAGTACCCAGACACTGCCAATGGCAGTGTCTGGGTGCTCTCACTACTCTGGGAAGGCTACATTCTGTGAATTTCCGACATTTCAGTTTAGTTGTGTTTGTAGCTTTCCTCAAGTTGCGTGTAGGTGCCAGACCTCGAAAAATGGTCAAACACAATAAAAGTTCTGTATATTTAGGTAATTATTATACTGGCCTTCCTGATTCTTCATGTATTATAGCTTATTTCGGGCATTCATCGAGTTTCACTCAATTTCACTGCCATCCAGTTATGACTCCGGACATAAGAATGAGTTTTATTGAATTTTATTTGGCCTCATGAACAAACCGAAAACCGAACTGAACCGAGGTTTTATTCCACCTGAAAAACCAAAACCGAAACCGAACAAGAAATTTAAAAACCTACAGCTCTTCTCAGAACATGTTACCGTGAATTTATCACAATAACCCTGGTGTTCCAAAAGACTCCCCTACCTGCCCATAGCCCCAAAACCAACACCGTGAAATGAACAAGGCAACTTTTAACGATAAATTCAGTAAATAAACCTCCCGTAATAGTAATAATAACACTTCGGCCGGCCGCTGATTTGTCGCGGTTCTCGGATGAGAAGGCCTTGGTTACCCCTGTACTCCCAACTACCTCCCTATTCCCATGCTTCTTCTCTCTTCCCAACAGTCGGAGACGAACTGCTTGATGACATCCCTTGCCCCATTCTTCCCAATCTCTCCGATTACCATATTAACCCTTTCATTTGAGTCTCCCACTAACCACATGTCCTTCATTCTCCCATCCCACTTCCCCATTATACTCCTATATTCTGTAAGACTGGTATTTTGGGCATTCTAGAAGAAAGTGTTTTGGGTCTTCACCACGCCCAAATTACACATCTGGCACTCTTTTTCACTGTTTTTCCCAATTTTTCCCCTCGGCTCCAGGGACCGCGACCCCAGCTTGAACAACAGTGAACCCCCAAAGGTGCCATCAAGGTACTCTTCAAAACCAGGCTTCTCTTTATCACACAGGCCACCCAAAGACCTCTTTGATTTTACCCCCTCTCGCTAATTAGGATTACAGTCCTCCATGACCCTTTCTCTGTCGACTTTTTTACCCTGGTTTCCCCCAATGTCTAGGTCCGAGATCTCCAATGAGTAGTTCTCTACTAGCTCCCTCACTTCGACCATCCACCCCGTCTTGATATATGACTTGAAAATTCTCAGGAACATTACTTTACACCATCGGCTGTCGGGGAGATTTACCAAATAATTAAGATAACCGAGTTTCAATAGGTCTATCCTGTCCTTGATTCTCATCCACCCAAGCTTACTACTGATTGCTTCTAGCGCTGCGGCGTTACTCGACCCTGCTATCCATCGGCCTGCATCATTCTGCAGGGTTTCCGAGCTCTTTAAGGCCGTCTGGGTTAAGGGGTACCACTTCCGTACGGTATGTTATACTTGGCAGACCCACCATTTGCCAAATGGTTTTCCCCACGAAAACCTTATTGAAACTGTTTCTCCCTATTAGTTTCATTTGGTTAAGGATTTGCTTCTCCTTCAGAATCAGTTTACTTGTGTGGTTTGTGTAGATGCCTCTTCCCGTGATGTTTATATTTACCCCCAAATTTTCGTACTCACTTTTCTCTCCTACACTAAGAACTTTGCTGTTACCTTCCGGAATGCAGAACTCCCCCACTCTCCACCTCCGAATGGCGTCCACTTTGTGGCCCACAGGTATAACATTGCTCTGGCTTTTCATTAAGTTCTAGCACCATATCGTCTGCAGAAAATAGCCATGGGATCTTCAAGTCCCCAACTGCTACCTCATCGTCGCTATGCAAGTGTTCATCTCCTAAACCTTTGATGTACAATGCAAAAAGAATTGGCGAAAGGTTACACCCCTGTTTTAGGCTTATCTCCATAGGCACACGTTTTATTGTTATGTTTCCCAGGCTAAGTTCACTCAGTACGTCTTTGTATAATGCTTTCCTAATTCCAACAAACTCGTCTCCCAAGCCCAGAGCCTCCAGCTTGCGCCACATATCCTCCCTCCATACTCTGTCGTATGCCTTTTTAACATCCAAAAAGGCCATCAACATCTTTTTCTTGTTTGCTTTCGCGGATTCTGTCATTTGGGATAGCGTGAAAAGTTGGTCAGTGACTCTCCTTCCCTTCCTGAAGCCATTCTGGATTTCTCCCAGAAAACCTTTCTCTTCAATCACCTCCTCCAGTCTCCCATACAGGACTTTACAGAAAACTTTTGCAATGTTGCTACTGACAGAGATCCCTCGATAGTTATCCAAAACGTCTTTTTCTCCCTTTTTGTGAATAAATGTCACTTTACTTTCTTTCCACTCCTTTGGGACCTCATGATTTTCTGTGGCTATATTGAATAGGGCCGTTAGGCTTTTCACGAATTCCTCTCCCCCTTTTTGATAAACTCGTTAGGAATTTCATCCACCCCTCCCATTTTTCCATCTCTTAATTTTGAAATCACCTTTCGCACCCCTTCCGTTTTAATTTCGCTGCACACGAAGTTCGATAGATTTTCCTCGACGTGGTTCAGACACTCCGGTGGGCTCCCCATTCCCCATGGCTTATCGTTTACCTTTTCCCAGTGCATGACTAGTTCTGATGCGACTTGATCTTGCTCGTCTGTAACTCTGCCATCTACTTTAATACTCTGTGGGTTACTTCCTTTGTTATGTTTATTCACCCATTTCCAAAATACGTAAGAACTCGACCCCAGTGTCGTTCTTATCGTCCCAATGAGACTGCTATTTCGCACTCTCTGGTTGTCGTCTTTAATCTTATTTACTATATTTCGTGCTTGTTCGTATTGTTCCTTTGCTACTGTGGCCTCGTTGCTTTCCGCCCCCTTAAGTTTTCTAATTCTCCTGTATGCAGCACATTTAGCTTTTCTACCCTTTATGGCACTTTTCAGTTCTTCGTTCACTCCGTACCCAGGTTCCCGTGTTGGCACCCTGATCTTTCCTACACTTTCCTTCCCTGCTTCCACTAGGCTCGCAACTATGGCGTCGGCTATCTCCTGGACACTGCCCCCCACCCCCTTGTGTACGGTTGCAAGTTTTGGTTTCAGTTTTTCTTCGAACTTCGCCCAGTCTGCATCTCTTTTGACTTCCCAAATCTCCTTGACGCTTCCTTTGCTTTTTACTAGGTTTTTGGCCCTGATCGTCTCTGTAATCAAGTTGTGATCACTATCCACCTCCGTTTTACCCTCATCATCCACTTCTACCAATATCACCTCCCTCCATAGATTACAATCTGTGAGAATGTAGTCGATTATTGATCTTCTGTCGTTCCTCTCCCATGTCCATTTCCCTTGCATCTCGCGTCCCTGTTCAGAATCTTCAGACCGAGCTCATTTGTGAAGTTCAACAGCTTCCTTCTATTCCCGTTGACTTTCTTGTCCCCACCCTCTAAGCATTCTTCCTTATCACCTATGTGTCCATTTAAGTCACCCATCAGAATTATACCGATCCCCCTGCTTTCTAGTTCTGTGATATTGGACCTTAGTGTTGAGTATCTCGAGTCATTCCACTCGGGTTTGCTTCCCTCCACCGCACAGTACACAATCCCAAGGGCAATACGTTTGTTTCTCAGATTGATCTTTACCCATCCAATTTCTTTCGATACCTCAGCCGAGGTGCTGGCATCTTCCAGTTCTGTGATTAGCGACGGTTTTAAATCCTCTTTAATGTACATGCCTACCCCCCCCCCCCCCCTTTCGGGCCTTCCGTTCGCCCTACACCTATCCACACGCACCCCCTTACATGGTATGTCCGTTCCTCGTGTCTCGCCCATGTCTCGCTTAAGCCCATGACATCAAACTCCTCTGCCTCGATCAATGTAGCAATTTCACTTACTTTCCGGTGGAGACCCAGGATGTTGCTATAACCCACTTTCAGGGTACCGAGATTCATTGGAATCCGCCTACTAGTCCCATTGTTATCTCGACCCTGTATGTTTGTATATCCTATTTTGTATACCTGGGCTTTCCTTAGGATGCTATTCCGGTTGAAGTGAATTTTTGGTCCCTTTTCCTTGTCCCCCTTATCCCATTTTTTACAACTATTGTTCATAATACATTTCCTGTGTTCATTCCCCCATTTTCTGTTCCCTCGTCCCATCCCTATACCAAAGAAAAGACTCCACCACCTGCAAATTATTTCTTCCTAAAACCTCTGTACCCCTTGGGCTAATATGGAGACCATCCCTTCCATATTGGTCCTTTATCCCCCAAAATGACCCCCAATTGTCTACAAGAGGTATCCCAAGTTCCTTAAAATACTCCCCCAGTTCCTCGTTGACCCCAGTGATCCGCGAGTTACACTCGACCCTAACACCTAGTACTGGGAGAAGCCCCGAAACCACTACCTGTGCATTCTTAGCATTCAGTTGAGTTATTAAGTCCTTGTAAGTCTCAATAAGCTGAACTGATTTCCTCTCCCTGATGTTGTTGGTCCGTGTGGCCCACTACTTCACAGGACAAATAATCATTATTTCACGTAAAGGTCGAGGTCATTCCATCTAAGTTGAAATCGTAAATTGATTTGTAATTTAACCCTTTACCTAACCTGAAAAGCAGACGACACTTGCAAAAATAATTCTTGAATAACTAATTTTTTTCATTTTTTGTCTCAAAACCATAGGTTATGACCCCTCGTTGGAACGAGCTCGTTCCAACGAGGGGTCATAACCTATGTTTTTGAGACAAAAAATGAAACAAATAATGAAAATTAATTGGCGATATTTGAGAATAGCGCTGGATGGTTTTGGCCGTTACGTTAGGTAAAGGGTTAGACAACTCTTCATTTGGAACATCGTCTGCTGAGCGTGTGAAAAATCTAGAAACAAATGAAACGGTTTGCGAACCGTTCCGTGGACTGAATAACTGCGGAATGGACAACTTCATTTCAAATATTTTGCGTGGTGAAGTCAAACGGTCTGGTTCTGGGGCCCGAAAACACTGAAACAACTGAGCGATCTCTCGTCTGATCAGAGGGCGAGGTTTTTAGTCTTATTATGTACATCATTTTCAATGAATATAACCACCACACGTAAACGCCGAAGGCAATGGAACGCAGAGTATGTGCGGCAAGAACTATGTTTTTATCTCATGTGCGATCTATTGCGATCACCACTGTCCCTTGTTTTTGACAATGTGTGGGGTTGGTAAACACCGATGATCAGGTACACAAACCTTACGTTGAACCTCGCGCTTGATAAACGGGGTGAGCGCATTCGTGATGGCCACACACAACAAACGACGTCTTGAAAAACGTCCAACCGGATCTCTCAAAGTTGGAATTTTTCTATGATAATTCGATCAGAGTAACCGGTTTTTGTTGCTATAACAAACGGGGTCACCACGTTTGTCAAAGCGCCAGTAGTGACCGGATGGTGGTGTTGGCCCATGGCCATAACACATTACGAGCACCAAGACGCACCTGGCCTGTTGGATGACAATGATGAAAATTGCACATGAAAAGGAGCAAATTCCTCGACTCTCACTAACCCCACACAACATGCAGATTGCATATTCGCCAGCGGCGAATATGGAATCTACATGTAGTGTGGGGTTAGTGACTCTATATACTTAAAAGAACCACTAACGGAAGGAATAGAGTAGGTCTATAGTACGTTTGATAGACGTGAATAAAATGCAGCCTTCAATAAAGAGGGATGGTTTTGAGATGGGGATGGTGGGGGGGGGGGGGGGGGGGGGACGTCGTCCACATACGGGGAACCACTGTCGATTATGATGGATCGATGTGGTGGCCCAATACGGGATCTGTCTTGTTCAGAGAGCCTTCGTGCGCGTATGCTAGGTCCCGGTCCGATCTGGTGGACTGCTGTTAGGACCACACATTTGTTTGCGGAACTCGACAGTGGCCACATATATGGAAAGTGTACATGAAGATATCTCTGTGTGTGTGTGTGTGTGTGTCTCTCTCTCTCTCTCTCTCTCTCTCTCTCTCTCTCTGTGTCTCTGCCTCTCTCCCTCTCTCTTCCCTCTCTCTCTCACTGTCTCGGTGCCTCCCCGTGCCGTGAGCTTGTGGGTCTCTTTTGACCGCGTGGGCTCCACGTTGAGCCTTGCCCCCCCCCCCCGCCCCCCCATACGGTTGGAGGCCCGTAGCAGGACGAGCCGTGTCTGCACGGCGAGCCCTGTTCAGATGTCCACAGTCTAAATGTGTGCTCGGTCTTTTGTGTTTACTGACCTATTTATACTTTGTTTTACTGTAAGAAATCTATAAAACTTCTCAATCAACAAATAGTGGTGATGACAGAGTTAGCCTACCATCTCGGAAACCCACTGCTTGGTGTTAACACAACCATTCAACGCCTATTAAATTATTTTTGTATGGACGGAGATCATGATGACGTGTAGTATTACGTTCTTGAGCTGCGCATGGCGTTCATTGTTCCACTTGTACAATAACCTCCGAAATTTATAGTAGTGTTTCAGCTGTGTGTTTCTTTGTTTTATTGTTCAAGTTTTATGCATGCTAGGTCTATATACAACATCACAATGGCAAATAATGACCCAGTCTGATTTATATTGCTGATTTTGGGATTTATTTGTCATGTAATTCCTGTTATTAAAACGGTGATATCGACATGTGGAATCGGTTTTCGATGAGTGCGGGTAAAAACGCTCTCTTTCTAAATCGTATGATCGCACGTGTCCGCGAAAGTTACTGTAGTTGTTACAAATTTGTTTCAGTCTAGACTTTTTAGCTTACATCAAGGGAAACATCGATTGATCGTGAGATATAATTTAACAATAACATGATTTTGGAGGGCATTATGGTTCATTAGCGGCCCTGCAGCAATGATGAACAGCCCGAGGGTTTATTAAAGGCCCGAGACGAAAGTCTCGGGCCTTTAATAAACCCTCGGGCTGTTCATCATTGCTGCAGGGCCGCTAATGAATCATGATGCCTGGCAACAATCATGTTATTACTATTATTACCACTCCCTGTTACAGCTAACCGTACGAGGGAATTGCTGGAAGTCTTTCGGATTTGGTCATTAAAACACAGAAGAAAATTAGTATGTTGTGTAAATTGAATTGGACAAGTGCGACCGATTCACAGTGCAATGAAACTTGTTTCCATCTGATAGTGCTTCATTTCAGCACAGAAATAATCACTAAAGTCGGTTCGATATTTCTGTTTCGATCGTGCGTTCGACTTCCGTTCAGAAATACAAAGGGACGTCATCCGAATGGGAGTAATTCATTAGATAATGGAATCTAAAAATAGCCGGGCCGCGGGCCGCTAATGGCTATTTATACCATTATCGCCCGCGCCCCGGCTCCGTCGAATGACGTCACTGAAATTATGGAGTTTTAACGGGTTTCCAAACTTATCTTAATCCACTAGTAATTTATAGATTGAGTGGTAATAATTGAGAGTAACTGTTTCAATAGGCTAGGGCC
Source organism: Pictodentalium vernedei (assembly GCA_031216915.1). Taxonomy (NCBI): domain Eukaryota; kingdom Metazoa; phylum Mollusca; class Scaphopoda; order Dentaliida; family Dentaliidae; genus Pictodentalium; species Pictodentalium vernedei. The sequence goes on from CM062291.1 coordinate 401,849,328, forward strand.
AAGGGTGTGGAGTGAGGCGGAATGGGATGAAAAGGGACGAAAATGCATACTTTGCCTTCTGGAAACCTCTTCATCTCCTTTGATTTGTAATTGATTATATTTTCGTCTTTGCCAACAGGAGGGGGCTCTGGTGTCAAACAAGTGAATATCCATCACAAAGTCTCAGATCAAGTCAAAACCACCGTGTTCCCTTCTGTCGGACGGAATTGTACAAGTCTTCCTTCATTCCCAGCGTTACCGACCAATGGAATAACCTGCCCCTGTCTGTTCGTGAGAACTCGTCATTGATTAATTTCAAAACTTTCCTGAACGATGGTAATCAACGACCTCCAAGGTTCTATAGTAAGGCGAAATCTCGCACAACCCAAATATATCATTGTAGGCTACGACTGGGGTGCAGTAACCTCAATTCACACCTATATGATAATCATTTATTACCAAACCCCATATGCCAGTGTGGCGAGCAAGAGACTACTGATCACTTTCTTTTGCATTGTCCTATTTTCACAGACGTTCGCAATTATACAATTAATCTGCTCCTTTTTGGAGCAGATGTATCTACACTACTTTTTGGTTCGGAAATCTTGAGCAATGAAGGCAACCGTCTTATTTTTGAGGTTGTACATGATTTTATATTATCATGTAAGCGATTCCAATGATTAATGTGCATCACAGATTAAACCAGTTTAAATATCATTTAATATTATTATGAATGGTTGCCAAACTAGCCCAATAGAACAAATATAGCCCTCCTTTCAACTCTCATTGCAGCTCAGAGCTAGCCGATCGGTATTCACGGTTTGTATTCATAATCTTCTGCTTAACGATTTGAATGAAATTACTTATGTCATTCTCGCGTGTAGTAAATGCAACATGTCTTCAAGCTGGTCCAGATTTGTTTTTTTTTCTTATTATTTAGTATCGTTCTTATATTGTCTAACTTGTAGTCTAAATATTCTTACACATCGACTTCCAGTGGTCCCTGCCTATGGCTCATGTGACGGCCAGGATTGGGTGGTCCTATTAACAAAAACTCCCATTCAAATTTTATTTCCTTAACAATTCTGGACTCGGAAATATGGCTCATGGACCTCCACTGGAGTGAGCTTGTTGAGCCCCCTCCGATGGGGGATCATGAGCTGAGTTTTTGAAACAGAAGATACAATGTCGAGTGGTTTCAAGACGCCCTTTGTGCAACTGTCGTACTCTATCGTGTTGGGTATGGAGTTAATCTTGAGTACGGGGCGGGGGCCCCCGGACGACGATGTGTGAGCTCGACTACTGACACTTGTGTAATTTATACAAATACTGTTTCAATTAAAGAAATAGAGTCACTCACACCTGCTATTGACATTCGTAACTATTTGTAATCTTGTTTTGGGTGGAAACGGCCTTGTATAAGCTTTTAGCTTCCTTCCGAATCCACATCAATGTAGGTAACAATTTTTATTATATATTCTTGAAATAAATATTGTTTAAACTAAACAAGTGAATAGGCTAATTATTAAACATACTTTCCCATAACATATAATAGCACGATTATCACCTACCTAAAGTCACTTTTATTTGCTGTCAGCTGTACACATTTACAAATCATGACGTATGAGGCACAGAAATAGAAGGTTAATTGCAACGTATTTTCTCATAACAATGTTTGTTTATCAGCTGTATATATTTAAGAATTGAATGCACACGTTCATACTCCAATATAAAAATTGCATTCAATTCTTTTAATTACATCCCGCAACTGTTTAAACTACTTTTTACCAAACAACAAAGCAGAAAGACGAAATAAAACATTCACGAACGAACGAGGCGAAAAACCACCCTCACACAAAAGGCAAAGCGCACGACTCTGATTTTAAATTTTCACAACTTTAGAAATGGAAACGAGTATGTTAGTAACGGACTTTATGTCACAGTTGGGAAATGTCACCAAAGAAACAGCAGCGGAGTTGATCACTGCGAGAGGCGCTAAAAGTTAAAAACCCGCCCAAACACCGCCCGAATTACATTCTGTCAACTGCGCTCTACCGTAAATGCGGGTCAATGTTCGACCAAATGTATTCATTGGAAAATGAATTACATTTGGTCATGACGTTTTCATCCAGCTGACCAATGGGAATTGAGTATTTGGACCCAAAAGCTTTGTATAACTACATTAACAATGTAATTATTCACTTATAAGGCCTTTCGAAACTCGAATTTCGGATCGAATCGAATCACGCATGGAATTTCGAATCAAATCGAATCTCAACACTCTTTAAGTTGCAGCAATTGCATCTTCGTACAGGAGTAAATATTGTCAGTCTCCACTCTAGTATTGTACACAATGGCGACTCGTCTCTGTCTGTTTCGGCAAATCAATCCAAAAAATCGGAAAATTCAAGAACGGAATCATTGTGGTTTCGGAAACGGAACCGCCTTGAACTTTTCTGTTACCAGGTCTCCTGCTCAGAGATCCGATGATAAAATAAACGTTTAAAATAAGACACCTGGTAGAGTACAATCATTGTGAACTGGTCGTAATCTAGGCGTGGGCAGGGGTGTCCTCGCATACATATACCAGGTAATACAAATCATCAACAACAAAAGTTTAATTAATGAAGCACCGGATTATGTACATGGTGCTTCATTTGTTCATTTTTTGCTGATTATTCCTGTTATTCGTGTCTGGAATCTAATATTATTGCGTCCGTGAAAATATTGCACACCCGTGGAAAGTGACCTGTCCACGTCTTCGGTACTGTAAGGTTTGGAACAAATGGCGAAAATTACAACATTTCCGAATCAGCACGACTTGAATCGAATAGAATCGAATCACTGTGACGATACCAAATGGAATCGAATTTCGAAAGTTCGCGATTTCGCTTGTTTTACTTACAAATTGTAAGGTATGAGACACGGGTATTGTAGGATGATTGAAACATATTTATCAATAAAAGTATGTTTATCATCAACATGAGATCGCTCGCTTGTTTCACCGGCGCGAACTGTACAGGCACGTAGCCAAGGGTGGGGGTACTGCGTGCGCGAACGCACTACCACACAACGTTGGAGTTCCACTTGATGGACAATCTCCCAAATGTGACTTGACAATTTTGATAAAATGAGGCTACCACACTTACCCCGACACATCGCGCGCACACTCCGTGGCTAACCCACAAAGATTACGATGCATCGGAGTAAGTTGTTTTAAAACATAATGTTCTCGTTTGTTTTGCGTGTAGTTTCTGTGAAGCGCCAAGTCACGACTTGAGACGGGTTATACCCCCCCCCCCCTCCACTATACGTAAAACATACGCGTGTCCCGGGTGAGACAGCAGGGTGGGATATTTCTATCCCACCCCACCCCCACGTGACATACTCATTTGCATATTTTATTAGGTCTCCGGAACTATTTCATCATCATCTGCACATTTTGTAAACAAACAAAATGGCTTCACGATTTGCAAATATAAATAGACTCAATATTTAATTATTATTCAAATATTAAACTTGATTTGTTTCAACCCCATGTTTCTCTACTGATTTAATAATATCACTGCGCGAATTTATCGATCGATAAATAATCTCACAATGCCCTTTACATTAGAGTTTGACACGCGCAAATTCATTAACCCCTTAACGGACAGTGTTACAAATGAATTTTTTAGTATATACCTATGGTATGTTGTACCTAACTTTTGTACGATCTTTCCGATGAAATTGTTCGTTTTTCGAAAGGACTACGACTTGATAAATTGGGTATGTCAGCACGTGACCGCCAGTTATCTATACTGACGTAATCCTCGTGTGGTGGGAGAAAAAATCATCCTCGATGAGTCTGAAGGTGGGAATGGGGAAATCTCACCCTCGGGGCAAGATATTTGAACCAGACCCTCGGCAAGCCGAGGGTCTGGTTCAAATATCTTGCCCCGAGGGTGAGATTTCCCCATCCCACCTCCAGACTCATCGGGGATCATAATAATCCCACCCTGCTGTCTCACCCGGGACACTCGTATGTTTCACGTGTAGTGGGGGGGGGGGGGGGAGAAAATAATAGTCTCAGCAATAAAAATGTATGAAAGTGCCAAGATGTTGTTACATGCAATATATGTTATACTGATTTTATAGCTGTTGAAATTTCTGCCAGAATCACACATTGACAAAATTTCATATATGTTTAACATACACCTGGAAAATAAAATATGCATATCACCCTTTTAGATCTGTTTTGTGTGTAAATATTCACATACAACCGCGCAAGATACTAATCATTTAGATCCTTAATCTCGCTTATTTTCCCAGATGCTACTAATAGCTCAATAGGACACCTATTGTTCAAACTTTAGAATAATTTCTATCAATCGTTGATTGCCAGTGAGGACAGCTCCCAAACAAACTCCTAGCGACACGCTTGCTGTGATACCTCATTACAGTACACTACAAATAGAGATAGTTGGTTGACGGAAGCGTACTCACCCACAGTAGCGACAACACAAGTTTTTACATTTTTTCCAGAAAACTAACCAATGTACGTATTTTAGGAAAGCTCTAGCACTGTTAAAACTACAACCAACATTTTTGGGGGGAACTGGAAAAAAGAAAAAAAAATTCCATGTTTTTGGTTCGGGACGGCAGCTTTTTTTGTCTGTCAAAATCACTAAGTCCACACATGGATGTCATGCAGTTACTCTTTGCTCAAAATTAGTTTTTGTCACAACCTCTACCAGGGGCGTAGCTATGGGCGGACTGGGAACAAGCCCCCAAAAGTTTGTTGCCCCCCCCCCCCCCCCCCCAAAAAAAAAATGGTTGACGTGAACAATGAGGGAGAATTTTGGCTGATCGGCGTGCCTGTAAATGCTCTCAGGTGCTAACAAAATGCTTGGAAATCGCTTCTAGAGCGCTGAAATATGAAATATTTTCCGGGGGGGTGCAGACCCCCCCCCCCCCCCCCATCTACGGGAGGGTACACCCCTCCCGTATCCAACCCCTCCTCAGGCCTTCAGGAGATGCCTTCGGCATCTCAACCCAGGAATCCCCATGTAAAGCTCATTTCATCCTAGCAGAATGTTTCAAACAACCAGTTGGGCCGTTCTGTCATCTCTGCGTACATCTTAACATAATGCTAAAATAGTATCATTCTTTCTTTCTTTCTTCATATAATTGCTGCCTTCAACAGATTGATGATTATGCAATGAATTCAGGGGGTTGTGGGATGAATCTCTTCAGCTCCCCTCTAGGCTACCACAGATAGATCTTTAGCATGCACAGGGTGTGTCTCTCCCTGCACAGAGGTCAGCCATTTTACGTCCCCACCCGATAGGACGGTACACTGTGGCAGCATCAACCCCGAAATTGATGCTGACAGAGGGTGTTTGGTCAATACGGAACCTCTCCCCGACCGTGGATTAAATACACGAACATGGGTTACACACTTAAATTTGCAGGACTTATCTCCAGGTTGCGCAAATTTTTAACTCTGGTAGGCTTGTGGTAAACTGCTACCTTTCAGCTAGAAATGTGGGGCCGAATCTTCCAGGGCAGCATCGTTTTGGGGCAGATTCTACCTGGGGTCTAATCGCCATGTATCCCACTGTGGCAGGGTAGTTGCTTTTGATGAGCCATAACACCATGAAATTGAAAACCAAAATGGAAATAAATATATTCACCATGTAGGGAATGGAATTATCTATCACATCGCTCGTGTGTTATTGGGAGTTATTGAATATTTGTTGACGTTTTCCATGCACGAAAATAGGCTATGTTTCGTTGATCAATACAAATATAAAAATCACAAACCTTGAAATATGACCCAATAAAAAATAAACAATGATGTTTAAAATATATTGTTAGTTATTTGTTTTCAAGGTATTCATCGTCTAAGTGTTTGCGTAATCACAATGGGAATCGATGGGGTCATTTGTTTATCTCAAAATGGTGGCCCCCATGACGCGATTCCAACAAAAAATTATTCATTTATCGGCGACAGAATATCAACTTATAGTCACTTACATTTGTATTAAGCACTTTCTGTGAGTTTATATACATGTTATTCCTCAAACTTTTGTTTAGGTTTTCCGTACTTTGTTGAATTTTGGTCTATTTACTGCTCATAAACTTACACGTTTTGCACTATGACAGATATCGTAACCGGAAGTGGCCAACCGTTGTTGTCGCTACCCACAGTAATATGTTAATCCATAAGATAAGGTCACTTGTGTTGACTGCATAAACTTCGAATTAAAATGCACGATCAGTGCACAACCTTCGAATTATAATGTACTGTGCTATGGTCACAAAAGTGTTTTTTTTTTCTTCATTGAACAGATCGCGATCCGGCCGCGACACATTTACATCATTAGGTCCAGGTAAGATGAATAAGATGAAATGCGAATTTAGCCTGAATCAAGAAAAAAAAAACGAAATAAAAAACACCTGTGATTCCATGTTCTCGCATTTCCTTTCTCAACTAAGGAAATTTAACAGTGTTCCGGAGATAATCGCGGACTCAGAAGTTCTCCCGAATCGCGACTCAGTCGCGATTCGGGAGAATTTCTCTGTCCATTTTTGTGATTGTCGTTCTCATTCACGGATAGACGATGTAATCGTTCGCATCATGATATCTACACATAAAATGAACACATAGCGCGCAGACTGAAGCTTACCCCCTCGCCAAACTAAGAGCATAGCAAGACGTATTTCATTCCGTAGGTGTTTCCCAGTGAACTTTGTTATGGTTACTTAGTCATACTTATTGGAACGCTACGTGAAATTTGCAACATGAACTATGTCAGATCATACATTTCTATGTTCATTTGAAAAGAAAGAATTGTGTCCCCTCAAGAGATACACTGAATATATTCAGTAATTTAAACCAGCACTCAAATTCATTATGTTGAGCTATCCGCTCGTCCCAGCCGTTCATAAACGTCGCCTCTTTTCTAAAATTGAATAAATAATTTACAAAAGTGACACAATCGTTTAATTTATGTCTGTTACACACAGTCTTGTGGGATCGGTGCCTTTCAAAAAGGTGGACGGGTGATTTCGACTGTCACAAAAACGTATGTACCGTGACCGAGTGTGAGTCCACAAAAGGTGTACATATTGAATTAATCAAATATCTTTACAATTATTCGACGTTAACCCTTTACCCAACGCACACGATATCAACACTTATTGTATTAATTATTGATTTTTCAAGGGAGCGCGGTGGCTCAGTAGGTAGAGATGCAGGCTGCAAGCCGAGAGGTCCTCGGTTCGAATCCCACCTGCGGCAACCGCGTTGTGTCCTTGGGCAAGACACTTCATCTGCATTGCCCGCGTGGGAGCACGATGACGCCGTGTACTAAGGCGTACTGCACGTCGATGGTACGCATGTCTTCAACCAATCTAACCCTCCCTGTGACGCAGTGCGGAGCTGCGATGTTGGGGAGCTGGCAGCTGCTCGTCGTTGCTCGGTGGTTCTCTCCGGGTACTCCGGCTTCCGGCTTCCTCCACCCGTAAAACTGTCACGGTCCTGATTAGCCATTGTGCATAAATATGTGACCTTAAACATCAATAAATAAATATTGATTTTTCAAATATTTAAAAAAAAACATTCAACAAAACCATTTCATGTGGGCAGTATAATAAGATGGTCCTCACGACCTTACCTGGATGGTTGTGGAGGCGCTGTGGAACTGTTGCATCATAGATGTTTTTTACTTTTGATTTTTTTTAAATTTATTTTTAACTTTTTAACTCTTTTTTTTACTCTCTTACAATTTTTTTTACTGTTTTCGCCTCTTTTAAAGTAAATTTCACTAATTTGAACTAATTTTATTGAATTTATTTATTTTTATGAGAACTTTTCCTAAGTTAATTATTTTTATTGAATTTAATTATTTTTGTTCGTAATATTTATTTGGAATTTTAAACGTCTTCTAATACACCACCCTCAGTGCAATGTACAAGTGAAATAGGAGCATGCGTTGTTTATATATAATCATCTTATCGAACTTCAGCTATTGTGTAATTTTAATTCTTAACCCTTTGAACTCTAGTGATATCTTCCATTCCAGTTTAACCCTTTACCTAACATGAAAAGCAGACGACACTTGCAAACAAAATTCTTGAATAACTAATTTTTTTCATTTTTTGTCTCAAAAACATAGGTTATGACCCCTCGTTGGAACGAGCTCGACGAGCTCGTTCCAACGAGGGGTCATATCCTATGTTTTTGAGACAAAAAATGAAAATATTTTGAAAATTAATTGGCGATTTTTGAGAATAGCGCTGGCCGGTTTTGGCCGTTACGTTGGGTAAAGGGTTAATGGCAGTAATAGGGGGGGGGGGGGGGCGGTGGCTCAGTTGGTAGAGGTGCAGGCTGCAAGCCGAGAGGTCCTCGGTTCGAATCCCACCTGCGGCAACCGCGTTGTGTCCTTGAGCAAAACACTTCACCCCCCATTGCCCGCGTGGGGGGGGGGGGGGGGGCACGGTGACGCTGTGTACTAAGGCGTACTGCACGTCGATGGTGCACCTGTCTTCAACCAATGCTAACCCTGCTTGTGTGGAGTTGGTATGTTGGAGAGCTGACAGTTGCTTGCCGTTGCTCGGTGGTTCTCACCGGGTACTCCGGCTTCCTCCACCCGTAAAACTGTCAGGGTCATGGTTAGCCATTGTGCAGAAATATGTGACCTTAAACACCAATAAATAAATAAATAAATGGTCTTTATTTCTCTTTCGAAGAGGCTAGAGTGTGCGTTGTTCAATTCGCGCGCCATCATGGACACAATACAGCGACGTAGTCACCCCATGTTTGTTTATTACCTTAGACAAGTCACACAGGATGAGTTCAGGCTCCGGTCGAAAATGTTCCGTGTCGAGAGCCACAGGCCGTACGTTTGAAGAGTATAAACATGACGAGAGTAGGCACATTCATTCATAATTATGCCTGGCTGCCTTACCCGTAACATTGAGCGCCTCAAGAGTTTGAAACGAGCAAAACCTCCCACCTTGAGGCATATTCTACAACATGCTGGTAAGGACCTAATAATCTGCCTTTGCGAGTGCGCTAAACACATGGAAGGGAACATACCGGTGGTGCTGCTCGTCATCACGATAAACCGATACATACCGGTATTCAAGCCAGTATCGATTGAATAGCGGTGTAAATTAAAAAAAAATATCGGGTTATTATCATTATTTATTTAACCACAATATAATTTTCAAGATGTTTTGAGTTCTTTAACTGTAGTCCCAAAGGAATAATATTATCCCTCTACCTAATGAATCGGCCGCATCCGCCCACGCAATACACAAATTGTGCAGTTGAACAAATATTATTTTTTCAAAAAAGTCAATAAAACCCTATCATGTGACCCCTCATTGGAACGAGCTCGATGAGCTCGTTCCAATGAGGGGTCACTTGATATGAGTTTGTTGACATTTCTTTGAAAAATTCGATAAACTAATATTTAAAAAAAATACATTTTGATATCGTCTGCATTCGGTAAAAGGTTATTCGAATTGTATCATCAAAGCATGTTAGTTTATTCCTATTGAGATGGCTCAAGTCCCGATTAAGGTACGTATGTTCAGATATCTGAACAGTTTTTCGATATACCGGTATACCGCGGTATGTTTTTAAACACCGATACCGGTGTTGAGTTTCCAATACAGTGCAGCCCTACATACCGGTAACAAAGTATTATCGGAAGACAAATTTTACAGACCGGTGGGTTTTTAAGCTGAATTATCGGACCAGTTTTATAGGAATTATCCAATGGATTATTCGGATAAATGGAATTAGCCACGAAAGATGATTCTAATAGACCGGAGGAGTTAAAGCGACAACGGGTATCGAAATGTTCATCGGAAATATGCGTACAACCCATAGTCCCAAAACCACAGAATGTGGTCATTGTTTCCGCTTCAGATAACGCGATGGGACACAACCTCAGGTCGCCAGCGCTCACCGACGATGGAAAAATAGCCCAATACGACCAGGTGCTTAGACGTTATTTGATATTTTATCAGAAAGTGATAAGACCATGTCCTGTAAAATAGGGTTCTACGAATATCCGAAATTCGAATCAATATCGATCCCGAATCAGTCTCAAGATTCGATTTTTTCGAATCTCTCGTACTAAGTTCAATTTGTTACATTTCCAACAAAAACTGGATAAAATTGACATTAGACAATTCATTCATGTAGGCTCAATTCATATTTAATTGAGTAATTGACAAAGTTTAATTGCTAGGTAAGTAGTGAATTTTGTCCGGAAGATTTTCATTGTCTTAGTTTTTGAAAACTTAACTTGTTACTATTCACGTTCTTGAGAACGTGAATAGTAACAAGTTAAGCCTTCAAAAACTAAAACTATGGATAATAGGCCAAGCGCTGTTTCAGCGACGGTGCTACAGAGAATATTTATTTACTGGTGTTTAAGGTGTCAGTCAGTCTTGTAAGGGTCATCACAGTGTTCCGTAACTTCCGTTTGGTACAATATGAAATAACTTGTCTATTAAGATTCGTTCGAGATTCGATTCGATTCGATATCGATATCACAGCCACGATTCGAAAACAATGTGTGATTCGCAGATCCCAACTGTAAAACCAGAACTCCCTTCCATCCAGGACGCGACGGAGAGCGTTTTATTCAGTCTTCGTCTCCATTCGCGGCAAGGCGCGTACATTAATAAAAAAATGTTTAATGCCCCAGATAACTTGTCTTGGGACGATAGAGACCAACTTGTTTATGGTGGAGTTGCACACAGGGTATCCGGATACTCGGAACCGGAGCGACAAAAAGAAGGCGGAGCAGAAAAGGTGTCGAGAGAGACATGAGTGAGTACAATTTTTGCTAAGAAAAACAAATTCATATGAAACAATCTACTGGAATGTTTTTATGAATCAGTTATGTATTGGTTAAGGTATGATGTGACAGAATTTCAGCCACGAACAATAGCTATTGAATCGAAGAGGCTATCATTTCCACTCTCACTTGACCAATTTTTGATGAAATACATGTATGCAAAATAATCGCGCGTCACATGTTACATTTAGCAATCTGCAGCAGTTTTATTAATCCATTGTCTTCCAAAATGTCCAGTAAAACAATTGTGAAAGTGGTAGCTCCAGGCAATCAACATATTTCTATATAATGTACATTTTGTAAACACAGGGTTTGAAATAATGGGCACTAAAGCCCACGGATACTGGTATAATGGAACTCGGAGTTGACAAGTGTTACGGACACAAAGAACACGGAGTTTTACAGAAAATGTTCTATCGTTACCTCTTAGTGAATGCGATTGTTAATTCATTTGTAACATCATTCCGTTCAATTTGGGGACCTTCCCTGTTATGGTGATCTTCGAGAATGTCATGAAATCATGAGAAAGTAGTCAGCAAGCTGTTATAATATCTATATCATGTATAGATGTGTGATATTGTCATACGAGTTTTATTTGCTAATGCATCTATACTACTCAGCTGACTCGTATTTACTGTTAATTCCAGATACACCACACTACAAAATGGAAGCTCAGCACAGAAAGTACTATTGTGACCAGGGACGTTGCTACGGGGGGGGGGGGGGGGGGGGGGGATACCCCCCCCCCCCCAATATTTATTCAAAAATAAAGATAGTTGGACACTTTTCAAAGCAATTCAAAGCATTGTTGTAAAGGAGGTTGTTTTCGAATGTGGTATCTGTGAAAATTCCAACTGCCGACTCCCACATATAGATTTTTGATCGAACATGGCAAGATGTTTCGACTCCTCAGCGGCCCCGAAGTTAATTCCACAACCGTGGTCGTGTTTAATCTTTTGTTCTCTTCTAGGTTTAACCTTAAATTTTCATGTTGTGACAAGCATCTAGCAAACCGTTTCTTGAATTATATCAGAAATTGTAGAAATACAAACAAGTTGGTAAATTTGGTGCTCACGATTGTCATAAGCAGTTGATTTATGAGACCAGTATACATGGCACATTATGAGACCTACATGCAATGCACCCAGAGACTGCAGTTTGTATTAGAACTCCAAATGTGTCCCCTGTGACGCTGTGCACTGGAATATTTTAAGTTACTATCAAAATTGTGCACAGGTTTCTTTGGCTCTGTAATCTCATGAAAGACATTTTGGCTGAGTTAGTTAGCTAAATCATTAATCATACTTTGTAAGCATAATGAATGGTTGTTAGTCATTGAGTTCATTTCAAGATTAGTATGCTCACTGCTCAGTATGATCTCATATTTGAGATGATTAATTAGTAAATTATTGGTTGATTACTGATTTTGGGGCATTCTCCATACGTTTACTTCTCATTATGCCTACACCCCATTTTGCCTACACTCTTAACTGGTTGAGTGCTGGAAGCCACTATCATGGCTTTAAAGAAAAGTGAGGGTACCATACTAAAGTCTTAATATTCTTTTCTCCAGTTTCATATTCTGTCACCTGTTAATACAGTTTTGTTCATTAAAATGTGCTTTATTATAAATTATTGAAGAGTGCCTGTAGGCACTCTCCAATAATTTAAAATAAAGCAAATTTTAATGAACAAATTCTGTCTTCCAAAAATAATCTAGCGCACAACCAGTTAAATAACCATTTTTAATGTGTTAATTGGATTAATTACCTAGTAGTGGGCACATGACAGCAAGCTCTGTCCCCCACAAATTAATTGGACTAACCTTTTTATCCAAACACTTGCTTCCACCTTGATTAAAACAAACTCCCGCAGCAGGGAAACGTGTATACAGAAAAATTGACTCTCGCCTAGCCCGACTGAAAGATAAACCCAGTAGTGGACAGCAATCTTCACTACAGTTCCTTGATGCAGCGAGTCACCTGTTGAAACTCCAATTGTAAAATGGTTAAATGTTCACATGACAAATCTAGTCCACGAGTTCATATTTGGATATGTCTCCATAAAACCATGCAAATTTGAATACCATTGGAACTGACTCAATGAGCCAGTTCCAATGATATCCATATTTATATGGTTTTAATTGATAATCGTTTTTAAAAACTTGGTCTAATATAACTTCGTGCAAATCTAGTCCCCGAGTTCAATAAAACCATTCAAATATAAATACCACTGGAACTAGCTCAGTTAGCCAGTTCCAATGATATCCATATTTATATGGTTTTATTTAATATTTTTTAAAGCTTGGTCTATTGCAAGTTTGTACAAATGGAGTCCCATTGGTCTTATATGCTTGTACAAACTTATAAATACTGAACAAGAAAGTTCCAATTATATCCATATTTATAAAATTTATAAATCATTTTTTTTTATCAAACTCTCTGTTTTCGGACAAGTCCATAGAACTGGGGGTGGGGGGGGGGGGGGGGGGTGAGGTTGTTTGAGTGTAGGCAAAATGGGGTGTAGGCAAAATGAGTTGTAGGCAATATGGGTGTAGGCAAAATGGGGGGTAGGCATAATGAGAAGACACCCTCCATACATGCACATTCATGTAATTGATACAATGTCTTATGAAGGCAGATAGGGTCTACTTTCAGACTACAGAACCACAGGAAACTATCATTTTGTGTTAGCTACAGTCATTTAAACTGCTTGGAAATATTCTCAGAATGCCCTAAAACCTATTTATTTATTTAATTATTGGTATTTAAGGTCACATACTTATGCACAATGGCTAATCGTGACCGTGACAGCTGTACGGGCGGAGGAAGCCGGAGTACCCGGAGAGAACCACCGAGCATCGAAGAGCAACTGTCAGCTCCTCAACATTCTAACTCTGTTCAAGCGTCTCTCAAGCAGAGTTACAGCGGTTGAAGACATGTGCACCATCAACGTGCAATACGCCTTAGTACACGGCGTCATCGTGCCCCCATGTAGGCAACCGGGATAAAGGGCCTTGCGCAAGAACACAACCTGGGACGTCCCGGACGGGGATCGAACTCGGGACCTCTAGCATAGAAGTCTAACAGTCTGCCGCTGAGCCACCGCGCTCCCATAAAATCTAGTGCAACAGTCACTAGGAGTCAACAATTTAAAAATTCCCCCCTCGTGGGGAACTGGGAGATGCATTAAGTATCCACCCCCATTTGAAATTTTCATAGATCTACATCCCCCTCCCTCCCCATTGAAAACCTCCTAGCTACTTACCTAAATGTGACTACAAAGAACAGACCTTGTCGGATATGACAGAACACTGTGTACAAAACCACGAAAACAATGTCTTGAAGTAACAGACAATCGTACGGTGGCTGGGAAAGGACATCATATGATATTATTTTTCTTGTAGTATCTCGATCGATTGACTTATTTTGAACGATCGACTGAGTATCTCGATCGATCGAGTTTTCTATCTTGATCGATCGACTTAGTATCTCGATTAATCGACTTAGTATCTCGATCGATCAACTTTGTGAAATGGATTTTTGAAGCAGTGTCAAGTGTCAGTATTACATAAGAGACGATTCGTGCCTCATTACCTAGAGTTTTGCGGGAGCAGCTAGTGATAAATTCCTACAGGAACAGAAGCTTTTGCTGGAGCAACTTTTCCTGTACAAAACATCGCCTCATCCATCTAGATCCGCGAAGTGGTATGTACGTGCTGCATATATAGTATGTTTTTGCATGTATAGTAATATATGGACACACATGGTTATGTGTATATAGTATGGGTATGTGATGGAATATTGATGGGGAAGTTGGGTTTTCTTGAAAGTTTCCCCGCGAAACGGTTGACTTTGCTACTGGCGTCATTATGCGTTCGTGACGTCATAGACACGTTGACAGTGTTGCTCTTGCTGTACCATCTGATATGACGTTATTCCGGTTAGGGTGTGTAGGCCTTCTCGTACGGGAGTGATCTCGTAGTATAGTAAAACCCCCACAGACCCCCTGTTAGCCCTTGGCTCTATTAATCCACCTTTTGCTTCATATTATCCTATGTCTGATATAGGTAATACGTAACGCTAGTCCAGGTAGTATTGTGGGTGGGTGGGGATAATACATGGTCGTCTATTACAGGTACCCTAGTGGTCTACTTGGTATGTTCTCATGTGACGTTTCAGGCTGAATTTGCATGTAAACTCGGCGGCACACGTGTCACACTTATAGCATTTTTCTTTGGATTTTCAGTACAAACTTCTTCAGTTATTGACACATCGAGAAATGAGCCATCAATTGGATGCGTCTCGCCTGTAACACTCATTGCTATTATCTGCTAAAAAATTAACCTTGAAGTTATTCCTCACTTATTATGGAAATCATCTAGAAACATGGATGTTCTGGGTTGCATCGGTGCTAACGCTCTCGGATATGATCTTTTGAAACTGACAGTTTACTGCTAATCGTGTACCGGTATCCTAAATTTCTCGCTGTCTACGGAGCATATGCGATAGAGCAAGTACCGATACAACCCCGATCATCAGTAGCACATTCCAGACGAGTTATCTCCCTGTTTTGGGCTAATGACGGTACTTGTTCCAATTGTCCGATATCCGTGTTACAAGTGTCAGTAATTCAATTTGCACCGTGGATTTTAGTACCCATATTTTCAAACCCATGTTCATAAAATGCATCTTGTATAGATATCTGTTGACTGACTGAAGCTACCTCTCTCACAATTGTTTTAATGGAGATTTCGGAAGACAATGGGCTAATAAAAAAGCTGCTGTTTGCTAAATTTAAATTTTTGACAGGTGATTATTTTGCACATTTCATACAAAAATGGTCAAGTGACAGGGAAATGATTATCTCCTTAATTTATTAGCCATTGTTCGTGGCTGAAATTCTATAATAGCATACTTTAACCAATACACAACTGAGTCATAAAACATTCCGATAAATTGTTTTTTTCTGAATATGTTTTTCTTACCAAAAATTGTACTCACTCCTGTCTCTCCCTCCACTTTTTCTGCTCCGTGTTCTTTTTGTCGTTCCGGTTCCGAGTATCCGAATACCCTGTGTGGAGTTGTAGTTCGCGGATCTAATAAAGCAGACTTTATCAATGATTTACTGAGGCAGAGGAAAAGAACCCCTCTCACGGGTCATGACATTATATATTATTAGTACTGAAATGGTTAACCGGATAATCGGTTTGAAACCAGTTAGCTACCTAACCGATTATAAAAACCGACAGCCGGTTATCCGAAATATCGATAGTGATCGTCATTCCACGTTTAAAACGTAGTAAATCTGCCGCTTCTCCTTTGTGAAAAGATAACACCTCGAAGCCGCGTTGTATATACTGAGAAATAAACGACTTTGACGTTCAAAAGTCGTTAATGATCGGCAGTTTCCGTGAGTATTGAGTAACCGCAGAACTTTTCCGTAGTATGTATACAAACGAACGTTGTCGAGTACTCGACAACGTTCGTTTGTATACACACTACGGAATTGTTTGAGAATACTGCTTTCCAATTCCTATAGTTTTGATCCCATATTCGGTGAAATAATGGCCACAGATAACCGGATACTCCCCGATTATAGCTCTCGGTTAGTCAGTTACGAAAATTAGCCAACCGTTTCAGCCCTATATATTAGACATATATTATTATTATGATATGTATATATATATCTCCAAACTTGGTAAGTAGCGCGTTTTGTGGACAATCCATCCACTCTGTTGCGTCAATGCTGGGTACTCCAACCAGTACAACTGTCAAGGATCTTCTGTATGTGTTTTGTATTTTCACTCTATTCACTATTATAAACAAGAACGGTCTCATTTGTGTGCAAAGAACACCAAGGTCTATTCCCGCATTTTCAGTATACCATCACGATGGTCACAAATCAATTTACATTCTCCGATGACAAATGTGGCTCTACTGGCACCACAAGGGGCCTCATCAAAAATCTAAAACGTTTGTGTACATATAGAAAACCAACCGGAATATATGAATATACTTTCAACATTTCGAAATAAAAACCCTCGCCGGAAACTGATTGTCTAACAACAAAAGTGGCACTATGGGCGCCACATGGAGCCGAATCAAAACTCAAAAACCTTTTTGCACATCTAGAGAATTAAAACCCCTAGGAGCCTTTCGCCGACAACTGATTATCTAATGACAAAACTGGTGCTACGGGCGCCACATGGGGAAAAATAAAAAATCCGAAACCTTTTTGTACATCCACACACCCTATCGGAACATGTGAACACACTTTCAACGTTTCGAATTAAAACCCCTATGGGCCTTTTGCTGGAAAGGAAACCGATTCTCTAACGACAAAAGTGGCGATACAGGCACCACCTGGGGGACGGATCAAAAATCCGAAACCTTTATGCACATCTAGAGACCCAACCGGAACATGTGAACACACTTTCAGCGTTTCGAATTAAAACCCCTCGTAGCCTATCGCCGGAAAGCGATTCTCTATCGATAAAAATGGCGCTACGGGCAGCACGTGGGCCCCCAATCAAAAATCCGAAACCATTATGCATCGTCTGGAGACCCTTACGGAACAGATGAATATACTTTCAACCTTGCGCCAGGAATCGATTATCTAAGGACAAAAGTGGTGCTACGGGCGCCACCTGGGTCCACATCGAAAATCAGAGACCGTTATGCACATCTAGAGGCCCTACCGGAACATATGAACACACTTTCAGCATTTCGAATTAAAACCCCTCGGAGCCCTTCGCGGGAAATCGATTCCCGAGCGACAAAAGTGGCGCTATGGGCACAACATGGGGCCGAATCAAAAATCGAAACCTGTATGGTCATCTTATAAACGCACTTTCAGTGTTTCGAGTGAAAATCCCTAGGAACCGTTCGCTGGAAACCGATTCTCTAACGACAAAAGAGTCGTTTCGGGCACCACATGGGGCCGAATTAAAAATCCGAAACCTTTATGCACATCTAGACACCATATCGGTACATATAAACACACTTTAAACAACTGAAATTAGATACCCTAGGAGTCTTTTAGCTGTATTTAGGTGGCACAACTGGCATCACCTGGTGTTAGAAATTGAAATTAAACCTATTTTTGTCATCTCTATACCATAGTTAAGACGTACAGACGTACGGACGTACGACTGTTAAACATAATCAGCAGGTTAAGGGTTGAGGCAATCATCCACTCACGTGGTTCCTATACACGCTATTAATCTGGGTCACAGAATGTCGCCTGGGGTCCTCGACTATCATTTGTAACAACATTTTATCTGCCACAATTGTTTTGGGCGATAGGAGCTCCATACTTAACTTTTATACTAATTTTGGCAATAACACCTTCATTTTAATGTTTTACAATAAACTGAATAAATTTCCTAAAATGTTAGGATGTTTGTGTCATTCTATCACCATAGATGTCCTTTTGCAGAAAATAGCGCAGGTTCGTGTGTATATTCCACTGTTTATGTGTCAGTGCACTGGTTTTTTATATTTCAATTCAAATTATTCGGTGGTGCTTAACTTTTTTCCATGTGTATATTATTTTATATATGGAAACTACAATAATAAGCCTGTGGCCTACTGTCGAATCCAATCCACATACTATTGTACATTACAACTTGATATTATTAGAAATAAATATTGTTTAAACTAGATTGTCTGAGGATTGTCACGCGTAAACTGTTTTTTGCATGTATGTTAGCGTACTGTATTTTCTCTTCTAAACCCTCATTCAACTTATTAAAATTACGAGATGTTTCATCCATGAAATCACGGAGTTTTGAGGCAAATACTTGGACGACAATGCTGACTACATTGTCTCTAGTTGCCACGAATCAATGTTCATACCCCCATCGTTTTTATTTGCTCTGAAAGCTTTAGAACAGTTGTTTCAATGTGCATTGACGATCGTGACATTGAAGCTCGACCACAAATGGTAACCTCTGGGCCTTGTCACGTAGGTTCCTTCTCCTTAGACTAACGTGAGAAACAGGAATTTACCATCGTGTGTCCAGCTCTACTGGGTACAGATTTTCGGTCCAGCATTGTCAGAAGATAGGTGTCGGCAACGAATATGGGTTAATAGAATGTGTTACTGAAGACTCAACAGCTGATGTTACAACTTTAAACTACTTAAACTGGGTGGTGTCATTTGTGTGCAAAGCGGATGATAGTATTTGCATTTTTGATTGTTGGTAAATGCTTCATAGAGACAGAAATGACATAGATGTCCTTTTGCAGAAAATTTGCAGAAAATAGCGTAGGTTCTTGTATATATTCCACTGTTTATGTGTCAGTGCACTGTTTTTTTTATATTTCAGAAGCAAATTATTAGGTGGTGCTTAACTTTTTTCCATATGTATATTATTTTATATATGGAAACTACAATAATAAGCCTCTGGCCTACTGTCGAATCCAATCCACATACTCTTCGGTCCTGCATTGTAAGTAGAGAGGTGTCGGCAACGAATATGGGTTAATAGAATGTATTACTGAAGACAATATACTTCAAACTTTTCGATTCGCACAACAGCTGATGTTACAACTTTAAACTACTTAAACTGGGTGGTGTCATTTGTGTGCAAAGCACACTATAGTATTTGCATTTTTGATTGTTGGTAAATGCGTCAAAGAGGCAGAAATGAAAAGGTATTATATAAATATACAGAACCGCACACACGTTTTAATGGCATAAGATTTATCGCACTCGACTGCTTTGGCCCTGAATATCACGAGAGCCGTAGGCTCTCGTGATATTCAGGGCCAAAGCAGTCGAGTGTGATAATTCTTAACCCATTCAAAGGTATGTGCGGTTCTCTATTTATCACACACCTCCCAGGTAACAACCAGACCACGCAAAAAGTGAATTAAAAGCACCCTTCAACAGGTTAGTTGCTGCGTTTTCTTCGTTGGCAGCGAGACACCACTTTTATTTGGCCGGGTACCAACCATAATTTACATTTTAATTATTACGGCACTCAATTGGCCGAAACCAATAGATACCGATCAGTGTCACGGTCACGAAGATCGAACTTTAAATATTGACAAAACTGCGAGGAATAACACAACAAAACGTTTTTAAATAGCTAATAAGTTTAGTACACTCTATCATTATATGACCAGTTGTAGAAAGTATTTGTCAAGGAACAAGCAGTCAAAATGTTATTTTTATTTTGTGGATTTTCGACTCGAATCTGATTGTTTAAATATCCCGGGTAGACACATCTAAATGAGGAACTTGGAATTTCCAAGCGATCTCGACTTCCGTGCAGTCGACCAAAAGTGACGCGATTTATTTAGACAGGTCCCTTCTCTGTTTACGTTGGAAACGAAATCGAACGAGTCTGGTATCACCACATGTGCGATGCAACTTTATCTTATCGTACAGGTAGATCAGTGGAAAGCCCGTCTAGAGACGCTACCTGAACATATGAACACACTTTCAATGTTTTGAATTACCCCCCCCCCCCCCCCCCCCCCCCCAGGAGCCTTTTGCAGGAAATTAATTCTCGAATGACAAATGTGTCGCCACAAGTGCCATGGTGCCAAATCAAACATCCCAAACCTTTATGTAAATCTGGAGACATTACCTGAACAAATGAACACATTTTCAACATTTCGAATTAAAACCCCCGGGAGCCTTTTGCCGCAAACTGATTGTCTAATGACAAAAGTGGCACGACGGGAGCCACATGTGGCCGGATAAAAAATGTAAAAATCCTTTATGCACATTTAGAGACACTACGAACATATGAACACACTTCAAGCGTTTCTAATTAAAACCCCTAGGAACCTTTTACCGGAAACTGATTCCCTAACGACGAAAGTGGTGCTACGCTTGCCATATTTGGCCGAATCAAAAATCCGAAACCCTTATGCATATCTGGACATCCTACCAGAACATATGAACAACATTTCAATTTTAAACTCCTAGACGGTTTTGCCAGAAACCGATTCTCTAATGACAAAAGTGGTGCTACAGGCACCACATGGGGCCAAATTAAACATCCAAAACTTTATGCACACCTAGACATCCTCCTGGAACATGTGAACACACTTTCAACATTTCGAATTAAAACCCCCAGCAGCCTTCCACCGGAAACCAATTCGCTAATGGCGTAAATGGTGCCACGGGCGCCACACGGAGCCGAATAAAAAAATCTAAAACCGTTATGCACATCTAGACACCCTACCTGAACATATGAACACACTTTCAACGTTTCGAAATAGGAGCCTTCCACCGGAAACTGATTCATTAACAATATAAGGGGTTTCGCTGGAATCACATGGGACCAAATCAAAATTCCGAAACCTTTATGGACATCTACAGATGCTACTGGAACACCTTAGCATAGCTTAACCCTTTACCTAACATGAAAAGCAGACGACACTTGCAAAACAAATTTTTGAATAACTATTATTTTCATTTTTTATCTCAAAAACATAGGTTATGACCCCTCATTGAAACGAGCTCGACGAGCTCGTTCCAATGAGGGGTAATAACCTATGCTTTAGAGACAAAAAATGTAAAAATAATGAAAATTAATTGGCGATTTTTGAGAATAGCTCTGGCCGGTTTTGGCCGTTACGTTAGGTAAAGGTTTCGAATTAAAGACCCAAGAAGCCTTTCAATGGAAACCGATTTTCTAACGATAACAATAAAAGTGGTTTCCACTGGATCCACTTGGGGCCAAATCGAAATTCCGAAACCTGTATGTACATCTACATACGCCACCTGAACACCTCGGTTTTTCGAATTACATACTCTTGGTGATATCAGGTTCGGACGTTAGGATGGGACGGGACGGGCGGGACAGACAGGATGGGACGGGCGGAACAGACAGGACGGACGGAGATCACCACAATATCCCCGCTTTTTTGAAAATGCGGGGATAATAAAAACACAATAGCTTCTGACAACACCGTCATACCAGTCCAACAGAATACTCCATATTATGAAGAAAGTATCGTTTACAAATGAGAAATCAATGGAATGTAATTTATTACGCTGACAGGTTATTATGTATTCCCATATTGTCGATTTTATCTATTTTAAAAGCTTTATCGTTGAAGCTTTCGTCAAGATGTTCAAATTCGGTAGAAAACGGTTCAAATTACAAACCGATCAAGGCATAGAGTTTCTAAATAAAAAAATCCCAAATGTTTTGAAAAATAGATTGATTTATACCACGATAACCTATTCTACTACATATGAAAAGCCTATGACATAAACTTTAGCTTTATGCACCAACCGCGGTGAACACGCCAGCAATGGGATTTCAGTAGTTAAAATTTACACCAACAGTGAAACTACATCCAAGCTGACCTTCTGTGACGTCGACCTGAATGCAAACTTGTCTAAATTTATCGCACGTCGCCTCGCGAAGAGTGAAATGAATGTGACAAGTATTTATTACGTTTTTAATTGAGTTTATCCCATAAAACACCAAAAATGAACAAACATGCATTGTCTCATGTTAATAGATTATCCATAGCTCAAAATAGTATGTTATTACAATGAAAAAGGCTCCGTTTATTTTTCTATTTCGTTTCAGTGATAAAAATGACAGCGGAAGTACCGCTCACCGATGCTCAAGTAAACAAATTCGCACATATGTACAGCTGCTGCTCAGTAAAATCGAGAAAAAAATAATAGCAACTCTTAATAATCTGACGATCTTGGTACAAATAAAATATACCCAAAGTAGCTTGGTGTACCAAATGTTCACCACTCGTGGTGAAGTGGTGTTAACCGCGCGCCGAAGGCTCGTGGTTAACACCATTTCACCACTCGTGGTGAACATTTGGTACACCAAGCTACTATGGGTATATTTTATATTTACACCACTTAATATCGAAACAAAATGCACCATAATTGAATGATTCATCGGGACTTTAAAAACGAAAATATATACGTATTTCAATGAGAACGACATGTTGACTTATCCCCTCCAAGATTTAGTTCAATCTTACAAGCAAACGTACCACCGCTGTATTGGGATGAGCCCGTCGAACATCACGGCAACCAACCAAGAAGAGGTATGGCAAAGACTTTATGAAAACCATGCCCCATACAAACAACCTTTCAAGAAAGGAGATTGCGTTATAATTAGTGAAATAAAAGAAAAGTATTCGAGAAGGGTTACTTGCATAATTGGAGCGAAAAGCATGTTACAGTCCTGTTCCATAAAAGATTCCCCCGTCACGTGTAAATCCACGGATGATAATGGCGAAGTCTTGGAGGGTTCGTTTTACATCGTAGAACTTCAAAAAGTCTCCCCAAAACGTATCTTGAGTCATTAAGGAACGTGAAATAGGGGAAAATAAAGAGTTATTAGTAAAATGTGTGGTTTATACCGGCGCGTTCAATTCGTGGGTATCCAAGTCTCAGATTATTGATAAAAGAGGGAACGCGCGTTGAAAGTACCATACCAAGTGGAAGATTCCAATCGGGTCACATCTTGGTGTTTATTCGGAAGCAAAGCCCCTCGCACCGAATGCATCTAATTTGTTCAAGTGATAATCTTTTATTATTACACACCCATTTACAATTAAGGTTTGTTCACGACATTCTGGGATGTCTGATAAAGATAAACTTTTATCGCACACGTGTGGGATACAGACGTTTGCACTTTGTTAATGTAAGAATGGAGACAGCCAAATTTCTGGGGATAGATGCGCCGATTTCGATAGAATGGGTAATTTGTTTTGATGTTGTAAAGTGGATGTTATATATATATATAGTATTTAAGTTTCTATTATTTCCGTAGAATCTCATGTCCTATACATCGACCGATCATCAGAAAAAACCTAATTTATTTTCTTAACGTGAATAATACTGAATATAGATTAAAGAACCCGATGGGTTATAGTATGACATGGCAATGGCTGACATGCAGTTCCAATTAAAGAACAATGTAGACAGAATAAGAAAGCGTCTATGAGTGACATCATTTGACGTTGCGCGAGCAAGTTTCTAGGTCACCAAAATCGAAATACAAAACAAATTACCTGTCGATATTCACTGGCAATCGATTCTGTACCCCTGTTAATGTCTATAACACGAGCTTTTATACATTTTGAGCAGGCAGTGTGAACAATACGATCATTTCTCTTGGGCAATAAGGATATAAATTTCATTTACGTGGGATGAATCGACAATGACTACAGTTATCTTGACTAAAATCTTACCCTGTCAATCAGTCGAGTAACAACAGTCGCATAAAACTTGGAAGTTGGATAAACATGTGAGTTTTTCGTTATAATTTCTCATTGTATTTTCCGAATTTACACCTGTTGTTTGTTGTGAAAGTATGGTAACTTTTTGGTGGGGATCACATCAACCATTCACAATACGTGCTGTAAAGCTGATGCATAACAAGACGGTAAATTGTATTTCTGATGAACAGTGTTTCATCAATTGAAACTATGAATGCAAGTTCAATCAGCGTACGAAATAACAATAAGACTGGTCTCCTGCTTGTGAAGTTTAATTTGGATTTTTATCTTTTTTTTTATTTCCTTTACGTCTACAAAAAATAGATTAATTCTTACTTAGCATTACCGTAAAAGGCCAGTTTCAGAAAATATGCAAAGGTGTGTAATAAATACAGAACCACACAAGCTTTTGGATGGGTTAATGTTTGGTTTGGCGCAGAATAACACTGCATCGCCTCTCGTGGTATTCTTGTGCGCAACCAAACTCGTGCGATAAACACTGGTTAACATGAGCTAATGTTTGTCGCACTCGTTTGGTCTGGCGCAGAATACCACTCGAGGCTTCGCCACATGTGGTATTCTTGCGCTCTATCAAACTCGTGCGATAAACATTAACACATTCAAACGCTTATTATGTTTTGTTTATTTACTATCATAACGAGTATTGCCAACTTAAACATTCATAAAACGGACAGTCAATTGTGGCCGGTGTAACAGGAATGGAAGTCCGTAGGAAAATTAGTCCCTCTGGACTATTATTCCGCGGAATTATAGTCCTAGGTCTAACATTTCTAGGAATAGTAGGACTACTATTCCTAGAAATGTTAGACCTAGGACTATAATTCCGCGGAATAATAGTCCAGAGGGACTAACGTTCCTACGGACTTCCATTCCTTTTACACCGGCCCTTCTAAGTAGTGGGCCGGGTACCTTTTGCCTCATCCGACGAAAGTAGGGCCCTGCGAATCACAAATTTTCGATTCGAATCGAATTTCGAGTCCAATCATGTATTTTATTCGAAAATGAATCGTACCTCGAATCGAATCAGTGGCGTCTTGAAGATGATCGATGGAGGTGGGGTACAATAAATCTGATTTGTTCCGACTGTGATGGCTCATGTCCCGACTAATAAAATAATACAACTACATCGTCAGGGCATGCCTTCGTCGAAGGCATGCCTTGTTGGTGTAGTTGGAATATTACCCTGTAAGGATTATAGTTCTTCGTCGACATTGCTCGGAGAACATAAATTTGCATTTAACAGTGGTAGGGTCACGTGATGTTGGAATTAGTAGCATGGCTGATTTCATATGTATAGATTTTATTTATGTCTATGTAGCGGAAGTTACACTCAGTCTTTTATTTCAACATTTCCATCTGACCTATTCGTTTTGTGAGACGATTAATTGGTAAAGTGCTGAGTTTTTTCTGACAACAAATCAAAGCCCATCATATACTGCTCTATTACACTTGTAGGCACTATCCAATTAAATGTCAGAGAGCAAGGTATTGTATAAAAAATCTGATTCATATCAGGGACAATAAAGGCTTCCTCAGGCAGAATGTAGCTACAGACAGTTATTGCCTGTCACTTTTAGTAAAGCCCAAAATAGGACTCCCAGCACTCTACCAGTTAAGATGACGGATATCAAGCCCCATTCCCATGAAAAAGATTCGAGAGAAAACGAATTGGGCTGCCGATTTCGAATCGAACCTAATATCTACTTAAGATTCGAAATCTAAAGGAATCTCGAAGCTTTGTAAGGCCCCACAATAATCTAATGTTTTACTTACATGTACCGAGTAACAGTACCATGGGGATGTTTTCAGAAAATACCTCAACGTCATATAGGACACAGCACAGCCGATTGATCTGATAGGAGACTGGGAAAGAATCACGGACGTTGAATACGGCTACACCTGGTTCAATCAAAGTCTGGGGTGTGGTGTATCTCAAATATGAAATGGGAGGTGTTTAAGATAATTATAAAACCCGATCGATATACCGACCGAGCACAGTGAGTTGAAGAAATTGATCGAAGTAGAAAATACTACATCAAGTCTTTCGCATTGTGCTTCGAGTTTGAGTGGGACAAATATCGCACAGAACGCGGCTGAGTCACATTGAAACCCGGCCTTCGTGAAATACTGGGATTTGAGAAGAGCGTATTTTACCAAGGATGGTGTAGCGCGACTCAACTTACAGACATTAACCGATTTTTCACGCGTTATACATCTATTCGGATTTAGTTCAAGATCAAATAGTCGGGGACATACAGTCGCCTTTGTTGGGAATTGTACCCAACGAAGGTAAATGCGGAGATATAATTTATTACGCGCGTACAATGGAAACCCCCATGACATCCCCTTAAAACACAAAACTTTTGACTCAATCCACATCTATGTAAGAACAGACACGGGCGACAGTGTACCATTTGAAACAGGGAAATTGATCCTGTCACTCCACTTTAGAAAGCGAATATAACTTACTGTTGTAACGCGAATTTGTTTGAAAATTAATTGGAACAAGCTGGTAACGGACATCCTGTCTTTTCTGGGACATGATTGCAGAATGTGGCACGGTCTAGGTAGTCTTTTCAGAAATATTAAACAAGCTGGTCAAACAAACCGTGTGTGAGCAATACTGACTATTTTGTTTGGCGCATAGAACCCTCTTGGTTTCCACGACAACCTTTATTGGAATGTTCGTAAAAGCCATTTGTAATGACGACAGAAAAGTGTAACATTTCATTTCTGAACGAACAGTGTTACTATGCCTGGCACACTAGATGAGGGCTTTGTATTAAGCCAATCTTTTAAAGACATGTTTAGTGATATTCCATCTTCGGACCTGGAAAGTGTGTTATCCGGAGAGGAAATCAATTACAGACGATGTGAGATGCCTGCATTTACTAAAAGAGGATTGGAACCCCAGAGACTTAAAACATTTGAGTTTATGCTACCGACTGAATGCCAAGCTGGACCGAAAGATCTCGACAGGGGGGGGGGGGGATTTCTATACGGATAGAGACTATAAAACAGTCTGCTTTTACTGCGGCTTTAGGATTTTGAACTGGAGCCGTGATGACGATATAGAAATGAAGTACTCACGAATTGATCCGGGTTGTGTTTTTAATCCACAAGTCGAAGTAACCGAGGTTGAACAGACTCAAGAAGATAAAAACCTTTATGTTTAATGTTGTGCGTCCTTATTGAAAGCCTCGAATGTGGCGATGAGACTCTTTGGCTATTTTTGCTTGTGTCAGAATTGTTGTAAATCTATAGATAAATGTCGGAGAAATGTATTTGATTTTAAGTCTATATATCCTCTATAATTAACTATGTCATTTAACCCTTTGAACTCTAGTAGTATCTTCCTAACCAGTTCAATGGCTGCAATTAGAAGGGTTCATATTCATTATTTGGGGTCGACCAATCAATATTTTCAGTGTGCAGCCTCTTGGCAGCACGTTGGAAATATTGATTGGTCTACCCCATACATTTTTCCTGAACAACCATCCTGTTTAATCACGTTATGACGTATCATGTCCCGGCCGGAAAAGCGGCCGCAAGTGTTCAAGGGGTTAATGGGGTGGTCCAACAAAACCTTCGACATCTTTGAAAATTCCAACAATGCCGTAAGTATGAATTAAGTTATAAGGAGTGAATTTTATTTTATACCATGCTCGTCTTTGTTACTACCTGTGAAAAGCCTGTATGTTAAATTTTAGCTTTTAACCCCACTACCGGTGTAAAGCGTCTACTGCGGTTAAAAAAAATTACACCAAAAGTTGGAAGTTTATATAACTTGACTTTTGGCATGACGCAGTTTGCCAACTTCAGTATATTCACATTTCGCGATGTTTCATTCAAACATATGACATTTTGCGGTACTTTCTACTACGTGCAATGGCTTACGTTTACAATGCTTACAAATAGATATTTAAAATAAAATTTATGAATTGTTAATAATAATTTGCCTAAAATCCAAGGGAAATTCAATCAACTTTGACGATTTATCTAGCTGTCAATCAAGCATTCACGTGCAATCGGTAGTACTGCCCACCGGGGCAGATGTAAACAAAGCGACAGAAAGTATCGTTTTTCGCCATTTTAAGTGACAAAGTCGATTATTTATTAAGAGCATGGTATAAAAAAAAAACAAATAGGTACTAGAGCAAGCCGAGTGGTTAATACCCCTATCCTACTCGTGGTTTAAATCTGATTACCGGCCCAAGTACCTATGTATTCTATATAAATGTACCCAAATTATACTTATTTCAGTAGCAAGAGAAGGTCTGTTCTGAGCAGGAATATCCCAGTGGCTTCTTAATCCGACAAGCCTGGGATTTGATGATCAGCAGAGGACTGCTTGTAATAATAACATGTGACATACATTAAGGAAACGTCCAACCAAACTTTTGGTTAACCCTTTGAACTCTAGCGGCCGTTTTTCCGGCCAGCAAAATGATACAACATACATGTCATTAAATAGGATGGCTGTTCTGTAGGAAATGTGTGGGATAGACCAATCAATATTTTCAACGTGCAGCCTAAATAATGAATATGAACTCTTCTAATTGCTGCCATTGAACTGGCATGGAATATATCATTAGAGTTCAAAGGGTTATTATATTTCAGATAATTTTCTCCAAAGTCTTAAAAAGAAAGAAAGAATAACCCCAATAAACTGCATATGAAATTTAGAGAATGAAACACAGATCAAGCGGAAACTAATATTCGCCATAGAACTGTCACCATGTGGTAGGAAGCACTACCTGAAACCAGTTTTTGTACAATAAAATATCTTAAATTTACTGAATAGTTATATTCTGAAATCCTTCTAGTACAGACTAGGGGGAATCTTGTTCTCATTCTTGCAAGGAACGGACAATTAGACTAATTATAATTTAGGGTATCTAAATTTCACAAGAGCTTCAATTTGTCTTGTGTTTGTTTTCTTGACGTTCACCAAGGATCAAATCCACACAGTCCACAAGAACAAGTATGGAGTTATGAGAGAGTGCATGAGTGTAAAATTAAGAATATCCAATGTGGCTTTTATCAGTCTTCAGTGATTTTGCAGAAGACTTACATCAGTCGACTTCGTTAAGTAAGAAAGCATGGATTATAATTTATTTGTGTGCAGGTTTGGTATGCTTCATTTGTTTTGAAACTATCGACCTTCTCTAGTTATGGTTTGCGGAGGCTTGAATGTTGCTTACACGTGAGATTTAAGAACATTAATAACTGATCTGCTCACCAATACTAATTTTACAGGCCTGAACAATATCACAATTACGTTGGCTATTAAATGCATTTATCTGAAAACATCTGAAATGGTTTGGACTCATTTCGGTAATTCGTATGAATTGTGTCCGCCAGGTGGCCTCCTTTCCGTCAACAATTTGTACAATAAACCTAGATTTTTGCAACAATTTGGTGTCAATAGGGATCAAAACAACATGGATCCATCTTACACACAATGCAGTTGTGCAAGGGAGAATTTAAATTTACGATGGTACTAAATTTCTCTATATTTGGTGAACAGAAAAAGTACTTTCTGAAATTGTTGTCTCCTCATTCGATTAGCTAACTTCACCAAGCCTCCTTTACGTCACAAATATACTTCGGATAAAATCAAATTATTTTTCGTATATATGCAATTGTTAGGACTGAAATGCATGGTGATGTGAACATATTTTTTTGTTTTCAAACTTAATTTTCTACTTTTATGTTTTGCTCATCGGCAACAACCAAATAATGGTAGCTCGAATCGGTGGCATATTAATCTCTCGCTTAAACTAGGTTAACTTTCTGCAGTCTTCGGATTCAACATGGCAACTAAGTACTGTATCTCGCAATTATTACATTGTAAGTTGAATATTTCCTGTGTTATATATTACATCACAGATTTGAAAACATCAATGAAATGTATGCAGATTATTCATTTATTGGTGTTTAACACTTTTACTGCCACGTCCACTTTAACCATATATGGAGGACCTCTACGTATGCCAGTATGCGAGGAAGTTTAATAAGATGTATGAAATACTTGAAACTCTGTCATCTGATTAATTGTCGGAAAGGGCTCTCTGAGCCCTTTCCAAAAATTAATCAGATGGTAGGTTAGATCTGCGCATACCAGAACGTACAGATAATTATCATAAAATAGGTACCAATAGTCGCTTTCGGCAGCGAAAGTGTTAGGGTCACATATTTCTGCACAATAGCTGAACATGACCACGACAGTTTTACGGGTGGGGGAAGCCGGAGTATCCGGAAAAAAACACCGTGCAGCTGCAAGCAACTGTCAGCCCTACAACATACTAACTCCACACAAGCAGTGTTAGCATTGGTTGAGGACAAGAGCACCATCGACGTGCACAGCGCCTTAGTACACAACGCCACCGTGCCCCCACATGGGCAATGGAGTGAGGTATCTTACCCAAGGACACAACGCGGTTACCGCTGGTGGGATTCGAACCGAGGACCTCTCGGTCTGCAGCCTGCTTCTCTACCTACTGAGCCACCGTGCCTTCCGTATGCAGATTTAACAAAGTTATATAGAATAGAATCAGCGCCTGAGTGTGCGACGTGCATCCCAGAAGTGGATGTGATTTGGCGGTACTCATTTCTTCTTTGGCGGAGGGGGTGGTGGAGGAGATTCCTGGATTGTTGACGGTGGGGCTGTGGTTCCGTCTCAATGATTTCTTGAGTTACACTGACGTGAATTTTTCATCAATTCTAGTCATTTATTTATTTATTGTGGTTTAATGACACTTTTGGCAGCCAGGGTCACCTCATGTCGGGCAGATTTACTCGTGGAAGAAGTCGGATTACCCGGAGAGAACCACCGAGCAACGGCGAAGAACTGCCAGATTCCCCAACGTACTACACACAAGCAGGGTTAGCATTGGTCGAAGGCAAATGCACCATCGACGTGCAGTACGCCTTAGTAAACAACGCCACCGTGCCCAGTGTGGGCAATCGGGATGAAGTGCCTTGCCCAATGCCGAAACGCAGTTATCCTGGGGGATCGAATGACTGGGGCCATGATGACGAAATAGAAATGAAGCACGCACGAATTGAGCCGGGTTGTGCTTTTAATCCACAAGACGAAGTAACCGAGTTTGAACAGACTCAAGAAGATAAAAACCTTTATGTTTAATGTTGTGCGTGCTTAATGAAAGCCTCGAATGTGGCGATGAGACTCTTTGGCCATTTTTGCTTGTGTCAGAATTGTTGTAAAGCTATAGATAAATGTCGGTGAAATGTATTTGATTTTAAGTCTATATATCCTCTATAATAAACTATGTCATTTAACCCTTTGAACTCTAGTGGTATCTTCCAAACCAGTTCAACGACAGCAATCAGAAGGGTTCATATTCATTATTTGGGGTAGACCAATCAATATTTTTAACGTGCAGCCTCTGGCTGCACGTTGAAAATATTGATTGCTCTACCCCATACATTTTTCCTGAACAGCCATCCTATTTAATAACGTTATGATGTATCATGTCCCGGTCCGGAAAAGCGGTCGCAAGTGTTCAGTGGGTTAATGGGGTGGTCCAACAAAATCTTCGACATTTTTTTAAAATTCCAACAATGCCGTAAATACGAATTAAGTTATAAGGAGTGAATTTTATTTTATACCATGCTCGCCTTTGTTACTACCTGTGAAAAGCTTGTATGTTAAATTTTAGCTCTTAACCCCACTACCGGTGTAAAGCTTCTACTGCGGTTAAAAAAAATTACACCAAAAGTTGGAAGTTTATATAACTTGACTTTTGGCATGACGCAGTTTGCCAACATCATTATATTCACATTTCGCGATGTTTCATTCAAACATATGACATTTTGCGGTACTATCTACTACGTGCAATGGCTTAAGTTTAAAATGCTTACAAATAGATATTTAAAATAAAATTTATGAATTGTTAATAATAATTTGACTAAAAACCAAGGTAAATTCAATCAACTTTGACGATTTGTCGAGCTGTCAATCAAGCATTCATATGGAACCGGTAGCACTGCCCACCGGCGCAGATGTAAACAAAGCAAACCCGCGTGTTTGCGACAGAAAGTATCGTTTTTCGCCATTTTAAGTGACAAAGTCGATTATTTATTAAGAGCATTGAATATAAAAAAAAACCAAATAGGTGCTACATGTAGTGCAAGCCGAGAGGTTATTACCATTATCCTACTCGTGGTTTAAATCTTATTACCGGCCCTAGTACCTATTCATTCTATATAAATGTTCCCAACTTATACATATTTCAGTAGCAAGAGAAGTTCTGTTCTGAGCAGGAATATCCCAATGGCTTCTTAATCCGAGAAGCCTGTGATTTGATGGTCAGCAGAGGACTGCTTGAAATGATAACATGTGACATGCATTAAGGAAACGTCCAACCTAACTTTTGCTTAACCCTTTGAACTCTAGCGGCCGTTTTTCCGGCCAGCAAAATGATACAGCATACATGTCATTAAATAGGATGGCTGTTCAGTAGGAAATGGGTGGGATAGACCAATCAATATTTTCAACGTGCAGCCCCGAGGCTGCACGTTGAAAATATTGATTGGTTTACCCCAAATAATGAATATGGACTCTTCTAATTGCTGCCATTGAACTTGTATGGAATATACCATTAGAGTTCGAAGGGTTATTAAATTTCAGATAATTTTCTCCAAAGTCCTAAAAAGCCAGAAAGAATAACCACAATAAACTGTATATGAAATTTAGAAAATGAAACACAGATCATGCGGAAACTAATATTTGCCATGGAACTGTTAACGTGTGGTAGGAAGCACTGCCTGAAACCAGTTGTTGTACAATAAAATACCTTAAATTTACTGAATAGATATATTCTGAAATCCTTCTAGTACAGACTCGGGGAAATCTTTTTCTCATTCTTGCAAGGAACGGACAATAACACTAATTGTAATTTAGGGTATTGAAATTTCACAAGAGCTTCAATTTTTCTTGTGTTTGTTTTCTTGACGTTCACCAAGGATCAAATCCACACAGTCCACAAGAACAAGTAAGGAGTTATGAAAGAGTGCATCAGTGTAAAATTAAGAATATCCATTATGGC
Source organism: Pictodentalium vernedei (assembly GCA_031216915.1). Taxonomy (NCBI): domain Eukaryota; kingdom Metazoa; phylum Mollusca; class Scaphopoda; order Dentaliida; family Dentaliidae; genus Pictodentalium; species Pictodentalium vernedei. Next base: position 401,882,496 of record CM062291.1, read on the forward strand.
TGGGAGCGCGGTGGCTCAGTAGGTAGAGGTGCAGGCTGCAAACCGAGAGGTCCTCGGTTCGAATCCCACCTGCGGCAACCGCGTTGTGTCCTTGGGCAAGACACTTCATCTCCATTGCCCGCTTGGGGGCACGATGACGCCGCGTACTAAGGCGTACTGCACGTCGATGGTGCGCATGTCTCCAACCAATCTAACGCGAGTTACGATGTTGGGGAGCTGGCAGCTGCTCGTCGTTGCTCGGTGGTTCTCTCCGGGTACTCCGGCTTCCTCCACCCGTAAAACTGTCACGGTCATGATTAGCCATTGTGCATAAATATGTGACCTTAAACATCAATAAATAAATAAATAAATAAATAAATCCATTATGGCTTTTATCAGTCTTCGGTGATTTTACAGAAGACTTACATCAGGCGACTTCGTTAAGTAAGAAAGCATGGATTATAATTTATTTGTGTGCATGGTTTGATATGCTTCATTTGTTTTGAAACTATCGATCTTCTCTAGTTGAGGTTTGCGGAGGCTTGACTCTTGCTTACTCGTGAGATTTAACCCTTTACCCAACGTAACGTCCAAAACCGGCCAGCGTTATTCTCAGAAATCGCCAGTTAATTTTTATTATTTTTTTCATTTTTTGTCTCAAAAACGTAGCTTATGACCCCTCGTTGGAACGAGCTCGTCGAGCTCGTTCCAATGATGGGTCATAACCTATGTTTTTGAGACAAAAAATGAAAAAAATTAATTGTTCAAGAATTGCTTTTGCAAGTGTCGTCTGCTTTTCATGTTAGGTAAAGGGTTAAGAACATTAATAACTGCTCTACTTACCAATTCTAATTTTATAGGCAGTAAATTACAGGCCTGAACAATATCACAATTACGTTGGCTATTAAATTCATTTACCTAAAAACATCTGAAATGGTGTGGACTCATTTCGGTAATTCGTATGAATAGTGTCCGCCAGGTGGCCTCCTTTCCGACAACAATTTGTACAATAAACCTAAATTTTTGCAACAATTTGGTGTCAATAGCGATCAAAACAACGTGGATCCATCTTACACACAATGCAGTTGTGCAAGGGAGAATTTAAATTTACGATGGTACTAAATTTCTCTATATTTGAACAGAAAAAGAACTTTCTGAAATTTTGGTCTCCTTATTCGATCAGCTAACTTCACCAAGCCTCCTTTACGTCGCAAATATACTTCAGATAAAATCAAATTATTTTTTCGTATATATGCAATTGTTACGACTGCAATGCATGGTGATGTGAACATATTTTTTTGTTTTCAAACTTAATTTTCTAGTTTTATGTTTTGCTCATCGGAAACAACCAAATAATGGTAGCTCGAATCGGTGGCATATTAATCTCTCGCTTAAACTAGGTTAACTTTCTGCAGTCTTCGGATTCAACATGGCAACTAAGTACTGTATCTCGCAATTATTACATTGTAAATTGAATATTTCCTGTGTTATATATTACATCACAGATTTGAAAACATCAATGAAATGTATGCAGATTATTCATTTATTGGTGTTTAACACTTTTACTGCCACGTCCACTTTAACCATATATGGAGGACCTCTACGTATGCCAGTATGCGAGGAAGTTTAATAAGATGTATGAAATACTTGAAACTCTGTCATCTGATTAATTGTCGGAAAGGGCTCTCTGAGCCCTTTCCAAAAATTAATCAGATGGTAGGTTAGATCTGCGCATACCAGAACGTACAGATAATTATCATAAAATAGGTACCAATAGTCGCTTTCAGCAGCGAAAGTGTTAGGGTCACATATTTCTGCACAATAGCTGAACATGACCACGACAGTTTTACGGGTGGGGGAAGCCGGAGTATCCGGAAGAAAACACCGTGCAGCTGCAAGCAACTGTCAGCCCTACAACATACTAACTCCACACAAGCAGTGTTAGCATTGGTTGAGGACAAGAGCACCATCGACGTGCACAACGCCTTAGTACACAACGCCACCGTGCCCCCACATGGGCAATGGAGTGAGGTATCTTACCCAAGGACACAACGCGGTTACCGCTGGTGGGATTCGAACCGAGGACCTCTCGGTCTGCAGCCTGCTTCTCTACCTACTGAGCCACCGTGCCTTCCGTATGCAGATTTAACAAAGTTATATAGAATAGAATCAGCGCCTGAGTGTGCGACGTGCATCCCAGAAGTGGATGTGATTTGGCGGTACTCATTTCTTCTTTGGCGGAGGGGGTGGTGGAGGAGATTCCTGGATTGTTGACGGTGGGGCTGTGGTTCCGTCTCAATGATTTCTTGAGTTACACTGACGTGAATTTTTCATCAATTCTAGTCATTTATTTATTTATTGTGGTTTAATGACACTTTTGGCAGCCAGGGTCACCTCATGTCGGGCAGATTTACTCGTGGAAGAAGTCGGATTACCCGGAGAGAACCACCGAGCAACGGCGAAGAACTGCCAGATTCCCCAACGTACTACACACAAGCAGGGTTAGCATTGGTCGAAGGCAAATGCACCATCGACGTGCAGTACGCCTTAGTAAACAACGCCACCGTGCCCAGTGTGGGCAATCGGGATGAAGTGCCTTGCCCAATGCCGAAACGCAGTTATCCTGGGGGATCGAATGACTGGGGCCATGATGACGAAATAGAAATGAAGCACGCACGAATTGAGCCGGGTTGTGCTTTTAATCCACAAGACGAAGTAACCGAGTTTGAACAGACTCAAGAAGATAAAAACCTTTATGTTTAATGTTGTGCGTGCTTAATGAAAGCCTCGAATGTGGCGATGAGACTCTTTGGCCATTTTTGCTTGTGTCAGAATTGTTGTAAAGCTATAGATAAATGTCGGTGAAATGTATTTGATTTTAAGTCTATATATCCTCTATAATAAACTATGTCATTTAACCCTTTGAACTCTAGTGGTATCTTCCAAACCAGTTCAACGACAGCAATCAGAAGGGTTCATATTCATTATTTGGGGTAGACCAATCAATATTTTTAACGTGCAGCCTCTGGCTGCACGTTGAAAATATTGATTGCTCTACCCCATACATTTTTCCTGAACAGCCATCCTATTTAATAACGTTATGATGTATCATGTCCCGGTCCGGAAAAGCGGTCGCAAGTGTTCAGTGGGTTAATGGGGTGGTCCAACAAAATCTTCGACATTTTTTTAAAATTCCAACAATGCCGTAAATACGAATTAAGTTATAAGGAGTGAATTTTATTTTATACCATGCTCGCCTTTGTTACTACCTGTGAAAAGCTTGTATGTTAAATTTTAGCTCTTAACCCCACTACCGGTGTAAAGCTTCTACTGCGGTTAAAAAAAATTACACCAAAAGTTGGAAGTTTATATAACTTGACTTTTGGCATGACGCAGTTTGCCAACATCATTATATTCACATTTCGCGATGTTTCATTCAAACATATGACATTTTGCGGTACTATCTACTACGTGCAATGGCTTAAGTTTAAAATGCTTACAAATAGATATTTAAAATAAAATTTATGAATTGTTAATAATAATTTGACTAAAAACCAAGGTAAATTCAATCAACTTTGACGATTTGTCGAGCTGTCAATCAAGCATTCATATGGAACCGGTAGCACTGCCCACCGGCGCAGATGTAAACAAAGCAAACCCGCGTGTTTGCGACAGAAAGTATCGTTTTTCGCCATTTTAAGTGACAAAGTCGATTATTTATTAAGAGCATTGAATATAAAAAAAAAAACAAATAGGTGCTACATGTAGTGCAAGCCGAGAGGTTATTACCATTATCCTACTCGTGGTTTAAATCTTATTACCGGCCCTAGTACCTATTCATTCTATATAAATGTTCCCAACTTATACATATTTCAGTAGCAAGAGAAGTTCTGTTCTGAGCAGGAATATCCCAATGGCTTCTTAATCCGAGAAGCCTGTGATTTGATGGTCAGCAGAGGACTGCTTGAAATGATAACATGTGACATGCATTAAGGAAACGTCCAACCTAACTTTTGCTTAACCCTTTGAACTCTAGCGGCCGTTTTTCCGGCCAGCAAAATGATACAGCATACATGTCATTAAATAGGATGGCTGTTCAGTAGGAAATGGGTGGGATAGACCAATCAATATTTTCAACGTGCAGCCCCGAGGCTGCACGTTGAAAATATTGATTGGTCTACCCCAAATAATGAATATGGACTCTTCTAATTGCTGCCATTGAACTTGTATGGAATATACCATTAGAGTTCGAAGGGTTATTAAATTTCAGATAATTTTCTCCAAAGTCCTAAAAAGCCAGAAAGAATAACCACAATAAACTGTATATGAAATTTAGAAAATGAAACACAGATCATGCGGAAACTAATATTTGCCATGGAACTGTTAACGTGTGGTAGGAAGCACTGCCTGAAACCAGTTGTTGTACAATAAAATACCTTAAATTTACTGAATAGATATATTCTGAAATCCTTCTAGTACAGACTCGGGGAAATCTTTTTCTCATTCTTGCAAGGAACGGACAATAACACTAATTGTAATTTAGGGTATTGAAATTTCACAAGAGCTTCAATTTTTCTTGTGTTTGTTTTCTTGACGTTCACCAAGGATCAAATCCACACAGTCCACAAGAACAAGTAAGGAGTTATGAAAGAGTGCATCAGTGTAAAATTAAGAATATCCATTATGGCTGGGAGCGCGGTGGCTCAGTAGGTAGAGGTGCAGGCTGCAAACCGAGAGGTCCTCGGTTCGAATCCCACCTGCGGCAACCGCGTTGTGTCCTTGGGCAAGACACTTCATCTCCATTGCCCGCTTGGGGGCACGATGACGCCGCGTACTAAGGCGTACTGCACGTCGATGGTGCGCATGTCTCCAACCAATCTAACGCGAGTTACGATGTTGGGGAGCTGGCAGCTGCTCGTCGTTGCTCGGTGGTTCTCTCCGGGTACTCCGGCTTCCTCCACCCGTAAAACTGTCACGGTCATGATTAGCCATTGTGCATAAATATGTGACCTTAAACATCAATAAATAAATAAATAAATAAATAAATCCATTATGGCTTTTATCAGTCTTCGGTGATTTTACAGAAGACTTACATCAGGCGACTTCGTTAAGTAAGAAAGCATGGATTATAATTTATTTGTGTGCATGGTTTGATATGCTTCATTTGTTTTGAAACTATCGATCTTCTCTAGTTGAGGTTTGCGGAGGCTTGACTCTTGCTTACTCGTGAGATTTAACCCTTTACCCAACGTAACGTCCAAAACCGGCCAGCGTTATTCTCAGAAATCGCCAGTTAATTTTTATTATTTTTTTCATTTTTTGTCTCAAAAACGTAGCTTATGACCCCTCGTTGGAACGAGCTCGTCGAGCTCGTTCCAATGATGGGTCATAACCTATGTTTTTGAGACAAAAAATGAAAAAAATTAATTGTTCAAGAATTGCTTTTGCAAGTGTCGTCTGCTTTTCATGTTAGGTAAAGGGTTAAGAACATTAATAACTGCTCTACTTACCAATTCTAATTTTATAGGCAGTAAATTACAGGCCTGAACAATATCACAATTACGTTGGCTATTAAATTCATTTACCTAAAAACATCTGAAATGGTGTGGACTCATTTCGGTAATTCGTATGAATAGTGTCCGCCAGGTGGCCTCCTTTCCGACAACAATTTGTACAATAAACCTAAATTTTTGCAACAATTTGGTGTCAATAGCGATCAAAACAACGTGGATCCATCTTACACACAATGCAGTTGTGCAAGGGAGAATTTAAATTTACGATGGTACTAAATTTCTCTATATTTGAACAGAAAAAGAACTTTCTGAAATTTTGGTCTCCTTATTCGATCAGCTAACTTCACCAAGCCTCCTTTACGTCGCAAATATACTTCAGATAAAATCAAATTATTTTTTCGTATATATGCAATTGTTACGACTGCAATGCATGGTGATGTGAACATATTTTTTTGTTTTCAAACTTAATTTTCTAGTTTTATGTTTTGCTCATCGGAAACAACCAAATAATGGTAGCTCGAATCGGTGGCATATTAATCTCTCGCTTAAACTAGGTTAACTTTCTGCAGTCTTCGGATTCAACATGGCAACTAAGTACTGTATCTCGCAATTATTACATTGTAAATTGAATATTTCCTGTGTTATATATTACATCACAGATTTGAAAACATCAATGAAATGTATGCAGATTATTCATTTATTGGTGTTTAACACTTTTACTGCCACGTCCACTTTAACCATATATGGAGGACCTCTACGTATGCCAGTATGCGAGGAAGTTTAATAAGATGTATGAAATACTTGAAACTCTGTCATCTGATTAATTGTCGGAAAGGGCTCTCTGAGCCCTTTCCAAAAATTAATCAGATGGTAGGTTAGATCTGCGCATACCAGAACGTACAGATAATTATCATAAAATAGGTACCAATAGTCGCTTTCAGCAGCGAAAGTGTTAGGGTCACATATTTCTGCACAATAGCTGAACATGACCACGACAGTTTTACGGGTGGGGGAAGCCGGAGTATCCGGAAGAAAACACCGTGCAGCTGCAAGCAACTGTCAGCCCTACAACATACTAACTCCACACAAGCAGTGTTAGCATTGGTTGAGGACAAGAGCACCATCGACGTGCACAACGCCTTAGTACACAACGCCACCGTGCCCCCACATGGGCAATGGAGTGAGGTATCTTACCCAAGGACACAACGCGGTTACCGCTGGTGGGATTCGAACCGAGGACCTCTCGGTCTGCAGCCTGCTTCTCTACCTACTGAGCCACCGTGCCTTCCGTATGCAGATTTAACAAAGTTATATAGAATAGAATCAGCGCCTGAGTGTGCGACGTGCATCCCAGAAGTGGATGTGATTTGGCGGTACTCATTTCTTCTTTGGCGGAGGGGGTGGTGGAGGAGATTCCTGGATTGTTGACGGTGGGGCTGTGGTTCCGTCTCAATGATTTCTTGAGTTACACTGACGTGAATTTTTCATCAATTCTAGTCATTTATTTATTTATTGTGGTTTAATGACACTTTTGGCAGCCAGGGTCACCTCATGTCGGGCAGATTTACTCTTGGAAGAAGTCGGATTACCCGGAGAGAACCACCGAGCAACGGCGAAGAACTGCCAGACTCCCCAACGTACTACACACAAGCAGGGTTAGCATTGGTCGAAGGCAAATGCACCATCGACGTGCAGTACGCCTTAGTAAACAACGCCACCGTGCCCAGTGTGGGCAATCGGGATGAAGTGCCTTGCCCAATGCCGAAACGCAGTTATCCTGGGGGATCGAATGACTGGGGCCATGATGACGAAATAGAAATGAAGCACGCACGAATTAAGCCGGGTTGTGCTTTTAATCCACAAGACGAAGTAACCGAGTTTGAACAGACTCAAGAAGATAAAAACCTTTATGTTTAATGTTGTGCGTGCTTAATGAAAGCCTCGAATGTGGCGATGAGACTCTTTGGCCATTTTTGCTTGTGTCAGAATTGTTGTAAAGCTATGGATAAATGTCGGTGAAATGTATTTGATTTTAAGTCTATATATCCTCTGTAATAAACTATGTCATTTAACCCTTTGAACTCTAGTGGTATCTTCCAAACCAGTTCAACGACAGCAATCAGAAGGGTTCATATTCATTATTTGGGGTAGACCAATCAATATTTTTAACGTGCAGCCTCTGGCTGCACGTTGAAAATATTGATTGCTCTACCCCATACATTTTTCCTGAACAGCCATCCTATTTAATAACGTTATGATGTATCATGTCCCGGTCCGGAAAAGCGGTCGCAAGTGTTCAGTGGGTTAATGGGGTGGTCCAACAAAACCTTCGACATTTTTTAAAAATTCCAACAATGCCGTAAATACGAATTAAGTTATAAGGAGTGAATTTTATTTTATACCATGCTCGCCTTTGTTACTACCTGTGAAAAGCCTGTATGTTAAATTTTAGCTTTTAACCCCACTACCGGTGTAAAGCTTCTACTGCGGTTAAAAAAAATTACACCAAAAGTTGGAAGTTTATATAACTTGACTTTTGGCATGACGCAGTTTGCCAACATCATTATATTCACATTTCGCGATGTTTCATTCAAACATATGACATTTTGCGGTACTATCTACTACGTGCAATGGCTTAAGTTTAAAATGCTTACAAATAGATATTTAAAATAAAATTTATGAATTGTTAATAATAATTTGACTAAAAACCAAGGTAAATTCAATCAACTTTGACGATTTGTCGAGCTGTCAATCAAGCATTCATATGGAACCGGCAGCACTGCCCACCGGCGCAGATGTAAACAAAGCAAACCCGCGTGTTTGCGACAGAAAGTATCGTTTTTCGCCATTTTAAGTGACAAAGTCGATTATTTATTAAGAGCATTGAATATAAAAAAAAAAAACAAATAGGTGCTAGTGCAAGCCGAGAGGTTATTACCATTATCCTACTCGTGGTTTAAATCTTATTACCGGCCCTAGTACCTATTCATTCTATATAAATGTTCCCAACTTATACATATTTCAGTAGCAAGAGAAGTTCTGTTCTGAGCAGGAATATCCCAATGGCTTCTTAATCCGAGAAGCCTGTGATTTGATGGTCAGCAGAGGACTGCTTGAAATGATAACATGTGACATGCATTAAGGAAACGTCCAACCTAACTTTTGGTTAACCCTTTGAACTCTAGCGGCCGTTTTTCCGGCCAGCAAAATGATACAGCATACATGTCATTAAATAGGATGGCTGTTCAGTAGGAAATGGGTGGGATAGACCAATCAATATTTTCAACGTGCAGCCCCGAGGCTGCACGTTGAAAATATTGATTGGTCTACCCCAAATAATGAATATGGACTCTTCTAATTGCTGCCATTGAACTTGTATGGAATATACCATTAGAGTTCGAAGGGTTATTAAATTTCAGATAATTTTCTCCAAAGTCCTAAAAAGCCAGAAAGAATAACCACAATAAACTGTATATGAAATTTAGAAAATGAAACACAGATCATGCGGAAACTAATATTTGCCATGGAACTGTTAACGTGTGGTAGAAAGCACTGCCTGAAACCAGTTGTTGTACAATAAAATACCTTAAATTTACTGAATAGATATATTCTGAAATCCTTCTAGTACAGACTCGGGGAAATCTTTTTCTCATTCTTGCAAGGAACGGACAATAACACTAATTGTAATTTAGGGTATTGAAATTTCACAAGAGCTTCAATTTTTCTTGTGTTTGTTTTCTTGACGTTCACCAAGGATCAAATCCACACAGTCCACAAGAACAAGTAAGGAGTTATGAAAGAGTGCATCAGTGTAAAATTAAGAATATCCATTATGGCTTTTATCAGTCTTCGGTGATTTTACAGAAGACTTACATCAGGCGACTTCGTTAAGTAAGAAAGCATGGATTATAATTTATTTGTGTGCATGGTTTGGTATGCTTCATTTGTTTTGAAACTATCGATCTTCTCTAGTTGAGGTTTGCGGAGGCTTGACTCTTGCTTACTCGTGAGATTTAACCCTTTACCCAACGTAACGTCCAAAACCGGCCAGCGTTATTCTCAGAAATCGCCAGTTAATTTTTATTATTTTTTTCATTTTTTGTCTCAAAAACGTAGCTTATGACCCCTCGTTGGAACGAGCTCGTCGAGCTCGTTCCAATGATGGGTCATAACCTATGTTTTTGAGACAAAAAATGAAAAAAAATTAATTGTTCAAGAATTGCTTTTGCAAGTGTCGTCTGCTTTTCATGTTAGGTAAAGGGTTAAGAACATTAATAACTGCTCTACTTACCAATTCTAATTTTATAGGCAGTAAATTACAGGCCTGAACACTATCACAATTACGTTGGCTATTAAATTCATTTACCTAAAAACATCTGAAATGGTGTGGACTCATTTCGGTAATTCGTATGAATAGTGTCCGCCAGGTGGCCTCCTTTCCGTCAACAATTTGTACAATAAACCTAAATTTTTGCAACAATTTGGTGTCAATAGCGATCAAAACAACGTGGATCCATCTTACACACAATGCAGTTGTGCAAGGGAGAATTTAAATTTACGATGGTACTAAATTTCTCTATATTTGAACAGAAAAAGAACTTTCTGAAATTTTGGTCTCCTTATTCGATCAGCTAACTTCACCAAGCCTCCTTTACGTCGCAAATATACTTCAGATAAAATCAAATTATTTTTTCGTATATATGCAATTGTTAGGACTGCAATGCATGGTGATGTGAACATATTTTTTTGTTTTCAAACTTAATTTTCTAGTTTTATGTTTTGCTCATCGGAAACAACCAAATAATGGTAGCTCGAATCGGTGGCATATTAATCTCTCGCTGAAATTAGGTTAACTTTCTGCAGTCTTCGGATTCAACATGGCAACTAAGTACTGTATCTCGCAATTATTACATTGTAAGTTGAATATTTCCTGTGTTATATATTACATCACAGATTTGAAAACACCAATGAAATGTATGCAGATTATTCATTTATTGGTGTTTAACACTTTTACTGCCATGTCCACTTTAACCATATATGGAGGACCTCTACGTATGCCAGTATGCGAGGAAGTTTAATAAGATGTATGAAATACTTGAAACTCTGTCATCTGATTAATTGTCGGAAAGGGCTCTCTGAGCCCTTTCCAAAAATTAATCAGATGGTAGGTTAGATCTGCGCATACCAGAACGTACAGATAATTATCATAAAATAGGTACCAATAGTCGCTTTCGGCAGCGAAAGTGTTAGGGTCACATATTTCTGCACAATAGCTGAACATGACCACGACAGTTTTACGGGTGGGGGAAGCCGGAGTATCCGGAAAAAAACACCGTGCAGCTGCAAGCAACTGTCAGCCCTACAACATACTAACTCCACACAAGCAGTGTTAGCATTGGTTGATGACAAGAGCACCATCGACGTGCACAACGCCTTAGTACACAACGCCACCGTGCCCCCACATGGGCAATGGAGTGAGGTATCTTACGCAAGGACACAACGCGGTTACCGCTGGTGGGATTCGAACCGAGGACCTCTCGGTCTGCAGCCTGCTTCTCTACCTACTGAGCCACCGTGCCTTCCGTATGCAGATTTAACAAAGTTATATAGAATAGAATCAGCGCCTGAGTGTGCGACGTGCATCCCAGAAGTGGATGTGATTTGGCGGTACTCATTTCTTCTTTGGCGGAGGGGGTGGTGGAGGAGATTCCTGGATTGTTGACGGTGGGGCTGTGGTTCCGTCTCAATGATTTCTTGAGTTACACTGACGTGAATTTTTCATCAATTCTAGTCATTTATTTATTTATTGTGGTTTAATGACACTTTTGGCAGCCAGGGTCACCTCATGTCGGGCAGATTTACTCGTGGAAGAAGTCGGATTACCCGGAGAGAACCACCGAGCAACGGCGAAGAACTGCCAGACTCCCCAACGTACTACACACAAGCAGGGTTAGCATTGGTCGAAGACAAATGCACCATCGACGTGCAGTACGCCTTAGTAAACAACGCCACCGTGCCCAGTGTGGGCAATCGGGATGAAGTGCCTTGCCCAATGCCGAAACGCAGTTATCCTGGGGGATCGAATGACTGGGGCCATGATGACGAAATAGAAATGAAGCACGCACGAATTGAGCCGGGTTGTGCTTTTAATCCACAAGACGAAGTAACCGAGTTTGAACAGACTCAAGAAGATAAAAACCTTTATGTTTAATGGTGTGCGTGCTTAATGAAAGCCTCGAATGTGGCGATGAGACTCTTTGGCCATTTTTGCTTGTGTCAGAATTGTTGTAAAGCTATAGATAAATGTCGGTGAAATGTATTTGATTTTAAGTCTATATATCCTCTATAATAAACTATGTCATTTAACCCGTTGAACTCTAGTGGTATCTTCCAAACCAGTTCAACGACAGCAATCAGAAGGGTTCATATTCATTATTTGGGGTAGACCAATCAATATTTTTAACGTGCAGCCTCTGGCTGCACGTTGAAAATATTGATTGCTCTACCCCATACATTTTTCCTGAACAGCCATCCTATTTAATAACGTTATGATGTATCATGTCCCGGTCCGGAAAAGCGGTCGCAAGTGTTCAGTGGGTTAATGGGGTGGTCCAACAAAACCTTCGACATTTTTTTAAAATTCCAACAATGCCGTAAATACGAATTAAGTTATAAGGAGTGAATTTTATTTTATACCATGCTCGCCTTTGTTACTACCTGTGAAAAGCCTGTATGTTAAATTTTAGCTTTTAACCCCACTACCGGTGTAAAGCTTCTACTGCGGTTAAAAAAAATTACACCAAAAGTTGGAAGTTTATATAACTTGACTTTTGGCATGACGCAGTTTGCCAACATCATTATATTCACATTTCGCGATGTTTCATTCAAACATATGACATTTTGCGGTACTATCTACTACGTGCAATGGCTTAAGTTTAAAATGCTTACAAATAGATATTTAAAATAAAATTTATGAATTGTTAATAATAATTTGACTAAAAACCAAGGTAAATTCAATCAACTTTGACGATTTGTCGAGCTGTCAATCAAGCATTCATATGGAACCGGTAGCACTGCCCACCGGCGCAGATGTAAACAAAGCAAACCCGCGTGTTTGCGACAGAAAGTATCGTTTTTCGCCATTTTAAGTGACAAAGTCGATTATTTATTAAGAGCATTGAATATAAAAAAAAAACAAATAGGTGCTAGTGCAAGCCGAGAGGTTATTACCATTATCCTACTCGTGGTTTAAATCTTATTACCGGCCCTAGTACCTATTCATTCTATATAAATGTTCCCAACTTATACATATTTCAGTAGCAAGAGAAGTTCTGTTCTGAGCAGGAATATCCCAATGGCTTCTTAATCCGAGAAGCCTGTGATTTGATGGTCAGCAGAGGACTGCTTGAAATGATAACATGTGACATGCATTAAGGAAACGTCCAACCTAACTTTTGGTTAACCCTTTGAACTCTAGCGGCCGTTTTTCCGGCCAGCAAAATGATACAGCATACATGTCATTAAATAGGATGGCTGTTCAGTAGGAAATGGGTGGGATAGACCAATCAATATTTTCAACGTGCAGCCCCGAGGCTGCACGTTGAAAATATTGATTGGTCTACCCCAAATAATGAACATGGACTCTTCTAATTGCTGCCATTGAACTTGTATGGAATATACCATTAGAGTTCGAAGGGTTATTAAATTTCAGATAATTTTCTCCAAAGTCCTAAAAAGCCAGAAAGAATAACCACAATAAACTGTATATGAAATTTAGAAAATGAAACACAGATCATGCGGAAACTAATATTTGCCATGGAACTGTTAACGTGTGGTAGGAAGCACTGCCTGAAACCAGTTGTTGTACAATAAAATACCTTAAATTTACTGAATAGATATATTCTGAAATCCTTCTAGTACAGACTCGGGGAAATCTTTTTCTCATTCTTGCAAGGAACGGACAATAACACTAATTGTAATTTAGGGTATTGAAATTTCACAAGACCTTCAATTTTTCTTGTGTTTGTTTTCTTGACGTTCACCAAGGATCAAATCCACACAGTCCACAAGAACAAGTAAGGAGTTATGAAAGAGTGCATCAGTGTAAAATTAAGAATATCCATTATGGCTTTTATCAGTCTTCGGTGATTTTACAGAAGACTTACATCAGGCGACTTCGTTAAGTAAGAAAGCATGGATTATAATTTATTTGTGTGCATGGTTTGGTATGCTTCATTTGTTTTGAAACTATCGATCTTCTCTAGTTGAGGTTTGCGGAGGCTTGACTCTTGCTTACTCGTGAGATTTAACCCTGTACCCAACGTAACGTCCAAAACCGGCCAGCGTTATTCTCAGAAATCGCCAGTTAATTTTTATTATTTTTTTCATTTTTTGTCTCAAAAACGTAGCTTATGACCCCTCGTTGGAACGAGCTCGTCGAGCTCGTTCCAATGATGGGTCATAACCTATGTTTTTGAGACAAAAAATGAAAAAAATTAATTGTTGAAGAATTGCTTTTGCAAGTGTCGTCTGCTTTTCATGTTAGGTAAAGGGTTAAGAACATTAATAACTGCTCTACTTACCAATTCTAATTTTATAGGCAGTAAATTACAGGCCTGAACACTATCACAATTACGTTGGCTATTAAATTCATTTACCTAAAAACATCTGAAATGGTGTGGACTCATTTCGGTAATTCGTATGAATAGTGTCCGCCAGGTGGCCTCCTTTCCGTCAACAATTTGTACAATAAACCTAAATTTTTGCAACAATTTGGTGTCAATAGCGATCAAAACAACGTGGATCCATCTTACACACAATGCAGTTGTGCAAGGGAGAATTTAAATTTACGATGGTACTAAATTTCTCTATATTTGAACAGAAAAAGAACTTTCTGAAATTTTGGTCTCCTTATTCGATCAGCTAACTTCACCAAGCCTCCTTTACGTCGCAAATATACTTCAGATAAAATCAAATTATTTTTTCGTATATATGCAATTGTTAGGACTGCAATGCATGGTGATGTGAACATATTTTTTTGTTTTCAAACTTAATTTTCTAGTTTTATGTTTTGCTCATCGGAAACAACCAAATAATGGTAGCTCGAATCGGTGGCATATTAATCTCTCGCTGAAATTAGGTTAACTTTCTGCAGTCTTCGGATTCAACATGGCAACTAAGTACTGTATCTCGCAATTATTACATTGTAAGTTGAATATTTCCTGTGTTATATATTACATCACAGATTTGAAAACATCAATGAAATGTATGCAGATTATTCATTTATTGGTGTTTAACACTTTTACTGCCATGTCCACTTTAACCATATATGGAGGACCTCTACGTATGTCAGTATGCGAGGAAGTTTAATAAGATTTATGAAATACTTGAAACTCTATTATCTGATTAATTATTGGAAAGGGCTCTCTGAGCCCTTTCCAACAATTAATCAGATGGCAGGTTAGATCCGCGCATACCAGAACATACAGATAATCATCATAAAATAGGTACCAATGCCAGGTCATAGGTATCCTCAAATACTGAAATGAGTCGAAGAGTCGTATGTGCGAGTCACTCGATCGAGCAATTGCTCTATGGCTCATTTGCTCGATGGAATTCGAATCGTTCGAGCAGTATGTGGAGTCACTCGATCGAGCAATTGCTCTAAGGCTCATTTGCTCGATGGGCTTCGAGTCATTCGAGCAATGATTTTCAGTAACTGCCCGATAGCTTATAAGGGATATTTGGGATAGGTATGCCTCGTAATACAGGTAATAGTATCCTCAGATAAGTATCCTCGATAGGTATCCTCAAATAATACAATGCCGGGCCATAGGTATCCTCAAATACTGAAATGAGTCGAAGAGTCGTATGTGGAGTCACTGGAACGAGCAATTGCTCTATGGCTCATTTGCTGGATAGAATTCGAGTCGTTCGAGCAGTATGTGGAGTCACTCGACCGAGCAATTGCCCCAAGGCTCATTTGCTCGATGGGCTTCGAGTCGTTCGAGCAATTGCTCGCTTATTGGCTTTGGGAATGTTTTTTGATATACACAAGGGAGATAACTAAAAATCCGATTATGGGAAATCAAGCAATCTGATTGGTTAGTTATAATCTATATAAATGAGCTAGATACAGGAAACTACAAGAGTACTTGGAATAGGGTCAGAACTAACAAGAATAGACCAGAGATTGCTAAATATAGTAATAATAAGCAAAGCTGTTCCAGTTGATATGCTCTTCTACGCTACTGGAGTATACTCCAGGGCAAAGGAACATGGCTAGATAGATGAAAACTATTGTGTATATAGATAGAAGCAGAGAATTCTGAAAGAATTCGAAATAGTACAACTTGTCGGGTTTATTTGGGTAATTCTACAAATCGGGAATTTACTCTTCTACAAAGGAACACACCCTCCGAACATACCCCCGTCTTGTTAAAAAGTTTTGGGTCACATAGCAACCACGTGCTACCATAGAAACCAAGATGGCGGCCTTCAGTATACAAAATGGACGACGGAAACACGTATCGGAAACACGCATGCGCACTCACACCACGTATCACTATGGAGATGACGTCACAAGATGGCCGCTCACGCGGGTTACCATGACAACCAAACATGGCGCCACCAGGTCACGTGACTATGACGTCACTTCCCCCTCCCCCATTCCCTCTCCCCAATGAGGCCCGGTCTCCACATCTCCTACTACTACTCTTGTTAGAAGGTTTCGGGTCACATAGCAACCACGTGCTACCATAGACACCAAGATGGCGGCCCCCAGTATACAAAATGGACGACGGAAACATGTATCACCCTAACAACACGCGCAGCGCATGCGCACTCAACGACGTATCACTATGGAGATGACGTCACAAGATGGCCGCTCACGCGGGTTACCATGACAACCAAACATGGCGCCACCAGGTCACGTGACTATGACGTCACTTCCCCCTCCCCCATTCCCTCCCCCAATGAGGCCCGATCGCCACATCTCCTACTACGTAGGTACACATCATCACATATATATTTCCGTTAGACTACTATTATTTATTATTATTATTATTCTTTATTGTGTTTAAGGTCACATATTTCTGCACAATGGTTAATTATGACCGCGACAGTTTTATGGGTGGAGGAAGCCGGAGTATCCGGAGAGAACCAACGAGCAACGGTGAGGAACTGCCAGTCTTCCCAACGTACCAACTCCACACAAGCAGGGTTAGCATTGATCGAAGACAAATGCACCATCGACGTGCAGTACGCCTTGGTAAACAACCCCACCGTGTTCCATGTGGACAATAGGGACCAAGTGCCTTGCCCAATGCCATAACGTAGTTACCCCTGGCGGGGATCGAACTGTAGACCTTTCGGTTGGAAGTTCAATTCCGTAACCACTGAGCCACCGCGCTCCCAAATCTAGTCATGGCTGCTCTATAGCCGGCGGACTACTATTCCTAGAAATGTTAGACCTAGGACTATAATTCCGCGGAATAATAGTCCAGAGGGACTAATTTTCCTACGGACTTCCATTCCTGTTACACCGGAACATTCCTTGTAAAACACTGCTGCTGATTTTTCCCGGTCGTTGAAGACCCGGCCCTCAACGCTGAACACCGGAACAAACACAAATTGTCCGTATATAATAGGCCGTGTTGTTCAGAAAATTGTAAACTAACTAATGCTTTATTGTCCATGAGGAACATTGGCATATTCATTGGCGATCCAGTCAGGTGATCTTCCATTTTCGTCACATAAAAAGTAAAATTACTGATTCATTCCACTATCCACTTTGTAGATGGTCTTCTTTGTCGAACGTGCTCCAAAAAGTCTTTATCCTGAAAAGTGTATATACAATTTGGAAATCCACGCGATCTTTCACTAAAAGTGGTTCATCCAGAGCACGTGCCCTGTTCGAAGAAGCTTGGAAATGTCGTAAGTCTTCTGTCTCTGCCTGTCGAACAATAAATCCAAAGCTTAAGTTCACTTTAACCCTTTACCCAACGCAGACGATATCAAAATTTATTATTTTAAAAACAATTTTTTTAAAAAATTTCAACAAAACCATATCATGTGGCCCCTCATTGGAACGAGCTCTACGAGCGCGTTCCAAAGAAGGTCACATGATATGTTTTTGTTGAAATTTTTCGAAAAACAAATTTTTTTCAGCTGCAGAATTTGCATATTACGCGGCGGATGCGGGCGATTCTTTGGGTAAATGGTTAAACTTAACTCGTTGCGCTTCGAAGATGATGTTGATAAGACCAATCTCTTGAAATTGGCTTCACGGAAATTGTAAACATCATGGACAGGCCGGTCTGTTTGTTGATGGGTACGAATGCCACCCCAATGCTGGCGGTTCCATTCTCTCCAACAAATCCTTATCGACGTCGGTAGGGTCGATGCCATGGATCTTCGTAGCTTGACGTTGGATTTTCGATGCTCTCATTGAAGTCGCTGATGCATTCTTCCGTCTAGGTGCTCTGTGTACTGTCGTATTATTACGATTGAAATGGACCAGTTGCTGAAACTCCTCACCACACGTCGCGCAGGAATTCGACGAGCGACACGTCTTGTTTTGCTTCTGTAAATCTTACTTTCTGGTGTTAGGCTTAAAACAAAACTCACAATAAAATCTTTTAGCTCTGTCGTCAGTTGAATGTACCCCGAATTCGTGTCTATTCCTGCCCAAAACGTTAATGAATGATTTGTCACAAAACGGTAATAAAACCCAGCTCCTGTGTGACTTTTCTGATGAACGTCGCGGACATCTGTTCATGAGAAGGCTTTGGAACAAACACCGCAGACAACATCTTCCACTCGACCATGTGCAGTCGCTTCGTGTTTGTTTCTATTGAACACATAAACAATAATAATTGCTGCCAGGCCGTTTGTTATCGTTACAGTTAGTCCCTTGAGATCCAATGTGTTCTATGTGCCTACTGGCACATAGAACACATTGGAACTCAGGGGACGAGTGTTTATGACTGATCCACGGGGTGGACACGGATCTCATTAACAATTTAGAGGTAATCTTCCAGTGGATGAAACACCCGTTGAACTCAGTAATTAAGTACAAAGAATTGAAATAAAACCAGGAGCGGCGGGACCGGGGGGCTGGGGGCGGGGGTTCAGCCCACCCACTTTTTTGCCGAGCCATGTTTTTTGTATTTATATATGTTAACACAACCAATGATTGGTGAAACAAGGGGCGGATCCAGAACCTCACCCATTTTTTTCACTAGCTATGTTTCACTCGTACTTGCTCAGTTTCGATGGATTTCCGATCATTTTAAATTTTGCAGTAAGTGGCAGCAAACGCTAAAATTGTACACAGTCTGTTAAAAAAATCGGTTAACTGAAGTAGATCGTAATCTTACAGACTTACAAGTACCAAATCCCCCCCCCCCCCCCCCCCGACAAAATAATCCACAGACAGTATAATTGCTGTTAACGTCTGGTTAACGATCAAAGCTGATAAATAGACCTCACCTGTATGCTTTACCGACGTTTTTTAACGGCTCTTCAAGTGTGAAATCTTTCAAATACATCTCCTAAAAAATCTCAAAATATCGTCTCAAATGCATGGAAATGGGGGTTTTGTGGCCCAGGAATTTAAAATTTTCATACGGCGGGCCGAGCCATGGTCGGCTCGTCATACCGACGACCATCTATCGCCCGATCCAGACCCCACTTTCAAAATCGTTCCGCCGCCCCTGAAAACGTAGCAATGTTTGCGAAACTTTACGAATAAAACTAGACACTTCAAGAATACAACAAGTAAAAGTACTTACATTTAAAAAATGTTTTGTCGTGAGTTTGACATTAATGAAGCAACAGGTATAACCTGGTATACTTTAAAAAAAAAAATGTATTGATAGTGGTTCGCGGATTCATTAGGTCGAAGGGTTAAACAGTTCCATGTACAATATGCCATATCAGCCCGTAATCTACGAAATTACCCACAAATTCTGTTGAGCTTGGAACGTGGCTTATTTTCTCCAACTAAAGTCTAAACAAATGGAAAACTATGGATTTTTTTGGTTACTAATTAACTAGATTTTTTTAAGCTTATTAATTTCAAAAGGATTGACACACAAGTTATACAACTTATATTAACGTCTTTCCGTGGTCCAGTGGCGCGTGTGTATGGAATAAAGGGTTCACATCGCATACTGTGAGGTTAAATTTTCAACTTTGAGTAATTACGAACATATTCGTTAATTGATGTGTGTAAAAATACCTTAGTCTCTGTGGTATTAAATGATTCACAGCACAACTCTGGTCCTTAATTTGGAAACCCCGTTCGTCTCTTTTCGCAAATTCGCAAATAATAAACTTGTATCGAAGTATGATGCACCATTTGTGAATCTTATCTTTGCAGCAGGGAACACCGGTCCTTATGACAGTGGTCTCCCTCGGGGCCTCTCTAATTGTCCAAACAAAACTATCAAAATCGTGTTTCGAGCTAGATGACATTAACCAAGAAAATACACGAGGGTGGGGAAGGGGAATGTTGAAGTTAAAAATAGTGAAACTACATGCCTAACGGGTGATAGATGCCTTAACTGACAATAAGACCCCCCCCCCCCCAATACAAGCGAAACATCTAGACTCAATACAAATCTGTATTGAGGGTAGTAACCGCACGTGCTGTCATTCAGTTCAAGAGAGAACATTTTCCCCCCACTCACCGAAAACAGATTGCACATATTGAGGCCACCATATGGATAACAGTAATTAAATATTAAGCAAATCACCAACACGGCGAAATAACTGACACTAGATATTATTTTGCCATGATGATATTTTTATGAAGGCCTTCCGAGAGCTAAACCTGAAAGGTAATTCAAAGAAAAACACAGTTGCTATATAATTCGGCGATTTTTGGACAAGTAGAACAATGAATGGTGATTATATCATGGCGTCATGATCTTCATCCATAAAAAAAATCAATTCACAGACGCCGACTGATTTTCAAAATATACTGTACGTGGAGAGTGTATTATCACTAACTCACCTGCAGAGTGGAGATTCCACTCAACAATAATTGCAAATTTGTTACTAAGCATAACAAACACAAGCAAAGTTCCAGCCAATGGACCTCCGGGTTATACCCGGAGGTCCATTGGCTGAAACATTGCTTGTGTTTATTGTCCATATGTACAGAATTTGAAAGTGATACGCATATGCCACGTTCGGTGTTGCTCTTGTTGTACTGTTTTTCTGCCATGCCACGAAATCACATAGGCCATCATTGAAACATATCTGTTTATGGGTACCCTTCCATCACTATCCCCCCACCCCTCCAGTTCGATATCCCAGATTAGAAATGCTGTATACATTTTCAGGTCATCATATTGTAGGTTCATTTATTTAACCCTTTGAATTCCAGAGGGCGCGTTACAGCCCCAAGGCTGCACGTTGAAACTATTGATTGGTCTACCCCCGAATAATGAATATGGACTCTTCTAATTAAACCCGGAGGTCCATTGGCTGAAACATTGCATGTGTTTTTTTGTCCACATGTACAGAATTTTAAAGTGATACTTTGCGTGATAACTCCACTCACCGGGTGATTTAGTTACAATCCACTCTCAATGAAGTGTATGCGAATACGTTAAGGTGGGGAGGAATATTGTAAGATACACTGGTTATTACCACGACGTGGTTTTCCGAGATGGTGTATTGAAGCCTAGACCACGTAACGGGCTCGTCGACAGTGATAATATCTTATATGAAATTCTTAACCCCTAAGTATTTTCTAGATTTTTTTTTCATAAAATCAAGTTATGGCTGCTGTAAATTGAATTCAATAAGATCTGGCATCCATAAATTACTACTGAAAATTAATATTTATATGCATATTGTTTGCCCTCAAATTACAGCATTTTATCGCTAGTATTCGAGTGGGCATTTCATTCTGGATTGGTACATTCACTTGCTGCGGGTCCTGGGGGGGGGGGGGGGGGGATTTGATCATCCCCTACTAGGCTGGTCCTCAGGTGGCGGATAGAGGACGGCCTGCTCAGTTGGGCAGGTTTGCTGGTTTATAATTAGCAGGTTTGTTCAATTGAGCTGGTTTGCTGCGGAATATACGAATACGCAGCCCCGGACCAAAATGGTCAACCCTGCTTATACCATCTTGCAGGCGCCTTGTTCTCCCGTGAGATGCGATCCGAAGGCCCCGGAGGAAGGGATCCTGACAGTTGAGAACAGACTGGGTCCCGGTTAGGACAAATCTCCAGGATGGAGATCAGGTCGTAAACACTGCTTTGACCCTGATCTATATCATGGAGGTACCTGTTCAATACACTGTTTTGGCCCGAACTTCGGGAGTAGAAGGATGGTCGGAGGGTCGGTTCTGGCCAATCGGGAGCCCCCACCTCAAAAGTACTGGGTGTCACGTCAAAACTTTGAACACTAGCAAGGGAGTTATAAGAACTCCCGAACGATCTGACATGGAAGAAAATGAAATTACATGTGAATTGAAACCTCAGGGAATCACCTCTGTAAAACGTATTGAAATTAACAAACAAGGAAACAAAATTAGAACTAACACCTACATCTGCACCTTTGATGACAAAAGGCCCCCCCCCCCCCCCCAAGTCAATTAAGATTGGTTACTTGAACGTCAGAGTGGATTTGTACATCCCAAATCCACTGCGATGTTTCAAGTGCCAAAAGTTTGGACATGGCCAGGATTCTTGTCGTGGCAAGAAAATATGCTTTAAATGTTGTCTCAACCATGAAGATCTTTGTAACACTACAGACTATAAATGTGTCAACTATCAGGGCAATCACGTGTCATCATCTAAGGATTGCCCTGTATGGAAAAAGGAAAAACTTATACAAAAAGTGAAGTGCGAAAACCATAGTAGTTTTAAAGAAGCAAGAGAAATTGTAATGTCAATGCCGTGGATGAATTTACCACCATCATCTTATGCAAATGCTATTAATCATCCTGCAACAACTACAAAATCAGTACAATGTCAAACAGATCTTACATGGTTTGATAATATACAACCAAAACCTTTAAACCCATTCAGTATAATACAAACAACAAATATGAACAGTTCATCCACTCAAACTAAAACAACTGATAGTAAAAACAAAGGAAAAAAGGTTAGTGAAACGTCAAATGATCATCCACAAACTAGTCAACGTCAGAGTCAGAGTCAAAGTCAAAAAAGTTGAAAAGAAAAAAAGAAAACTCTTTCAGATCGAATTCCCAAATTTTCTAGAGATGTTGTCACTAGAAATAGATTTGAGGCCTTCGATGAAATGTCTGTGAACGAATGTCTCAATGAAACATTTTCAGATAATCCCCTTCCATCATTGCAGAGAAGGTCCCCGTGGAGAACATCTCCAAAAAGAACAACGGGGGCAATTTCGCCCAAATGACCACCCTCAAAATCACCAACAAAGCATGGATAGCACACCTAAACAAAACATAATACAATGGAATTGTCGAGGTTTAAGAGCTAATGTTAATGAACTAGGTCTTCTAAGCCAAAAATATAAACTTGCTGCTTTTTGCCTGCAGGAAACTCTTTTAAAGAAACCTGCAGCTCAGGATCGTTCAGTCTTTAAATATTATAGTTCGTATAATGCCTGGGTAGATGAAACTGATCTTCATGCTCGTGGTACGCCTGTCTTGGCCAGAAACGACATTATTCACAGTTCTGTTCCATCACAATCAAATTTACAGGCTGTAGCGGTACGCGTGACCTTAGACAAGACAGTTACGTTATGTTCCTTTTATGTGGCACCAAATAAACCACGTCAGCTGAATGATCTCGAGCTGCTGGTCAAACAACTCCCAACTCCATACGTGTTGCTGGGTGATTTTAACGTGCATGGCCCTATTTGGGGTAATTCCTGCAGTCAGGAAGATGTAAAAGGTAAAACTGTAGAAGAGTTCATTACTAAATATGACTTGTGTTTGTTTAATGATTGTTCAGACACTTATCTGCACCCCGCATCTGGTTCGTATACATCAATTAATCTTACAATTGCATGCCCTTGTGTCTTCCTTGATTATTCTTGGAAGATAGAGATGACTTATGCGGGAGTAATCACTTTCCAATTGTGATGGAGAGTGTAGTTCCGGCGGATGATAAGAGAGTGCCGCAGTGGAACTTTAAAAAAACTGACTGGGACACTTTTTCGTCGCTTTGTTCTGAACTCCTCACTCGAGAGAAATTTCAAGATAGTGCTGACCAAATAGAACATTTTACAAACGAACTGCTTGACATTGCAAACACAGTCATCCCTAAAACCTCGGCAAATACAAAACGTTTCACCAAACCATGGTTTGATAATGAATGTAAAAAGGCTATAAAAGATCGCAAGAAAGCTGAAAGGGAATTTAACAAGTCACCAACCACATGTAATTTAGATAAACTTCGTATAAATCGGGTAAAAACAAGACGACTTATAAAACAAAATAGAAAAGTTTTTGGGAATCTTACGTTTCTAAGATTAACCAAAACACCCTCATCACTAAAATTTGGAAAATGATTAAAAAGATTAAAGGAAAAGAAACAAAATCAACTGTACAGCACCTGAAGGAAAGCAACACATTAATTATATCTAAAACAGAAATTTCAAGCACTTTGGCCTCCACATTTTCTAAACATTCGTCGTCTGAAAATTGTACACCTGAATTTACTAAAATTAAAAAACAGCAGGAAAACCAAAAGCTCAAATTTACCTCCAACACTTTAGAGGATTATAATGAACCTTTCTCTATGGAAGAGCTAAGTAACTCTTTACATAGAGCAAAAGATACTGCCACTGGACCCGATGAAATAGATTACAAACTTTTGAAAAACATGCCACATTCATCACTTGAACTTTTGCTTCAATTTTTAATGACATTTGGGTGACTGGCCAGTTTCCACCATCCTGACGTAAAGCAACAATAATTCCTATTCCAAAGCCCGATAAAGATCACAGCAACCCAAGTAATTATAGACCTATTGCCTTAACAAGTCGTCTGTGCAAAACCATAGAGAGGATGATCAGTGACCGACTTGTCTGGTTTCTGGAATCGAACAAGCTACTTGAGAATATTCAGTGTGGTTTCAGGAGCCAGAGAAGTACTGTGGATCATTTGGTCAGACTTGAAACGTTTATTAGAAATGCCTTCGCCAGAAAAGAACATGTGGTCGCCATCTCCTTTGATCTGGAGAAGGCATATGATACAACGTGGACGTATGGAATTTTAAAGGATCTTTTTAACATGGGGTTGAAAGGGCGTTTGCCTCTTTTTATTGAAAACTTTTTAAAGGACTGCCAATTTCAAGTTCGTGTTGGGTCAACGTTATCTGATCCTCACGAGCAGGAGTTGGGGGTTCCTCAGGGAAGTATTTTATCCGTTACCCTGTTTTCGATTAAAATTAACAGTATCATCGATGCAGTTGAGAAAATGGTAGATTCTTCATTGTACGTCGATGACTTTTTAATCTGCTATAGCAGCAAAAACACGAATGCTAAAGAGCGCAAACTTCAGCTGTTTTTAAATAGGATTCAAAAATGGGCCACAGAAAATGGGTTTAAATTTTCAAAGTCAAAAACAAATTGTGTTCACTTTTGTAAGATTCGGAAACATCACCTTGAACCGGAGTTAAACATCAATGGGAGTCCCATTAAAGTGGTGAAGGAGGTGAAATTCTTAGGTTTACAACAAACTGAATTTTACCTCCCACATAAAACAACTAATAGTTAAATGCAAGAGAGCGCTGAACCTACTGAAGATTGTTGGTAGCTCTGACTAGGGTGCTGACCAAAAACATTACTCCATCTGTATCGATCACTTGTTCGATCAAAATTAGATTACGGATGTATAGTTTACGGTTCTGCAAGAAAGTCGTATCTCAAACCACTTGATGCAATTCATAATCGTGGTATTAGAATTAGTCTAGGTGCTTTTCGAACACCACCAATAGATTCAATGCTTGTTGAAGCGGAGGAGCCCTCTCTGGAAAAGCGCAGAATTAAACTGTTTCTCCAAAATGTTTCTAAACTTTTGGCTAATCCATCAAATCCTGCTTATAATTGTGTTTCAGAACCTCAAAATGTTGACTTTTTTAGCCGACATCAGAAACATATTCCTCCATTGGGAATTAAAATTAAACCCCACATGGAGTCTGCCAAAACTGATTCTGATTCGATGAAAGAAAACCGTAAATCACATATTCCTCCTTGGCATCTTAAAAAACCTACAGTTATACTGGACCTTGCTTCTACCAAAAAATCTGATACCAATTCCTTGCAGTTCAAACAAAAATATGCCGAAATAAAGTCCAGGTATAGTACATATACAGGACCCAGTCACCAATGCTTGGGGTGAAAGTCCTCTAAAATGGGCAACATGTTGATCAACGATTGACTAAACTTGACTTCATCTCCATGTTGTGTCACGATTAGCCATGGTGCATAAATATGTGACGTTAACCACCAACAAACAAACAAACATAGTACATATACAAAGATCTATACAGATGGTTGTAAAGATGGTGACAAAGTATCATCAGGCTGCTGTTACTGATGATCATATCACCTCAATCAGAATACCGAATCAGAGTTCTATTTTCACAGCTGAAGTTAAAGCTTTACAACTCGCACTTGAACACATCGAGAATGTTCAGGAAAAAAAGTCGATTATGTTTTCCGACTCACTTTCCTCTTCACTTGCTTTACTCAACCCCAAGTTAAAGAACCCTCTTATTTTGTAACTTCGTGAGGCGTTAACAACTCTCATGTCTGACCGATATGATCTCGCGTGTTGCTGGTTACCCGTAAATGTAGGTATCGCTGGTAACACCAGAGCAGACAGTGCAGCAAAACAGGCTTTAACCAAGCCTCTCGCTGATTTTAAGATTCCGTTCAGTGACTTCAAGCCTCATATCAGTATAACATCAAATCTATGTGGCAGGCGGATTGGGATGGAGCGACAAATAACAAGCTCCATCGCTTCCGACCAACTATTACAGATCACTACCCGTCAAGTAACCTTTGTAGAAAGGATCTTGCAGTTTTGACGCGATATCATATTGGTCATACACGATTTACACATTCCTTTTTGTTAGAGGGTAATATGCGACCAGAGTGTGTTCCCTGCCAGCAGGTGTTGTCAGTGGAGCACATTCTTTTACATTGTACTGATTTTAATCTTGTTAGACGACAGTATTTTTAATGTTGTGTCTCTTCGCGACCTTATTTTATAATACTAATCCACATAAAGTTTTGTCGTTCCTGAAAAAAATCAACCTTTTTAATAAATTTTAAATTATTTGTTTTTATTATTTCACATTCTCATTCATTCAGGGTTGATTTATGCAGCATTTTCTGAACACTTGATCTTATTTTCACCTTACTGTGTTCATTGATTAATTTTATTCCTCAAACTTCATATTTCGTTGATTGGTTTTTAATTACCTCGTGGCAAATGGTGATCTATTTTAGAATTCATACCTTTCATCGCCACGATATAGCCTTAGCTGCTGGTGTGGCGCAAAGCACCAATAAATAAATAACTTGTTGCGGGTAAAGCGTCATATTTCTAATCATTATAAGTATCTGCTATCGTGCCCTCGTGACACAAAACAGCTCTGTTGATAGTTCACAAAAAGGACCCCATAAGTAGTAGATGTGGAAATCAGACCTGGTTAACCAGAGGAGGCCTGGAGGAGGCCCTGAAGGGGACGAACCTCCTCCGAGTAAGGGGTCGAAGGAGGTCACGGGGAGCGGCGAATGAGGAAAGGGTGCGGTTATATTTTTTAAAAATATTTTTTTTTAATAATTTTATTTGAATGACGTAAAACCCCCTCACAATTGAATGACGTAGCATATAATTCAAAAATGTTAATTGCTATGACGTCATACCCGTCACCACGCCCACCTCCTTATGCTGATACAAGTATAAATATTTATAACTATTTATAACTTGAATGACGTATGATCATTTAAATGAAACAAGTAATTAATTTTAAATTAAATTTAAATGGCGTTACATTGAAAAGTGCTAACAATACTTCCTCCGGGTAGGGGAATAAAAGGAGGTCATTTGGAGGGGTGAAGGACGTAAGGTTGCGGTCATATTTTTAAAAAAATAACTTTTTTAACAATTTTAATTGCTATGACGTATACCCCTAACAACTGAAGGAATTAGCAGATAATTTTAATTGCTATGAGGTCATAATTTCACAAGCAATTGAATGACGTATGATCATTTAAATGAAATTTTAAATCATTTAAATGGCGTAACAAGCTGGTCTTCAATAATTTCCGTTAAAGAATCTGTCAAATGGGTAATTAATTATAAGGTGTTTCAATTTATTTAAAAACACTTCTAAATATTTCTTGAAAATGCGAGTTGTAACAAGTTTTCTTGACACGCCAATAGTGTGTATAAACAAACACATATGAATATGGTGTAATAATTTCGAAGTATTTAAATTTATTTTTAAAACTCTCAAAATATAATTCTTTAAAAACAAATGGCATAGCAGTTTGTGAGAAGTACATGTATATGACATGCATCGATAAAGCAACTTATTCACTGCGGTCTGTCGTTTATTAAAACACCCTTAGGCAAAACTGTTATTGCAAACAATACCAGTTGTTTTAAACAAGTTCCACAACTTTTTCTTATAGAAATAATTGCTAAAGTCAAGTAAAAATAATGTCCAGCCACCATTTTCTCAACGTTGATGACAATAATTACTTTTCATTGTTAAACCCAAGTAAAACTTCTTATGAAAGTTGATAAAATTAATTGTGCCACGAAGGTAATAACCCCTCTGACTTCAATTGTTTATCGATGAAATGTATCATAGAAACACCCCGGAGATAATTGTTAACGAGCAAATGGAAAGCCACACCCCTTTGTTATAACCACTGTAAGTCTCAGCCAATCAGAGTGCAGGAAATGTCACGTGTTCAATCGCGCACCTCTCAGATTTCATTTAGTGTTTCCAATCACAACATTCAAGACTTATTCAATCTCAAAGTAAATATGGAGACAATTTCGTGTCCCGTTTGTGACAAGTTCTTTTCGGCAGTCTCCGCGCATTTACATATTAAATGAAACGAATAATTAATTTTAAAGCATTTGCTAAAAGAAATCGATTAAAAAGCCTATCAGAAAACATGCGGGGCGTCCCATCTCATCATAAAAGCCCCCCCTCCCCCCACCCTTAGCGTCTTATATCCCACCTTTATCCCACAAAATCTCACAAAGACATGAAAGAATTACAATTCTATTGTAAACGTTTTGACCTTTATCCAAAAATGTATCATAAAAGCGCGAAAAGGCCTAGTCCCCTTCCGTCGTACAAGTTTTGTACTTAAAGAGAAAATCAGAAATTCGTCAATACCCTCCTTGTCCTACCCCCCCCCCCCCCCCCTCCACTGTAAAAATTTATGTTTATTGATTTAGACCGTATTACCCAATGAACGCGTCACAAAAAATATCCTTAGGGAATGGGTACGCGACTTTGTTTTACCCAACCACAAAGGCGAGATAGGTGCTGACTTCCGGTGTTTCGAAAAAATAACCCCCTCAGGTAATCATGACTGATAAATGCAGTTTTAACAAGGTGTGTTTCCTAGGTATAGGCGACGAGCGACGCGTAGATTTGTCGCACTTTGAGTAAATCATACCTTTTTGCTGACAAAATTGATTAAACCCTGTATTTTTAATTTTAAAATATTGCAAGTTCGTCAATATTCACCCAAGACTGGAAGTCCGGGTGAAATGAAATATCGTATTTTCTGCAGAAATTCTGTTAAATTTCACCGCATAACCATCCTAATTAGTTTGTTATCACTACAAGTCTGACATAAATTAGATTTATTCATGCAGAAGCAATCTGATCACAAAAGAGTGTTCATTTGATCACGGATTTCATATTGATTAGCAATTTATTGACCAAAAAAGGTTATTTGATCACAGATTTCATATCGATTAGTAAATTATTAGTAATCAACTTCATTCGTTTTGATCTCTGGTTGGTATCGATTGTAAAAAAAAATGCAGTTTTTTTCAGGATTTTTCATTGTTTTATTTGAAGTATCTCGTGAACTACTGAGTACCAGTCCGTGCTTTCTCGGCAATTATCACACTCGTCCTCTTTCGGAAATCCTCGTAAATTACCGAACGCAACTTCGTGACGACTCGGCAGTTATGTGATCCAGTAAAAGTCGGTTGTTATTAAACGTTACATTAATAATATTTCGGATTGTGGGCCAATAAAAGTCGTACTTTATCAATAAAAATCAGGTACACATTGTTCTAATGTATTATCATGTTTTTATATCGGCATTTGCCATTTGCCATGGGAAGATCACGAGTTTTGTACAAAATAAGTGTTTACCTCAAAGTTACGTTATTGTCATAGCTGCTGATAGCGAGACATAGATACATGCTTGAAAAATGGCGTGACAGAATGACAATATAATTTTGACATGCGCTGTAGAATGGTTCAATAAATCAGATTTCATTTCGATTGTGCTGTAATGTGATGCAAATATCCCTGAACATAATTAGTTTCGACCCGTGCTGTACCGTCAATATAGACCGAAAGTGGGGAGTGACAACGGAGTGGGGAAGGGGTTGTATAGGCGGTTGAAGTCAATTGAAACGTTGTATGTGGTAATTAATTTCATTTCGATTCGTGCTCATAACCTCAAAGTGGGTAAAGTGTGGGTCTGAGTGGGGCAGTAAGTCCCGCTAGTTGAATTAACATACTACCTTGAGCGTCATAAAATCTACCAGCAGAGTGGACAACGGGTGAAATGCGCAAAAAGTTATGTCTACCAGGATTTCATGGGAACCTGCTCTCGATTTCCTAAAGTTTCAAAGATATGCTTTTACTCAATGGAACACAAAATTAACACAACTTTATGCAGGTTTGTACAGTGCAAGTTAACAAACTGTAAACCAGCTGCTTCTACATGAATAAATCTAAAATATGTATATGTCGGGCTTTCAGTAATAACAAACTATATATAATGATTATGCGGTAAAATTTAACCCTTTACCTAACCTGAAAAGCAGACGACACTTGCAAAAATAATTCTTGAATAACTAATTGTTTTCATTTTTTATCTGAAAAACATAGGTTATGACCCCTCGTTGGAACGAGCTCGACGAGCTCGTTCCAACGAGGTGTCATAACCTATGTTTTTGAGACAAAAAAATGACAAAAAAATAAGGAAAACTAATTGGAGATTTTTGAGAATAGCGCTGGCCGGTTTTGACCGTTACGTTAGGCAAAGGGTTAACATAATTTCTGCAGAAAAAACGCTATTTCATTACACCCGGACTTCAAGTCTTGGGTGAATATTGACGAACTTGTGATGTTTCAAAATTTAAATACAGGGTTTTATCATTTTTTTTTGTCAGCCGAAAGGTATGATTTACTCAAAGTGCGACAAATATACTCGTCGCCCATCGCCTGTAACTCGGGATCACAGCTTGTTAAAACTGCATTTAACAGTCATTATTACCCGAGGAGGTTATTTTTTTTTCAAATACCGTAAGCCTGCACCTAACTAGCATTTTTGGTTGGGTAAAACAATGACGCACACCCGTTCCCATGTTATATTGATGTGGCACATTCATTGGATAATAAGGTCTACACCTATGCACTTTTACAGAGGGCGGGGTGGTGGAAGGAGAGTATTGAAGAACTTCTGATTTTCTCCATAGGCACAAAACTTGTACGTCGGAAAGGGACTAGGCCTTTCCGCTGTTTATAATAAATTTTTGGCTAAAGGTCAAAACGTTTACGATAGAATGGGAGTTCTTTCACGTCTTTGTAAGATTTTTGTTTGGATAAAGGTGGGTTGTATGACGCAGAGGGGGATATTTTATGATGAGATGCTCACGTCCCGCACGTTTTGGAATAGGCTTTTTGATCGATTTTTTTTATAAAACGCTTTAAAAATAATTAAGAGTTTCATTTAAAACGTAAATGCGCAGAGATTGCAGGAAAGATCTTGTCACAAACGGAACATGAAATTGTCTCCATATTTACTTTGAGATTGAATAAGTCTTCACTGTTGCCATTGGAAACACTAAATGAAATTTGACGGGTGGGCGATTGAACACGTGACGATTTCCTGCAATCTGATTGGCTGAGCCTGTACAGTGGTAATCACAAAGGGGCGTTGCTTTCTATTGGCTCGTTACCAGTTACTAATATTGGATCTTTTAGAGCTGAGCTTAAAAGGTAATGATATTCAATTCAATGGAGAATATTTTCTACAAATAATGGGTTGTCCTATGGGCAAAAAGATTCAGTCCTAATTTTGCAAGAATTTATGTAGCGGAATGGGAGGAAAATGTCTTAAGCAAATGTGCAAAGCATCCTCTCGTATATCTCAGATATTTAGATGACATTTTTATTATCTGAGAACATTCAAAAGAAGATTTTGATGATTTTTTAGAAATTTTGAACAATTATGATGCAGGCATTAAATTAAAAGCTACTTACAGTGAAAATTCTGTTGGTTTTCTCGATGTGACCGTGTATAAAGGCAAGCAATTTCAGGCATCCGGCCATTTAGATTATAAAGAATATTTTATACCAACTGATTCACATCAATTGTTGCATACAAAATCATTTCATCCTCAACATACATTTAAAGGTATCATCAAATCACAGCTCTTTCGTTTCCACCGCAATTCAAGTGATAAGGTAAATTTCGTCGAGGCTTGTTCTACTCTATTTGGCGCCCTCAGATCGAGGGGGTACTTACTGCGTTTTTGCGAAATCTCAAACTCTGAAAAAGCTCGAAAGTCCAGTAGAAACTACAGATTTCGAACCACTGAAAATTGAACACAACAGACCGTTGCAGAATGGTAGTGGCTCGGTATTTAATTGCAAAAAGCCTCGTTGTAGATTGCATACTTTTATGCCTGATCAAAAAGAGGAATTTTCCTCCGAACAAACGAAAAATCATTACCAGGTCCGTAACTCCCTCCATTGCGATTCACCAAATATTATTTACCTTATCACTTGTAAACGCTGTCGGAAGCAGTATGTTGGTCAAAGTCAAAATCCTTTTCGAGAACGTTCTACAAGACAGAAACAGTATATAAAACATAATACTAATGCTATAATACTATAGCACCAAATTTGAACCTTCCTCCCCATTCTTTTGACGATTTCGAAATCCATCCCATTGAACACCCACAATTAAAGACACCTTTGAAGAAACGGATGAATTTAGAAAACAAACGTGAAGCTTTGTGGATCAATATTCTTCAAACCCACTGGCCATTTGGTATGAACATATCAGAGGGAGGATGCGAAAGGAGGTCGATCATTCCTTTCACTTTAACATACAACAGAATGCATATCGAAATAGCAAAAATGTTAAAAGATGAATTCAATTTAACCAAGTGCTAAATTAAATGAACCTTTGAATCTTCGACCTGCCATCGCCTATAAGGAAAACAAAAGCTTGCGTAACATCCTTGTTAGGACTAAATTAGAGCCCATTGATGAATAACATCAATTATTGCTAGTCAGCTTAACCAGTTCCTAAGCTCATCACTTAGTTTAAATCAATTTTATGTTGAAACCCATCAGGGTTCAGAAAATGAAAACAATTTTTCGGCGGCATATAACAAAAAAAAAAAAAAAAAACGTTTCAGTAGGAAATGCCTGTGCCAGTGCGAATTTTTAACCTCAAACACACACACATCCTCACTCACTCTCTCTTTCTCTCTCGCTAATCTCTCCCCGCTATCAATATCTCTTTGCATCTTTTTATCTCTGCATATCTCCAAACCCTTCACCTCTCGTTCCCACTGTGCTATTCGGTTGTTACTAGACACGTGCATTTTCGACCACAAAGAGAAGAATCCAAACTGGACCTCATGATTCAGGAGAATCATGGGCTTTTCCAGACGAGATACAGTAATTTTTCATGCCTCAGAGTGTCTCAATTTTTTGTTTCAACAGTAATACTAAAGTACTTTCATTGATGTTCTGAGAAGGGTGTGTAACCGGGTTCATCTGGCTCCACCTGTATAAACATGTGCTTTGTTTGTTGTTTCAGGGTCACAGATCGCACGACATGTTAATATTCATTATCTATTGACTAAAGCGATTTTTTTTTTGTTTTGATTGGTTGATAGATACGTGGTATGAGACCATACTCATTGAAACCCACGATACGTCCGCCCAACCACTGACAAATTTCCCATACCCAGTGGAAGCCTCGTTCCGAAATCTACAAATTGTCCATACCCCGTAGAAGACGCGTCATTCCAGTTTTACAGACTACATGTGTTATATTTTAATTTTTTATCTCCAAAATATAGCTCATCACCCCATATTGGAATGAGCTTGTTGAGTACCCTCCAATGTGGGGTTCATAAGCTATGTTTTTGAGACAAAAAAGAAAATCAATATTTTTTTTTTATACTAGTCATATCGGCATATTTTCACAAAAACTTTTTTGCACAAAAATTCCACAGAAACCTGTGTGGCTCAAGAATGGAAGATAAAAGATCTCGTGCTGTGTGTGTTCACACATGGAATAGATTGTACTTCTAAAACGGAAAGTCAATAGATAAATTCGTTACCCCGTGTCTGGTCATATAATAATAATCTTCATAATACATATTCGTTGGTACACTAGATTTATACTGTTACAATGCTGTCAACAACGTATCATATTAATTTGCAAAAGTAAATATATTCTATCTGATAGGTATACATCACCACATATATATTTCGGTTAGACTTCTATTTTCACCGTGATCGAATATCATATTATACATTACATGAATCGATTCTGTGTTCTGCTGCAATCTTGAAATGTTATACTATAGCCATACTGATGTAAGTTGTACATTTATATTGCAGGTTTCTTTTAAATATAGAATATACACTGCAAAAAATATAGGTTCTCTTTAGAACCAAATCTGGTTCTAATCTTGTCCCTGAGATGGAACCAGTTCTGTTTAAACAGTATTTATTTCAAATCAAATAAATTTATAAAGATTAACATTAAATATTAACAGAATTAAACATAAATTGAGGGGGTTTCAGCCGTAAGTTTAGAGCTTATACGAGGTTGTCTCAAATCATTATTGAGCAAAGGAGATATAAACAGCTTGCATATCGAACTAGTTTTGGTTCTATACAGAACCAAAACTGGTTCGATATGCCAACTGTTCATATCTCCTTTGTTTCAAAATGTTTGGCGACTGCGTTGAATACGCTCCAAGTTTACTGCTGAATCTACTTCAGTTCTTGTAATATTCTGTTAAAATTGAATGCTAATCTGGTAAATTTATTTGATTTGAAATAAATTCTGTTTAAACAGAACTGGTTCCATCTCAGGGACAAGATTAGAACCAGTTTTGGTTCTAAAGAGAACCTATATTTTTGGCAGTGTAGTTTTATGAACCCAATGAAAGAGTTGTTTTAATTGAATCCAGCCCGAGGTTTAAAGGTGGGTATATAAGTCTAAAATGACTCAGTTTGATAAAAAAAAAGTTTATATTAAAATCATCACAGCTGCTGGAGAGGGTTAATATCAATATCATCGTCTGACAAGTCTTCTTCTCACAAAAAGAGTTATGTTTGCAATAAATATTAGAGCAGCCCAGACTCCTAAAAAATCGGCTCAACCAACTGAGCGTTAAACAAGACGCGTCATATGTCAAACTTTTCGTCTGGATGTAGGGAATATCGTATCACTGTTGCAATTGGCAGACAGGCTGAAAGAGTTGGTATTTTTGGGATAAAAAGGTCATTTTTATATATAAAATATGAGAAATCTGATATTGGTGAAATATACTAGGAGTGTAGGTCCGTTCGCTAACATTTTCAGAATGTTTCACCGGGTTCGAATTTAAGATAAAAAAAAATGACAACTCTGATGTGATCATGGTCGCTGATTCTAAAAATCAATTTTTCAGATTTTTATGTCCAAACAATATGCTTTTTTGGTGATAAAATCGATAAAAATGAGAACTTTCATCTAATTAAATGCTTTAGTCATATCACTCAACCAAATTACTTCATAATGATCGAACATGGCCTCCATAACATACAGTACAGCCGCCGTGGATTGGTCACTTTCCACGGATGGGCAATATTTCCCCAGACGCAATATTAGATTCCAGACACTAATTACCGGAATAATTATCAAAAAATTAATTAATGAAGCACCGGGTACAACCCAGTGCTTCATTAATTAAAATTTTGCTGATGATTTGTTTTACCTAGGAAACGCATGCGTGGACATCACAGCCCACGTGTGGATTACGACCAGGCCACGGCAATTGTACTATACCAGCGATGATATTTGGCCACTTCCGGAGAAATTGTTGCATTTCGGGGACTATTCAGGTTTTTTTCTATAAAATTGTTTTGTTTCTCGAAAATATCAAGATTTCGATGAATATTCATATGGAGATGAAATCAGAGAGACTGTTTTAATACCTACCGACATTCTTACCAATCAACCAAGCATTCAACAACATGTGTCATATGTAAAAATGTTCGTTTTACCATTCACCCAACGTAACGGCCACAACCGACCAGCGCTGTTCTAAAAAAAATCACCAATATATTTTAATTATTTTTTTCATTTTTTGTCTCAAAAACATAGGTTATGACCCCTCGTTGAAACGAGCTCGTCGAGCTCGTACCAACAAGGAAGCATAGCCTATATATATCTTTGGGACAAAAATGAAAAAAATTAGTTATTCAAGAATTTTATTTTTGCAAGTGTCGTCTGCCTTTAATGTTAGGTAAAGGGTTAATTATATGGAATACCGAGTCTTTGGTCTGATTTTCCAAAAGGGTATTTTTCCAAATAAAATGAAAGAAACTCGGAATTTTTGCGTTTTATATGTTTTTTTTACTTCATATTGGTACCCATTGTGTTATGTGATAGTATACAACTCAGGAGCAATAATTTTGCATACATCATGTCTACAAAGGGAACTATGACCTGAAAAGTAGAGCTGAAATGGTTAACCGATTAATCGATTAATCAATGATTAACATCTTGATTGATCCAAAAAGTAATTGTTTGTTTAAACGTTACTTTTGAGCCACTGTATTATATGGGTCAATAAAGGAACAAACATGCTGCAAAAGAGGCAAACATTGTCACACTGACTCATATCAATTATATGAGACAGAGTAAAGCATGCAAGTTACTTGCTGACATACTTGTTTACTTGCATGATCATCATAATGTATTAATAGCTGGAAATGGTCATTCTTAACCATTTACCCATTGCGGATAGCAGACGATACTTGCAAAATACATTCATGAATTACAAAAAAAAATAAATTCTTGTCTCCAAAACATAGCTTATGACCCCTCATTGGAAGGAGCTCATATAGGCCTAGTCAGTTTTGTTTGTTTCTGTGGGTAAAGGATTCTTGCTATAAATCATCAACGGTATGGCAATTATTGAGATATCTGTTTGGACAAGTGATTAATCGGTTAACCAAGGTTAATCCACGTGATTAATCGATCCAGAAAACCCCTTAACCGTTTCAGCTCTACTGAAAAGATGAGTGCTTTCCAGTCACAAGTTGAATTTTCACATCAGTGGTGTCAGAGAGCTTGAGTTATTGCTCAGCATGTCAATTCCCTTTCCAATATTGTCTCGTGTTTATGTGAATTTCTATCATTGAACAAAAGTGAATTTCTATCATTGAACAAAGTAATCATAACAATTATGAGAACTGATGAGAGGGGGTGGACCCCAACGTCATGATGTCTCAACTTCATGCCATCATTCTTCAACTCTATGGTTGAAATTCTTGATCAGTTGAGAGCTCACCTGAGGCTGCAGCAATATGTTATTCTGGAGAACTCAAAATCATAATGGACCAGTCTGACAAGATAGAATTTCAACACAACAGGTGAGAAAGAACATTATGACGAGGGGAAATTTGTATTAACCCTTTACCCAACGTAACGGCCAAAACCGGCCAGCACTATTCTTAAAAATCGCCAATTAATTTTCATTATTTTTTTCATTTTTTGTCTCAAAAACATAGGTTATGACCCCTCGTTGGAACGAGCTCGTCGAGCTCGTTCCAACGAGGGGTCATAACCTATGTTTTTGAGACAAAAAATGAAAAAAATTAGTTATTCAATTTTTTTTGCAAGTGTCGTCTGCTTTTCATGTTAGGTAAAGGGTTAAATACCAGAATGAGATTTCTCTATATTTCATTTCTATCGCTATTAGGTGTTTAGTGTACACCAAACATGAATTCTCCATTTTTTTTATATTCGGGTAGACAGAGTGTAGCAAAACTCCCGACAAGCGCTTAGGAAGGGAAGTATTGTTCAAGTTTTCTTCTGGGATCCTCAATTGAATATCCGGTGAATTTCATAGCCACCCCCTTTCAGTACCACAGGTATTCTTCTGATGGTTAGCTGATACTGTGCAAACTATCAACTGGGCAATTGATAGATGGGTGAGGACGGGGCAAGAAACTTGGCAAGCGCCTTGGAAAGGGAGTTCTGTCCAATTTTTCAATATTATTTGCGAGGTGGGTTAGGGCGGGGTTAGGTAAGCGCCATAGAAAGTAGTGCTGTCCATTTTTTTAATATCATTTGCGAGATTCACCACTTATATAGAGTTTGGTGATAAGTGATTTATTTATCGAAACAGGGAAACGCACAGGTAGGAATTTGGAATATCAGTTACTTCATAAAATGTATCTTGACTACATGTATATGTATGTCTACGATTGTGGTGCAGTTCAAAAACGCTTTGCTCCAGACTTCCATCTTTCAGATCAATTTTTCGATTTTGATCTTTTTGACTTAGCTCAGAAAGACAATCCTGCAGTACGGTACTGGAAATTCACACATGGTGTTGGAGTGTTATTATTGTTTGTTGGCTGATTCATTGTTTTCTCCTACGATTTTATATGACATTGAGAGTATCGCTGCGACGGTCCTGTTCTACTGACAGGGCGAACAGACAAATACACGAACAAGAACAGAGACAGACCAATTCTTACAATACAAGCTAGTCTATACCCGAATGAGAGGCAGATGCCCATCACCGCATAATGTCTGACCGGTTGGGTTACCACAAGTTCATTCTATTGAATTGGCTAGAAGAGCATGTTCAGAGTACTGAAGGGGGTAGCTCATTCGTATGAAGGTTACGTGGACGAGTTCGTTGGTTTTGGAAGTTTTAACGGGGATAAGGAACAAACGTGGTGGACGGATCGTCAAAACCTCACAAGTTTTGGCCCAAACAATCTTCTATAACAACAACACAAAAATCTAAAAAAAACTATTTTTACCTAACATGAAAAGCAGACGACACTTGCAAACAAAATTCTCGAATAACTATTTTTTTTCGTTTTTTGTCTCAAAAACATAGGTTATGACCCCTCATTGGAACGAGCTCGATGAGCTCGTTCCAACGAGGGGTCATAACCTATGTTTTTGAGACAAAAATGAAAGAATAATGAAAATTAATTGGCGATTTTTGAGAATAGAGCTGTTACGTTTGGTAGAGGGTTAATAACCAAATTTCTACTTGTACAGAATTCGTGTCAACTCTATATGGTGGAAAGGGACGTCAAACATCACTGATCAGATGTAATAAAATAGCAGAAAAGCCGAATACAACAACAAACAAAAGACTGCCACCGACGGACGACAGCATCATGCTTCATCTCCTCAGATGTGTCCGCCAACTCAGAATATGGTGCGATTGCCTTCATTCACAACTCCTGCTACTAGAATTGTGCCATTATGGATTCAATTCCGAAAACAATAAAGTGGAACCCACACGAATGTCAGAGTTGCCTGAACTTCTGAATGAAATTGTTTGTTCCTGTGATGGCAATTGTATGGAGTCATGTTGTTGTAATGAAAATTCACAGCCATGCGCATGAGCCTGTGGATGGTTCGAAAATGATAGACTGCGCAGAAACAGTGTATTTCTTTTTCCCTTTAAAGAGAGTGATTAAATGGACTAATGCACATCAGAACACATTTTGAAATTAAAAAATCATATTGTGACCAGATGGGACCAGGTCTAGAATCTGTTACGAAAAACATCACGAGATTATATATATTATGAATTGTAGG
The DNA here is from genome assembly GCA_031216915.1 of Pictodentalium vernedei. Taxonomy (NCBI): domain Eukaryota; kingdom Metazoa; phylum Mollusca; class Scaphopoda; order Dentaliida; family Dentaliidae; genus Pictodentalium; species Pictodentalium vernedei. The sequence goes on from CM062291.1 coordinate 401,922,110, forward strand.
TGAGATATGCCCAATAACTATACACTAATTTTGAAAAACAGTCTTACTTTTTATCGAAAGAAGGAAATTTGAGAAAACTAAGTATATGATTTCACAACACAATGGTTATGATTTCAGGCGATATTTAGACGCCGAATTTGATATTAGAACCATCCTGTTTTTTTATAATAATTTATTTTTTCAGTCATCATTTGTTCAAAGTTCATCACTCCCCTAAAGTGTTGAAGAGCTGTTTATGACCAAGTAATAGTTAAAACTTGAAGTCATGTCACGAACTGTGCGCTTATCTAGGCTTAATTACGTGTAGGAATTGCGCGCAATTGCCATATCGGATGGCACCCAAAGCACGGCAGGTTCTCCTGGTTACTCAAAGAAAGCACATGCAATGTTTCTGCTAATGGACCTCCGGGTTACCTGGAGGTCCATTGGCTGAAACATTGCTTGTGCACAGGCCATATGTACAGAATAGGACCTCAGTTTATTCTAGAAATAGCAGTAAACTATTCTACGCACAGTATGTAGGTTGGATTTCCGAGGTACATCCACTAAATGAACCACATAATCTCACAAAAATGACTGGCTACCCGTGTGTAATTTTTCAATTTCCTACGTTTTAGTTAGGGGAGTTTCGCCGGACTACTCATGATTTCCGTTTTAGCTGACTGTCTGCTCATACCCTGTGATAATGAACGTGTAAGAAACAGATTATGTACTACAGGTTTACAATGGTTGTCACTCAAAACTCTCTGCTTTTTGTCACGGCCACTTCTTTTTTGAAATAAAAATCGCTCGAAATCCTTCAAAACTCATTTTAAAGCAGGAACAAACATAAGCCAAATCTACCCGCACTCTAACTGTGATCAAGGGGTCATAAGGTGATTTTCTTTTTTTTTTGCATAAAATCATTCAAAATCCTTCAAAACTCATTTTAACCCGGCCGCTTTTCCGGCCAGGAGCACGATACGTCAAAACGTCATTAAATGGGATGTTTGTTCAGTAAATGTGTGGGGCAGACCAATCAATACTTTCAACGTGCAGCCCAGAGGCTGCACGTTGAAAATATTGATTCGTCTACCCCAAATAATGAATATGAATATGGACTTTTCTAATTGCTGCCATTGAACTGTCTTGGGAGATTCCAATAGAGTTCAAAGGGTTAAAACAGAAAAAACATCACTCAAATAGACCTTAACCCCAACCAAGATCAAGAGGTCATAATACGAGATTAATTTGTTCATAAAATTATTCAAAATCCTTCAAAAGCAGAAAACATCACACAAACAGAACCTCAATGGGTCATATGCTTTTTTAGGAGGGTGGGGGCTTACAACTATCATTTGTCTGCAATACATGTATCGCATCCAGCACGCAACAGTCTTGACTTGACAGGTATTATTTATTTATTTATTTATTTATTTATTTATTTATTTATTTATTTATTTATTGGGGCTTCGCGACACTTTCACAGCCAGGGTCACCTCGTGTCGGACAGTTTTACGGGCGGAGGAAGCCAGAGTACCCGGGGGAACCACCAAGCAACGGCGAGCAGCTGTCAGACTCCCTACTCATTTCACACAGCTAGGGTTAGCATTGGTTGAAGACAAGAGCACTATCAATGTGCAGTACGCATTGGTACTCAGCGCCACCGTGCCCCCACGTGGGCAATCGGGATTAAGTAAGTGCCTTGCCCAAGCACACAACGTAGTTAGCCCTGGGAAACCGAACCGTGAACCTTTCGGTTTGAAGTCAATGCCGTAACCACTAAGCCACTGCGCGGCAACAGGCATCAGTAATAATTGGATAGCAAAATTTGTTACTCTATTAACTAAAATCTACTTTGCGTTTCCAAGCTGCCGGAGTTGCTGACAAAAACAAAACAGTTTAAAGCGCGTGGTATTTCTGATGATTGAGTTCAAGCCAATTTTATGAACTAAAAAATTATTGTTGCTCCATGTTATCCACAAGCTGTCCCACTGAGCTGTCAGAGAGGCGCCTGTGACAAAGCTCAGGGTAACTTTGTCAGTCGGTTAGATTCGCCAGGAATTAGTGTACGGGCATATATGTGCTCCAACTTTTGGAGACTGCCACGAGGGACAGTGACAGGGGAATATTTGTTCTGAAGACTCAACTTGGGCTGGTGTGTACTCTCTTGTACCTCTGAGGGAGGTCCTCGTGACAGTAACCATAGACCTGCTGATCAATAGGATAACGAAACAAACTCACAACAGGCACTATCTTTTACGTATAATCCAGTTACAGCTGTATTTAAATGAAAGTCGATTTTCTCGAGAAATTGGTAAGTTCCCCATACAATTCGACCAACACAAAATATTAAATAAATATATCGGCTATGGCATGATGGAGTCGAACAATACGCGGCTTTGCACGGGATGTGGGTTATGTGACACTGGACGCAATCAAGCCAACTCCCATGTCCCTTTTCCAGATCAAATTACCCACAAACGCTAAACTTCGCCCCTATTAGTATACAAAAATGTAGGAGTGCTATTACGCTATGGTTGAAGGGTTAATACGACGTCATTTGTTGGTAAAACGATCTTCAGAGGAAACCTCACCTACTCTGTTCGTTTATATACTACTCAAAGTTTGCTAAGCACCAACTCTTGGACACATCATTGTGAAATTTGCTTGTGACATATTTGCGATAGTTTTGGTGGATATGATTGAGGAATGTATTGAGATGGTCCCCAGTGTTTACATTAGCTCTCTCAACAGGTAGACTTTTCGTGACAGTCATGGAAAGCATGTACCCCTTGATTTTCATGACGTTTTCATGTACTGTCTACATGTACATGACATGTGTAGGGCATTCAATCTTCATTATAACAAAAACCCTTGTGATTTAATGATTGGATATGGCAAATGTAAATGTAAGAAGACATTTCTCTGAAGCAGAAAGGTGGCGGGCTGTAGAGATGGTGGAGCAAGGGGCTACCCATCGTCGGGTAGGTGAAGCCCATGGTGTGCACCATACCGTGATCACCAGAGCCTGGACAAGATTTCAGCAGTATGACACACCAGTAAGACGGCATGGTGGTGGCAGAGACAGGGCAACATCTTCAGCTGAAGACCGGTTTTTGATTATTCAGGGCAGTAGGAACCGCTTTGCCACAGCAAGCCAGCTTCGCCGTGCCCTTCAGAATGCATCCTGGGTAAATGTTTCGACGCAGACTAACCGGGCAAGGTTGCACGAATGTGATCTCCGATCTAGAAGACCACGTATTTGCATTCCGCTGTCCCAGAACCACCACCAAGCACAATATGAATGGGCCACGGATCACGTTGGATGGACCAGAGAAGATTGTCGACCTGTCCCTTTTACAGATGAGTCAAGGTACTGCCTAGACCACACAGATAGGCGTTCTAAGGTATGGGGAATACCAGAAGAGCGATTCCAGTTAGCCAACATTGCATGACCGCTATGGTGGAGGGCCAATCATAGCCCGAGGCGGCATCAGCAGGGATGGACGTACAGAGCTCTGTGTCCTTGAACGTGGTTCATTGACTGCACAGCAGTATATTGATGAGATCCTGGATGTCTACATCGGATTGTATGCAGGTGCTGTGGGTGATAGATTCATTCTGATGGACGATAATGCCCGTCCTCAGGTTGCCCATGCTGTCGGGGAGTACCTACAGAGGGAGGGGATTGAGTGTATGGACTGGCCAGCAAGATTCCCTGACCTCATTCCAATCGCACATGTCTGGAATTAGTTGCAGCTTGCAATTTCAGCCCGCCCAGTCTTGCCAAGAAGTGTCCAGGAGCCTGGTGCCATGCTGATCCAAGAATGGAACAACATTCCACAAAGGACCACCAGTAACCTGACTGGGAGCATGAGAAGGCGTTGTCAAGCTGTAATTAACAGTAGTGGGTCCCATCCTCGATATTGAACCCATACCAGTTCGCTCCGTCAACGTTTTGGCAAATTGAAAAAATTCCTCTTTTACCAATAATATCCATTTTCCATGGTTATTGTATTCAAAAGCTAAAAACTAATGTCAAACACAAATAAAATCTTCATTTCTGTACTTAAACCATTAAAGATATAATTAAATAAAAAATATATACACCTTCCATTACAATATGTCAACTAAAACGTAAAACAGGTAGTGGGATATACTTGGTGCTTAGCAAACTTTGAGTATTATATTATGAATTGTTCCATTTGTATCATTTAATTGCCTTAAACAGATGTTTCGTATTGTTAAAAGGTTTTAGTAAATACACTTTAAAAAAACAGCGAAAGCCTGAACAAGGGCAACTCTGATTAACTGCTTGCATGCTGCTGGCAGATATTCCTGCCAGGTTATCTATACTCTTGCCAATAGAAAGAATATAATTTGGCTTCTGTTCAACAAACTGCATAACTGCAAATTGGACCAATCATATCACGAATCATAGTTGGGCATTATTTGTCCGAAGTTTTCACATTAAATCCAGTCATGGCTGCTTTACAGCAGCCACGACTGGATTTCACGAAAAAAATCAAGAAAATACCCGGCAGGTTAAGAATTAATATTGCCTGCCTTTCTTGATTTTGTTGCATTGGGTGATCAGGGGATCGCCAAATGCAACAAAATCAAGAAAGGCGAGCATTAAACAGCTGCTGGTTATTTTGTGTCAGTGTGGCAATCGTGTTGTGTCCTTAGGCAAGACACTTCATCCCAGTTGCCCAATTGGGTGCATGGTGGCGTTGTGTACCGAGGCGTACTGCACGTAGATTGTGCACTTGTCTTCAGCCAATGCTAACCCTGCTTGTGTGGAGTTAGTATGTTGGGGAGTCTGACTGTTGCTCGTCATAGCTCAGTGGTTCTCTTCGTGGACTCCAGCTTCCTCTACCCGTAAAGTTGTCCGGCACGAGGTTACCCTGGTTGTCAGAAGTATCGTTAAACCCCAATAAAAAAATAGTTTATATCAGTAGGGTGCAGACAGAGCCACCCGATAAAAATATTCGGTAACAAATCTGTCCGGATCGAATAAACTTTAGATCCCTTTAGTACCCACCCCTACTACCACCACCGGGTAAAAGCTTTTACCCGTTTTTCTATCTAGTCTCTCTCTCTCTCTCTCTCTCTCTCTCTCTCTCTGTCTCTCTCTCTCTCTCTCCCTTTCTCTCTCTCTCTCTTTCTCTCTCTCTCTCTCCCTCTATCAGTAGGGTGCAGACAGAGCCACCCGATAAAAATATTCGGTAACAAATCTGTCCGGATCAAATTAACTTTAGTTCCCTTTAGTCCCCATCCCAACTACCACAACCGGGTAAAAGCTTTTACCCGTTTTTCTATCTAGTTTCTCTCTCTCTCCCTCTCTATTCTCTTTTTCTTTATTTCTCTCTCTCTCTCTCTCTCTCTCTCTCTCTCTCTCTCTCTCTCTCTCTCTCTCTCTCTCTTGAGTTAACTTCTTTTGTGTATAATGTTTACATATTGTTATATTTTGTTCTGCCTTTTGTAATCTATTAGTCTTTGTACAGGAGAGGAGAATTTTCTAAGTGGTCAGCACTTGTCCTCCAATCCTGATTTGTATTGTTGAATGGCAAATAAAAATATGTTTAGCCCTTTACCCAACGTAACGGCCAAAACCGGGCAGCGCTATTCTCAAAAATCGTCAATTGATTTTCAAAATATTTTCATTTTTTGTCTCAAAAACATAGGTTATGACCCCTCGTTGGAACGAGCTCGTCCAGCTCGTTCCAACGAGGGGTCATAACCTATGTTTTTGAGACAAAAAATGAAAAAAATTAGTTATTCAAGAATTTGTTTGCAAATGTCGTCTGCTTTTCATGTTAGGTAAAGGGTTAATCTAATTTAATCTACTACCACCACCTCGCGAACCCGAGATTGCTAGGGCCTTGGCTATCAGATTTTTTAAAATCTGGATCCATCCCTGAATGAACATTGTGGCAGTAACTAATGCCGTTAAAACATTAATAGCCGAAAATGCTTATTACCATCAGTGACACATACAACAAAGCTGGGAGAGGCTCCCTCTACCCCTGAAACGTCTGCTGTCTGCAAAATACTACCTGCATGGAGTGGCAACTAATGTAATTACAGATAACATACCAAATTTAGTGTAAACTGACATTCTATCGATCCTCAAAATGTGCCCAAAGAGGCGCATTGCATTTGCCCCCCCCCCCCCGCCCCACCCCACGAGATGGCTCATGGGTAGATCCAAACCCACTTCCAAAGAAACAAGACCCACTGTCACAGTACCGAAGATGCGACGATTCGTGCAACGCCAATGATGTTTTAAAACTCGTTGGTGACAAAAAAAACTCGTTGGTGACAAGTCCATAAATGTGACAGAAATTATCCGAATAGCATGCACTATTGGGAGGGTGTAGACATCATGACGATACACTTGCATACCAAGGATGGTGTCATTCCATCAAGTATTTTAGGAGAGATGGTGTTTTTAAACTCGTGGGTGACAGACCGACCGACAGACAGATCGACATTGCCACATATAGAGCTGCCCGTCGCAGCTAAAAAACAGTGTTTGCCCAAGTCTTATTCATCATATATTTATTGGTAATTTAGTTTTCTTTATGTACATATTGTCTCAGACACGGTAAGTAGGGAAGCCCAGCGTGATTAACCCTTTGAACCCTGATGGTATCTTCTATGTCAGTTCAATAGCAGCAAATGGAAGAGTCCATATTCATTATCTGAGGGCAGACCAATTAATATTTTCAACGTGCTGCCCTGGGGCAGCACATTAAAAATATTGATTGGTCTACTCCATATATTCGCTTTGAAGCCATCAAACTTAATGAAGTTATGACATATCATGTTCCTTGGCCGGATAAACGGCCTCTAGCGTTCAAAGGGTAAATAATCTGTTTATTGTCAAAGAGAACAAGCTACTGGATTAAGTCGTGTCAATATATACACAAATAAAAATGTTAAGCACCCCCTGGATATTTTACGATGGTAAATGTATTGCTTGACATCAGTAAAGTACTTTTAAATATAGAATACACACTGCAAAAAATATAGGTTCTCTTTAGAACCAAAACTGGTTCTAATCTTGTCCCTGAGATGGAACCAGTTCTGTTTAAACAGTATTTATTTCAAATCAAATAAATTTATAAAGATTAGCATTAAATATTAACAGAATTAAACATAAATTGAGGGGGTTTCAGCCGTAAATTTAGAGCTTATACGAGGTTGTCTCAAATCATTAATAAGCAAAGGAGATATGAACAGCTTGCATATCGAACCAGTTTTGGTTCTATACAGAACCAAAACTGGTTCGATATGCCAACTGTTCATATCTCCTTTGTTTCAAAATGTTTGGCGACTGCGTTGAATACGCTCCAAGTTTACTGCTGAATCTACTTCAGTTCGTGTAATATTCTGTTAATATTGAATGCTAATCGTGGTAAATTTATTTGATTTGAAATAAATACTGTTTAAACAGAACTGGTTCCATCTCAGGGACAAGATTAGAACCAGTTTTGGTTCTAAAGAGAACCTATATTTTTTGCAGTGTAGTTTTATGAACCCAATGAAAGAGTTGTTTTAATTGAATCCAGCCCGAGGTTTAAAGGTGGGTATATAAGTCTCAGATGACTCATGTTGATTAAAAAAAAAGTTTTGGTTAAAATCATCACAACTGCTGGAGAGGGTTAATATCAATATCGTCGTCTGACAAGTCTTCTTCTCACAAAAAGAGTTATGTTTGCAATTACTATTAGAGCAGCCCAGACTCCTAAAAAATCGGCTCAACCAACTGAGCGTTAAACAAGACGCGTCATATGTCAAACTTTTCGTCTAGATGTAGGGAATATTGTATCACTGTAGCAATTGGCAGACAGGCTGAAAGAATTGGTATTTTTGGGATAAAAGGGGCATTTTTATAAATAAAATATGAGAAATCTGATATTGGAGAAATATACTAGGAGTGTAGGTCCGTTCGCTAACATTTTCAGAATGTTTCACCGGGTTCGATTTTTCGATCCAAAAAATTGACAACTCTGATGTAATCATGGTCGCTGATTCCAAAAATCAATTTTTCAGCTTTTTATGGCAAAAAAATATGCTTTTTTGTGATGAAATCAACAAAAATGAGAATTTTCAACTAATTAAATACTTTAGTCATATCAATCAACCAAATTACTTCATAATGATCGAACATGGCCTCCATAACATACATTACAGCCGCCGTGGATTGGTCACTTTCCGCGGGTGGGCAATATTTCCCCGGACGCAATATTTGATTCCAGACACTAATTACCGGAATAATTATCAAAAAATTAATTAATGAAGTACCGGGTACAACCCGGTGCTTCATTAATTAAAATTTTGCTGATGATAATTTGTTTTACCTAGAAAACGCATGCGTGGACATCCCTGCCCACGTGTGGATTACGACCAGTCCACGGCGACTGTTCTATACATGTACTAACGATGATATTTGGCCACTTCCGGGGAAATTGTTGCATTTTGGGGACTATTCAGGTTTTTTTCTATAAAAAGATTGGCTTTTTTCGAAAATATCAAGTTTTCGATGAATATTCATATAGAGATGAAATCAGAGAGACTGTTTGTTATACCTACCGACACTCTAACCAATCAACCAAGCATTCAACAAAATGTGTCATATGTAAAACTGTTCGTTTTACCATTTACCCAACGTAACGGCCATAACCGACCAGCGCTGTTCTAAAAAAATCAATATATTTTCAATATTTTTTCATTTTTTTATCTCAAAAACATAGGTTATGACCCCTCGTTGAAACGAGCTCGTCGAGCTCGTACCAACGAGGAGTCATAACCTATGTTTTTGGGACAAAAATGGAAAAAAAATAGTTATTCAAGAATTTTTGCAAGTGCCGTCTGCTTTTAATGTTAGGAAAAGGGTTAATTATATGGAATACCGAGTCTTTAGTCTGATTTTCCAATCGGTTGTACAGTTATGTATTTTGGGGTCTAAAAGGGTATTTTTCCAAATAAAATGAAAGAAACTCGGAATTTATGCGTTTTATATGTTTTTTTACTTCATATTGGAACCCATTGTGTTATGTGATAGTATACAACTCGAGAGCAATAATTTCGCATACATTATGTCTATAAGGGAACTATGACCTGAAAAGTAGAGCTGAAATGGTTAACCGATTAATCGATTAATCAATGATCAACATCTTGATCGATCCAAAAAGTAATTGTTCGATTAAACGTTACTTTTGAACTACTGTATTATATGGGTCAACAAAGGAACAAACTTGCTGCAAAACAGGCAGACATTGTCACACTGACTCACATCAATTATATGAGACAGAGTAAAGCATGCTAGTTACTTGTTGACATACTTGTTTACTTGCATGATTATCATACTGTATCAGTGGCTGGAAATGATCATTCTTAACCCTTTACCCATTGCGGGTAGCAGACGATACTTGCAAAATAAATTCATGAATTACTAAAAAATTTTCAATTTTTGTCTCTATGACCCCTCAATGGAAGGAGCTCATATAGGCATAGTCGGTTTTGTTTGTTACGGTGGGTAAAGGATTCTTGCTGTAAATCATCAACGGTATGGCAATTATTCAGATATCTGTTTGGACAAGTGATTAATCGGTTAACCAAGGTTAATCCTCGTGATTAATCGATCAAGAAAACCCCTTAACCGTTTCAGCCCTACTGAAAAGATGAGTGCTTTCCAGTCTCAAGTTGAATTTTCACATCAGTGGTGATAGAGACTTGTCAGACTCAGCATGTCAATTCCCTTGGCAATATTGTCTCGAAGAGTGTTTATGTGAATTTCTACCATTGAACAAAATAATCATAACACATGGATTATGAGAACTGACGAGAGGGTGTGGACCCCAACGTCATGATGTCACAATTTCATGCCATCATTCTTCAACTCTATGGTTGAAATTCTTGATCAGTTGAGAGCTCACCTGAGACTGCAGCAATATTTTATTCTGGAGAAGTGAAAATCATAATGGACCAGTCTGACAAGATAGAATTTCAACACATCAGGTGAGAAAGAACATTATGACGATGTTAAATTTGTATTAGATACCAGAATGAGATTTCCTTGTATTTCATTTCTATCACAAATAGGTGTTTAGTGTACGACAAGCATGAATTCTCCAGTTATTATATTCAGGTGGGCAGAGAGTGGTAAGATTCCCGGCAAACGCATAGGAAGGGAAGTATTGTTCAAATTTTCTTCTGGGATCCTCAACTAAATATCCGATGAATTTCATAGCCACCCCCTTTCAGTACTACAGGTATTATTCTAATGGTGAGCTGATACTGTGCAAACTATCAACTGGGCAATTGGTAGATAGGTGAGGGCAGGGCAAGAAACCTTGCGCCTTGGAAAGTAGTGCTGTCCATTTTTTAAATATCATTTGCGAGATTCACAACTTCTATAGAGTTTGGTGATAAGTGGTGCCAGGTGGAATTCATCACATTTATCGAAACAGGGAAACGCACAGGTAGGAATTTGGAATAGCTTCATAAAATATATCTTGACCTACATGTATATGTGTATCTACGACTGTGGTGCAGTTCAAAAACGCTATAGACTTCCATCTTTGAGATTTATTTTTCGATTTTGATCTTCAATACTAAACCCAGAAGGACAATCCTGCAGTTCGATCCTGGAAATTCACTCATGGTGTTGGAGTGTTATTATTATTTGTTGGTTCATTCATTGTTTTCTCCTATAATTTTATATGACATTGAGAGTATCGCAGCGACTGATCGGTTTCCATTGACAGGGCGAACAGCAAAATACACGACCAAGAACAGAGACAGCCCAATTTATACAATACAAGCTAGTCTATACCCGAATGAGAGGCAGATTCCATCACAGCATACTGTCTGACCGGTTGTAATACCACTAGTTCATTCTAGTGAATTGGCGAGAAAAGCATGTTCAGCTTTATGAAGGAGGTAGCTCATTCGTATGAAGGTTACGTGGACGAGTTCGTTGGTTTTGGAAGTTTTAACGGGGATAAGGAACAAACGTGTTGGACGGATCGTCAAAACCCCAAACACTCTTCTATAACGACAACATAAAAATCTAAAACAAACTATTTTTACCTAACATGAAAAGCAGACGACACTTGCAAACAAAATTCTCGAATAACTATTTTTTTTCATTTTTTTGTCTCCAAAACATAGGTTATGACCCCTCATTGGAACGAGCTCGATGAGCTCGTTCCAACGAGGGGTCATAACCTATGTTTTTGAGACAAAAATGAAAGAATAATGAAAATTAATTGGCGATTTTTGAGGATAGAGCTGTTACGTTTGATAAGGGTTAGTAAACAAGTCTCTATTTGTACAGAATTCGTGTCAACTCTATATGGTGGAAAGGGACGGCAAACATCACTGATCAGATGTAATAAAATAACAGAAAAGCCGAATACAACAACAAACAAAAGACTGTCACCGACGGACGACAGCATCACGATTCATCTCCTCAGATGTGTCCGCCAACTCAGAATATGGCGAGATTGCCTTCATTCACAACTCCTGCTACTAGAATTGTGCCATCGTGGATTCAATTCCGAAAACAATAAAGTGGAACCCACACGAATGTCAGAGTTGCCTGAACTTCTGAATGAAATTGTTTGTTCCTGTAATGGCAATTGTATGGAGTCATGTTGTTGTAATGAAAATTCACAGCCATGCGCATGAGCCTTTGGATGGTTCGAAAATGATAGACTGTGCAGAAACAGTGTATATGTTTTTCCCTTTAAAGAGAGTGATTAAATGGACTAATACACATCAGAACACATTTTGAAATTAAAAATCATATTGTGACCAGATGGGACCAGGTCTAGAATCTGTTATGAAAAACATCACGAGATTATATATATTCTGAATTGTAGGTGAGATATGCCCAATAACTATACACTAATTTTGAAAAACAGTCTTACTTTTTATCGAAAGAAAGAAATTTGAGAAAACTAAGCATATGATTTCACAACACAATGGTTATGATTTCAGGCGATATTTAAACGCCGAATGTGATATTGGACCATCCTGTTTTTTTATAATAATTTATTTTTCAGTCATCATTTGTTCAAAGTTCATCACTCCCCTAAAGTGTTGAAGAGCTGTTTATGACCAAGTAATAATTAAAACTTGAAGTCATGTCACGAACTGTGCGCTTATCTAGGCTTAATTACGTGTAGGAATTGCGCGCAATTGCCATATCGGATGGCATCCAAAGCACGGCAGGTTCTCCTGGTTACTCAAAGAAAGCACATGCAATGTTTCTGCCAATGGACCTCCGGGTTACCTGGTGGTCCATTGGCTGAAACATTGCTTGTGCACAGGCCATATGTACAGAATAGGACCTCAGTTTATTCTAGAAATAGCAGTTAACTATTCTACGCACAGTGTGTAGGTTGGATTTCCGAGGTAAATGAACTAAATGAACAACATAATCTCACAAAAATGACTGGTAACCCGTGTGTAATTTTTCAATTTCCGACGTTTTAGTTAGGGGAGTTTCGCCGAACAACTCATGATTTCCGTTTTAGCTGACTGTCTGCTCATACCCTGTGATAATGAACGTGTAAGAAACAGATTATGTACTGCAGGTTTACAATGGTTGTCACTCAAAACTCTCTGCTTTTTGTCACGGCCACTTCTTTTTTTAAATAAAAATCGCTCGAAATCCTTCAAAACTCATTTTAAAGCAGGAACAAACATAAGCCAAATCTACCCGCACTCTAACTGTGATCAAGGGGTCATAAGGTGATTTTCTTTTTTTTTTGCATAAAATCATTCAAAATCCTTCAAAACTCATTTTAACCCGGCCGCTTTTCCGGCCAGGAGCACGATACGTCAAAACGTCATTAAATGGGATGTTTGTTCAGTAAATGTGTGGGGCAGACCAATCAATACTTTCAACGTGCAGCCCAGAGGCTGCACGTTGAAAATATTGATTCGTCTACCCCAAATAATGAATATGAATATGGACTTTTCTAATTGCTGCCATTGAACTGGCTTGGGGGATTCCAATAGAGTTCAAGGGGTTAAAGCAGAAAAACATCACTCAAATAGACCTTAACCTCAACCAAGATCAAGAGGTCATAATACGAGATTAATTTGTTCATAAAATTATTCAAAATCCTTCAAAAGCAGAAAACATCTCAAAAACAGAACCTCAATGGGTCATATGCTTTTTTAGGAGGGTGGGGGCTTACAACTATCATTTGTCTGCAATACATGTATCGCATCCAGCACGCAACAGTCTTGACTTGACAGGTATTATTTATTTATTTATTTATTTATTTATTTATTTATTTATTTATTGGGGCTTCCTGACACTTTCACAGCCAGGGTCACCTCGTGTCGGACAGTTTTACGGGCGGAGGAAGCCAGAGTACCCGGGGGAACCACCAAGCAACGGCGAGCAGCTGTCAGACTCCCTACTCATTTCACACAGCTAGGGTTAGCATTGGTTGAAGACAAGAGCACTATCAATGTGCAGTACGCATTGGTACTCAGCGCCACGGTGCTCCCACGTGGGCAATCGGGGTTAAGTAAGTGCCTTGCCCAAGCACACAACGTAGTTAGCCCTGGGAAACCGAACCGTGAACCTTTCGGTTTGAAGTCAATGCCATAACCACTAAGCCACTGCGCGGCAACAGGCATCAGTAATAACTGGATAGCAAAATTTGTTACTCTATTAACTAAAATCTACTTTGCGTTTCCAAGCTGCCGGAGTTGCTGACAAAAACAAAACAGTTTAAAGCGCGTGGTATTTCTGATGATTGAGTTCAAACCAATTTTATGAACTAAACAATTATTGTTGCTCCATGTTATCCACAAGCTGTCCCACTGAGCTGTCAAAGAGGCGCGTGTGACAAAGCTCAGGGTAACTTTGTCAGTCGGTTAGATTCGCCAGGAATTAGTGTACGGGCATATATGTGCTCCAACTTTTGGAGACTGCCACGAGGGACAATGACAGGATAATATTTGTTCTGAAGACTCAACTTGGGCTGGTGTGTACTCTTTTGTACCTCTGAGGGAGGTCCTCGTGACAATAACCATAGACCTGCAGATCAATAGGATACCGAAACAAACTCACAGCAGGCACTATCTATTACGTATAATCCAATTACAGCTGTATTTAAATGAAAGTCGATTTTCTCGAGAAATTGGTAAGTTACCCATACAATTCGACCAACACAAAATATTAAATAAATATATCGGCTATGGCATGATGGAGTCGAACAATACGCGGCTTTGCACGAGATGCGGGTTATGTGACACTGGACGCAATCAAGCCAACTCCCATGTCGCTTTTCCAGATCAAATTACCCACAAACACTAAACTTCGCCCCTATTAGTATACGAAAATGTAGGAGTGTTATTACGCTATGGTTGAAGGGTTAATACAACGTCATTTGTTGGTAAAACGATCTCCAGAGGAAACCTCACCTACTCTGTTCGTTTATATACAACTCAAAGTTTGCTAAGCACCAACTCTTTGACACATCATTGTGAAATTTGCTTGTGACATATTTGCGATATTTTTGGTGGATATGATTGAGGAATGTATTGAGATGGTCCCCAGTGTTCACATTAGCTCTTTCGACAGATGGACTTTCCGTGACAGTCGTGGAAAGCATGTACCCCTTGATTTCCACGACGTTTTCATGTACTGTCTACATGTACATGACATGTGTAGGGTATTCATTCTTCATTTCAACACAAACCCTTGTGATTTAATGATTGGATATGGCAAATGTAAATGTAAGGAGACATTTTTCTGAAGCAGAAAAGTGGCGGGCTGTAGGGATGGTGGAGCAAGGGGCTACCCATCGTCGGGTAGGTGAAGCCCATGGTGTGCACCATACCGTGATCACCAGAGTCTGGACAAGATTTCAGCAGTATGGCACACCAGTAAGACGGCATGGTGGTGGAAGAGACAGGGCAACATCTTCAACTGAAGACTGGTTTTTGATCATTCAGGCACGTAGGAACCGCTTTGTCACAGCAACCCAGCTTCGTGGTGCCCTTCAGAATGTATCCTGGGTAAATGTTTCGACGCAGACTATCCGGGCAAGGTTGCAGGAATGTGATCTTGAATCTAGAAGACCATGTATTCGCATTCCGCTGTCCCAGAACCACCACCAAGCACAATATGAATGGGCCACGGATCACGTTGGATGGACCAGAGAAGATTGGCGACCTGTCCCTTTTAGAGATGAGTCAAGGTACTGCCTAGACCACACAGATAGGCGTTCTAAGGTATGGGGAATACCAGAAGAGCGATTCCATTCAGCCAACATTGCATGACCGCTATGGTGGAGGGCCAATCATGGCCTGAGGCGGCATCAGCAGGGATGGACGTACAGAGCTCTGTGTCCTTGAACGTGGTACATTGACTGCACAGCAGTATATTGATGAGATCCTGGATGTCCACGTCGGATTGTATGCAGGTGCAGTGGGTGATAGAGTCATTCTGATGGACGATAATGCCCGTCCTCAGGTTGTCTATGCTGTCGGGGAGTACATACAGAGGGGGGGGGGGGGGGGGGGGGTTGAGTGTATGGACTGGCCAGCAAGATTCCCTGACCTCAATCCAATCGCACATGTCTGGAATGAGTTGCAGCTTGCAATTTCAGCCCGCCCAGTCCAGCCAAGAAGAGTCCAGGAGCTTGGTGCCATGCTGGTCCAAGAATGGAACATCCCACAAAGGACCATCAGGAACCTGATTGGGAGCATGAGAAGGCGATGTCAAGCTGTAATTAACAGTAATGGGTCTCATCCTCGATATTGAACCCATACCAGTTCGCTCCGTCAACGTTTTGGCAAATTGAAAAATTTCCTCGTTTACCAATAATATCCACTTTCCATGGTTATCGTATTCAAAAGCTAAAAACTAATGTCAAACATAAATAAAATCTTAATTTCTGTACTTAAACCATTAAAGATATAATTAAATAAAAAATATATACACCTTTCATTACAATATGTCAACTAAAACGTAAAACAGGTAGTTGGATATACTTGGTGCTTAGCAAACTTTGAGTATTATATTATGAATTGTTCCATTTGTATCATTTAATTGCCTTAAACAGATGTTTCGTATTGTTAAAAGGTTTTAGTAAATACACTTTAAAAATCAGCGAAAGTCTGAACAAGGACAACTCTGATTAACTGCTTGCATGCTGCTGACAGATATTCCTGCCAGGTTATCTATACTCTTGCCAATAGCAAATTGGACCAATCATATCACGAACCATAGCTGGGCATTATTTGTCTGAAGTTTTCACATGAAATCCAGTCATGGCTGCTTTACAGCAGCCACGACTGGATTTCAGGAAAAAATCAAGAAAATACTCAGCAGGTTAAGAATTAACATTGCCTGCCGTTCTTGATTATGATCGACAAATGCAACAAAATCAAGAAAGGTGGGATTTAAACAGCTGCTGGTTATTTTGTGTCAGTGTGGCAATCGTGTTGTGTCCCTAGGCAAGACACTTCATCCCAATTGCCCAATTGGGGGCATGGTTGCGTTGTGTACTGAGGTGTACTGCACGTAGATTGTGCACTTGTCTTCAGCCAATGCTAACCCTGCTTGTGTGGAGTTAGTATGTTGGGGAGTCTGACTGTTGCGCGTCATAGCTCAGTGCTTCTCTTCGTGGACTCCGGCTTCCTCTACCCGTAAAGTTGTCTGGCACGAGGTTACCCTGGTTGTCAGAAGTATCGTTAAACCCCAATAAATAAATATTTTATATCAGTAGGGTGCAGACAGAGCCACCCGATAAAAATATTCGGTAACAAATCTGTCCGGATCAAATGAACTTTAGTTCCCTTTAGTACCCACCCCTACTACCACCACCGGGTAAAAGCTTTTACCCGTTTTTCTATCTAGTCTCTCTCTCTCTCTCTCTCTCTCTCTCTCTCTCTCTCTTCCCCCTCTCTACTCTCTCTTTCTTTATTTCTCTCTCTCTCTTTTGAGTTAACTTCTTTTGTGTATAATGTTTACATATTGTTATATTTTGTTCTGCCTTTTGTAATCTATTAGTCTTTGTACAGGAGCGGAGGATTTTCTAAGTGGTCAGCACTTGTCCTCCAATCCTGATTTGTATTGTTGAATGGCAAATAAAAATGGGTTTAATCTAATTTAATCTACTACCACCACCTCGCGAACCCGAGATTGCTAGGGCTATAAGATTTTGTAAAATCTGGATCCATCCCTGAATGAACATTGTGGCAGTAACTAATGTCGTTAAAACATTAACAGCCGAAAATGTTTATTACCATCAGTGACATACACAACAAAGCTGGGAGAGGCTCCATCTACCCCTGAAACGTCTGCTCTCTGCAAAATACTACCTGCATGGAGTGGCAACTAATGTAATTACAGATAACATACCATATTTAGTGTAAACTGACATTCTATCGATCCCCAAAATATGCCCAAAGAGGCGTATTGCATTTGCCCCCCACCCCACAAGATGGCTCATGGGTAGATCCAAACCCACCTCCAAAGAAACAAGACGCACTGTCACAGTATCGAAGCTGCGCGATTCGTGCAACGCCAATGGTGTTTTAAAACTCGTTGGTGACAAGTCCATAAATGTGACAGAAATTATTCGAATGACATGCACTATTGAGAGGGTGTAGACATCATGAAGATACACTTGCATACCAAGTATGGTGTCATTCCATCAAGTATTTTAGGAGATATGGTGTTTTTTAAACTCGTGGGTGACAGACCGACCGACAGACAGACCGACATTGCCACATATAGAGCTGCTATAAAACAGTGTTTGCCCAAGTCTTATTCATCATACATTTATTGGTAATTTAGTTTTCTTTATGTACATATTGTCTCAGACACGGTAAGTAGCGAAGCCCAGCGTGATGAACCTTTTGAACCCTGATGGTATCTTCCATGTCAGTTCAATAGCAGCAAATGGAAGAGTCCATATTCATTATCTGGGGGCAGACCAATTAATATTTTCAACGTGCTGCCCTGGGGCAGCACATTGAAAATATTGATTGGTCTACTCCATATATTCGCTTTGAAGCCATCAAACTTAATGAAGTTATGACGTATCATGTTCCTTGGCCGGAAAAACGGCCTCTAGGGTTCAAAGGGTTAATAGTCTGTTTATTGTCAAAGAGAACAAGCTACTGAATTAAGTCGTGTCAGTATATACACAAAGAAAAATGTTAAGCACCACCTGGATATTTTACGATGGTAAATGTATTGCTTGACATCAGTAAAGTACTCGCAAAGTAAGTTTCAAAAACTGAATGCTATCTTAAAATAACATATTAAGTCTATTGGAATACTACGGCAGCGTAGAACCGCCACACCGTAGTATATTTCCAGGAATTCCTAATTTGTTTTTACAGATTACTAATCTGTTTTTACGTAAAATTAGATTAGTAATCTGTAAAAACAGATTAGTAATCTGTAAAAACAGATTAGTTAATCTGTAAAAATAGATTAGTAATCTGTTTAAACAGATTACTAATCTGTTTAAACATATTAGGAATCCCTGGAAATATACTATGGTGTGGCGGTTCTACGCTGCCGTAGAATACACAAAAATCATAGTCTTCATCATCACATCATAGATAAACCGAAAACAGTAACTGCTAGTTCTCAATACAATGCCCGTTAAAGTATGGAGCTGGCTAGTCAACAAGGCGACATTATTTGGCTATAAGTGGATAAAAACGTCGTTTGTAACCTCTAGATAACATGAGCCAGTCCAATATCTGCTGTATCCTCCATGTACTTGGATAACAGCTTCTATCCTGCGTCTCATCCTCCAGTCAATCGTCGTATTCGTTGCAGAGATAACTGTCACAGTTCCTGATGCAAGGCTGCCTCCAATTCTCATTGAATTTGTGCTGGGAGTTTGTGAGCTTGTGTACGACACCCTAGAATGTCCCAAATGTGCTCCGGTGGATTCAGATCAGGACTCGTGGTAGACCAGGGAATGATAATCAATGCAGTACTCTGAATGAAAAATGCTAAACACCAAGCCAAACGTATTCCTTGGTGATGATCTTTTTGTAGAGGACGTTTGACTACCCGTTTGGACCTAAATATGGCTTTTCTCAGGCAGTTCCTGACCGGTTTCGTGGAGATTCGTCCATTTGGTAGCCACAGGCTCTTCAGAATAGTACTTGAGGTGAATGATTGTCATTGCACTAGCCAAAGTACCCTAGTCACACGTTGTGATGTCACAGGGGGTTGTTCTGGACGTAGTAGATCCTTCGCCTCATTGGTTCTCATGTGTTTTCTCACAAAACGTCTGGTAACTGTGTAATGGCGAGTTGTCGACCGATTGCTCTGGGGGGGGGGGGGGGGGGTATACCGGTGGAATGCATACCAATCATTTTCCGTCATTGTGCATATGTCATCCATCTTCATGCCATGGTGACAGATAGTGATTGGATAATGAAAAATAGGCACTAGAAATGCCCAATTCTGAGTCATGCACATACTGTATTTTGGAAAATGCTTCGGCTGCATTGAGCACGTGATTCCCTGGACCTGTTTATGGGACACATTCAATCATACACGTTCACAACCATTTTTTGGGATCATCAATATAATCATACATACAACCAGCAACATACTTTCAATGAACAGTGGCATGTTATCTTATAATCTTAGAACGTTCCTTTTCATGTTCTATCGATCGATAGTACTTGAGTTTGTGTGATTTCTGAAACCAAAACTTCAGCAGCTTCGCTGCTGAAGGTTTTATTTAGAAATCACACAAACTCGACCGATAGAACATGAACAGAAACGTTCTAACGCTCCAATTATTTTATTGTGCCGAACAAAAAATAGCTTTCATTGTTAAGCGTTAACTGCAACATGCCATCAATCTTGTAATAACAATGTAGTCGAATCCAAAAACATGACGTCATTTCGAACGAATGACGTCTCTTCAGGAGTTTCCAGATCACCAAATTCGAAAATGACGTGTAACAAGTGCCGTCGCTTTGGAAGTTTCTATATCATCAAATGTCTGTGTTTACAACTGCATCATGCTGTTCATGTTATAATTCATTATTAATGCTTGTGGGATAAAATGGAATATAAATTCTTCTTAGACGACGACAGTTGTTAGAATTAAGCGGAGTGAAACAATTTATTTTGAACCTTAGGCGCAGACTGAGTGAGGTCGAGGAACACTAGTACTAGTAGTGATACTAAACTTGTGGAAATATAATTGATTGAACTTGAAGTCACATTCATGATTCACTAAAGTGGTGAACACCACGTGAGTTTTTAATATTTCTGATTGTTTTGAATTCCTGGTTTGCAGTTAAAATTGAAAACACACCCACTGAAGATGACATATTTGTCGGTAAGTTTGTGTCTATCGGTTACAAAAAAAGTTATAAACAGACAGGGCACCTTCGTTTGGTGTTGAGAAATTCCAATCAGCACGGGCGTAATCGACGCTGCTCAATGGAAATGGAGCTTACATTTTCTTTGTTCTCATGTCTCCAGGGAAGAACGTTCCGATAGTACCCGTGTTTTGTCCAAAAACTCCAGTACTATGACCTTCAGAAGGGGTCAAATTAACCAGTCACGGCTGATTCATTATATTTCAGGGTGCTTAACTTTTGTCTTTTTTGTATATACAGTACGTGGAGAGTGTATTATCACTAAATCACTCGCAGAGTGGGGATTCCACCCAAGCAATAATTGCAACTTTGTTGCAAAGCATTACCAGCACAAGCAAAGTTTCAGCCAATGGACCTCCGGGTTAAACCCGGAGGTCCATTGGCTGAAACATTGCTTGTGTTTTTTGTCGATATGTACAGAATTTGAAAGTTATAGCTTGAGTGATAACCCCACTCCGCGGGTGATTTAGTTACAATCCACTCTCCACGTACTGTAATATCGGTTGAGCTGACCTAATCTCTGCTTTGCACACTACTGATTGCCACCGTCTTGGTTTTTAGTGGAGAGCAATTTAGTCTGTTATATTGATCTCACTTTATCGAAATGTAACCAACAAACCAAAACCGGGCAATACAAGACTACCCTACGTAGGCTATGTATCTCTTACCCAATTCAACAAAACCTAGAAATGTCGGAATTAAATCTGTGAACACTAGATGCCTTTTTTGCCCGCCCAGTAACACGATACGCCTTAGTTTCAATAATTAGGATAGCTGCAAAAGTGAATGTGTGGGGTAGACCAAATTAATATGTTCAGACTGCACGTTGAAAATATTAATTGGTCTATTCCCAAATAATGAATATGGACTCTTCCAATGATTATTGCTACTATTGGACTGGCCTGGGAGATACCAAGTGTTCAAAGGGTTAAACAGCTGCTAGTTATGTTATGTCCGCATGCTGCATACAGATAAAATATTCGCGGTAAAACATCTGTCTGTATCAAATGAACTTTAGCCCCCCCTCCATCACATCTCGACCCAGGGGCGTGAGAAGCACGGAATCACTTCAGGGCAGAGGGGCAGTTCCCGAGTAAAAGCGATTACCAGCACCTACCCCATCTCGCCCCCCGTGGTCCGAGGGCGGAGGCAGCTGCCTATCCGCCCTCGTGCTTCCGGTGCTACCCTCTCGAACCTGAGATTGGTATGGACATTGTAGCAGTAAGTAATTTCGTTAAACAAATTAATGGTTGAAACGACACAGACCATTTCCCAAAGAGGACATTGAGGAAAGTTTGTGTAGTAACCACAGAAGCCTATTCCAGAAGTGGATTTAATACGGTACTTTTTGAGCTGCTGTTTATTTTGGTAGGTCGATATTTTTATCGCCACTTGAGGTGGTCAAATATTCATTTTTATTTAATGCTCAGGCATCAATTCACGCTGAAAAATTAAGTCATATTCCCCTGTCGGTCGGCAAAACGAAATATCAAAATGATATTTAGAAATCGATATTTCATCGTAGGTTCGGATGACGAATCACATGTACTTTAAACGAGTCAGCACATCAGTAATGAATTCCAGAGTCCCAAATACAAACGAATTCGAATAATTGATAGTGGCATTGACTAAATCAATTCATTAAATCAGCGGTTTCAAAGTTTGACTTTCTCATTCATCTTTCAAGTTCCAGCGAAAAGCCGAAATCACTTTCAAATTTCGTCAGTTCAACTTCACACGTCTTCAGTGCATTGAGTTCAAAAAAAATAAAATGACGTGTTTTGTTATTGAAAATAAGAAAGTGGTGTTTTTTGTTATTGTTCTATTTCTTCGAAACACATTGCGATTATTTCAATTCGCCAGCCTTGGTAAATCGTAAAGTTAGGGGAGAAATAAGACGGGACTACTTTTTGTGCGGATATTCACACATTCCAATGGTTGGAGTTTGGTTGTTGTAATTTTTGTATGGACGCCGGTTCGGCACATAAATTTTGCGCCTTAATGGCAAATAAAGGCCACAAATTGGAGAGTTTGTAGTCGTAGAGCATTAAATAAAAAGAAAATTCACGAAAATTTGATGAATACCAAAAATATCTCGTTCGTGGCTACAAGAAATATGAGGATCTTCACGAGCGACTGCCACTCACGAAATATTTTCGGCATTCATCAAATTTTCGTGAATATCCTCTATGGAACACATCCACCTGATTGATGATGATAGGTAACGGTAATTTACGTTGTTTATTAATCAATGTCATAAAGATGACAATATAAGTTCAAAATGGGTTATATCCACATGGTGTTTGTAAAAAATCTTTTATCGCGACGAGAGCGTTTTCGGGGGCATATATAGCTACGAGTCGCGCAGCGACGAGTAGCTATGTAGCCCCCGAAAACGCTCGAGTCGCGATAAAAGATTTTTTACAAACACCATGTGGATATAACCCTTTTATCTACACCCCCACCTCCCCCACTCCCGTAATAAAACAAGTTTTGATTAACAAATGCAGACCACTAAAAATAATCTAGCCTTCAACCAGATAATCACTAATGTGAAAAATATCTGGTTATTTGTACTTTCCGACGTTTGACGTCACATTTTGAAAAATGTTGAAGAAACTGAATTCCCAGTGACGTTTGAACGTCAGGATAATTAAAGTCTCGAAGGGTGAAATAATCTCATTTGAAAAAGTGTAAGTTACTAATTTTTACTTTTTTCCGTCAAATTTTACTTTTTTCCGTACAATTCAGTAAGTTTAATTAATGGCCTTCTTTTTTATTCAATACATTTCGATAAATACGCCCCGTTTTATTTGTTTCGATCCGCGGCAGCGATAATTAGTTATTCAAAGTGTTGAATGAAATAGTACGTCATGCAAATGAGATGGGCGTGAACGTTGTATTCTTGCGATATCACGTGACTTTTATTCTAACTGCAGTAACGATAAAAGATTTTTTATTGACGTCGAGTTTTCGATAACGATAAAAGATAAAACGTTACTGTTTTTACGTATAAAGTAGATAAAAATGTTTATTTACGTTCACTCTATCACATGTAGGTTTACTTTCACAACTGTTAAGTCTTATCCCTTTATCTAACGCAGGCGATATCAAAATTTATTATTTTAAATATCATTTTTTAAATTTTTTTCAAACAGTTTCACAAAACCATATCATGTGACCCTTCACTGGAACGACCTCAACGAGCTCGTTTCAATGAGGGGTTACATGATATAGTTTTGTTGAAATATTTTGAAAAATGTAATTTTTTCAACCGCTCAATTTGCATATTACGTGGGCGGATGCGGCCGATTCGTTAGGTAAACGGTTAAAAGAGAAAAACGTGCGATTCATGCCCCCAGATCCGTTGAATAGACCCAGCCTTTCACCGAAGTTCCGTTCATCATTTCAGAATACCAAAATTATACTACACAGCCTTGTATGTAAGATGGATGCACAGATACTACAACTTTCATTTAGAAAGCCAGGACAATGACTCAGTGCTTGACTATTGCAGTACTGTGTATAATTGTTTGTAGACAAATGAAAACTAATTTCGGCTCCCCGACACACATGCCTACTAGTTGCTGTTTAAAAAAATCGACCAGGCCTTAAGCTGCATTTGTTTTATTGACTTTACGATCACAAATTTCTGACGATGTCAGCCATCAGTGATATTTCAATGGCATTGACTCCCCAAACAAACAAAAAACACACCCTTTAAAAAAATCCAAACACCACACAAAAAAAACAAATAAACTGTGGCCTGTACGGTAGTAGTGGGAGAGGGATGGATCGACCCTTTTTGGGAAAGGATCTTATGGGGGGATATCATATGTGACGTCATAGTCACGTGTTCCAGTTACTTTGTCATGGTAGCCCGCGTGAGGGTCCATTTTGTGACGTCGTCCCTATAGTGATACGTGGTCTTCTTGCAGTCACGTGACTATGAGATCCCCCAATGATATCCCCCAATAAAGGGTCGACCCATCCCTTTCCTACTACTTACGGTGGAGATTCACCGTGGAAGAGAGAAGCCACCCAGGTCGTGCAGGACTTAAAAGTTGTCCCGCTTCACGAGAATCTGTTTTAATTCTCGCCAACGCCTGCTTCGAGAATTAATTTTCAGTTCTTAAAAAATGTAAAATTTGCGAGTACTGTACATCTCCAAGAGTTTAATCCTTAACACAGTGTCGGATAGTCCAAAAAACAAGTGCCCAATTGCTCAAAGCTAATAAGTGCGAATCATCCAGAATCCAAGTGCCGAATCGTCCAGGTGCCGAATTGTCGACACACTCTTCACTCCAGATGCTGAAGTAGTTATGGAAAATTGAAAATAACCTAGTATTTTACATTCCTAGTGGGAATAACAAGCACACTCATCCGGCTTTCTTCCGATCACCATGCATTCTTGTTCCAAATACAATGTTTCCAAATGATTAACCCTTTACCTAACATGAAAAGCAGACGACACTTGTAAAAAAAAATCTTGAATAACTGTCTGTTTTAATTTTTTGTCTCAGAAACATAGATCATGACCCCTCATTGGAACGAGCTCGAGGAGCTCGTTCCAATGAGGCGTCATAACCTATGTTTTGGAGATAAAATTGAAAAAAATAATGAAAATTAATTGGCGATTTTTGAGAATAGCTCTGGACGGTTTTGATCGTTACGTTGGGTAAAGGGTTAATTGTGCCCTATTCCAAGCGAATTACGCTGCCCATATCAATTACATCGTCAAACAACCCGATAGCTCATTATCGGCCGATGCCAAATGAGAATGCCGAACTTCGGTCGATTACAACAGGTAGATTTCCTTAACAACCCACTTCACTGCAAATCGTTTGAAAAAGTACATGTATTCTGGAAAACGAAGAAGGCTGTAGAACTTATCTGATGGTGGTATTTGTTCTGAAGCTGAAAGTTCACATTCCCTGTTCCAACTCACATGATTCGCGGTAAATTTTTAGGCATGAACTCGTGAGGTAGCCCTGAAATCTTTTAAAACTGAAGACATTTTGGACTACAGACATTGTGTTGGGTTTTGGCACTGTGGAAGAACTACTCCTCGACTTTGCGTGCTCTCTCGAGCTCTGGTGATAATTTTGTAAACAGTTTCTGGTTTTCTCACGGAAATTTCTTTTTAATTTTCCCGGGAAGAAAGTGAAGAAAACTGAAGAGTGCGTAAGCATTTTTGTTTCTTTCTGATTTCGATCTCTTCGCTACTATTAAGTATCACAAAGATGTGTCGATAACATGAAAAACAACAAGCAGAAATGCACAAAATATGGCATTTTGTGATTTTTTCGGTGCCCTCTAGAGTGGACCCGATTCTCTCTCGAGTACTCTGTGCTCTCACCCGTAGGCACACTCTTCACTCCAGATGCTGAAGTAGTTATGGAAAATTGAAAATAACCTAGTATTTTACATTCCTAGTGGGAATAACAAGCACACTCATCCGACTTTCTTCCGATCACCATGCATTCTTGTTCCAAATACAATGTTTCCAAATGATTAACCCTTTACCTAACATGAAAAGCAGACGACACTTGTAAAAAAAAATCTTGAATAACTGTCTGTTTTAATTTTTTGTCTCAGAAACATAGATCATGACCCCTCATTGGAACGAGCTCGAGGAGCTCGTTCCAATGAGGCGTCATAACCTATGTTTTGGAGATAAAATTGAAAAAAATAATGAAAATTAATTGGCGATTTTTGAGAATAGCTCTGGACGGTTTTGATCGTTACGTTGGGTAAAGGGTTAATTGTGCCCTATTCCAAGCGAATTACGCTGCCCATATCAATTACATCGTCAAACAACCCGATAGCTCATTATCGGCCGATGCCAAATGAGAATGCCGAACTTCGGTCGATTACAACAGGTAGATTTCCTTAACAACCCACTTCACTGCAAATCGTTTGAAAAAGTACATGTATTCTGGAAAACGAAGAAGGCTGTAGAATTTATCTGATGGTGGTATTTGTTCTGAAGCTGAAAGTTCACATTCCCTGTTCCAACTCACATGATTCGCGGTAAATTTTTAGGCATGAACTCGTGAGGTAGCCCTGAAATCTTTTAAAACTGAAGACATTTTGGACTACAGACATTGTGTTGGGTTTTGGCACTGTGGAGGAACTACTCCTCGACTTTGCGTGCTCTCCCGAGCTCTGGTGATAATTTTGTAAACAGTTTCTGGTTTTCTCACGGAAATTTCTTTTTAATTTTCCCGGGAAGAAAGTGAAGAAAACTGAAGAGTGCGTAAGCATTTTTGTTTCTTTCTGATTTCGATCTCTTCGCTACTATTAAGTATCACAAAGATGTGTCGATAACATGAAAAACAACAAGCAGAAATGCACAAAATATGGCATTTTGTGATTTTTTCGGTGCCCTCTAGAGTGGACCCGATTCTCTCTCGAGTACTCTGTGCTCTCACCCGTAGGGATCTGCGAATCACAAATTTCTTTTCGAATCTCGAATCGAATCGTGTCTCTGATATCGACATCGAATCGAATCCCGAATCGAATCTTAAAAGACAAGTTATTTCATATTGCATCAAACGGAAGTTACGGAACACTGTGATGACCCTTACCCGACGGAGTGAACACCTTAAACACCAATAACTAAATATTCTCTGTAGCACCGTCGCTGAGACAGCTAGGCCATAGTTTTAGTTTTTGAAGGCCTAACTTGTTACTATTCACGTTCTAAAGAACGTGAACAGTAACAAGTTAAGCCTTCAAAAACGAAAACTATGAATAATGTTCTGGGCCAAATTCACACCTTACCTAACAATTAAACATTGTCAATTACTCAAATAAATAGGAATTGAGCCAACATGAATGAATTTTCTAATGACAATTTTATCCTATTTTTGTTGGAAATGTAACAAATTGAAGTTATTACGAGAGATTCGAAAAAATCGAATCCTGAGACTGATTCGGGATCGATCTCGAAGCATACATATGGTATCGATATCGAATCGAATCTCGAATATCCACAGGACCCTACTCACCCGAGATACGCCATTTATTATACCACTCACAAAGGCTTCGAAAATTATCAAAACACATTACTGACCAGATAGTGGTCTTCCTGGCAGACCATTTTGAGGTTCGTAAGCCCAATACCGATTTGACTTCCCGAGTAAAGCGCCGATTCTTGGGGGACCCGTATATGTGCATTGTGTACATGCAGTGACAGAATTGAGTAATTGTAGCATTCGAGCTCATATTTTCAGTGAAATCCGTTCAAAATAATTGAAAATCTGTTACATTTCTGCTTATTTAGTCTGTATGCGCTATTTACTTGGAATTACTGATGTATACCAATTTGAACATGTTTTTTCATTAATTTTCAGATAATTCATGCAGCAAAACAAATACAAAAATGTGTTCAGAATAGGTAAGTAATTTCAAATTACCCTCTTCTCTCTAACCATACACCCACTGGACTTTGCCTTGTCGATTCTCAATTTCGAACCACCGCTGTGGTCATGCGTATATCTAAACATAGCTTAAATTTCCCGTTATATATCCATAAACTACCTTGATCCTCGCGAAATAATTCGGGACAATCCAGAATTCGTGACCTCACACGAAATATTAAAAAAATGTTTTGACTATTGCTGGGTCACTTCGATTGAATGGGAGTAGGTTACCGGTTCGTTTACTTCGTAGAATTACCATAAACAAACCGACAATCCCCAAAAATCACCCCAAACTACCGACTACTGGCCTTAGTGAATTTTGTTTTTATAATAGTAGCACGTTGTGCTATAAGGCACGCGTTCGATTGAATAGGAGTAATGTATTGGTTCGTTTTCTTCGTAGAATTATCACAAACAACCCGACAATCCGTCCAAAATTTCTTCATTTGATACGAATCCCCCCCAAATCCATTTTAGTTAAAAAGCACACTGTGTTGTAGAACCGGGAGGTCTCCTGTGGGTAAGGTCTATTAAACTGGCGTACTGGTTCAGCTTATCCCAGAATCCCATTTTTCTGCCTATTACAGATGCTATTCCACCTTCTCTAACACTAGCAGTTCAGCTAGTCCTAGCTACTCTTCCACCTATCTCTGGACCTATTCCGACCTCTTCCCTCATCCAGATCTTATAATCACCAGTTAGACTGCTTGAATTCCCATATTCTGCACCAAACCAAACAGATTTATCTACCTTTCCCGTGAACAACGAAAGCCTCTATGATTTTCAAACCCAAATGGCAATTGAGCCGCAACTGGGACATGTATTGCTCGAACGACTCGAATCCCATTGAGAAAACGCGCTATTTAGAAAATGCTCGACCGAGTGATTCCACATACAACTCTTGTCATTATTTCGGTATGTGAGCATACCTATGGCATGGCGATATTTGAGGATGCCTTTAAGGATACCTTCCAGGGATACATTATCAAGCAGTTACTGAATAGTCATTGCTCGAACGACTTGAATTTTATGGAGCAAATGGGTTATAGAGCAATGGCTGGATCGAGTGACTGCACAATGTGACTTTTATCCTTATCTCGGTATTTGAGGATACCTGTGGCATGACTGCGTACTATTTGAGGATACCTTTTGGGGATACCCCTTGGAGAATCCCTTTTTGTCGTATGAGGCTATGAGGGCCATGAGAAAATCTATCTCGGATTCTAAAGCACTGAGTGCTTTTCTACTAAAAAGGTTTCTGGGGGAATTTGTACCAACTAAATGAGGGTTGTTTGTGGTAATTCTACGAAGTAAACGAACCGAGACCCTACTCCTATTCAACTGAACACTTTCTCCGAACATACCCCTGTCATATTAGAAGGTTTTAGGTCACATAGCAATCACACGTTGCCATAGAAACAAAAATGGCGGCCTACAGTATACAAAATGGACGACGGAAACAAGTATCACCCTGGCAACACGCGCTGCGCATGCGCACAATCACCACGCATCACTAAGGTAATTACGCCACAACATGGCCACTTACGAAGGGTTACCATGTCAAACCAACATGGCTCCACTGGGTAACGTGACATGACGTCACTTCCGAGGTCCCCAAACCATCCATGTCCTGGTACACGACATACTACTATTGCGTATTTATAATACTGTATCATGGATCAGTAGCGTGGAAATACGTCAATAACAATGTAGTCTAGCTACTTATTCCCTACTTTCAAGCAGTTTTTTAAATGGAACTTTAACGAAAGTGTTTTTTTACTGTTGCTGCAATGACCTGTTTTCTTTCAGTAGTATCAATGTACAATTCTCAATTAACTCTAATCCTGTTCACAATTATTGCTGCGATTACGCTCAATGGAGTTAATCCCCTTTACTGCAAATGCGACCGTTTTTTCATTAACCTATTTCCCGTTTGACCGATTTTTATCCCAGGCAACCTCTGGGCTAACGAAACGATCGTTTGCCGGAAATTTCGTGGCCTGACCCGGGTTGAAGAGGTCATAAGGGTTATATGACAGTTTCCTTTTCGTTTGCATAAAATCACTTGAAACTCTCCGAAGCTCACTTTAAAGCAATGAAAACATCAGAAAAACAGACTCTAACCCAAACTGGGGCAAGGAGTCATAACGGTCAATGGTAAGTTTGTTCTCTTTTTTTCCATAAAATCACACTAAACCCTTCCAAACTTATTTTAAATCAGAAAACATAACTCAAATAGACTCTCAATCTAACGGACGATTTTCTTCTTTTGGGCATAAAACCATTCAAAATCTCCAAAACTCATTTTAAAGCAGAAAACATCACAAAGATAGACCCTTGCCCTAACCTGTGATCAAGAAATCATATGTTTTTTTTTCGGCGGGGAGACGGCTGCAAATACTAGTTATCTACAATTCCTGTATCATATTCAACATGCAATAGCCTTTGACTTGACAGGCATTATTAATAATGAGATGTAAACATTGTTACTCGTCAAACTAAATCTTCTTGGCTTGAAGGACACCACCTTTCTTTCCTTCGAGTGATTGAGTACAAACCAATTTTCTGAACTTAGAAATTGTTATTGCGCCACGTTATCCCCGCTATAACGCCGAGAGAGGGGTGGTAAGGGCGGGGGAGGGTAAGTGTCTAGAGGCCCGTGTCCTGTAAGGGGTCTGGTAGTTTTGATGTTTTAAAAAAAACGTAGTTTGACCAATCGATACGTCTGAGCTGAAAGTCGTGGGATGGCTTTTGATACGGGCATCCGATGCCGGTGAAGGTAACAAGAGTGCGTATTTTCATTACCGACCAGGTTCAATTTAAATAATAAAAAAAACCCACTTGTTCCACTTTGTTAGGTTTCCATCTGCCTTTCCTGCATCGTGGTGGTCACGATTATCTTTGGAGAAATATGCACCATACACAAAAAATAAATTGTCCAATTTGTAAGGACATAATTGTAGATATTGTCAAGCAGAATCGCTCTACACATTGTCCCGCTATTAGTTTTTGTCAATAATAACCACAGTTTATTGTAAAAATTCAGTTTGCATTGACACGAAACGTGTGCATATCATCAACATTACTTTTAACAACCTCTCGGGAGATACATGCTGTTTTCTTTTATTGAAAGTGAGAGAAGGAAATTTGGCTTTTTATGACAAGCTAATTAGAAGCAACTAAGTAACTGTCCACTTTGCCTCTTTGTTTAACGAATGTGTTTTTACCGTAATTTGCAAATTTTTATTCTTCTCAAGAAAAAATGAGAAAATCTGATCCCCGGGACTATTACAGTTGAAACAAGAAGTCCTATCACGAACTATGCGCTTATCTAGGCTTAACTGCGCGTAGGAATTGCGCGCAATTGCCATATCGAATGGCATCCAAAGCACGGCAGGTTCTCCTGGTTACTCATTGCAAACACAGGCAATAATTCTGCCAATGGACCTCCGGGTTACCCGGAGGACCATTGGCTGAAACATTGATTGTGCACAGGCCATATGTACAAAATTTGATAGCCTTACTATAGTCATAACGCGTAGATTAACCCTTTGCCTAACTTAACCGCCAAAACCGGCAGCGCTATTCTCAAAAATCGTCAATTAATTTTCATTATTTTTTTTCGTTTCTTGTCTCAAAAACATAGGTTATGACCCCTCGTTGGAACGAGCTCGTCGAGCTCGTTCCAACGAGGAGTCATAACCTATGTTTTTGAGACAAAAAATGAAAAAAATTAGTTATTCAAGAATTATTTTTGCAAGTGTCGTCTGCTTTTCAGGTTAGGTAAAGGGTTAACGCGCAGATCGACGTGCTATTTGTGCGCATTTCATGACAAGACTTCTAGGTTTAACTGTATATAAATGGAAAGGATAGTGTCTGTATTATATCATATCAGGATGAGCACACTGCTGATATAACGAACAGAAAAAAGTTACACAACCTCAAAAGATGGTAAAGGCGTCGTTTTCTTATTTTTAATTAATATTTAATTATTAATTTATTTAATATTTGGATTTAAACAGAGAATAATAGTCAAACGTTCAAACTGATTGGTGAAAAAATGTAAAGTAGCAACTTCTGTATTTTTACGCAACTCTACAGGAAAATGCTCGAAGTTTGTGAAATAATGCAACCCTTGGTGATACAACTTCGCTAACATTTCGAAATTTCAATTTTTATTTGTAATTTCCATACCCGTGGTGTTTAATTTATTACACACATGTTCTATTTAATCCACATCAACAGCAACACTTAACCGTGCGGAAAATGAAAATCTGGAACGGAAATCGTTGACGGACGGTTTCTAAATAGAAGCGAAATTTCACTGGAATTTTCTACAAATCCTGCACCGCAATTACAATTTGAATCGCTAGCGATAGCTAAAAATCGTCCGCTGAGTTCCTATGTGTTTTATGTGCCACCAGGCACATAGAGCACATTGGAACCCAGGGGACGAAATAGTAACACAGGTTTCCCTCGCAAATTTGGTAGGCGATAAAATGTGTTGTTCTTGTTGATAGTTGTCAAATGAATTGTTGAGTGTCCTTCTAATAATTATTGTTTATAGACGTGGAGGGTTGTAATAAACACAGAATGACACACACGTGTGAATGGGTTAATCGATCTGGCACGAGTGCCAGCGCGGAAGGATAAAACGAGAGGCCGCAGAATGAATAGAGTTATCTGAGAAGAGTGGAATAATTTTGTTGTGCTTCATCAGAATAAATCAAAACAGGGCTACGAGTGACCTAAAATTGTTTGTTTTTTCGATTAGCAGCAATTGATGAAGGCAGTTAAGGGATCTCAGGCTTAGAAGTGGGTACAAACCAGGGTAAAAAGTTCGTCAGAGAAAGAGGCATAACGGATTGTAACCTGAAATGGCGCGAGGGGTTTAAAGCAAAATGGTCTTTGGCTGGCCTGCGTGATGAAGAGATGATATGTTTTGAAGAGTACCTTGGTGGCACCTTTGGTGGGTGGGGGGGGGGGGGAGGTCACGGTTGTTCAAGCCGAGGTCGCGGTCCCTGGAGCTTTGGGGAACAATTGGGAAAGACAGTGAAATGGAGAGCCAAAGGTGTACTTTGGGCGTAGTGGGGACCCTGGAACACTTTCTATTAGAATGTCCAAACTACCAGTCTAACAGAATAAGATTCATCAGGATTATGATGAGGAAGTAGGGTAGGTGCATGAAGGAGATATTGTCAGTGGGGAGCGCGGTGGCTCAGTGGTAGACTGTTGGATTTCTATGCTAGAGGTCCCGAGTTCGATCCGCGTTGTGTCCTTGGGCAAGGCACTTTATCCCGATTGCATACATGTGGGCACGATGGCGTCGTGTACTAAGGCGTACTGATGGTACACATGTCTTCAACCGCTGTAACCCTGCTTGAGCGGAGCTTCAACAGAGGTGGTTCTCTCCAGGTACTCCGGCTTCCTCCACCCGTAAAACTGTCACGGTAACGATTAGCTATAGTGCATAAGTATCTGACCTTAAACACCAATAAATAAATAAATAAATAAATAAATAAATAAATAAATAAATAAATAAATAAAAACAAATAAGATTGGGGCACGGGATGTCATCAAGCATTTCGTCTCGGAGTGTTAGGAGGAGAGAAGAGGCGTGGGGATAAGGAGGTAGAACATTTGGTAGAACAGGGCTAAGCAAGACCTACTCGCCTGGGAACCGCCACAAATCAGCAGCCAGCCAAAGTGTTGTTATTATTATTAGTTAATTAATAAAGCAGATGAACAGATGGGCAAGCAATTTTCTCTAAAGGATAATACATGAAGCCATCTGTCATATTTTGGCCGAATATCTTGGGCCGTTTGCAATGAATTATCTCATTTATAATCATTTTACAGAATACGTGTGTTTTAGTGATCAATAATGAAATTGTCACTTTGGGGAGAATTAAACTTGAAAACGTGAGCTGTTTGTTCGGCGAGTTAATGTTCGAGATCATTTATCGAAAACAACAGAACAGATGTTCCGGTAGAAACTCGGGGTTCACTCTGCGGCAGGTCTGTATGAATGTATTTATTAAGGTAAAAACTGTGTATTATGTTAACCTTTTGAACCCTAGAGGCCACTTTTCCGGCGCAAAACATGATACGTCATAATTTCACCAAGAAAGATGACTGTTCAGTTCAAAGGTTGGGGCGACCAATCAATATTTTCAACGTGCATCCCGGAGGCTGCACGTTGAAAATATTGAATAGTCTACCACAGATCATAAATATGGACTCTTCAAACTGCTGTCATTGAATTGACTTGGTAGAAACAATCAGGATTTATAGGGTTAAAAATGCTTGGTTATTGTTATGATACATGTCCGATCATTCTTAACATAATGTACACACATTGGTTTTGGCAGCCATTCTTTCTGATAACAGCAAGGGTAAAAGTATGGGAGGAGTAGGTGGTGTTATTTACCTTCGCAAGGTGGTTAACAAGTTAAGGAAATTCACTACCGAGAAAAAGTTTGAAAATGAAGCCATGAAAGGGGGCGACAAGTTGATTCTAGTAACTGAAATGGCAACACATTTATGATAGAATTATCAGGCTGTTATTATTATTTGTTATTATTCTGGGAATTGAATATAAGCTAAACAAATGCTCAAGCTGAGAACTTGGAGCAATTCACACTGTCCTAACATTACATCAGATCTTATGCAGGAATGATCAATTTTCGATGTTTCATCATTTTGTAACTGTAAATGATGGAATTAACTTACTTAAAATTAATTTATTTGATGCGATTTTCTTGAAGTGCATTTCTGTTTTTTTTATTATGATAAGTAAACGTACTATAGGAATCTCGTACCGATTGACATCATGCATACGTATGAAGCTCGATATTGCGTACACTGTAGTTGTAAATAGTAACAGTTGGAATTTTTGCCGATTTGAAAGCGAGTTGGAATTTTGGGAAGTAAAGGAGACATCAGCATCTCCAAAGAAGCTCTAAAATCCAGATAGATGGAATTTCCAACCACTCATGACTTGCCCTCCGAATTTTTAACTATTGGAAAGTTTGGCCAGGATTGGAGGAGTGACACCTCCCTCTCCCCCACACACACATCCCGTGTCTCCACGTCCCTGCATCCTTTTCGGAATCATTTCAATAAATCGGATTAGTTTTGGTCAATACTAAAGCAAATAATGGGATGCAAACACTTTTGGTCTGGAAGCACTCGTTACCTGGATGAGAGTTACGCGCCTTGAAAAAAAGCGTCAGTGATGAAATCTTAGAAATAAAGAAGCCTCGATTAATTGTATTGTTTTGAAAAATGCTTTTTAAGTATTTGTCTCAATTCTTGCGCCATTGCCGAATTGGCGAGATAAAAAAGAGATGATCTAATTAAGTTTGGGGCTTACAAATTCAATTGATTTTTCCAGTGGCGTTGGGGATGAGCCCGCAGGGACCGTATTGCGAGGGGGCCCCGGCTAGAAAGGGGCCCCCGTCTTGAAGGACGTCCCAATGCTGGAAGAAAGAGGGAAAGGGAGAAAGAGAGAGAGCGAGACCGTGCACCAAATACACATAATTTCAGACTCTCACTTCCACGCGATGTACTCTTTGTAGTCAATGTGTTATTCTTTTAACCCTTTACCTAACGTAACGGCCAAAACCGGCCAGCGTTATTCTCAAAAATCGCCATTTAATTTTCATTATTTTTTTCATTTTTTCTCTCAAAAACATAGGTTATGACCCCTCGTTGGAACGAGCTCGTTCCAACGAGGGGTCATAACCTATGTTTTTGAGACAAAAAATGAAAAAAAATAGTTATTCAAGAATTATTTTTGCAAGTGTCGTCTGCTTTTCAGGTTAGGTAAAGAGTTAAGTGAACGCTACATCATTGTAACTGATAGGGGTGAGAAATGAACAATATACATACATGGTGCCTCTCAAGTCACACATGTTGGCGTGCATGTGTGTATCGTTGGATGGTGGGGGTGAAACTTAAAACATGTAATGAAAAAATCTACAGAGTCGTACTTTTAGAATCGATCCTATAGGCTATACCTTCATTTAATTTATGGCGTATGTACTACGTGAAATCCTGTATGCTGTGCACGGTAACAACACTAAATTTGCTCTCGTTTTAAAGGCAACCACCATTATGAAAGGTCCCCTGTCTCTATCTCGCGGGGGGGGGGGGGGGGGGGGGCACAAGATTTTCCGCTACGCTACTGCGGAAGTAAACTATCTAGAAAAGAGATTTTATAGCGACTTATTTTCGGAGAAAATATCTTTAAAAAGTCACGAAGTTTTCTTTGTAGACAGCATTTAAAGATTTTCATACAAGAGTCGAATAAAGTTTTTTTTTAAGAAACCTGAAATAACTTCTGTGCAGAGTGTATTAAACGAATTCTAAATGAAATGTGGAATGAATAGTAAGGAAATCAGAGATAAACAACTGTGTAGCGTATCCAGTACAGTTAAAACTAGAAGTCCTGTCATGAAATGCGCACACATAGCACGTTGATATGCGCGTTAATGTACGCGTTATGACCCAAGTAAAGCTATCAAATTCTGTACATATGGCCTGTGTACAAGCAATGTTTCAGCCAATGGACCTCCGGGTAATCCGGAGGTCCATTGGCCGAAACATTGCTTGTGTTTGCTATGAGTAACCAAGAGAACCTGCCGTGCTGTGGATGCTATTCGATATGGCAATTGCGCGCAATTCCAACGCGCAATTAAGCCTAGAAAAGCGCACTATTCGGGACAGGACTTCTGGTTGTAACTGTATGTGTTTTATATCACTAACTCACCCGTAGAGTATGAGATTCAATTCAAGTAATAATTGCAAATTTCTTGCAAGCATAAGAAGCACAAAGATCCAGTCAATGGACCGCCAGGTTAAACTCGGAGGTCTATTAGCTGAAACATTGCTTGTGTTTTTGCCCATATGTCCATAATTTGAAAGTGATAATTTGGGTGATAACTCCACTCCTCCGATGACCGTGTTACAATCCACTCTCTATGTACTGTATATGAGTTCCATCCAGAAGACAGAAATGATTCGTAAAAATAAATGAAATTCTTCATTAATTGACACCCCCAACCCTGATATGTTGAACCTTGTATTGCTCTCAGGCCACCATCCCGTAACTTGTCTGTGGATTGTCCTGCTTTCAAACTTTTGACTTGACCCCTTTTCAAATGTTTGGCCCCGTCCCGCTTTTTTGAGTGTAGGAATACATGTATGAACTTCATGATTGCATTAGGGTTTCAAATTGCGATTTTCAGCAACTCCGAAAAATGAACTCATTGACTCCCGGGTGACCCAGTAACCATGACCATATTTCAAACCCCCGGTAAATTGTTAACCCTGGACCAAAGGCCATACCATGCTTGAGATATAAGCATGACCCAGTTTCAAAAATGTTGGCTCCGCCTACTTTTTTGAGTGCAGAAATACATGAATTAACTTTGGAAATGTATTTGGGGTCATAACATGAAATTCCCAGAAATTCAGAAAAATGCAGTGAATGACCCCTTGGCGACTCCAGTAACCCTGGCCGATATTTTGATCCACCAGCTTGTCTCAACTCATTTGGTGTTAGTCGCAGGTCTACAGGTTATACCACGCTGAGATATCTGCATGACCCACTCTCAAAATGTTTTTAGGGATCATTAAATACGATTTCGAGCAAATCTGGAAAATGTTAGCAATGAACCCTGGGTTATTATGTGATCCTCACTCACATCTCTAACCTTTCTACTCATTTGGTGTTGGTCCCAATCCATAGACAGAGACGGCGGTGCCAGAGGGTACAGGGGGCACGTGCCCTTCCACTTTTTTCCAGATATGTTTCGCAGTTACACAATTAGTAAAAATGGGCGCATGCAAACGTGTCAATATACAGGCATTCCTGTAACATTATTTGCAAATCCAAACAATATTTAGCCAAATAATTCCACTTCGGTCGCTTCCGTCCGTTTCTTCTACTTCAACAATCTTCCAACCCGAAGGCTGGCCTTATATTATCATGATCCACCAGGCTGGGCTTATATTATCATGATCCACCAGGCTGGCCTTATATTATCATGATCCACCGGGCTAGCCTTATATTATCATGATCCACCAGGCTAGCCTTATATTATCATGATCCACCAGGCTGGCATTATATTATCATGATCCACCAGGCTAGCCTTATATTATCATGATCCACCAGGCTAGCCTTATATTATCCTGATCCACCAGGCTGGCCATATATTATCACGATCCACCAGGCTAGCCTTATATTATCATGATCCACCAGGCTGGCCTTATATTATCTTGATCCACCAGGCTAGCCTTATATTATCATGATCCACCAGGCTAGCCTTATATTATCCTGATCCACCAGGCTGGCCATATATTATCACGATCCACCAGGCTAGCCTTATATTATCATGATCCACCAGGCTGGCCTTATATTATCATGATCCACCAGGCTGGCCTTATATTATCATGATCCACCAGGCTGGTCTTATATTATCATGATCCACCAGGCTGACCTTATTTTATCATGATCCACCAGGCTGGCCTTATATTATCATGATCCATCAGGCTGGCCTTATTTATAATGATCCACCAGGCTGGCCTTATATTATCATGATCCACCAGGCTGGCCTTATATTATCATGATCCACCATATTATCATGATCCACCAGGTTGGCCTTATATTATCATGATCCATCAGGTTGGCCTTATATTATCATGATCCACCAGGCTGGCCTTATATTACCATGATCCACCAGGCTGGCCCTATATTATCATGATCCACCAGGCTGGCCTTATATTATCATGATCCACCAGGCTAGCCTTCGGGTTGGAAGATTGTTAAAGTAGAAGCTGGCAAGACACTGACCACACAGCGGCATATTCATCTAAACGAGAGACTATAGCGAGAATGGTACATTTACCGATATACGATTGTAACCTTTTTCACAATTGGTCGAACCATGGTAGCATTGTAAATTTGTGTCCCTCCACTTTTATTGAGCTTCCGCCGCCCCTGTCCATAGGTCATACCATGCATGAGATTTAAGGGGAAGCCACTTCCAAAATGTTTGCCTCCGCCATTTTTTTAATCTACAAATACATGAATGAACTTCAGAATTGCATTAGGGGTTTCAAACTGCGATTTTCAGCAACTCCGAAAAATGAACTCATTGACTCACGGGTGACCCAGTATGCATTAGGGGGTCATAAAATGTGATTTCAGGCAACTCTGAAAAAATGAACTCAATGAGACATGGGAGACCCCAGCAACTTTGGCCCATATTGTGAATATACAGCAAGTTTTAACGCAGAAGATGTTGGTCCCATGCCCATGGTTCAAACCATGTTTGACATTAGAACATGAGTCAGTTTCAAAATGTTATACTCCGCCCCCTTTTTGAGTGTTTAATACATGCATGATCGTTGGGAATGCATTCGGGGTCATGCAATGTGATTTCAGGCTTTTCTAAAATTGTACTCAATGAAGCCCAAGTAAACCCACTGACCTCGATACTTTACTTGAAACCTCCATTCAGTTTCGATTCATTTTGTGTTTGTCCCATATCCAAATGTTTAACCATGCTTCAGACAAAAAACGCGACCCTTTTCAAAATGTTTGCTCCGTTAACGTTTTTTTTATTTGAGTGTTTACAAAATCAGTTTCTCGTTCATGCTAATGACATTTCCTGTCGGTAACCAGTTTGTTAAAAAACGAAGTGTTTTCGATGGAAAATGTCCAAAACAGGTCATTTGAAAAAAATATATCAGGGAGCGTCCAGATCTGCTACATTGAATGATGAGAGCAAATATTGTTTAGTATTGGATAAAATACATGATAGAATATAGTTGCTCTGTTGAATATTTGACTTAACCCTTCACCTAACGTAATGACCAAAACCGACCAGCACTATTCTCAAAAATCGCCAATTAATTTTCATTATTTTTTGTCTCTAAAACATAGGTTATGACCCCTCATTGGAACGAGCTCGTCGAGCTCGTTCCATTGAGGGATCGTAACCTATGTTTTTGAGAAGAAAAATGAAAATAATAGTTATTCAAGATTTTGTTTTGCAAGTGGCGTCTGCTTTTCATGTTAGGTAAAGGGTTAAATAATTCAGTAATATGTTTATAGATATTAGAAAGATCTCTTAAATGCCTCATGGATCCTTACGAAAACCCACTGGAACTGAGAAAATTATAAGATCTCGTCGATGCATATCTGTGCATAGACATCTGTGGTAACATCGGTTCTTGGAGCAGTGCATGCTTACTGTGGTAAAATAGGACCTGGTTCAAAGTCCTCCTCTGAAGTGGGCAGCTTATGTATAAATGATTGCCTAAACTTGATTCATACCTATTTTACGGTCATCATATAACCATAGATGCTGACTGTGACCTTAAACACCACTAATAAAGCAAATAAATCTGTGTTCAGACTGGCATTTTGAGAGCAGAAGGGCCTTGGGTTTTATAGCCATGCATTAAATAAAATCCTTGGAACCCTTGAAGACTTGAGAGGGTTCAAAAACAGCATTTTAATAGAGTACGGCTGTCGTGGACTTGTCAGTTTCCACGACTGAGCAATATTTCCACGGACGCAATAATATTAGACCCCCAAATACCAATTATAGGAATAATCATCAAAAATTTAATTAATGAAGCACCGGGTACAACCCGGTGCTTCATTGATTAAAAATTTGCTGATGTCGATTTTTATTACATGGTAAACGCCTGCGTGGACATCAATGCCAAAGCGTGGACAACGACCAGTTCAAACTGTATACTGCAGTGAATTCATAACCGTCGAAGGTATACTGAACTCCCCCTCCCCTCCCCCACAGAGCTAAAAGAGCTGATGCCACATCCCTATTTGTATGGTTTTATCGAACAGTGTCCGAAGCAAGAAATTTCAGATTATACTGGTCATTTCGTCAATTTTTGGCTTTTTCGTCGCTGTGATTGGTATAAAGAGATTAAATCTTGAATGAAACTGGCTCGTTGTTGCTAACATCCCCAGTTAACTTATTCTCAAATTAATGAAAAACGTATTACAAGCAACACTCGACTATTGTAATAAGTTTATTACAATAACAGTTGAGGTAAAAAGTCGAATCGCCCACTATTGTAATAAGTTTATTGCAGTAGCGGTTGATGAAAAAGTTTACATCAACCGCTATTGTAATAAATTTATTACAAATGCGGTTGTACTACAATAGTGGTTACCAGCAAAGCTAATTCCAATACCATAGTGGTTTTGGAATTTATTGTTGACTGGTTTCCAAGCAATGTCGACGATGGACTCTAATCCTTACAGGTAATATTCCAACTTTTTCATCAAGGCATGCCTCTGACGAAGTCATACCTTGATGATGTAGTTTGATTATTTTATCTTACAATCAACATGTATTTTGTCTGTATTAACACTGCAACTGTCATGTATCCGATCCCCTGATACAAATGTTTGTATCAGGAGGTCGGATACAAGCACGTTCCTTTCGCGTGAGTTCCATTTTTTTCTTCTTTTTGTTCATCCGTACGAATAAATAGTTCATTATATATTCGTCCCCAATATAAGATAAAATAATTATTACCATTATGTGGATGTACAAAATATGTATCCGAGTCTCGCTCCGGGTTCTAAGGGTAGATCACGACTCGTCTTCGACTCGTCGTGATCTGCCCTTAGAACCCGGAGCTCGACTCGGATACATATTTTGTACATCCACATAATGGTAATAATTTCCATTTATCAGACGGGACTTGAGCCGTCACGGTCGGAACAAATCAGGTTTATAGTACCCAAATCCCCCTAGGTCATCTTCAAGACTTCACTTTTTCGGTTCGAGGTTCGATTCAACTTCGAATAAGAGACGTGTTTCGATTTGACATTCGATTCGAATCCAAAATGTGCGATTCCCAGGGGCCCAACTACGAACCGGATGAACACTTAAACACGTGTGGACTCTATTCGCTGTATCGAAAATCAAAGGGAGCATGACCATTGACATGATATTTGGGAGACGGTTCACACAAGCTTTCAGCTTTCTTCCGAATCCCCTACTACAACAACTTAGTTTGGTCCATTATGTGTTAATTGCATTCACAGAATATTAAGTACAAAACATTCAAACAGTTTACTCTTGTTTGCATGTTTATCCCATAAATGGCCGTTTATTTGAACAATAAAGGCCTCGGATAAATTTTTGCTTTATTCACCTAGTAGGGTGATAAATTTTCCCCATAGGTTTAACACTGAAAGAATTTATTCCCCTAGTAGCGACGGACTTGTTGACCTCTGGCCTCTACCACATTTGTCTAGCATAATTAATAGTTCGATTGTTGATTTCTTTAAATCTTTGTGAAAGTATTATACAATGCCAGTAGAAAACACTACACACTGCTCATATAATAAAGTATTTTTGCAAGTTTAGCTCAAGTTTGTAGAGGAATTATTTTTAGACAGAAATGTATTACTGCGCCTTGTTTAGTTTTGCCAATTTTGCTGGTCGATCGAATTGGACCAATGTGCTCCTCACTTCTCGTTGTGTTTTGTAGCGAATTATAGCACGATTTTGCCGCGACTGCCCTGCAGAAGATTTATGGGATAAACAAAATAAACGTACAGTGTTTTCAAGTAAAAAATGTATTCTACTCGTAGAATTAAGAATGAAACCGACTCGCCAGAGGCTCGTCGGTTTCATTCTTAATCCTACTCTCCTCGTAGTTATTTTAGCAACGTGACTAAGACTCAAATAAAAACCTGGCCAGGTATCACTAAAGTGGGCGAAGGAAAATGCATATATCGTCCCTTCACTGCGTTAGTATTGGGCATGACGCATATTTCCATCCAAGGGACGACATATTGTGCAAACTGCAGCAGACTGGTCACTTTCCACGGGTGGATAATATTTTCACAGACGCAGTAATATTAGATTGCAAACACTAATTATAGGAATAATCACCAACAATATAATTAACAATAACCCGGTGCATCATTAATTAACATTTTGCTGATGATGATTGTTATTACCTGCTAAACGCATGCGTGGACATCATTGTCCACCCATGGACTGCGACCAGTTCAAGGCGACTGTACTGTACGTGATCTTCGTTTCAAATGACATTTTTTTAGGAACTGTCCAACTAAATTTCTGTTATCTACTATTGCTGGATACGGCCAATCTGATTGCAGTATGAGCCATCGTCTTCGGAAAGTCAGCAATAAAGAAATGTATGAAATGCAGAACTCCACCGAATGGAATCTCGAACGTTCGCCAGGCCCTTCAGTTAAAACTAAAAGTTCTGTCGTGAACTGTGCGCTTATCTAGGCTTAATTGCGCGTAGGAATTGCGCGCAATTGCCATATCGAATGTCATCCAAAGCATGGCAGGTTCTTCTGGTTACTCATAGCAAACACAGGCAATGTTTCTGCCAATGGACCTCCGGGTTGCCCGGAGGTCCATTGCCTGAAACATTGCTTGTGCACAGGCCATATATACAAAA
Organism: Pictodentalium vernedei; assembly: GCA_031216915.1. Classification (NCBI taxonomy): domain Eukaryota; kingdom Metazoa; phylum Mollusca; class Scaphopoda; order Dentaliida; family Dentaliidae; genus Pictodentalium; species Pictodentalium vernedei. The sequence goes on from CM062291.1 coordinate 401,965,435, forward strand.
TTTGATAGCCTTACTATGGTCATAACGCGAAGATTAACGCGCAGATCGACGTACTATTTGTCCGCATTTCAAGACAGGTCTTCTAGTTTTAACTGTAATTCAAAGCCAATCTACAAGGCGTCGCCGACATACTGGATTAGTAAAATAGACAGACGCAGGCCTCTCGTGGTCATATGTTCTTCGATCATAGTTGTGTGGAAGTGGTCAAGTTTTCAAAGTGCTAATATGACAACGTGTCTTATATGAAAGTCATTCAATTTTATCGCCATTGTGTCACGCCCAGCTGTGTGATCAAGCTGTTAGCACAGTACAAAAGGACTGTAGCTTTGTATTGTTGATGGTAGATACACGTGTTTGTTGTCAATTTTTGATCTACATTTTCGGAGTAAACAATTCTGATAAACAATCTAGTCCCCACAGGTTGTGACCTATAAGACGGATGGTTTGGTGTACTGAAGTCGAGACCTAGTCTGTCGGGAATTTATCGTAAAGTCGGGCGAATCGATATGTGGCACAGGGACTAGATTTAGATTTCAGTATCTCATGTCGTATCATACCGGAGTGATAATGACCAATTTATCAAATATCAGCTTCCACAACAAGCAGTCAAATCTTCATTTAATTATGGGACTATCTTATTGATCGTTAACCAAAACACACCGCCTTTTTAATGAGTGTTTTGGAAATATGTTCACGAAGTTTTCGTTTCAGCTGACCCTAAAACAGTTCATTTTCGAGTGCACTTGACGATGTTATGCATACTAAACCAGCTATTTTTATTAATCCATTGAACCGTGGTGGTTCTTCCAAGACAGTTCAATAACAACAATTGAAAGAGTCCATATTCATTACCAAGAGTAGACCATTCAACATTTTCAACGTGCAGCCTTTGGGCTGCACGTTGAAAATATTGATTGGTTACCCCACACATTGCATTCACTGAGCGTTATCCTTATTGGTGTAACTATGACATAATTATGCTCCTGGGCCGTAAAAAAGGCCTTTAGGAATTAAAGTGTTAAGTTAATTAGTATTACAGAAAGCAGTGGCATCAGCGTGTTTACTAATTGGAGAATTTGGTTACCTTTGTGGTGAGTGTATGTAATAGTTATTTTTTTTATTAGGGTTTAACGACACATTAACAGCCACTGTCATATCATGTCGGTGACAGTTTTACGGGTGGAGGAAGCCGGAGTATCCGGAGAGAACCACCGAGCAGCGACGCTGTCAGCTCTCCAACATCGTAACTCTGAACTCTGCACCGCAGCACAAGCAGGGTTAGATTGGTTGAAGACATGCGCACCTTCGACTTGCAGTGCGCCTTAGTACACAGCGTCGTCGTGCCCCCGTTTAGGCAATCGGGTTTAAGTGCTTTGCCCAAGGACACAACGCGGGAGCGCGAATCATGTAATAGTTATTAACCTTGCTGGAGGATTTGGACAACTTGAGAGCGTTCGGTGCGTGACACCGACTCGCGTTGCGGCGAGATGTGACAGCACGCTGGCAGGTTGTTCAAATCCATGAATACCGACAGCTAGGTTGGTAAGTGACTTACATCCTGTCCGGAATTTCAAATTGTTCACTAATCTCGAAAAGGAAAAAGAGCCAGAGTGTAAGCTCCCAAGTTCACAAGTGCATGGAGTGATGTCACCACCCCTCAGTACAGAATGTTCCCGTAGCGAACCACGGAGCATCGATGCGCAGCTGTCGGCACTCACCTAATTACGAACTCTGCCCAAAAGGGGTTTGCAACGGTTGAAGGTGGATGCAACATCGACGCACAGTATGCCCTAGTACACAATGCCAATGTGTATGCACGTGAGCAATCGCGATTAAGTGTCTTGCCAGAGGATACAATGCAGTTGCCGCTAGTCAGAATCGAACCGTCGGCCTTTCGGCTTAAAGTCCAATGTTTGAAACACCGAGTCACCGCGATCCTTGAAACTGTAATATTTTCGCATCAGTGTGCAGAAGTTAACAAAACCAGAAGATGACACTAGAAAATGTTTTTAATGACGAAATGTTTTCATTTTGTGCCTCTAAAACACAGTTTATAACATCCTCGTTGGAAAGAGCCTGAGGTATTTTTTTTTTAAATAGCACATTCTGGATGGCATTTTGTTGTAGCTCTGGTCAGTTAAAGTTGTTTTTCCAGGTAAATGTTTAAAAGTAAAATTCTGTCACGAATATTGTGTTCAATAGTTGTGAAGTGATTTCAACAACTCAACTATTCTGCACCAGACCTGGCATTCTTAAAAAAGGCAGGAGGGCTAAAAATCGCTCCCCTCGCATGGCCTAGAGGGCGACTAGCTCTGCCCAAGATTACAAAAGCTAAAAATGGCAAAATAAAATTTACCATTAATGAATTTTGCCTAGTTGGCTTTATATATTCTATTTAATGCTGCTAACAAGAGTAGTATCTTTGAGATGGATACACTGCCCCTCCCACACCTCCGGGCCTCGGCAAGGCCCGGAGGTGTGGGTGGGGCAGTGTTGTCGTCTTACAGAGACCACTAACCTAGCAGAGATCAAAAATATGTGTGTTTTAGGAATAGGCTGTTAAGGTAATCATTATTTTCTAAGACCGGGAGGGCTAGTTTTCTCCCTCCTTAATTTTTTAAGGCCAGCGAATAAATCGCTCTCCTGAAAATACAAGTCCTGCTGCACATCGTACAGGGCAGGCACGTACAAAAGTTTAAAAAAAAATATATGTATTTATATTTTACTATTCTTTTACTTATGCTATTTTATGATGTTGTTTAAAAAAATATTTTTGTAATATTTATTCTTTCGCGAGGATGCAACACATGGTCGCTGCATTTAATACTGTATTATTGCACTTCGTGCGTATCAAATGCATCGACCATATGTTGCATCCCCGTGAAAGCCAAATCATCTAATTTGCGTAATCGAATTTAAAGGGATATTTAAAATATAACAATGGAAAGAGAAAATTAATACATTGTGTTGCGAACTGTTTTGTGATGAGCCACTTACAATATTTCATGAATGATTTTTCAAGTCAATACGGATAGATATTACAAAAATATTTTGATCGATGGTGGTCAGGATTAGACATTGTACAGAAATATGTGACCTTAAACACAAATAAATAAATAAATAAATAAATAAATAAATAAATAAATTTCGATCAGAAATTCGAGGCACAATGATGCACTGCATCACATAAGAAGAGAAGCGTTTGTTTATTGGGGTTTAATGACACTTTCAACATCCAGTGCCACACCGTGTGGACAGTTTTGTTACGGGTGGAGGAAGCTGGAATACCCGAAGAGAACAATAGAGCAACGACGAGCTCTATCAGACTCCCCAACTCACTGGCCAGATACAAGCAGAGTTTGTAGCGATTGAAGACAAGTGCGCCAACGACGGACGTACGTGTGCCTTGCAGTTAAAACTAGAGGTCCTGTCATGACATGCGCACATATAGCACGTCGATCTGCGCGTTAATCAACGCGTTATGACCATAGTAAGGCTATCAAATCCTGTACATATGGCATGTGCATAAGCAATGTTTCAGCCAATGGACCTCCGGGTATCCCGGAGGTCCATTAGCAGAAACATTGCCTGTGTTTGCTATGAGTAACCAGGAGAACCTGCCGTGCTTTGGGTGCCATTCGATATGGCAATTGCGCGCAATTCCTATGCGCAATTAAGCCTAGATAAGCACACAGTTCGTGACAGGACTTCGAGTTTTAACTGTAGATCACAGTGCACCCATGCCCAATGAAACATATGAGTAGTTCAGGTTTGTGATAGCAATAGAGGGTGGGGGGGGGGGGGGAGGGGGTGGGGCGATCATGTCGAAATTCTCTGTCCACTCACCTATCGAAAAACTGAAAAAAATGCGACATTGAATATCAGATTTATTATGTTTGTTTTCCTTCTTCCATGCTTGAGTTTGCTGTATTTTCTTCATGAAATCTCGACTGATTGACGAAAGTGTATCGCGACCGGATTGGGATCTGATCGCGAATGGTACCACTTTGCGATCATAGGAAACTAAACACACGTGATTAGTTCCCACGTGTGAACTCCAGGAAGTGAAACAGTGTTTTTTCACTGTGGTAAACAATCTCTGTTTTACTGGTAAAATAGGACCCAGTCACCAATGATTGGAGTGGAAGTCCTCTAAAATGAGCCCTAAGGCTGCACAGTGAAAATATTGAATGCACCTTCCCCCACGGAACGAATATACTCTTAACCAGACGATGAATCTGGACAGGCATAGAATAGACCATTAGGTTTCAAAGGATTAAAACAAACGAAATGAACAATATTAGGAAGCTAAACATAAGATAAATCTTCTGTGGCAATGACGTAACCTGTACAAACGTCCAGCGATTTTAATGCACGGAACGATGCTTGATACAACACAAGTGGTGTACATTCAGAAGGAGAAAGTAAGTTGGAGTTTCTCCATCTTTATTCTTCAACGTTTTCCCAGCCGAACTGTCAAACGCATCCACCTGTCTGTCATTTATAGCAGTAACACTTCGGTCTGCTGCTGATTTGTCGAGGTTCTCAGGAGGGAAGGCCATGATTAACCGTGTACTCCCAAATGCTTTCCTATCATTCCGTCTCTTCTATCCTCTCAATACCCGGAAACGAACTGTTTGATGATATCGCGTACCCAGTCCTTCACAGTTTCTTCGATATGCAAAACTAAAACTCCTGAATAACCATAATTCTGTCACACGGCAGTCCCACTTCCCCATTATACTCTCAGTGAATCGTATTCTGTCCGACTGATATTTTGGACTTTCTAATAAAAAGTATTCCAGAGTCTCTTTTACTCCTAAATTACACTTTTGGTACTCCTGCTTATTGTCTTTCCCATTCTTCTCCTAAGCTCCAGCGATTGCCACCTCAGCTTAACCCTTTACCCAACGAATCGCCCACATCCGCCCGCGTGATATATAAATTCAGCAGCTGAAGGTATTTACTATTTTTCAAAACATTTCAACAAAACCATATCATGTGACCCCTCTTTGGAACGAGCTCGTCGAGCTCGTTCCAATGAGGGGTCACATGATATGGTTTTGTTGAATTCTTTTCAAAAAGTTTAAAAAATAATATTTAAAATAATAAATTTTGATATCGTCGGCGTTGGGTAAAGGGTTGAACATTACCATTGACCTCCTCACCTAAAAGTGTCATCAAGGTACTCTTCAAAACCTGGCTTATGCACCTTGTTCGGTGTACGCAACAAATACCAATAGAGGGAGTTTTTGATGCCATAATAGGATAAAAAATCAGACAAGAAGAAAACTCTAGTTTCAGCTAATGGACACCCGGTTTGAATACTGAGACCCATTAGCTGAAGCGTCTATTAAGCTTTCTGTGCTTTTCATGGAAAATGAACCATTGCTCCGAAGAAACGCTGATCAATGACTGTTCTTTTGTTAAATAAAGGTTTGTATTGTTCTAATTTTGGTCCACGCCATGTCTTCCAAATTACGCGAACTGCTGTCTCACTTCAAGGTCTAATTTTGACCCGTCCTGGTTCAGAAATGACGCCAACATTAAGAATAGTTTTCACATGGTGCGGTCACTGCTTCACTACAGCAATATAAGATGAAATTCAAGCAAAAACATCTTCAGAAGTACAAAAAATGTCTGTAATCGTAGTTAACGGTTTATTCTCATCATCAATGGAATATTTAATGACACACTTATCTAAAATTTCATTTTATCATATGACTCGTCCGTTTTGTTCACTTTAAAACATTTGATATTTTGTTTTCATATTAATCAGTGATAAATAAAGCCTTCCGTCAAATTCATTGGTCAATTTCAAAACTGAACAATTTGATTGGCTGAGCAAAATACAACTGGGCCACATTTTTTATAATTTGCATAATTAGAGTTGGGAGCTTTCATTGGTCAATTTCAAAACTGGACAATTTGATTGGCTAAACAAAATACAACTGGGTCACATTTGCATAATTTCAATAGAGAGAATTCTGTCCTAGTTAGGGTGGGTTATATTGTATTAATCTTTTACCAACAAGAAAAACGCCATTCAATTGTTTTTATATTTTCACTTTTTGCTTCCAAAATATAGGTTATGACCCCTGATTGGAACTAGCGTGTCGCGCTCGTTCAAATGAGGGGGTCATAACCTATGTTTTGGAAGCAAACAATGAAAATTTTTAGTTATACGAGGATGTTTTTTCCAAGTGCCGTCTGCAACTCAAGTTAGATGATGGGTTATAAAGTCATACTAAGTGGCTAATTTGTGCGTGTGTGTGTCATATGATAAACAGAATATGAAATGAGTGTTTTTCTCATATAATATTTATGAAACTCGTCCGAATTTTCCGTTTGGGCTCGCCACAGGCTCGCCAAAACGGAAAAATTCTTAGACTCGTTTCATAAATATTATATGAGAAAAACACTTATTCCATATCCTCTATATATCACACCTCATAGAAGTTTCGGAGAACTTCATTCGTTTTAAATCATGTACGTTCTATATATGCTATCTACGATCAGTCGAAATCTATATACGATTGATAGTCAAAATAATTTCCCGTTTCATCTTTGAACATGTCGCAATCGCGTCATGTTAAGCAAGTAAGAAGTCCATCATTTATTAATCATAGCATCTGTTACTTCAATGTATAGAAAAAGTAGTCAGTAAGATATATTTGTTACCCAATTTGTTAGTGACGCATTTTATTTTTTAGGGTGTAAAATATTAATGCATTGTGCTCGCATTCTCGCCCACTATTTATTTCTTGCTATTTTTTGGTGTTTTAAGGTCACATACTTATGCACAATGGCTAAGCATGGCCGTGACAGTTTTACGGGTGGAGGAAGCCGGAGTACCCGGAGAGAACCACCGAGCAACGAGGAGCAGCCGCCAGCTCCCCAACATCGTAACTCCGCCCAGCAGTACAGACAGATTGGTTGAACACATGCGCACCATCGACGTACAGTACGTCTTAGTACACGGCATCATCATGTCCCCATGTGGACAATCGGGGTTAAGTGCCTTACCCAAGGACACAACGCGGGAGTCCGAATCGATCGCTCAGACGGTCACCCATCCGTGGACTAACCGAGCTCGACGTTGCTTAACTTCGGTGACTCTCGCCCACTATGATATAAACTGACACCGTTTATACCATAATGCGTCATTAACCATTTGAACCCGAGCGGCCATATTCCGACCCAGAAACATGATGTGTTATGATTGCATTAAGTATGATAGTTGTTCAGTGAATGTGTGGATTAGACCGATCGATATTTTCAACGGGCAGCCCGATGGCTGCACGTTGAAAATATTAATTGGTCAACCCCCAAATAATCAATATGAGTAGTATGTAATGTGGTTTTGGGGCCCCATTGGCCGGACCCCGGTGCCGGACCCCGGAAGCGACGTCATGTCACGTGACCTAGTGGCGCCATGTTTGGTTGTCATGGTAACCCGCGTGAGTGGCCATGTTGTGACGTCATCTCCATAGTGATACGTGGTGTGAGTGCGCATGCGCAGCGCGTGTTGTTAGGGTGATACGTGTTTCCGTCGTCCATTTTGTGTACTGGAGGCCGCCATCTTGGTTTTTATGGCAGCACGTGATTGCTATGTTACCCAATTTTTCTGCAATAAGACGGGGTATGTTTAGAGGGTGTGTTCGATTGTAGAAGAGTAAATCTAATTACCACAAACAACCCGACAATCTCTCCAAATCACCAAAATCTATCCCAACTTTTACTCTTTCGAATTCTTCCAGAATTCTCTGCTTCGATCTATATATGTAATAGTTATCGTCTATCTGGCCATGTTCCTTTATTCTAGAGTATACTCAGTAGCGTAGAAGAGCCTATTAGCTGGAACAGTTTACCTTATTATTACTATATTTAGCAGTTTCTGGTCTATTCTTGTTAGTTCTAACCCTATTCCAAGTACTCTTGTTGTTTCATTTATATAGATCATTTCTATAGATTATAACTAACCAATCAGATTGCTTGATTTCCCATAATCTGTATACGGAGTTATCTCCCTTCTGTATAATAAAAGACTATATCCAATGGCCATATCCCATGGAATCCCATTTTTTGCAAAACACCTGTGGCTATGGAATCCCTTTTTGTCATATGTGCTTATGTGAAAAGGCACAATGTGACACAATATGCCCTATCACATAGGCACATGCTTTATGTGCTGATATGTGCTTATGTGAAAAGGCATAATGTGACACAATATGCCCTATCACATAGGCACATACGGGTATCTGAGGATATCTATGGCCTGGTATTGTATTATTTGAGGATACCTATCGAGGATACCTTTTATATGATACTTATCTGAGGATGCTATATAGGCTGTACATATCCCTGTAGATCTCTTGCTGGTCCTTAGTGCTATTAATCCACCTGATGCTTCATGTTATCTTATGACTGGTATAGGTAGTATGCAATGCTAGGCATAGGGGTATTGTGGGTAGGGTTACTGCCTGGCTGTTTAGAAAGGCACTATAGTATGGGCGGTATATACACCTATAGGCCCCCGTTAGTGCTTGGTACTATTAACCAACCGATTGCTTTGTTTTATTATATGGCTGGTATATGTAGTACATTATGGTAGACCTAGTGATTTTGTGGGGGTGGGTGTAATGCTTGGTAGTTTAGAACGGTAGTATAGCATAGGCTGTACATATCCCTTTAGGTCTCTCGCTGGCTCTTGGTACTACTGATCCACCGGGTGCTTCATATTATTGAGCGGTATTCTGGGGTGGGGTCAATGCCTGGTAATACAGAACGGCAGCAGAGTATGGTTGGTATATTCCCCTATAGATCCCATCCTAATCGTTGATATTATTAACCTACCAAATGCTTTGTATCATCCTGTTACTGGTAAGGCGGTACGTAATACTAGTAGATCCTACCTTATTCCGAGTACTCTTGTTGTTTCATTTATCTAGAGCATTTATATAAATTATAATTAACCAATTAGATTGCTTGATTTCCCTTAACCTGTACTTAATCGTACAGAGTTATCTCCCTTCTGTATAATAAAAACCTATATCAATGGCCATATTCACAGGCACCCCAATTTCGGCACCCCATTTTTAAGAATCCCATTTGTGGAATCCCTTTTTTCTGAAATGAGGATTAGAGTCGTATTAAAAATCCCTCATTGACGGATTTTTAATACGACTTTTATCCTCATTTAACAAAAATGGGATTCCACAAATGGGATTCCTAAAAAGGGGTGCCGAAATTGGGGTGCCTTCTGGAGAATCCCTTTTTTCTGAAATGAGGATAAGAGTCGTATTAAAAATCCCTCAATGAGGTCTAATTTACTACGACTCTTGTCCTCATTTCAGAAAAAAGGAATTCCACAAATGGGATTCTTAAAAAGGGATTCCGCAGATGCGATTCCTTCTGGAGAATCCCTTTTTTTCTGAAATGAGGATAAGAGTCGTAGTAAATTAGACCTCATTGAGGGATTTGTAATACGACTCTTATCCTCATTTCAGAAAAAAGGGATTCTCCAGAAGGCACCCTAATTTCGGCACCCCTTTTTTAGGAATCCCATTTGTGGAATCCCTTTTTTGTCAAATGAGGATAAGAGTCGTATTAAAAATCCCTCAATGAGGAATTTTTAATACGACTCTTATCCTCATTTCAGAAAAAAAGGTATTCCACAAATGGGATTCTTAAAAAAGGGGTGCCGAAATTGGGGTGCCTGTGAATATGGCCATTGATATAGGTTTTTATTATACAGAAGGGAGATAACGCTGTACGATTAAGTACAGGTTATGGGAAATCAAGCAATCTAATTGGTTAATTATAATTTATATAAATGATCTAGATAAATGAAACAACAAGAGTACTCGGAATAAGATAGGAACTACTGGTATTACGTACCACCTTACCAGTAACAGGATGATACAAAGCATTTGGTAGGTTAAAACTATCAACGGTTAGGATGGGATCTATAGGGGAATATACCAACCATACTCTGCTGCCGTTCTGTATTACCAGGCATTGACCCCACCCCAGAATACCGCTCAATAATATGAAGCATCTGGTGGATCAGTAGTACCAAGGGCCAGCAAGAGACCCACAGGGATATGTACATCCTATGCTATACTACCGTTCTAAACTACCAAGCATTACCCCCACCCCCACAAAATCACTAGGTCTACCATAATGTACTATATATACCAGCCATATAATAAAACAAAGCAATCGGCTGGTTAATAGTACCAAGCACTAACGGGGGCCTATAGGTGTATATACCGCCCATACTATAGTGCCGTTCTAAACTACCAGGCAGTACCCCTGCCTACAATACCCCCATGCCTAGCATTGCATACTACCTATACCAGTCATAGGATAACATGAAGCATCAGGTGGATTAATAGTACTAAGGGCAGGCAAGAGACATACATGGATATGTACAGCCTATATAGTATGCTCAGATAAGTATCATATAAAAGGTATCCTCGATAGGTATCCTCGATAGGTATCCTCAAATAATACAATACCAGGCCATAGGTATCCTCAAATACCCGTATGTGCCTATGTGATAGGGCATATTGTGTCACATTGTGCCTTTTCACATAAGCACATATCAGCACATAAAGCATGTGCCTATGTGATAGGGCATATTGTGTCACATTGTGCCTTTTCACATAAGCACATATGACAAAAAGGGATTCCATAGCCACAGGTGTTTTGCAAAAAATGGGATTCCATGGGATATGGCCATTGGATATAGTCTTTTATTATACAGAAGGGAGATAACTTTGTATACAGATTATGGGAAATCAAGCAATCTGATTGGTTAGTTATAATCTATAAAAATGATTTATATAAATGAAACAACAAGAGTACTTGGAATAGGGTTAGAACTAACAAGAATAGACCAGAAACTGCTAAATATAGTAATAATAAGGTAAACTGTTCCAACTAATAGGCTCTTCTACGCTACTGGAGTATACTCTAGAATAAAGGAACATGGCCAGATAGACGATAACTATTACATATACAGATAGAAGCAGAGAATTCTGGAAGAATTCGCTAGAGTAAAAGTTGGGATAGATTTTGGTGATTTGGAGAGATTGTCGGGTTGTTTGTGGAAAGTAGATTCACTTTTCTACAATCGAACACACCCTCTAAACATACCCCGTCTTATTGCAGAAAAATTGGGTAACATAGCAATCACGTGCTACCATAAAAACCAAGATGGCGGCCTCCAGTACACAAAATGGACAACGGAAACATGTATCACCCTAACAACACGCGCTGCGCATGCGCACTCACACCACGTATCACTATGGGGATGGCGTCACAACATGGCCGCTCACGCGGGTTACCATGACAACCAAACATGGCGCCACTTGGTCACGTGACATGACGTCACTTCTGGGGTCCGTCGCCGGTGTCCGGCCAATGGGTCCCCAAAACCACATTACATACTACTAATATGGAGTCTCCCGATTGCTGTCATTGAACTGACATGGAAGATACCACCAAGATTCACTGGGTTAACAGATTGTGTAACTAACAATATACGACAAGCATGTCTACCGTTTTTTTTTTTTTTTTGCCGCTGCCAGAAACGATTAGAAATAGTCATCTGTTTTATGAAGCCACCATACATAAATTGGATTCGAAGACCGTGATTCTGGTATCTGACGTAAATGCCTGGACCTCTGGCCTCCCTGCTGGCCGTGCTCACGAAAATCACAGGAAAACTGGTTGTAATGAAACAGTCAGTGCTATAATTCATTTCCAGAATTTTAGGCTGCTATATTATTTCATAAGTACAGACGAGACGAACAGAAGGGCGGGGGGGGGGGCGTTATGACCACTTCCCTTTTATCAAACAGTGGTCCGGTCCCGTCTTCAGAAAAGAAAGTAATGCTCCCACAGAATATCCCGAGTGTCCACACGTACATATTCAAGACTATACGTGAACTAGCACTCGCACTCACCATTCCGCAGTGTCCCAACTTTAACCTGATATTAGTGTCCATTTGTATGCAGAAAGGTAAGCGTATCATAAATGTTTGATGTTACAGCGGTTTCATATGACCATATATTTTTTCCATCCAAGACTTACTTCTCGTTTAATATTTAAGCCTATAGTGTGTCGATATATTACCGCTGGAGTAGCATCATTTGTCAAAAGATGAAGCACAAAACCACATTCATCGCATAAATGATCTATTAACCCTATCGCCAATTACAATGCGTATGCATGAACCGATGACATTAGGCACAATACTATAAGACATTCGCTCGCACAATTTTGCGTGTGCGAAATTCGAATTTCGGTATTGTGGAGTGCCCTATGTTATGCTTGACCCCCCCCCCCCCCCCCCCCACACACACACAAATTTTACAAAAAATCTCTCTGCCAAAGCTGCTCAAGTGTGTGTTTCCCTTCGACAGCATTTGAGCAATGTTTCTATAAAAATTGTTTAAAAAAACTCCATTTAGAACAAGAGTTTTCACATTTTAGACCATAACAACGGCAGAAAAGAATATCACAGAGGGGACGGGGTAAAACAAAAACTGCAGGCCAAAGTTGTTTGTCGCCTCACCAATGCCTCACTACTTGCAAGTTATCTATCTTCGATACCTCAAACTGGAAGGTCCATGGTTACCTTCGTTGTGTCCTTGGGCAAGGCACTTCATCCCTATTGGCCACGTGGGGACAAGGTGGCGGTGTGTACTAAGGCGTATTGCACGTGTCTTCAATCAATGCTAATCCTTTACACAACGCAGACAATATCAAAATTTATTATTTTAAATTTGTTTTTTTTTCAAATTTTTCAACACATTTCAACGAAACCATATCATGTGACCCATCATTGAAACGAGCTCGACGAGCTCGTTCCAATGAGGGAGGTCACATGATATGGTTTCGTTGAAATTTTTGGAAGAACTATATTTTTCAACTACTTAATTTGTAAATGACGCGTGTGGATGCGGCCGATTCGTTATGGAAAGGGTTAACCTCGCTTGTGCGGAGTTAGTACGTTGGAGAGTCTGAGAGATGCTTGCCATTGCTCGCCGTTGCTCGGTGGTTCTCTCCGGGTACTTCTACTTCCTCCACCCGTAAAATTTCCCGACACGAGGTGACCATGGCTGTCGAAAGTATAGTTAAGCCCTAATAAATAAATCAATAAATAAATAAATTTATCTTCGATAGCACAATGCCACGTGCTCTCATACACGAAACTTCTGCTACCAGGGAGTAGAAACAGGTGTGGGAACCTTTCACGATTATGTACAAATAATCTCTATTGATTCTGTTGATTTGAATAATAACTGTTTCGTTTATAAAAAGAAGAATGACATGTTGAACGCACTCGTTTCGCTTCATATGAGTATCAGTAACAACCGAGGCAACATCTGACAAATTTTGCCTTCTGTTTTTATTTTGTTGAGCATACATGAACTGCGCAGCAAAGTTCAGAATAGTTTACTATTCGCTAAAAAGTTATATATTTCTACGCTCTTTTAGTTACAGAATAAAATTCAATGAAAACATTCTATATTGTGGTACAAATATATCATCCTGTAATGCACACTTCCACTCACGGGTATTTCATCTAACTCCAATTCAAATTCGACCAGTACTAACGATTAACACACCACCATGAATTATTCAAAGAAAGTCTGGCAGAAGAGATTTGTACATATCTGGAAACACAAAAAAGACTCTCGTTAATCTCTAGTCTTATAAAGCCTGCCATAGCTTTTGACGAATCAATGAACACGAAAAGGTGCAGCCGGGAATAGTTTGAGGTCTGTGCCGTCTCTGAATTTCCAACTGTTCCCCGCCCCACTGGATTGGTTGACGAATATCCAACATTTCCCCGACCGCTGTGAATTTCAAACGGTTTCTGTTCGAAATAAGTGACATTTGAATTCTTGTGTTGAAACTCGTCTCTTGAGTTCAACAACTCGTCATCTGCAATGATTTAGCTAAAGCATTGCAGATGGCGCCTCGTTGCTCTCAAGGGACGAGATATTGTCCCTAGCTGGAAAATTCCATGAACTGTGATTAAAAACACTGAATGGGCTGTATCTCAAAACGTCGAAAAATGAAAATCTGTACCGGTACGTTTTCACAAGAGAACAATAGGCTCAATGCTATAGTCTACATCTAATTAGAATCTGTCATTTTGTGGGTATTTTGCGGGAAGGGTCTCCGAACGACTAACAGCTAATTTACAGCAAATCCATGGCTGAGAGGCGCAAATATTTTCCTTAACACGTTAACGTGTTAAATAATTCTGCGTTAACGAGTTAAATGGCGTTAAATGTTAAAATGAACAGAATTTTAATAACTTCGGCCATTTTTATTGATTTGAATTTGAATATGATTGAACTTACGTACAGTTCGTCACTTGAGTTGCAATGTGTTCTATATGCCCACTGGCTGCCTACTGGCACATAGAACACATTGGGACTCAGAGGACGAATAGTTAATATAGTTCTCTCGGGTTATCGTAAATTCTAACATTTTGCGATGTTTTCATTTTAGAATACAATCGCCGCGGCCGTATCCTTAGAAAAAGACATCCGCCGTTGCTCGAATACCATTCCTTTCATGGAAAATAGTCGTTTGGATGAAGCTGATATCGCTGTATCGCCCAATATCGGCGGGCCAACTTCGCCACCGTTGGTAGGAGGGTTTCATGATCTCTCCACCAAATCAGTGCGTCGTCTATAATTGGCGGACATCTATTTCTTCAAATTCGTCAAATGGCGCAAAATTTGACGTTATGGGCACGCGCGAACCGGTTTGGGTAAACACAAGATAAGGACGTAATGCTACATATTATACAATTATAATCTTCAAAGTTAAACGTTATTAACTTGGTTAATTTTTTTTTAACGTTGTTAAAATAATTTAACACGTCAGTTAACGTTTGAAACGTAAACTGCTCCCAGCCCTGAGCAAATCTGTTTTATTCATAGAACATAAAAATGGATATGTACATACATGAATAATATACTATTTAAGGAATAGTGCATGGCTTGGAGTTGACTACGCCCATATAGAGCTCAGTGAGGTGGTGTAGTTCCCGCCGCGAAGCGGGGGGAACTACACCACCTCACTGGGCACTATATGGGCGTAGTCAACGACAAGACATGCACTAATCCTTATATTATATCGAACACCCATCAAGAAGAATATCTGTCCAATTTGTTAATCTATTACCAAGGTAGCAGCCCTATCAACCAGCGTTATATATAAAAAATATACCATGTAGTTTTCAAAAAACATTTTCTTCTTCCCAAACACGGCTTATTGATATGAGCAGAAGACAAAGTTTGAATCGGTCGGCAAGGGTAAACAAAACATTTCCCCCCAAACGGAACTGTGTATTCTAGAATCGCGCAACTCGCGAATGAAAGCTAAAATTTTCGAAATTTGACAACGCAGTTTGATAATTTCCACACATTTGTCACACATATACATTACCGAATGGGTCAGTGCGGGATACAAAACTCCGAAGATTCAAATGAATTCCATTATTTATTCGTTTACTGCCCCAAAAATACAATTAAATAGCGAAATAATATGAGCAGCGAAACAAACGATTTTTCACATCCGGACGCGTTCTTATGAATGTTGTATCCAGGTATGGATCATTCTCTTCGAAACGAGATATGGATCATCTTCTCGAGGAATAAAATGAACGCCTCGGAAAATGTGACTTCAACAATGGAAAAGCGATACATTTTTTCACAATGTTTTCTTTCCGGGCCGTTTTGTGGATGTTGTGCCTCTGTGAATCGATATTTAAATTTAGCCTGATTAGTTTTATTCGCCCATTATGAAAAGAACACCGATATAGTAGTGTGCTAAAAATAGAAAACGTGTAGTGCCTGGGTGTAGTGCCTGGTCAGTTCTGTAGATGCAAACTACATTACTTAGAAACGTGAGCATATTTATGGTAATACTGAAACCGCAGTTTGATGGTTGTTTTAAAAAAAAAGAAAAAGAAACCCAACAGTCGCTGATTTGGGAGCATCCACGTCTGGGCACGGTGACGTTTTGTTCTAAGGCGTACTACACGTCGATGGTGCACTTGTCTTCAACCAATGCTAACCCTGCTTGTGTGGTGTTAGTATGTTGGGGAGCCTGACACTTGCTCGTCGTTGCTCTGTGGTTCTTTCCGGGTACTCCGGCTTCCTTCACCCGTAAAACTGTCCGACATGAGGTGACCCTGGCTGTCGAAAGTGTCGTTAAATCCCAATAAATACATAATAAATAATCTCTGAACGCAGAAACATCTCATGAGTGAACACCAATTAGATATAAACTATAATCACCATCAAAACAAACTTACCAATGTTTGAATTTTAGTTTTTCGACGTTTTGAGAACACACCACTAAATGTATTTTAGAAACGTCCAGAGGCATAGATAAATAGCCACGAAATCTATATTACTATACAGTTAAAACTAGAAGTCCTGTCACGAACTGTGCGTTCATCAAGGCTTAATTTCGCGTAGGAATTGCGCGCAATTGCTATATCGAATGGCATCCAAAGCACGGCAGGTTCTCCTGGTTACTCATAGCAAACGCAGACAATGTTTCTGCCATTGGACCCGGAGGTCCATTGGCTGATACATTGCTTGTGCACAGGCCATATGTACAGAATTTGATAGCATTACTATGGTCATAACGCGTAGATTAACGCGCAGCTCGACGTGCTATTTGTGCGCATTTCATGACCGGACTTCTAGTTTTAACTGTAAATCCTGACATTTCGAACTGTTGTTTCTATCTTTAACAACTTGCATGCTGCTGGCTGATAATCCTGCCCAGGACAGGAAATCGTCGCCTGAGTGCTAGATTGTCCTATGTCCCATCGGGGACATAGGACATTCTAGCACTCATGCGACCAAATCTCTAGCTATTACAATAAGTCACATTTGAAGATATTGAACCAAATTTTCCGCAGTAAGCTGTATAGACTTCTCAACTATTGATTTCTTGTTTCAAATTTTCATTACCTTTTCATCAAATCTAGTCATGGCTGCTTCATCGCAGCCATGACTAGATTTAATGAAAAATATTTTACAATTTCTCAGCGGGTTATGAGTCGAGTGAATTTCTAACTATTGAAGTTTTAGCCGGAATTGGGGGAGACACTGCCTACCCCCGCCATCTGTCACCACGTCGCTTGTAGAGGGCAATGGTTATTTTTATGAATTTGGACTTATAAAACTGAGATTATGCCCGCTCATTGCAACGAATGAGCTCATTGGGGTATTTTCAATGAAAAGGTTATAAGGTATGATTTTTTAATTTTTATTTTTATTTATTTATTTATTTTTTTTTTGGGGGGGGGGTCCGAAAGGTGACAGCCAGTAAACACTTGTAACTCACAAAGCAAATCTGCAGTTTATGGAGCACTGATAAGTTAGTTATCTGGTGGTCCATAAATTGCAGATTAGCTTGTTGAGTCCCAAACTTTCTACCAACTGGCAAGAATATATTGGAAATATATGTATATCCACCTACTAAGAGGAGAAGTACAAAATCACCCTGTGTGTTCTGTAATACAATATCCGTGTATGCACATTTTTGGTCATGTATCCGGGATCGCGGAGAGAGTGGGGCCCAGGGTAGTATATCCCAGAGCCTGGAGCTCGGGGGGAGGGTGGCCCAGAAGTCAAGGATCTTGGTTTCGCCTGCCCACCCTCTAGTCCACACATGACCCGAAAGACTGTATTTTAATTTTTTGACAGGTCGTTCCAAAACAAAAAAACAAAAAAATACGGGCTTTCAGGACATGTTTGACCTTGTCCCCCTCCCCCAAGGTTCTGACTCCTGTGCCAACAGTTAACAAGGGGGGGGGGGGGGGGTGCTGTATCGTGAATGAAGCTATGCACTTGACCAACGGCTGTAATTCTGTACTGCATGATTCTTGAAGTAATATCTTTATTAAATCAACTCGACGTAACCAAGTTATCACTTCAAGAATTGTGCAGTCAATATAGCTATGGGCGGTAGGTCATTGGATACTCATTGATCAATTGGAAATTTGAAACATGCTGCCAAAAATAACGTGAATTTTATCCCAAAAGCCGCCAGAAGACTCCATTTAATAACTGATTTAAACATTTTGTTGGGGGAGAAATGCCACCCCCTCCAACCACTCTGTGAGCGATCGTGCCTCCGGTACTCGCTGCAGATGCCGTTTTCATCTGTGCAATATCCCGATATTTTTGAAAGGGGAGCCGTCACAGAATTACCCTGGGACCGAATTTCCTTTTTCCGGCCCTGCATGGACCTTCCACTTCGTGGGTGTTTTTTTTTATAATAAGACAGATTCCACTGTGTGACATGTAAGTTTGAGTTGAAGGAGAAAATATTTATATATTTTTATGTCCGATTCTTGTGTTATTAGTATAGGAAATATTCATCTATAGTTTATACCGGCCGTTGTTATTCTTCAACTCGTTTTGACTTGTACTGTATATGGACAACATATTATTAGTAGACACGCGACACTGCTGCTAGCAGACTATTTTCATTCACTTTTTAGGGACCACGCCCCCTCCATTCCCAACCTCTTCCAGCTAGAACATCTGCGTGTTATGCTTGAAAATATTTGTATGGGTTGGTTGTTTGGATACCCATGGTTTGCATTTTCACTCGCGCAGACATTTTTGTCATTTCAGTGATATATCTGCAGTTTTGTCACTTGTCAACACAACAAAACCATGATGCCGAGCCTACCTTCTCTTGTAGGAAGGGGTTCATTGTGGTATTCATTTCACTAAAAAATCAATATTATTTTGCCCTGTCCATTAAATGAAGTGTTGAAAGTGTACTATTTGTTCTATCTTTATTAATGTTAAATCGAAAATGCACATTTTCTCGTTTCAAACGAAACATTTTGGTTGTTTCTATCACATGTATGACAGTCTTGACAGACAGTCTGATCGAATTGTTTACCCGAAGCTACCTCTGACCTTGCATATCATTAACGTCAAAGATGGCTAATCGGCAATGGGCTTATACCGGAGAGCTCGTGACAGGCTACATATGGTATACGATAGTTTATTCCAGGCCCATGGTCAGAATATAAAGGTTATCTATAATTTAACCCTTTACCTATCGTAACGTCCA
Organism: Pictodentalium vernedei; assembly: GCA_031216915.1. Classification (NCBI taxonomy): domain Eukaryota; kingdom Metazoa; phylum Mollusca; class Scaphopoda; order Dentaliida; family Dentaliidae; genus Pictodentalium; species Pictodentalium vernedei. Next base: position 401,984,585 of record CM062291.1, read on the forward strand.
AGACCACCAGCGATATTCTCTGAAAAGAACATCCATTTTATTTTTTCTTTGTTAATTGATTCTCTCAAGAAAAGAAAATTGCGGTGCGATTCAAATTGTATTTGCGGCGCACGAATTGAAGAAAATTCCAGTGAAACCAGGTGAAACTTCACTTCTGTTTAAAAATAGTCCGTCAACGATTTTTGTTCCGCTCTAGTGTGCGGAGCGGATTTTCATTTTCTGCATGGTTTGGTATTGAGCTGTAGATGGGGATTTAATGGAACAGGCGTGTAATAACAATACTATGTTTTTGAGGCAAATAAATAGAGAGTAATCGCTTGACTGGACTGGTTACGTGAAATAATTCATGAGAGGTGATTTTCAATGAAAAGGTTACAATATCGTCCCTCGCCTCGAATGAATTATTTCACATAACCAGTCCAGTCAAGCGATTACTCCGTTTATTACTTTTCATTACTAACGATAATTATATTATTTAACCCTTTACCTAACGTAACGGCCGAAACCTGCCAGCGCTATTCTAAAAAGTCGCCAATTGATTTTCATTATTTTTTCATTTTTGGTCTCCAAAACATAGGTTATGACTCCTCATTGGAACGAGCTCGTCGAGCTCGTTCCAATGAGGGGTCATAACATATGTTTTTGAGGCAAAAAATGAAAATAATAGTTATTCAATAATTTTTTTTGCAAGTGTGGTCTGATTTTCATGTTAGGTAAAGGGTTAAAAAACAAAAAAAAAACAAAACAATGAAGTCCCCATTACACCCACGGCAAAGAGTCTTCGTTTGCGCCCACGGATACATGACCCAATTGTTGATTGCATAATTCACTTGTGAGGTTACAATTTATAATCAAACCCGGAAATCCCAGTAAATCACACTTTGGAAAGTAACAATGAAGAGTTTTGGTCACTTCAGAGTGTTTACACAAGTATCGACTTTAGGGTAACGGGGGAAATATCAAAATTGTGTGAAAGATTTTAAAAGGTTTGAAACATGTTGCATCATTGTCAGTGTGTTATCAGCAATCCATAAATCGTTGTGGGATTTGTTTTCATAGGACTTCTACTCAATCTGAAATACTCGCGGAACAATAATCCTAGGTTGAAAATATTTTATTCACTTATCATGAAAGAATCTTAGGTCTCATTCTAGGGATTCATACTTTTCTATCCAAAGAGTCCATCAATATTGGAGGTTCTGCGATAAAACCCGGTAGCTGTATTCGAAACTTAGGTTATTTCATGGATGAAAATTTGTCCGGTGATGAACATATCAAACATGCCTCCCGCAGTGCATTTTTTCATCTTAGAAATATGAGCAAAATTCGATCCTTCATTAATACGCAGACGTCACAGCAGCTTGCCCACGCCTTTGTCACAAGTCGCCTCGACTACTACAACTCTCTTCTGATTGGCTCTAAAACATCTATTCTTGAAAAGCTACAACACATCCAAAATTGTGCTGCACGGGTCATAACCAGAACTCAATAGTACTGCCATATAACACCAGTACTCTCCGAGTTACACTGGCTACCTGTTAAGCAAAGAAATCATTTTAAAACTGTCCTTTTGGTGTTTAAGTGTATCTCGGGATCTGCACCATCCTACCTGTCCGATCTGCTTACCATCCACAAAACACCTCTTAGGTCATCAGGTCAACTCAATCTGGTTCAGCCCGTATCTAAATTTACTAGTGCTGGAGATATGGCCTTTCCGGTTGCTGGCCCAAGGCTTTGGAATTCTTTTCCAGTCGACATAAAAATAGTAAATCACTTGAATCATTCAAGTCTGGTACTAAAACCTACATTTTTTGAAAGGCATTTCCTTCAGTGGTCTTTTAATTTTAATTTTGGTCATAAACTGACATTGCCAGGTGCGTGGGTGAGAATGAGTCAGTGAGGATTGCCTCGTTACTCGTCAAGTTACACTCACATACTTGTTTTGGTAAAGTTGTAGTGTGTTTTGTTTTGTTTTTGTTTTTTTTTTTTATTTTGTTTTAATTCAATACCCTTTTTCTTTTATGTTCTATCGCTTATCGCCACGATATAGCCTCGGTTGCTGATGTGGCGTTGGGCACCAATAAATGATAATAGCGATCCACGTATCAATGTATCTATGAGAGAATGTATGTGTATGTGTGTATGTGTGTATACGTATGCATGCAATTATTGTACAGCCATTGAGCACCGTGAGTGGTTTCTGGGCTTTAAAATTATTATTATTTACCGTTTAACGGAAAAAAACATGAAACAAGTATACCCAGTAAATACGATTGCCAACATTATCAATTCTAATATTTAATAACAATGTCGGCCTTTCATTCAATTGCGAGGGCGCGGTGGCTCAGTAGGTAGAGATGCAAGCTGCAAGCCGAGAGGTCCTTGGTTCGAATCCCACCTGCGGCAATCGCGTTGTGTCCTTGGGCACGACATTTCACTCCCATTGCCCACGTGGGGGAACGGTGACGCTGTGTACAAGGGCGTACTGCATGTCCTGTAATTTGTATCAGCTTCGAGGTCGTGTTCGCAATGAGCCCATCAGGGCGAGTTGTGATCCGATTGTAAACACGACCGAGAATCTGATACAAATTACAGGACATGTATTTGGTCGTGATAATACATTTATCTAACAATCCCATTACATAATGCCTGTTTTTTTCGTTTAAATTGGGTTGGAATTGGTCAAAATTTTGAATTTTTATATTTGAATGCATAATAGCAATGCATATAATGTTATTATTTGCCACAGCGCGGTGTTTACCGGAAGTTGAATCTATGTGATACGGAATCAAAATGAGTCGTCTATATGATACGGAATCGGAACACATTATGCAATACGTACCGTTTCTCGTGATTCTCAGGCCAAAATCTATATGATTGTTAGATAAAAACTGAAATGACACGTGTGTCACGATGCATACAATTGATATAATGAACAGAAAAAAGGTTCAGATGATTAAAGAAATGGTGAAAGCGCCGTTTTCTTATTTTTAAATGGGTTTAAACACAGAATAATATGACCTAAAATCAGTTGAGTTATAAATCAACACAAATCAACAGAGTTTGGGTTCCTATTCATTCAACTTAGCTGATTTGTGTTGATTTTTAACTCAACTTATTTTGGAGTGTATATAGTCAAGCGTTTAAACTGATTGAGGAAAACGGTAAAAGACCAGCGACTGTATTTTAATTAGGGTTCAACACATCCCCTGGTTTTCTAAGAACCGAGAACGGGAATGAAATTACTGTCAGAACCGGGAACAAGGACATTTCTCGGGTAATATCAAGCAAATTTACGAGGGTAACATGACGCATTTATTTTAATGATAATGAGCATATTTCATTGGCAATCTCCAAACGAAAAGGTTTTTTTCGAAAGTTAAGTATGAAAACCCAAACCCGCTTTAATCTCGTCTTTATTTTCAGAATCACTCGCATTATCACCTCTGCTTTCTCCAACATCAACACCCTTCTCTTCACTGCCGTCATCAGTCTCCTCTGCTTTAAGCAGAGGAGACTGGTGACGCCAGTGAATAGGGTGTTGATGTTGGAGGAGGTAGTGAATAGTGATACTAGTATTTCTGAAAATGAAGACGAGTTTGAATTTGAAGATCTTGCTGTTGAAAGGGAGGGGGAACCTCCAGAACTGATTGAGAGCTACAGTGATTTGTTGAAAATGATTCGCCAGGAATAAGGACTGTACAAATTTCAGGCGTGAAAGGGCTGACGAAATCCTTCAAAGATTCAATTCAGAAAACTTCAGTTTAATACATAAACAGTGCCATGCTTCATTCCCGGGTCCGTGCTGTAGATTTATAGGGTAACGGGCCGGCTTTCGGAACTAGGAACCCAGGAATTCCCGTTCCGGGGTTAAAACCTAATTTTAATCATACTCTACAGGAAAATGCCCGTCGTTTTGAAACGATTTGCACATGGATAATACAACTTCACTAACATTTCAAAATTTCAATTCGTATATGAAATTCCCCTACCCGTATAGTGTTAAAGTTACTGACAACTTTTGAAAATTAAAGGGAACTAACTTTCCTATAAATCTCTTCAAATGACAACAATTGTCAGCACTGTTTGTCCACGTCTTTAGTAATTGTTTGAGGCTTACATTTAAATCGATATTACCTTGTTAACTATACAGCCATTTTCCTTTGATCAAGATAATGGAAGCACGGTGGCTCAATAGGTAGAGATGCAGGCTGCAAGCCGAGTGGTCCTCGGTTCGAATCCCACCTGCGGCAACCGCGTTGTGACCTTTGGCAAGACACTTCATCCCAATTGCCCACGTGGGGCACAGTGGCGTTGAGTACTAAGGTGCCCTGCACGTCGATAGTGCAATTGTCTTCAACCAATGCTAACCCTGCTTGTGTGGAGTTTCTACTTTGGGTGTTTGACAGTTGCTCACAGTCGCTCGGTGGTTCTCTTTGGGTACCCCGGCTTCACTCGTGAAACTGTCCGACACGGGGTGACCCTGGCTGTCGAAAGTGTCGTTAAAACCCCAATAAATAAAGAATAAATAAATAACGAGATACTCAGTTATTTATTTATGTATTTTTATTGGTGTTTAAGGTCATATACTTATGCGCAATGGCTAATCGTGACCGTGATAGTTTTACGGGTGGAGAAAACCACCGAGCATCGACGAGCAACTGTCAGCTCCTCGACATTCTAACACTGTTCAAGCTCCGCTCAAAAAGAGTTGCAGAGGTTGAAGACATTGCACCATCGACGTGCAGTACGCCTTAGTACACGGCGATATCGTACCCTCAGATGCTCAGTCAACAGGAGTCCTTTGCATCAGCTGGAAAACTAATATGAAGACGGGGAACATTAATTATTTTACTTCACTTGTTTTCTGAGAAACAGTTTGCAACTCCTCAAGCTCGTTAACTTATTTGATTTTATTTTCATTCGTTTTTTTTTCCCCCAAAATAAATCGTATTCCCACTCACACTCACCGAATATGGTATTCCCCTCCCAGCATCGTATTCCACTCCCAGCGATGACGCATGATTTTTTTTTTTTTTTTTTTTTTTTGGGGGGGGGGGGGAGGGGGGGGGGGCATGTTTTGAAAGTTAGCACGGAATCAATTATAAAAGGATGTTTTGGAAAAACAAACAAGGAGAAAATAAAATAAATACAAAAGTTCTCTGCTCGACTTCGGGTCCGATTTTGTCCTCTCGTGGACCACGCGGATTATTTCACGAGGCCTCAGCCGAGTGAAATAATCCCCCGAGAGCCTCACCCGAGGATAAAAAGCGCAACTCGAACGCGAGCAGTGAATTGGTGTCTGTCTATTGAGGGTTCACAACCTATGTTGCAGAAGCCAGAAATTAATTTTCTTTAGTTAGTCCGGAATTCATTTGGCAAGTTTCATCTGCTCTTCTGTTTGGGAAAAGGGTTGAGTAATAATAATAAATAAATGTTGATTAACCCTTAACTGTCACACCCGCTTTACCATGTATGGAGGAAAGCTATGTACGCCTGTACGCGAGAAAGTTTAATAACATTTCTGACACAATTGAAACTCTGTCTTCTGATTAATTGTTGGAAAGGGCTCTCTGAGCCCTTTCCAACAATTAGCCAGATGATATGTTTGATCTGCTCATGCCAGAAGGGACAGATAATTAATAATAAAATAGGTGACAATAGTCGCTTTCGGCAGCGAAAGTGTTAAAATATTTGTTTATTCACCAAACAAGGACAGCCAAAATATATCGAGGGTCCGGCACAGAAAGGAGTTATCTCTGTACCTATTAACAATAAAGTTATTCTTTTCTGCATGGGGGCACTCGATAAGACCCGAAAAAGTGCGAGCATAAACTACCTGTCCACACTTTTCCGCTACCACCAATATTTTCATCAGCAAGACTGTTTAAATTTTCCACATTCCCATGATAAAGTCATCATCTATTCTGTTATATAATAATAATTATTTGGCTTTCCGCTTATGTGCCGCGGACCTCTAACGATCAAGCCTACGTCGACTCCGCCCCTCCCCCACCTACTGTCCCTTTTAATCGCTGGCATTCCTACACAATTTTTCTTTATTTTTATCTCCCACTTGCGCTTTCTCAATATCCCCAGTTATGATATTGACCCTTTCCCTTATATCATCCCTCATCCACTGAATTCCCTTGCTTCCATTCCATTCTTCCATTATTATTTCAAAATCTTATTCTTCAAGGCAGATATTTAGACATTCTGAAATGAAATGTTTCAGTGTCTCCGTTACCCCTAACCTACACATTCGGTACCCACTTTCCTCGCCCTTTCACTTCAATTCGAGAGACTTTCATCTCACTTTGAACAATAAAGACACCACCAAACGATCCATCGAGGTACTCCTCAAAAGCTGGCGCGTATGTTTTGTATAACCTGTCCAAAGAGCTCTTGACCCTAATTCCAGCTCGCCAGTGCTGTTCCAATCATCGATAACCCTTGCCCTGATAACACTGTCCCAGTTTGACTCAACCTTCTAGATCTCCAGGCTCGTGAAATAAATTTCCATTAACCCCTCACCTGTCACGTTCATGCTGTCTGAATAATGGAATCCCATACATAGATAAATATCGTCTTACACCGCCCGTTGTTTGGAAGATTTACAAGGTAATTCAAATAACATAGTTTTCTCATATTAATTCTATCTTTAACAAAAGTCCAACCAAGTCCCCACCCCCCCCCCCCCCCCTTGACCGTTTCCAGAGCGGCTGCGTTACTTGATCCGGTTATCCACCGACCCGCTTCATTTTGCAGAATCGCCAAGCTCTTCGTTGCTGTACGGTTCAAAGGAACCACGTCCGTTGCATAAGTAATACCGGGTAACCCCACCCTCTCTCAAATAGTTCTTCCATGGAATATCTTGTTAAAACTATTCTGTACCAGACGTTTTAAATGGTTATGTATTAATTTCTCTTTTGTGTTCAAGTTGTTGGTGTGGTTTCTGTATATGCCTCTACCTGAGACACATAGTTTCACCCCTAGGTATTCATACTCCCCTGTTTCCTTCTATGTTACAACCTTGCTCCCCCCCCCCCCCCTTTACCAATACGAAACTTACCCACCCCCCAACTTCCGGACTCGTCTACTTAGGGCCCAAGGGTATTACCTTACTCCTGTTTTCATTCAATTCAATCGCCATTTGTACTTTCCTACCATGGTTAGCAGTTTTTTTGTACCCCCCCCCCCCCCCACCACTACCACCACCAACTCTCGACCAATAGTACACAGAACGACACACGTGTGACACTCAGCAATTCATTTTACAATTCGTCCCCTGTATTCTATGTGCCGCAGTCGATTAACCCATTCACACATGTGTGTCGTTCTGTGTTTATTACACGCCTTCACGTCTATAAAAAACAATTCTTAGATGGACATTCAGCAATTCATTTGACAACAGTTATTATCAACAAAAAGAACAGATTTTATCGCCAGCCAAATTTGCGAGGGGAACCCGTGTTACTATTTCGTCCCCTGGGTTTCAATGTGTTCTATGTGCCTGATGGCACATAGAACACATTGGAACTCAGGGGACGATTTTCAGCAATAGGAACATAGAACACATTGTAACTCCGTGGTCGAACTATCAACAAATAGAACACATTTTATCGTCGACCCAATTTGCGAGGCGAACCCGTGTTACTATTCTAAGAAATCGCTAGCAACTCAAATTGTAAATCCAGTGAAATTTCGCTTCTATTTAAAACTGGTGTGCAAAATAGATTTCTCTTTTCCGCATGCTTCAGGGTTGATGTAGGTAAGGTTTTCATAGGAAAGGAGTGTACTAAAAAACATTTCATCCTCAAAGAATGACCCTTGGATGTTTACCTCTCCAACTTTGCCCGCTCTCCCTTCTGTGATTGCCATTAGTTCTTCCTCTAAATCCGGTATGTACAATGCAAATAGAATCGGGGACAGGATACTCCCGAGCCTGTGGCCTATTTCCATTGGCACCCTTTTGTTGTGACGTTTCCCAGTGCTTTCATGATTCCAACAAAATTTCTTCTAAATCCGAGGCATTCAAGTTTCCGTCACATCCTCTCCCTCCATGGTCTACCGTACGCCATTTTCACATTTAAGAATGTCATTATCATTAACATCTTTGTCTTATTGGAGTTTGTTGATTACACCTGTTGCGAAAGTATTTTGAATAACATCCTATAATGTGCATTCAAACTTATGGCATGACTATCGTTAGATTGTTGAGACGTATTTTGTGTTATATCAATAAAATGAGCAAACCATAATTTCAGGTTTTTCTCAGTTTATCTCTTAAGATATCGACAAAATCCCACAAGATCTGAATTGTGTTGTTTATTTATTAACTAAGGTTTAACGACACATTAACAACCAAGGTCATATCGTGTTGATGACAGCTTTACGGGTGGAGGAAGCCGGAGTACCCGGAGAAGACCACCGAGCAACGACGAGCAGCTGCCAGCTCCGTAACTCCGCACAGCAGCACATCAGGGTAAGATTGATTGAAGACATGCGCACCATCGACGTACAGTACGCCTTAGTGCACGGCGTCATCGTGCCCCGTGCGGACATTCGGGGTTAAGTGCCTTGCCCATGGACACAACACGGGATTCCGAATCGATCGCTCAGACAGTCACCCATCCACGGGCTAACCGGACTCGACGTTGCTTACTTTGGTGATCTAACGAGAGCCGGTTACCGCAACGCCACAGCGCCCCTAGTGTGGAAGTGTAACACCGCTGACAATTTCTTATTCATTTTCATGAATTTTATTTCTTCGCCTTATTTTCGTAAAATATATTTCGTTCGTCTTGCTTTATAACACAGAATAATTTTTTGACGTACAATTTTAATTAGCCATGTTTCATATCGATGAATGTCTTTAGATATCCTGTTTTCCCTGAACCACTAGAACAATTTCTTACAGAGAATGATGTTAAAATAATAAACATTCAGTCGGCGTTATTTTCACAAAAAAGAGAACTCTTTGTGAACACTTTTGACTTATATATGTTCTTCTTCAAAAACTTCTTCATATCTTTTTGTTGGTGATCTTTTCATTGGTGCATGTAACTCAACGACAGTTTCTAAAGAGCGTTGTCTCTTTTTTTATGTTGTACATTGCCTTTACAAATAACTCTTGATTTGTTCATTATATATATTATTACCACACAAAACTCTTGTCCAAATGTTTTGTAAATTTCGTTTGTGAAAAGCATTTATGAGTTGTAAGGCATTACATAATTCACAATACATTTCCTCATCCTCTGAATAAGAAATTTAGTTATTAATATATAATAATAATTTATTTTCTAATAATAATTTAATTTATTTTCTGGAGCGTAAAACCACAAATAGTGCTCTAAAACGCTTAACAGAAATAAATACACTTTTCTGAAATACAGAGTCACATCTGTTTTGGTTGCCTTTTACAGAGGTTCAGGGGAATGCTTCGGTGAATAGGAAAGTTTTAAGATTTCTTTTGAAGACATCGAGAGTTTCTGAAAGCCTGACACTAATTGGCAGGGAATTCCACAATCTGGGACCCACTATGGAGAACACACGATCATGAACCTGATTAGATCTGCTAAAAGGTACAACTAGTTGAATTTGGTTTTTAGATCTGAGACTGTGTGGTGGTTTATTTTCAGTGAGGAGCTCTTGCAGGTAAACTGGAGCCAGTTTATGGATACATTTGAATACTAAGATCAATATTTTGAAATCAGTTCTCTGTTTAACTGGAAGCCAATGTAGTTGTCTTAAACAGGTGTTATGTGTTCAGAGTGTTTGGTACCAGTAATTACCCTAGCAGCAGTATTCTGAACTTTTTGAAGCTTCTGAATCAGGCACTGGGACAGTTCCACTAACACTGAATTACAATAGTCTAGTTATGAGGTGATGAAGGAGTGCACAAGTTTTTCAAGTGCTGACTGGTTAAGATAAGGTCGCAGTCTTCCAAAATTACAAAGCTGCCAGTAGCATTTTTGACATATTTTATTGATGTGGATGTCTACTTTTAAATTTGAGTCCATAATCAGTCCAATATTCCTGGCTGATTCACTTTTCATGGTGATGTTGCTTCCAACCAGAATTGATGTAACAGGGGGTGTAGGCATGCGAACCCCAGATATCACTAAGAATTCAGTTTTAGAGTCATTCATTTTCAGTTTAAAGCCTACCATCCAGTCTCGCACAAGATTTATGCAAGTTTCCATGTTATTGACTGCAGTGAATGAGTCACTTGGAACAGATGGGTTGAATGTGAAGTACAGTTGGGTGTCGTCTGCGTACAAATGATATGATATGCCATGCTGTTTAAGAATACGACCCAGAGAAGAAGTGTACAGAGTAAACAAGAGTGGTCCAATAACTGAGCCCCGAGGAACACCACACTGTAACGTCCTGCTTTCTGATATATATAACCGGAAAAAATCATTTGAAATGCATACAATAACATCTTACATGTGATATTGTTCACTAAAACATTTTTCGCAGCTCTTCAGTCAGGCTTGGGCTGAATACTTTGTAAATGTATTCGAATACAAATACGAATACTTTGAAATTTCATGAATATGAATATGAATACAAATACACAAATTTTCAAATGTATTTGAATACGAATACAAATTCATTACAATGTATTCATGAATACATTTTTGAATACTTGAATACTTTTTAAATTAGAAGTATTTATAGCAAGGCATTTAAGTTTTTTGTTTGTTGGGTTAAAAGTCATTTTTAAACTGATGGTTCTTTAGCTGAAGCTTTAATTGTGCTTACCATGCTTTGTTGGAAAACTAAAGTAATTACCTGTCGAGAAATCCACTCTATGGGTGTCATAGTAATTAGACTACTCTCTATGGACAACACATCACAAAATGTGAGTGGATTACCTCTAAAAAATCACAGACTGGCATTTCCTCCTGAACGTTAAGTATCAATTGCATTGACACCACATAAGAAGGACTAGTAAAGTTTTAGCCAATGCACTTCATGGTTAAACCTGGAGGTGTGTTGGCTGAAAGTATGCTAACAGCAGTAGTATTTTCTTTATAATATTTAAATGCTTTCATCGATTATAATTAGACATACTGAGCTGTACAAAGCTGACCATAAACAGGAATAAATAAATGAATGTGTGTTTTCACTGTGAAATAATGGATAAATAGAAAAACTTTAAATAAATCCAAAAAATTTAGAATATAATATTGAATAACTGAGTTGTGTCCAATAAGACAAGTTTTTTTGTTTTATTTTTATTGCCCATGTTTTCAACAATTTAAAAAGCCATGGGGATATGTGGCCATTGTTACATAAATATGTTGTATTGTGACAAGTTAATTGATAATTAAGTCTATTGTCTGTTTTCAATGCATAAATTTCAGACAAGGTGTTTGATGGTGTATAAATAATATCAGGGATTATTAAGTTTTTAATATTGATATGAGGTGAATTTGTTGTCTGGAGTCCATGGGCTTGATCTGTGAAAACCTTTTATTCAGTATATGGTTCTTTTATTCCAAAATATAGAAAGTATTCAAAAAGTATTCAAAATGTATTCATGAATACAGCTCAAATTTTAATGTATTTGAATACGAATACATGTATTCGTAACATTCAGTGAATACTGAATACATGTGAATACTTGATAAACTGTATTCCAATATGACTGAATATGAATACTGAATATGAATACCCCAACCCTGTCTTCAGTCGTTGAGATGAAAACAACTTATTTTTTTACTTTCCAAGAGTAGGTGTAAGTGGGGGGTCCCAACTCACTTTTTTCACTTGTACATGTACATGTACACGTACATGTACCTATAGAATTCAGTGTTAAAATGTATACGAAATGTACAAAAACATGGTTTTGTACATCTGAGTTGGAAGCCGCAAATCGCTGTCATCGTGAGTTGGACGGGAGAAAATCGACTCTAATATCGCCCCAACGTTCGCCATCGTGAGTTAGACGTTTCAATCAATCGTTGGCGAATGTGGTGCGACGCGGTGTGGCTTCCAACTCCCCAGCAAAATGTCGAAAAAATCAGAGTCAACGAAAATTTTCCCAACGTTCATCATCGCGTTCTAGAGTGTGGTGGGTGCGATCCAGTCACTGATGGACGATTGCTGATGCCAACTCTGAAGAAATCGGAGTTTGGAAATCCTCGATCATTTGCCGTTGTGAGTTGGACGGTTCGATCGATCGGTGGCGAATGCAGCGATTTTCCAGGATATAGAATTGTGAAAGATTAAGAAAAAAAAAAAATAGAATCGACGAAAATTTTCTCTCTACGTGTGTCATCGTGGTCTAGACTGTGTGTGATCGATCGTGGACGAAAATGGTGAAGATTTCTAGTGGAGGAACAGATGAAAAAAAAATCGTTATGAGTTTTGAGGTAAATTGTAACAGAATCACAAGATCTGCGGAAGGAAATAAAAAAAGTGATTGATATAATATAGGAGTATTGCATAAAGTGTAAGAGAGTTACTGAGACGGGTAATTCTCGAGAAGTACGAACTAAAAACGACAGACAGATGCTTCACTGCAAGGTGTGTTGTTCAATCAAGACTCAATTCGTCAAAAAAAAAATGACAAGAGGCGAAGGTGTTGCGAATAAAATGATCAATAATCTACCTTTCGAAATGCATCTGCCGGATCACAGTTTCATGGGACCCAGAACGAATTTCAACAAGAGACTCAATGCCGATCTAACTCCTAAATCTTGGAGCAAACCCATGAATAGGGTGGATGCTGCCACATACAATCACGATCTGTGCTACGCCAGACATCCGGACACCAAGACTCGCAATGTCGTCTGCGATAAAAACATGTTGGCAAACTTGAGACATATCGAATTCGACCAGGAGAGAGAGGTTCGAACATTCACTGGTTGGCAAAGTATCGCTATGAAAAGCCGGTTCGGATGGGGTGTTAAGAAAAAAAGAGCGTCCCGGAAAAGAAGAAGAAGCAATTATTGATGAGCGAATTGGTCGAGGAGTTACACAAGCAAGCCCATTGTGCATAAATTTTGAAAGAGAAGGGTGTTTGTGAAGGGTCTGGATGACATTTGGCCCGCCGACTTGGTCGACATGAGATCATTTTCGAGGTGGAACGAGGGCATCAAATATCTATTGATGGTCATCGACGTGTTTTCCAAATGAGGTTGGATCAGAGCCTTGAAGAATAAATCGGGACCTTGCATCGCCGAAGCTCTGAAGAGCATTTTAAACTTGTCTTCTCGAAAACCAAATAAATTGTGGGTGGACAAGGGAAAGGAATTCTACAACAGGGACGTTCGTCAGTTGGTCGACCTCTATTCAGTTGAAAATGAAGAGAAAGCCAGCGTCGTGGAACGTTGGGATCGAGCAATGACGGAAAAGATGCACAGGTACTTCATGGCGAATTCGACCAAGAAATACATATATGCTCTGAACGGTCTGGTCAAAGATTACAAGAACTCGCGACACAGATCGATCAAGATGACTCCCACGGAAGCTAGCGATCCTCGAAACGAAAAACGGGTCTACGCGAATCTATATCCCGAGAGATCTAAGATCAGGAAGGAGTCTAGACCGCCGAAATTTGCGGTCGGCGATCGAGTGAGAATATACACTTATAAGAAGCACTTCGAAAAGGGTTATGCTCCTCGATGGACCACAGAAATCTTTGTGATAATCAAAATATTTCACACCGATCCAGTGACTTACGAAATCAAAGCTTTGGATGGTGAAGAGATCATTGGAAAGTTTTACGAACAACAATTGCAGAAGACGAAGTTTTAATAAAAAAAAAATATATATATATATTTACTCTCTTTAACATTTTCTTGTTTACACACATATATATATAAAAAAAATAATAAAAATAATTAAAAACTATTTTTAGAAAAAAGCAAATGAATTAATAAACAAAAAAAACAAAAATCTTCAAAAATGGTAAATATACTAGATATCGCACAAGGCATACCGAAAGACAAAAGTACTCAGGAATACGAGGTTCATGAATATTAACCGGTAACCGGAACAAGTTTGAACAATGCGGGAGAGATAAGAATCAATGTGAAAACCCAAGATCTATTTGTTGATCCTAGCGAGAGTTACATAGTGGTGCAAGGACATCTCACCAAGGCAGATGGGAGTGAATATGCCAACAACGAGACGGTCACTCTAGTCAATGATGGCATCATGCATCTGTTCAGTAATATAAAATACTTGCTATCCAGACAAGAGATAGAATCTGTGTTTCACTCAGGCCACCACGATGTTCTGACTCTTGACGTATCCGGATGATTTTTAGAAATCCAAGGGACTTAATCAGTTGTGGGTGAAAGACACCATCGCGGGCATCGGCCCCACCAACATCGGCGCCACCATGATATTCGACTACGTTATTAAGACGTCAAAACCCAAAGGAACCTTTTCATTCAGGATACCTTTGAAACACATCTTCGGATTCGTGGATGATTACAACAAGATCATGTACAGATTCAAACACAATCTGACGTTGATTCAAAAGGGAGATGAGGACGTGATAGTGAGACTCCCCGTGACTGCCATGGCTAAGTTAACTCTACACAAGATATCATGGTTCATTCTGCATGTGCAGCATTCGACATTGGAAAAAATGCATCTCTACAGGATCATAGAATCAAAGAGTAAATTACCCGTGGGATTTAGAATGAGACAGTGTGACACAGCTAGCATTCCGCTCTCTACGAATCACTTCAATTGGAGATTGACCATGAAATCCACCTCCGAGAGACCGCGTTTCATCGTGGTCGCGTTTCAGACCAACAAGGACAGGTCTCAAGAAAAGAATGTATTGCAGTTCGATTACTGCAATTTGAGAAACATGGAAGTGTTTCTGAACGCCACGAGATATTCCGCAATCGATTAGAATGCATCGTTCGAGAAGAATGATTTCTGCAGACTGTATGGTGATGCCGTGGATTTTAGAAAGAAGTATCATGGTCTGGACGAATTGGTGAGCAACCCTAATATATCTCCCGGCGAATACAAGTCGATGTATCTCATGTTCGCATTCGATGTCAGTAAACATGAGTAGCGTCTTAGACATTCAGATCAAGATGCAGTTCGACGAGAATGTGCCGAGAAAAACCGAGGCCTTGGCCTTGGTCCTGTTGGATAGAGAATTACAATTCGAATTGGATGGAAATAAGATGTCGATCTTTGGATGAGAGACATGTGTGTGTGAAGAAAAAAGAAAGAAAAAAATATATATAAATAAAAAAAAAAAAAATAATAATTACAAAAATGAATGATAAAGAAAGAAAATACTTGAGAAGAAACAGACGTGGTTTGATTAAAAATATTTCGCAAGATTCGCCAGCAATAATTCTAGACACTTCAGTCGGAACAGAACCTTTGATATTGACCGTCACCCATTTGAAATTTTCAATCAGTAAAGGATGACTCATGGCCCAACCATACAGATTATTAGCATCCCAATACTGTATGTATTTATTCGATCGTTCCAAATCAAAAACTTCTTTCATGTAGGTATTGTTGGCTTCAGAATATCTGTGGGAGATTATCGAGACGCCACCTCTCATTGCCTTTTGGAACATGAGCAACATGTCCATGTCAGATAATAATTCCAATTGGACTTTGGTGGTCTTCAACAGAGTGTCCCACACCAGGCCAGGTGTGATGAAATACCTAGCCAGATCCAGATCATAATTTCGTTGACAGACGTCTCGAAAATTTTCGAACACGTCTGCCAGGAGTAGAATGTCAGTCTTCAGATAGAGATTCATATAATTGTGAATAAAAATCTTCTTTCAAAGGTAGTGCAGTGTCATCGAATCTCTTTAGATCATTCATGTAATCGTAAGGATAGACTCCTTTCCTCAACATGCCGTCTACTTGTTCTCCGAAGTGTTTGCTCGTGATTTTAAATTTATCCTTGCTCATGTTATCGACTAATTTTTCCAGACTGGTCGACATGAATTTAAAACTGTCGATGAAATGTATGGCTCTATGAATGGATTTCATTTTTTCTTCCGACGTCTCTTCATCGATTACTCTTTTCTTCTCCACGACCTTCTATTTCGTGAAGGAAATGTATCTTTCTTCACTGCGATGCAATTTAATTCTTCATGGGAGGTGCCAAGATTTTTCATGAACAGATGACTGTTGTAACCTGAGAGATTGTGAAATATCACCGGATAGAAAGTGGCATCTCAATATCTTAAATTACACTTGCTGTGGGCTGGACCGCGATACAGACCCATGTAATGACCGTGGTCTCTGACCTTCTTATTTTCCTGTGAATTCACATCAAATGATTGTCTGCACATGTGACATTCGGTGGCTCTGTTATTTTTGTCCTGTTGCTCTCGCGTGATGATCATTTTTGGCGGAGTTTTGAATTTGTCGTATAAAATTTGAATTTTCAATTCTAACTCTTCCACGAATCTTTGAGCCACGTCGTCGTCTTTGCACTGTTTCATGTAGGTGAAGGGACCCATGTCGTGTTATGAGTCGAAAGCGCATTTCACATAAATGCAATAGCCTGAAGGCATGTGCTTTTGATATCTCTCATTGTAACTTCGAAGAGAGTCTGGTTGGCAGGAACTCATTTTCACAGTGAAGTATTCGAAATCGGCGTACACGACGACTGGCACTTTTAAACTTCTATTGTAATTGCGAAAGTTCACGATGGTGTCGGGTTTGGGCATTTCGATGGCAACACCTTGATTTTCGTTGCAATATTCTTGAAGTTTCGCTAACGATTTTTTGATGTGAAACGCATTCATGCAGTTACAACATAAACATATCTTTTCTTTATGTTTATTATTCTGTCTCGACAGTAACCGGCTCGGATTTTTAACCCAACAATAATGACGGTTGTCACCGTTTGAAATTAATAACAAAATAATCATCTTTTCTCTTCCGAGATACGAAGTCTGTCTGAGAGGATATATCATTCGTTTTTCTTCATCGTATCCCAAGAGTTCACCACCACGGTGGGATTTTGAGCTTCAAAACGTCCGATGTCCTTTAACGGCATTGGAAAAGTCACTCTAGTCCAATCCAGATTTTTACAACTCTCCTCGTAACAAGAAACTCTCTTGGAGTTGATTTTGACGGGGTATAAAGTGGAGGTGACTGCCCATTTAAAACACAGATCATCTTTATTTCTCACTTTGACCACAGCGTTTTTTTTAGCTATGACATATCGTAATTCCACGTAGGAAGACGCTTTCAATGGATCATTTTTGGTCACGTGAATTTCGAGATTCAACACCTCTTCGAACATCCAATTACTACCTCTATGTTGATAATTCGCGAGAGACATCAACATCTTGTCTTTCATCATTTCAAAAATGTCCGATAAATTGGAAGCTCGAAATACGGGCTGGGTGCCAGATCTGAAATATGCATCTCTCACGATGCTCTCGCCGGAGTTCACATCGATTTTATTCATCACGCCATGTAGTATCATCGCTATTTTTAGTCCCATGTCCATGTGTTCACAAAACAAATCCAATACTTTTTTATTCACCCTTTCCATGAACAATTTCGGATCGACTTTCTTGAATGAGGGAACCACGTCGAATGTTTTAAAAATGCCTTTGATCGCACTCTCCCATTCTACGGGAATCAATTGGAATGCTTTCGTGATGATTCGTCCTACATATTCATTCTTCTCCTTTTCCTTTGTTTTTATTATTATTTTTTTTTAAACTTGCAGTTCTTTGACGGCTTTTCGTATGGTCATCTTCTTATTTTTCACAACCGGAAGGGTTTCTTTTTTTTGGACATCGACATTTCAATTCCCTTTGCCACTTTTTTCTTCTCCTTTTTCGCAACCAGAACATTTCTCTTTTCATCAAACAAACTACGTAACTCCTCGTGTATGATCTCTCTAAGTTTTTCATCATGCTGCACTACTACCACATTTTATTTTCTATCATCAGGTGTTACTGCCAACGGCTTATTTTTTGCAATTCGAGTCTGTTTAAGTTTGTTTACTTTCGATCTTTCGATTTCCTTTCCATCACCTCGCGAATGATACTCCTGTATGGCTTTCATTTGTTTTGATTTGGTTCTATGATTTCTGAAATTTGGAATTTTTAATTCTTTACAAATCTCATTTCAGCGGGGTATGGTATACTTATCTAAATGTTCCATTTTTTTTTTATTTGTTTGCTTTATTTGTAAGAATATATTTTGAATTTTTGTTAAATAATAATTTTTGTAAAAAGTTTTTAAAATAGTCTTTTATATATTTGTTTTTAATTCCCCTCAAAACAATTTTATTTTGAGATTGATCGATTTTTATTTCCTTAATGTGGAAAAAATTGAATTAATATGACAAAAATAAAGGAAATTAAAAATTTAAACTTTTGTATATATGTATATAGAGAGAGAAAAACTTTCACAAAAGAAATTCACATTAAAGAAAAATAAAATTTAAAAAACTTTCTGTATATATATATAGGGAGAAAAACTTTTTACAAAAATTATTATTTAACACAAAATTCAAAAATATATTCTTATTTGCAATAATTCATAAAACAGAAACAAATAATCAACCATGAGAACAACACCTAAAAGATGCAAATTGAAATTGAAACAAGTCGAAACGTGCAAGAAACTTGGTTGTAAAATTTATAGATTACAACGACACGATGCTATCGAATTGAATGGGGTCAAGATGAAGGGCTTACAGCACAAATACAACAAATATAGCATGCCTTTGAAATTGCTCGATTTGTTTTATGAGTATGAAAGTGATCTACAGAATATCGTCATCAGCGAAGACAAAGAATTCGATAAGAGAGATTTGTCATTACCCTACGGAAGTTACATATATCCAAAAATCTCTCTCAAACTCGTAGACAAATCGGGTGGTCAGAGCGCGTTGACCGAAGTAAAAAAACTCACAAAAGTAAAGATAAACATTCAACACATAGTGAAAAAGGAGAAGACATGACCATTAACATGCTAATAATGGAAATATAAAAAAAAGACAATAGAGAGAGCGATTAGTGAAGAAGAAGGGGTGAAAAAAAAGTAATGAGATCTAGAGAGATTGAACATCTTTCTAAATCTCATTACTTTTTAATTTTTTTTTTTTGTTTCCTTCTTCTTCTTCTTCACTATCGCTCATATATATTGTAATAACGTTTCCCTTTTTCTCCACTTTCATTATTGATTCTTCTTTTCTTTTTTTGTGATATATTACATTTTTTATAATAACACATTTCATTCCCTTCATCATATTTATGAACGAATGTGGTGCATCTCTTGGCAACACTCACATCATTATTCTCTTCAAAAGGTGGTGGTGGAAAACAACTCATTCTTCTTCTTCTTCTTTTCCACAACCTATCCCTATTTGTTTTTTCACTTCTTTTTCCAGTTCTTTCCTAAAATATCCATCATAATCATTCAAAAAGGCCTCGTAATCCTTTTTATCCATTTTTTATATTATTTTTTTTATACTTTATATAAATTATATTTTATACTTTATATAGTTATATATATATTTTTTTACTTTATAATAACATACTCAAAAGTGGTATACTCTTAAACGGTGAATTCGGACCAAACAGCAAACCCTTACTGAGTCGCTTCACATTCTGTCCTCTCTTCAGATAGAGACCGTTTCCACTGAAAAAGTTGCCACCTCTCATGGGTTTTAGGTGGAAACCGCCTTTCATTCTCATATTGTATCTCAACTGAGTGGGACTCAATCTCACCGTCAACCCTCTTCCATCATGAATCGCTTCTCCATCCTTTTGATTTGAGTTCTGGTCCAGGCGATCGAATCGCTACCGCCACTCGCCAGATCTTCGTGAGTGAATTTGAATCTCACCACCTCACCTTGAGTTCTTAACGCTCTCCGAAATTTGTCCCTCTGTCCTTCAGATATGTTCATGTTTTAACCACGTACCGACTCATATTTCTTTTTCTTTTAAATATATTTGTTCAATTGTTTTTTTGTTTTGTTTTAATGATAATTATATATTAAATAATTTTTGTAAATTAATATTATGTTTCTTTTATTTTCTTATTTATATATATATGCAATATTTTTAAAAAATTTTTTTTTTTGCTTTTATATTTCTATTATGTGAAATCGTATCGTCACCCTCTATTCATGAAGATTTAACAGCTCACCATTTTGATCTGTCAACATAGTTTTGAGACTATACAATGTGTCTAAAATCACGGGTAGATAAACTAAATTTCGAGGTCGTTCCATGATCTTATAACCCGGCAACACATTTGGAAAGAAGGAATAGATCATCGGTTGCGTGCTACCATTCACGTAGCCTCCAGCAATCATGTCCACGTTCACCAGAATACTATTGACAGTGAGAATGTCGACCATATTTTCGAATGCCGCGTGGCCTCGATACATCTTTCCATCGAATCCCAACATCTTGCCGATCGAATCATCCATGTTGAAATCCACTCGAAAATTATCTTCTAAATCCAACATCGTCTGATGAATCGAGTCGAATCGCCACTCACCACGATTTGAATGGACTGTTTTGGAGCCGTATTCTCGACTATCCATTCTAACAATTCTCTTTATTCGAACATTATTTTTTTTTTATTTTTTTATTATTTTTTAAAACTAAATTATTGATGATTTATTATTATTTTTAATTTTTGTTTTCGCTCTTTATTTTATTATCATCAGAAACATAAAACTTGTGTTTTCCGCGCTTAAATCCACTAGTCAAATCGATCATGACGAAATTGTGAAGTCCTCCATCCCAAACCCTCTTGCAGAATCTCCTAAATTCTTCTCTGCTCATGTCGTTTCTGACGTGATCTCCGTAGATGTGATTGAGATTCTTGAGATCCTGGCAAAAGAGACACAGGAAATTAGCGTTCTCCTTTATCGTCTGTCTGGGCAGTCAAAAATAATTCTGAGACAGGTACAAACAGTCCACATTGATGTGACGACCCCTAACGTAATACGATTCGCATCGGTTCTTTCTCTCCAAAAGCAGATCATCCAAAATCATGAGATTCTTATTTTCTGATTTCAATTCCCTAGGATCTGGAACGTTGCTCGCATTCTCGTAAAATTGACACTCGACATCCGAAGACACATTTCTCTTCATCAATTCCATTGCTGCACCATCCAAAATGGTTGAAAGAGAAGCTCCGCTTTTGTCGAATTCCTCCCTACTGTCGAAAATTCTGGCTATGACGTCCTTGTGCAATCTATGATCCATGCACTCTCGAAGCAATCTGTATTCATGTTGAAACAGACTCTTGCTGAACACGAATAATCTGTTGTAATCCAACCAGCCAGGTTGCGACAACAGATTCATCAACAGATTGGTCTTTCCACAATTCGATTTTTCCACTATCAAGCCCTTTATGCCCTTGGGAAAGAACTCATTATTTGACCTATTGATCGCGGCATCGTTCCAAGACATATCTTTGATGTTCATCTTTTTTTTTTTTATTTTTTTTAGATTTTCAAACTCAAATTTTTTTTTGTTTTTCAAACTCGATTTATAAATATTTATTATTATTTATTTATAATACACCGTCACAGGTTCTCTTCAATCCAGATCCACTCGTCATTTTGGCTAGACCTTGTATGGGTACCACACCATCCTTAAAGTCTTTTCAACTTTTCGGCGATTTCTCTAACGTAGCTCCCTTTGCCAGTGGACTGATCAATTTATCGATCAATGCATCCAACGCCACCCTCTTGCCAGCCACCGAAGCGATCCTACCACTAGCTTCGGAAGCGGCTTTCTTACCAGCATCCAAAGCTATCTTCTTACTGACCTCAAACGCTGTCGATGTGAGTTTTCTACCTGCATCGCTCGTGAATGCTCGCATTATAGAATCAACGATACCTGAACCACCTTGGACGTAAGTTCTGACGTATCCCCTGTTCTTTATCACCAACATATTTTATTTTATATATATTTGTTTTTTTTTGTTCGTAAATCGTTTTTTGTTTAAATACTTTTATTATTTTTAGTGTAAATTTACTTTTATTTATCTATTTTGTTTTTTCTCTCTACTTACTATATATCAATCCTTCAATTCATTCATTAACCTTTTATAATCTCATTTATCCAAGACCTTCTGTCTCAACAATTCGTCACATATACTCACTATCTGATTATCCACTCCAGTATTACCAGCACGCTGACCAGCCATCAACAATTTCAATCTCTCGAACAGAGCGTCGGAATCGCGCAGAAGAAAAGTGGTTGTCACTCCCTTTCCCATCACCGATTCGATGAATTTCTTATTCATATCCCATATGAGTTTAACCACCTTCGTCCACTTGTAACCTCTGTTAGCCTTGGGTCTCGTCTCTCTGGCGTCGTTATTCCTCTTCATGGCGTGGGTCTGAACCAGAATGTTGCCGTAATTGTCGAAATCCTGATCCATATAATCTTCAGGCTTGTCGAAAAGAAGCAATTTGCGCAATCAAGGAGTTAATTCATACCTATTCGAACCGACGATTAAATCCTCATCATCCTCTTGCACTTCAGTGTCGCCCACGAAAGTCCTACCACTCAAATCCCTGTAAATTCCATACAACAGATCTCTCTTACCACCATCGTCGGACGACGCGACGCTACTAGTGGTAATAGTTGAAGCTGCATCATCGCTCTCACTCACATCGGTTTCGATTCTCATGGGAACGTAATCCAGTGGAGATCTTTGAAAGGAAAACTGCATTGTAAAACTACCAGGCAACGAACCCGTTCTTAAAGAACTCCCTTTCATGGGTTTCAGTTCCTCGACGATCTCCTTCTTGCTTCGTTCCTGAACCTCCGTCACGGGTTTGAATAGTTTGGTGGTCTCTCGTCTTAATTCCATCTCTCCCAATCATCTGTTTCTATCAGCGGATCGAATGCTTTTCTTGACTCATTGATGTCCATCGAGGAGTTCGTCCCTTTGCTTGGAATCTTTGATGTGTAAAAACATTTTTTTCTCTCGATTATTAATATTTCTTTTTAGAGTGTGGTAACGTCGATTATTTATTATTCTCAAAATTAAATGTGATTATTTTTATGTTTTTAAATAAATAAAATTTTATGTCTTTAATATATATAACTAAAAGCATTTGGAAAGAAAAAGAAAAAAACATTACAAATGAAACGTCTATAATACATCGCTCCAAATGCGTTAAATCACATCAGCGGTTATTTTCTCCACGGTGAGAAACTCAAAAGTTAATCTCAAATGAACATCGATAATGCAGCACTTTCAAAATGCGTTAAATCACATCGACAGTTATTTTCCCCACAATGAGAACAACTTGAAGTTAATCTCAAAATAAAAAACATTGATAATGCATCGCTTCAAACGTGTTAAATCACATAAGCGGTTATTTCCCACAATGAGAAAACTCAAAAGTTAATATCAAATAAACATCAATAATGCAGCGCTTTCAAAACGAATTAAATCACATCGGTGGTTATTTTTCTCCACGGCGAGAACAAGTTGGAGTTAATCTTTTGAACTGCTCGACTTTCATCCTTAGAACAGTTTTTCAGTTTAACAAACTTAATATCGTCAAAAAAAACAGAATCGTGTTTGAATTATTGACACACACAGTTCTATGATTAAGTCAACCTTTAATAGCAAATAGTTTATTCAAAGCAAAAATAACACTTACAAAAAGAAAACAGATATCTTTACACAAAGAACGTCTGGCTTCACTTCGAGAAACACCGACAAAACGTTTTTGAAAACAGACCATTATCATAACTAATTCAGACCCACTTCACCTATTGAACGAAACTCGTTTTACATCTACATCCTTAAACGATTTTAAGTGGAAATGAAAAGAAACTTCACAAAACTGATTTGTTTACAATTATCTTAAACACCTCACAATTTTCACCATTGATCTATTGAATGAAAGACCGTTCATTTTACATCCGCATCATTAAACGGTTAAACGACTAAGTGAAAATGAAAGAAAACTTGACAAAACTGATTTGTTACAATTTACCTCAAAACTCATAACGATTTTTTTTTCATCTGTTCCCCCACTAGAAATCTTCACCATTTTCGTCCACTATCGATCGCACACCGTCTAGACCACGATGACAAACGTAGAGAGAAAATTTTCGTCGATTCTAATTTTTTTTTCTTAATCTTTCGCATTTCTATATCTTGGAAAACCACTGCATTCGCCAACGATCGATCGAACCGTCTAACTCACGACGGCGAACGATCGAGGATTTCCAAAGTCCGATTTCTTCTGAGTTGGAATCCAAAATCGTCCATCAGCGACTGGATCGCACCCACCACACTCTAGAACGCGATGATGAACGTTGGGATAATTTTCGTCGATTCTGATTTTTTCGACATTTTGTGTTGGAAGCCGTACCGCGTTCGCCAACGATTGATTGATACGTCTAACTCACAGTGGCGAACGTTGGGACGATTTTAGAGTCGATTTTCTTCCGCGCGGACTGAGTTGGAATCCGCACTCGTTCGCCAACGGTTAATTGAAACGTCCAACTCACGATGACAGCGATTTGCGGATTCCAACTCAGATGTACAAAATCGTGTTTTTGTACATTTCGTGTACATTTTAACACTGACATCTATAGGTGCATGTACGTGTACATGTACATGCACAAGTGAAACAAGTGAGTTGGGAGCCCCCACTTACACCTACTTCCAAGGTATGATTTACGGGTTTTTTCGGGTTTGATTATAAACGATAACTTCACATGTGAATTATGTAATCAACAATTGTGTCATGTATCCGTGCGTGCAAACGAAGAAACTTATAGGCTTTTTGAAACAGGTATGTTTTGAGATCTTTCTTGAAATGGTTGACATTTGACAGTCTTTTTAGATGTTCCGGTAAATTATTCCACAAGTGAGGGCCAGCAAATGAGAATGACCTATCTCCAAATGTCTTACACCTATGTTTTGGAACATGTAGCAGCATTTTACCATCGGACCTCAGGTTGTATTGACACACATTCATGGTATTAAGGAGTTCTTCTAAGTAGGCTGGTGACATGTTGTTTTGTGTCTTAAAAACTAATAATAAAGTTTTGAAAATTATTCTGTACTTAACTCGCAGCCAGTGCATATCCCTCAGAACAGGAGTGTTGTGTTGAGATCGTGATATCCTACATACCACTCGGGATGATGCATTTAGTACCATCTGCAGACGAGAGTACTGATATTGTGGAAGGTTGAACAGTAAAGCATTACAATAATCCAAATGTGAAGTTACAACGGCATGAACTAGGGTTTTTGTTGAGTCTTTGGTGAGGAACTGTCTTATCTGTTCAACTGTGTATAGACCTCTGAAAGCCTTATTGCACATATTTGTAACATGTCTGTCCATAGCCATGGTAGAGTCGAAGAAGGCACCAAGATTACGAACACTGTTAATTGCACTGATGGCGGAATATCCTACCTTCACTGAATTGATGTCAACTTTAGCGAGTTGTTGTCGTGAACCAATTTTTAGGGATTCAGTCTTATCATCATTTATCATTAATTTGTTTGAAACCACCCATGTGCGAATGTCCGAAATGCATGATTCAATAGTTTCTAGAGCTTTAGTTTCATCCTTGATTGATGGTCGAAAAGAGAAATAGACCTGTGTGTCAACAGCATAACCATGGACATCAGGCAGGTGAGATTCAATGATGGTGAACATTTTTGAAATACAGAATAGAAACAGAACAGGACCAAGGCAACTGCGCCGAGGGACTCCACATTCAAGATGGAAGTTTTTTGACAGATTACCGTTTATTGATACACGCTGCTGTCTATCCTTGAGGTATGATGGTAGCCAGCTAGCAGCAACACCATTAAGTCCAAAATCAGAATTCATTGTCTCTAGCAGAGTTTTATGACAAACAGTGTCAAAAGCAGCACTAAGGTCTAAAAGAACCAGCAATTTTACCTTCCAGACTCCATTTTAAGGAGGATGTCATTCTGAACCTTGAGTAATGCCGTTTCAGTCGAGTGAAATTTTCTGAATCCAGTCGTGTTGGCCGGTAATGGAGCATGCATATCACTATGTAACATTAGTTGGTCAATTGCGGCTTTTTCACACAGCTTAGAGACGAACGGTAAGTTACTCTCCGGTCGAAAGTTTTTAAACACAAGTTCTGCACCTTGTTTCTTCAGAAGAGATTTAACAATTGCTATTTCCACGCATGAGGCACATATCCTTCCAGCAGAGACATGCTGACCATTTTTGTGATTACAGGAGCCAAAGGCTCTACACATCATTTGAAAAGAGATGTTGGCATTGGGTCGAGTGGACTTGCCAAACAAAATTCTTGAATAACTATTATTGTCATTTTTTTGTCTCAAAAACATAGGTTATGACCCCTCATTGGAACGAGCTCGTTCCAATGAGGGGTCATAGCCTATGTTTTCGAGACAAAAACTGAACAAATAATGAAAATTAATTGGTGAGTTTTGAGAATAGCGCTGGCTGTTACGTTAGGTAAAGGCTTAAATAACATAATTATCGTTAATAATGACAAGTAATAAACAGAGTAATCGCTTGACTGGACTGGTTACGTGAAATAATTCATTCGAGGCGAGGGACTAAATTGTAAAACACTCGTGCGCATTCGCGCACTCGTGTTTGTACACAATTCCTCACCTCTCATGAATTATTTCTCGTAACCAGTCCAGTCAAGCGATTACTCTCTATATTCCCATTTTCTTCAACTGGATATGGTGCATTTTTTAAATCTGAACAGTCAAGACAATCATTCCCTGGACCATCAGTGAGTATTCTGTTCGAAGTATTGTTCAAGATCCTATCCATTCGTTTGTTTTGGTGCAGTTTGACAGTGGTCTGTTTCTTGTTCTGCGCATGATTTGCAGAGTTAGAAATGTCATTTTCGTGATACACGTAAACCTGAGAAGCAGAGATTTTGTGGTGGCCTAACTTTACATTTAACAAGTCTCTGTACTCTCTTAGATTGTCCGTGTCTCTGTTTTCTTTAGCAGGCATGAGCCCAAGTCTCTGAAGTCATAGATCTTGAAAAATAAGAGTTCTGATAAAGTTCTTAAACGTAACCCTTTACTCAACCATTCGCCTGCAACTGCCTGCGTAATTTTCACATTTGGCACTTGCAGAAACAATTCAAATAGTTTCAACAAAATCATGTGACCCATCGCTGGAACGACCTCATCGAGCTCGTTCCAATCAGAGGGTCACACAATATGATTTTGTTGACATTTTTGAAAAAAAAAATAAAAAAAACAATAATTGAAATTATAAATTCTGATATATTGTGCGTTGGGTAGACGGTTAACCATTTATCTAACCTGAAAAGCAGACGGCACTTGTACAGAAAATTCTTGAATAACTAATTTTGTTTCATTTTCTTTGTCTCAAAAACATAGGTTATGACCCCTCATTGGAACGATCTCGTTGAGCTCGTTCCAATGAGGGGTCATAACCTATGTTTTTGAAACCAAAAATGAAAAAATAATGAAAATTAATTGGCGGTTAAATGATACCAAAGTCAATGTTCAATACTGGAGTTCTGAAAGCATTTCCCAAATCATAAACACTTCATCTTTCACTTCAATCCGATAAACAAATACAAAACCTGACAAAACAAGGAAAAATATTTATATTCAGTGATAGAAAAAATCTCTGAAATCAGAGAAAACTCTGAAAGAGCTCATCTCTGCTGTGGTGATTATCTCTGTTTGACCTACCAAATATTCCACTTCTTTTAACATATGGATGAGGGTATAATCCCGGAAACTGAAATTCTCCCGTTGTTATTTTTGAAAGTCGGTCACGATACCGGGAATTTACCGGTTCTCGTCTGTAAATATCAGTCTCGATACTCGGGAAATTCACAGTACAGAATCGGGAATACGTTGGAAAAACTAATCAAATTCATGTTCCACTACTGCTTGCACATTAAGGAAAGGTCGTTTGTTTCTGGCTATTTCTTGAGTTATGAACCCCCCAAAAAACAAAGGCCAAGCATAGTGTAAATTTTCTTCGGTTTTGACCGTTACGTTGGGTAAACGGTTAAATGATATCAAAGTCAATGTTCAATACTGGAGTTATGAAAGCATTTCCCAAATCATAAATCACTTCATCTTTCACTTCAGTCGGATAAAGAAATACAAAACAAGGAAAAATATTTAAATTCTGCGAGAGACAAAATCTCTGAAATCAGAAAAAACTCTGAAAAAGCTCATCTCTGCTGTGGTGATTGTCTCTTTATGACCTACTGAATATACCACTTGTTTTAACCCTTTACCTAACGTGAAAAGCAGACGACACTTGCAAAAAAAATTCTTGAATTACTAATTTTTTTCATTTTTTGTCTCAAAAACATAGGTTATGACCCCTCGTTGGAACGAGCTCGACGAGCTCGTTCCAACGAGGGGTCATAACCTATGTTTTTGAGACAAAAAATGAAAAAAATAGTGAAAATTAATTGGCGATTTTTTAGAATAGCGCTGGCCGGTTTTGGCCGTTACGTTGGGTAAAGGGTTAACATATTTATTAGGGTATAATCCCGGAAACGGAAATTCTCCCGTTGTTATTTTTGAAAGTCGGTCACGATACCGGGAATTTACCGGTTCTCGTCTGTAAATATCAGTCTCGATACTCGAGAAATTCATAGAACAGAATCGGGAATACGTTGGCAAAAATAACCAAATTCATGTTCCAATATTGCTTGCACATTATATAAGGAAAGGTCGTTTGTTTCTGTCTATTTCTGGGGTTATGATCCCCTAAAAACAAAGGCCAAACATAGTGTAAATGTTCTTTGGCCTTTGTTTTTGGTGGATCCATAACTCAAGAAATAGACAGAAACAAACGATAATTCCTTATAATTAAACTTGAGGGACAGTAGAGTTAAACACTCTCTACTTTGCGGAGTTAAAATAAAATCCAGGTCCCATCATGCTTCCTCGTGATAACTGAATAAAAAAGCATAGTTTTCTAAAATTCTGTTTGAAATGACGATACACTTCACTGAAACATGTACTTGTGTCATTGAAAAAACATGTGACCAATGAATTGCGTAAGTTAAAATGAACGTCATAGGCCACGTCCACACAAAACGCCAATCTCATTTTCCACTTCACGGGCGGGTTCTGTCATTCAAAACAACAATGAATTAAATTTAATTCTGATTTTAGTTTAAACACTATTTATTTCAAAAATTTCCAAAGTGATACATAGCTTACAATATCATTAAGTGTGGTTTTGACAGTGAGCTGTTAGCTTATCCGTGGTCTTTCTTTCTTTCTTTCTTTTTAGGACCAGCCTCCGTCAACTGGTTGATGATTCTGTTGGTTTGGTTTCGGGGGGTGGGGGAGGATTTGCCCTCGTGGAGGGTTTATAGGTCTTGTTTCACAGATATTTTCCAATGGCAGTCAGTGGTGAGGGCGGTTTGCATTTGCTGAAACTGTAGGGGTTTAGTGTTTATAGTATGATGGTGACTGATAGATTGTTTTCGTATCATTTGGCGGTTATATCTATATACTTGTAAGTTATGTTCAATGGGGCAGTGTAGCGGAGATAATGTTCCACTGACTGTGCCAATTATAGTACAGTAGAATCCTCTTAATTGAATATCCATTTTGCCAGTGAAAATTATTCAATTAACAGGAGTATACAATTAACAGGGATTTTGTAAGTTTCCCGTGTTCTGGGGGTAAACTGAGCATTTATTCTATTAAATCTTGTTTGACAGAGTTCATAGAGCTATGTCAAACAAGATATAATAGAATAAATGTCTGTATTGGATGTAGTGAGACCAAAAAGTGTGATAAATAAGGGGAATTTGCTGTGTGTTACAGTAATTTTTTCAACATATTACAAAAATTTATATACAATTAACAGGAGTTTACTCTACAACCCATATGCAATTAACAGATCAAATTTGTATTGAAGGTATGGTAAATGTTTTTGTGTTTGAAAATTATATTCAGTTAACAGGGATATACAATTAAGAGATATCCAATTAAGTGGGCTCCACTGTATTTATAAAAAAAACATTTTGCGACTATTTACAAATTCCATGTCTATATGAACATATTTTGTTTAGGCTTTTGGTGGCGAAGGGTTGCAATTTACACCCGTGTAGTCCTCTGGCATGTCACCACTAGTGTTTCCTGTTTCGTCCTTATTTGAGTTAGTTTCTAGTGCTTCTTTGAATTTATTATAATTTTCTAAGGTGGCAGTTTTTTTGTGGAAGATTGTTCCAGTCCTGTATTGTGCGTGGAAAGAAGGACCATTTACGTACATCAATGCGAGACTCAAGCACACAGAAAGCGTTGTGATGGGAATGGCGAGTGGTACGACGTGGCTTGTTTAGTCTAGATTTGTGATCAATAGCTACTGTATTGTGTCGTCTCCACTCATGGTATAGTTAACAGGTAGCAAATGAGAAGACAGTGAAAAGGCATATACAGGAAGATACCTGTTCTCACAATTTTTGCGCTAAGTAAAAATTAAGAAAGTAACATAAGATGATACACGTAGGTTTAATTTATCTAATTAATAGAAGGGAAGAAGGGTAGAACAGATTTCGGGAAGAAAAAGAATAAGGAGCTACCGGTGAGAACCGAACCATCTCCATGTTGTACCATCAATCAGTTACATACAAATTCTATCTGAGTGTGGGGATACCGAGAGGACCGATAGAACCTAAACTTTACTGTGTTGTGCATGTCAATGGAGGCCCCAACACAGAGATGGTCCGAGATAATACCAGTTAGTTCAAATCATATGCACACTTGAATAATTGTTGAAGTTAGAAAAGAAAACACAAAGAAATCTCCGTTGGTCAACAGTGGCTTCCGCCTGCTCCGGGTGACGTGGCATGAAAAGTGACTTGTCAGTCACTAAACTAGTAGGAGTGAACAAACAGAAGATCTGAGAACAACTTTAAGCTAAAGCACAGTAGGGGTTATTTTCTGGGGGAATGAGTATAGATACAATCTGCATTATATTTAGAATTAATTTACATTCTTAGGATTATGGTAATATGGTAATAACATTACACAAACCATTCAAAATGAGCAGATGGTCACCAGTGCGGTTTTAACAGAACCTCACAGAAGAGAGATAGAGGAAATGGAATCAGTATTTTCTCATATAATATTTATGAAACAAGTCTAAGAATTTTCCGTTTTGGCGAGCCTCTGGCGAGCCCAAACGGAAAATTCGGACGAGTTTCATAAATATTATATGAGAAAAACACTCATTTCATATTCTATTTATCATATGACACACACACTTACAAATTAGCTACTTAGTATGACTTTTTAACCCATCACCTAACTTGAGTTGCAGACCGCACTTGGAAAAAACATCCTCGTATAACTAAAACTTTTCATTTTTTGCTTCCAAAACATAGGTTATGACCCCTTATTGGAACGCTCTCGTTCCAATGAGGGGATCACAACTTTAGCCAATCAAATTGTCCAGTTTTGAAATTGATCAATGAAAGCTCCCAACTCTAATTTTGCAAATTATAAAAAAGTGGCCCAGAGGTATTTTGTTCAGCCAATCAAATTGTCTAGTTTTGAAAATTGACCATTGAAATTGATGGAAGGCTTTATTTATCACTGATTAATATGAAAACAAAATATCAAATGTTTTAAAGTGAACAAAACGGGCGCGTCATATGATAAAATATATTTACGAACTGTTTCGAAAACTAAGTAATTGTCGCCTTGGGTATAAAATTCAGATCCGTACAGCAATGTATTACAGTCAGTTGGATTAGGAAGTAGACCTTGGGTTTCCCATCGTATACGATCGTAATTAGGGCATGTTAATAGAAAATGTTCTGTAGTCTCACGTTCACCACATGAACAACTCGGCGAAGCTGCCAGGTGGTTGACAAGAAGATGCTCGTTGAGATGACTACATCGAAGCCGATTTTGACCATTTCCTGAGAAAATGAAAACAAATTTGTAAATGTGCAGTTCGATATAAACCCAGGTGACATGAAGTTGGTTGTACTTTGTCTCAGAAAGAGTTCATTCAGGTTATTTGAAAATTGGAATTTAACCCTCAACCCAATGCAGACAATATCAGTAGGTAGAAATTGCCGATGCAAGCGTACATGTACGTGTACGGTACATGTACGTGTACATGTACACGTACATTCGTGTACACCTCCATAGGATTTAGTGTTAAAATCGTGTACAGGTACACGTACATATACGTTTTTAGAAACGAAAAAACGTTTTTTTGCTCGCAATTTAACACTGAATTGTATCCTAGACGCCTATAGTTTTATGCATGCGTACATGTACCGTTTTGATTGAAATAGGCAAATGAGTTTTCCGCCATAGGATTCAGTGTTAAATTGCGAGCAAAAAACGTTTTTTCGTTTCTAAAATCATCGTCTTACCGATTCTAAATAATCCGCGTCCGTACACGATTTTAACACTGAAACCCTATGGAGGCATACACGGAGATCCACTTGTGGATTTTAAGTTGGAAATCGACTCGTGTAAAGAGGTTGTGTTAGAATTCGCAAAACCCACTGTCGCGTTTCTCGAAGTAAGACTAACGCACGTTATTGCGAGGTGATCTTAATAAGCACTTAATGGAAATGTTTTGAATGAAGAGTGTTGTCAGGGTGTCAGAAATCCGCAAACTCGCTGTCACGTTTTCCTGAAGTAAAAACTAACACATGTTATCATTATGACTGAATGAGGTTTTCGTTCAGAAAGAGTCAATTATAAATATGATCTGTAAAAAAATAGAGATTCGTGTCTTGGTTCGATGTGATGAAGAGAAATTAAGTTTAGGGATATCGTTCAAAAGAGTCATTTATAAATATGATCTGTAAATAGACATTCGTGTTTTGTCTTGATGTAAAGAAGAGAAATTGACTTTAAGCGTTCGTTCAAAAAGAGTCAGTTATTGAAGTAATCTTAATAAACACTTAACGGAATGTTTAAACGCATTTTTCTGCTCAATTAGGTTTTGAGTGGTAAAATTTTTAATATATTCACGATAGCGATCAGAGAAATTTGAAAATGAATGAATAAGTTCCTTTAACGTTAAAAGTAGAGAAAAAAAAACGCAGTTTTCTGTTGTGTGTTGAAATGTTTTAACCGTCATCAAAGGGATTCTCTCTCAATTCGACACTGAGTGAATGGTTCTTTGATATGTGAATGAAAATCCTTTGACAAAACGTAATTACAATCAAAATGCGTTAAATCAGAAACCGGTTTGTTATGTACTGCTTAAAACGTATTTTAAACTTTCCTAATTCAATCAACATGGAGTTGAGATGTGAATATTTTTAGTTTATTATATTAAAGACGGAAAGATTTTATTAACTTAAAAACATAAAAATATAATTAAACATTTAATTTTGAAAATAATAAAAACAATTAAAAACGAAAAATGTTTTTACAGATGGATTCTAGACACCGAGATCGAATTTTAGAAGAGTTTGAGCGTGCTAAGAAGGGCATTCAGTTGGCTGACAGAAGCAGACGTCTTGGTGAGATGGAACTCAAACGCGAAGCCACAAAAATATTTAAACCCGTGATGGAGGGTCAAGAGCGAAGCAGGAAAGAGATAGTTAAAGAATTGAGACCCATAAAGGAGAGTTCTTTGAGAATGGGTTCGTTGCCTCTTAGTTTTGGAAATCGGCATTCCGTTCAATCTACACCGGATTACGTTCCAACGGGGATTCAAACGGAGAGCGACACCGATACAGCTTTGACTATCACCACCGATACAGCTTCGACTATCACCGCTGATAGCGTCGCATCGTCTGATGATGATGATGGCGGTAAGAGAGATCTGTTGTATGGATTTTATAAGGATTCGGATGGAAGAATTTTTGTAGGAGACACAGAAGTAGATATTGGCGATGATGAATTGATCGTGGGTTCGAACAGATACGAATTGACTGATGGGCTGCGCAGATTGCTCCTTGACGACAAGCCTAGCGATTACACGGATCAGGATTTCAACAATTACGGCGACATTCTGGTTCAGACCCACGCCATGAAGAGAAATAACGATGCCAGAGAGACGAGACCCAAAACCAACAGAAGTTACAAGTGGACGAAAGTGGTGAAACCCATATGGGATATGAACAAGAAGTTCGTCGAATCGGTGACTGGCAAAGGGGTGAAAACCATTTTTCTTCCGAGCGATTCTGACGCTCTGTCTCAGAGATTGAGTTTGTTGATGGCGAGCAGACGGGCTGGTAACACAGGATTAGATAATCAGATAGTTGCTAAATCTGACGAATTGTTAAGACAGAAGGTTTTGAATAAAAACCACTATAAAAGGCTGATGAACGAATTGAAGGATTGATGTGTATATAATAAGTAGAGAGAAACAAACAAACAAACAAAAGTAAAACAGTAAATTTTTACACTAGAATAATAAAAGTATTTAAACGGCAAAAACGATTTACCAGTGAAAAAATGAAATATATTATAAAAATAAAATATGTTGGTGATAAAGAACAGGGGATACATCAGAACTTACGTTCAAGGCGGTTCTGGCATCGTCGATTCTATAATGCGAGCGTTCACGAGCGATGCGGGTAGAAAACTCGCATCGACTGCGGTTGAGGTGGGTAAGAAGACGGCTTTGGATGCTGGTAAGAAAGCCGCTTCCGAAGCCAGTGGTAGGATAGCTTCTGTGGCTGGCAAGAGGGCAGCCGACACGTTGATCGACAAGTTGATCAGTCCGCCGGCGAAGCGAGCTGCGTTAGAGCGAATGCCGAAAAGTTGGAAAGATTTTAAGGATGCTGTAGTACCCATACAAGATTTAGCCAAAATGACGAGTGGATCCAGATTGAAGAGAACTCACAACGGTGTGATATAAATAAATAACAATATTAAACAACTAAGTTTGAAAAAACATATAAAATTTGTGTTTGAAAAGAATCTAAAATAACAAACAAAAAAATAAAACAAAGATGAACATTAAAGATATGTCTTGGAACGATGCCGCGACTAAGAGGTTGAATAATGAGTTCTTTCCCAAAAGCATAAGAGGCTTGATAGTGGGAAAATCGAATTGTGGAAAGACTAATCTGTTGATGAATCTGTTGTCCCGACCCGACTGGTTGGATTACGACAGATTGTTCGTGTTTGGCAAGAGCTTGTTTCAACCCGAATACAGTTTGCTTCGAGAGTGTATGGATCGTAGATTGCCCAAGGACGTCATAGCCAGAATCTTTGACAGTAGGGAGGAATTTGACAAGAGTGAAGCTCCACTTTCGACCATTTTGGACGGTGCGGCGATGGAGCTGATGAAGAGAAATGCATCTTCGAACATCGAGTGTCGATTTTATGAGAACGCTAGCGACGTTCCAGATCCTAGAGAACTGAAATCGGAAGATAAGAATCTCATGATTTTCGACTATCTGCTTTTGGAGAGACAGAACCAATGCGAATCGTATTACGTTAGGGGTCGACACAGCAACGTGGACTGTTTCTACCTGTCGCAGAATTATTTTCGATTGCCCAGGCAGACGATAAGGGAGAACGCTAATTTTCTATGTCTCTTTCGCCAAGATCTCAAGAATCTCAAACACATCTATGGCGATCACGTCGCAAACGACATGAGCGCGATGGAATTCAGGAGATTCTGCAAGAGGGTTTGGGATGGTGGACTTTACAATTTCGTCATGATCGATTTGACAAGCGAATTTAATCACGGAAAATATCGGTGCGGATTCGACAAGTTTTATGTTTCTGATGATAATAAGATAGAGCATGAAAATAAAATTTAGAAAATAATAAATCTTCAAATAATTAGTTTTGAATAAAAAAAAATAAAATTAAATATAATGTTCGAAGATGGAGAATTGTTAGAACGGATAGCCGAGAATACGGCTGCAAAACAATCCGTTCAAATCGTGGTGAGTGGCGATTCGACTCGATTCGCTACGAAATTCGAACCTTCCATCGAATTGAATAGAGAGAAAAGATACGAGATGGCGTTGGTGAATCTGGAGACTTATTATTCCTTTCCCAACATCACCGAAAAGAATAACTCGTTCAAGTATTCCGACGGAGTGGATTGGTTGGAGATTCGAATTCCCAAAGGGAGTTACGACATAGACGATTTGAACAATTACATTCAGACGTGAATGAAGACGGATGGAAAGGGAAGCAACAAGATCAGACTCGCTCCCAATCCTAATACCTTACAGACGATGTTGGATTTGGAAGATAATTTTCGAGTGGATTTCAACACGGACGATTCTATAGGCAAGATGTTGGGATTCAATCGAAAGATGTATCGAGACCACGCGGCATCTGAAAATATGATCGACATTCTCGCAGTCAATAGCATTCTGGTGAACGTGGATGTGATTGCTGGAAGCTACGTGAATGGTAGCGCTCAACCGACGATCTATTCCTTCTTTCCAAATGTGTCGCCGGGTTATAAGATCGTGGAGCGACCTCGAAATTTAGTTTATCTACCAGTGATTTTAGACACGTTGTATAGTCTCAAAACCACGTTGACGGATCAAAATGGTGAACTGTTAGATCTTCGCGGAGAGAGGGTGATGATACGATTTCACATAAGAGAAATATAAAAGCAAAAAAAAAATATTGTGTATATATATAGATAACAAAAATAAAATAAACACAATATTAATTTTACAAAATTATTTTAATATAAATAATTATTATTAAACAAGAAACAATTGAAGTAAATATATTTAAAAAAAAACAGAATTATGACAGAATACGTGATTAAAAACGTGAACATATCTGCAGGACAGAGGAAGAAACTTAAGAGAGCGTTAACAACTCGAGGCGAGGCGGTGAGATTCAAATTCACTCACAAAGATCTGATGAGAGGCGGTCAGGATTTGATCGCTTGGACCAGAAGTCAAATCAAAAGGATGGAGAAAGTGATTCGCGATGGAAGAGGGTTGACGGTGAGATTGAGTCTCGCTCAATTGAGATACAATTTGAGAATGAAAGGTGGTTTCCTACCGCTATTGGCAGGAATCACCGCAAAAGCATTACCCTTCGCCGCAAAGACACTACCCTTTCTCAGAAAGACTCTCGGCGTGGGAGCTCTCACGGGACTTGCTAGTTCGGCAGTTGAGAAATTAATGGGTGGCAGCGGACTGTTTTTGAAGAAGGGAGGAGCCGTGTGTCACGTCCACGTAGACGACAGCGGTAAAGGATTGTATCTAGAACCCGTTAGAGGTGGCAACTCTCTGAGAGGAAACGGTCTCTATCTGAAGAGTGGACAGAACGTTGAGCGACTCGGCAAGGGTTTGTTGCTTGGTGAGAATTCGCTGTTTAAGAATATACCGATTTTGAATATGTTATTATAATATAAAATTATATAATTATATAAAATATAAATCATAGAAAGTATAAAATAATATATTTAAAATGGATAAAAAGGTGGAGAAACAATTTTATCACCTGGATGAAAAGGTGGAGAAACAATTTGATGATAATGACGAATATCGCGAGACAGAGTGCGAAAAAACAAAAAAAGATGTGGAAAAATGGTTAGACGCTAATGATGGATATCTAAGGAAAGAACTGATGAAAGATATAGATAAAGCGCGGGATAGACTGTTGGAATTGAAAAGAATGAGATGCTTTCCACCGTCACCACTACCTTCTAAAGTGAATGGTAATGATGCAAGTGTTACCAAGAGATGCACAACATTCGTTCATAATTATGATTCGGATAAACATATGTGTTGTTATAAAAACGTATCATATCACAAAAAAAAGAAAAAAAGAAAAGAAGAAGAATCGACGCTGAAATTTGAGAAAAAAGGAAACGTTATTATAATATATATGGGCGATTGTGAAGAAGAAGAAGAAGGAAAACAAAAAAACAACAAAAAAAAAGTAATGAGATCTTGAGATGATCAACCTCTCTAGATCTCATTACTTGTTTTTTTTCCTTCTTCTTCGCTAAAAAATCAATCACTCTATTGTTTATATTTCCAAGTCCGTTATTAGCATGTTGACACTCGTGTTTTCAAGATGATCTCATCACGTTTTTCCTTCTTCTTCGCTAAAAATCAATCTCTCTATTGTTTATATTTCCAAGTCCGTTATTAGCATGTTTACACTCGTGTATTCTCCTTTTTCGAAAACGTGTTGAATGTTTATCTTTACTCTTTTGAGTTTTTTTACATGGGTGAACTCGCTCTCACCACCCAATTTCTCCACGAGTTCACGTGAGATTTTTGGATATATGTAACTTCCATAGAACAACGTCAAATCATCCTTGTCAAATTCTTTATCTTTAGCGATGACGATTTTCTGCAGATCGCTTTGATACTCGTAAAACAAATCGAGCATGACTTCATCCAATTTCAAAGTCATCTTATATCTGTCGTATTTATCCTCTAAGTCCTTCATCTCAATCTCGTTCAATTCGATGGGATCGTGTCGTTGTAATCTATAGATTTTAAAACCTAATTTCTTATACGTTTCGACTCGTTTCAATTTCAATTCACATCTTTTAGGTGTTGCTGTCATGATCGATTATTTGGGGTTTTTTTTGTTTTATGAATTCTTGCAAAATAATGTATATTTTAAATTTTGTATTTTAATAATTTGTTTAAAAAAAAGTTTTGTTTTTTTTTTTGCTCTTTATATTATATAAAAAAAGTTTTTTAAATTTTAATTTTCTTTAATGTAAAAATTTTTTTTGTAAAAGTAATGTGATCATCTTTAGATCTCATTACTTTTTTTTTCTTCTTCTTCTTCGCTAAAATCAATCTCTCTATTGTTCATATATTTCCAAGTCCGTTATTAGCATGTCGACCTGCATTAGAATTTTTCCTCTTATCAAAATGTCTTGAATGTTTACCTTTACTCTTTTGAGTTTTTCTACATCGGTGAACGCGCTCTCACCACCTGATTTGTCCACAAGTTTGCGTGAGATCATTGGATATATGTAACTTTCATAGATCATCAAATCATTCATGTAGGGTCCTCTGTATTTGTAGAAGATATTATTCAGCAGATCGTCTTGATACTCGTAAAACAAATCGAGCATGGCTTCATCCAATTTCAAACACATTATATATTTGTTGTCATAGTGCTCTAAGTACACCATCTTAACATCGTTCAATTCGATGGGATCGTGTTCTACTCTATAGATACAAGTATCTGATAGCGTATTAAAAAAACATTCTTTCAATTTACATCTTTTAGGTGTTGTTGTCATGATCGATTATTTGGTTTTTATGAATTCTTGCAAATAATGTATATTTTAAATTTTGTATTTAAATAATAATTTGTTAAAAAGTTTCTCTTTATATATAAATAAAAGTTAAATTTTAACATCCTTTTTTTTTTTTTTTTCGTATTAATTCAATTTTTTTTCACGTTAAGAACATATAATTGATTAATTCTTTTTGAAGGAATTAAAACATATTATAAACAATTTTAAAACTTTTTAACAAATTATCTTTAATACAAAATTCGAAAAAAATATTCTTACAAACTCAATTTTGAGGTAAAAACAATGATCAAGTCTGAACATCCGAATTATAGTTTAGAACGTGCAAGACTTCAAACGTTTAAAAATTGGGCTTCGCATCTTGCTCAAAAACCCGAAGATTTAGCCGCTGCGGGTTTCATTTATGTGGGTAAAAGCGACAAAGTCAAATGTTTTTGTTGTAATATACATTTGATGAATTGGGAACCTCACGACAGACCTTTACTAGAACATATAAATAATACCAAAAAAGGCGAATGCGATTATTTGAACAAGATCGTAATGTTGGGATTGATTAAAATCGAAGATGAAGAGTGGGATAGAAATAAAAACCAAAAATTATTGATGGCTATGTTACAATTAGGGTACACTAAGGAACAATTGTACAATGCGTTAAATAATGCAAACAAGACCTTATCTCAATTTTTGATTTTAGAACATCTGATTAAATTCATGACACAAGCGGACGAGTTATCGTCGTGCATCGAAAACGAGTCGAGTAACACAAACACTTGTCTGCTTTGCGAAAATGTTGCAAACGTTTTGTTTCTACCGTCCGCACATTTGTGTTATTGTAAGGAATGTTATTCTAGAGACGAGAAAATGTGTTCGTTCTGCAAACAAGAAATAAAAGCGATCGTAAATTGTTTTAAATAAAAAACATATTAAAGAAAAAAAATTGAATTAAAAAAAAATATTTTTTTTATATAAAGAGTAAAACAAAACTTTTTAAACAAATTATTTAAATACAAAATTCGGAAAAAAATATATTCTTACAAAATGAAGAAAACTGATAAAAAAAATTGGAAAATTTAAATGAGAAAACCGTACCTCAGTTAAACGAGATTTGTAAACTATTAAAAATTTCACATTTCAGAAATCATAGAACTAAATCAAAAAAGATTGAAGTCATACAGAAACATTTGCGAAACGATGGAAAGGCAAACGAAATGCCGATAGCAACGACGTCAAAAAATGCATCGGTTGTGAAAAATGAGAAGAAGAAGAAAAAGATGGTAAAAGGAATCGAAATGCCTACGTCGAAAAAAAACAAAAACGTTTCGATTGTGAAAAATAAGAAGACGACTAAACGAAAAGCCGTTGAAGAAGAACTTCAAGTTTCCAAAGAAAAGAAAAGAAAAACTAAAACGAGTGATGCACATCAGATTCTAGGCAAACGAGATAAGATATATCGAGCAAACTTCAATGAGCAATAGATGAAGGGAATGGAGAAGAATATTTAGAGTGACTCACCGTGGAACTATTTCAATCGAAGTCCGTGGAACGGGAGAGTGCGATCAAAGGCATTTTTAAAACTTTCGACGTGATTCCCTCATTGAAGAAAATCGATCCGAAATTGTTCATGGAACGGGTGAAGAAAAAAGTATTGGATTTGTTTTGCGAATACATGAACGTGGGACTAAAAATTAAGATGATACTCCATTGCGTGATGAATAAAATTGACATGAAGTTTGGCGAGAGCATCGTGAAAAATGCATATTTCAGATCTAACGTCGAACCCGTATTTCGAGGTTCAGATTTATCGGACGTTTTCGAAAAGATGAAAGACAAGATGTTGACGTCTCTCACGAATTATCAACATGAAGGTAGTAATTGGACGTTCAATGAGGTGTTGAAACCTGAAATTCACATAACTAAAAACGATTTGTTGAAAGGGTCTTCCTACGTGAAATTACCATATTTCTTAGCTAAAAAACAATCCGTTGTCAATGTGAGGAATAAAGATGATCAGTGTTTTAAATGGGCAGTCACCTCCGCTTTATACCCTGTCAAAATGAATTCCGATAGAGTTTCTTGTTACGAGGAGACTTCTAAAAATCTCGATTGGACTGGAGTGACTTTTCCAACGCAGTTAAAACACATCGAATGTTTCGAGGTTCAAAATCCCACCGTAGCGGTGAATGTCTTGGGATACGACGATGAAAAACAAAAGATCTATCCTCTCAGACTGACTTCGTATCTCGGAAGAGAAAAGACAATTATTTTATTATTGATTTCAAACGGTGACAATCATCATTATTGTTGGGTTTCAAATCCGAGCGGATTACTGTCAAAACAAAATAATAAACATGAACATAAGGTATCTTTATGTTTCAATTGCATGAACGCGTTTCACAGCAAAGACTCGTTGGTGAAACATCAGGAATATTGCAACGAAAATCAAGGTGTCGCCGTTGAAATACCCAAACCTAACACCATCGTGAAGTTTGAAAATCACAATAGAAGGTTAAAAGTACCATTCGTCGTGTACGCCGATTTCGAATGTTTCACCGCGAAAATGAGTTCTTCTCAACCCAATGCTCTTCAAAGTTACGTCGAAAGATATCAAAAACACATACCTTCAGGCTATTGCATTTACGTGAAATGCGCTTTCGACTCGCAACATGACATGGGTCCCTTCACCTACATGAAACAGTATGAAGACGACGACGTGGCTCAAAGGTTCGTGGAAGAGTTGGAATGGAAACTTCAAATGTTATACGACAAATTCAAAACTCCAGCAAAAATGATCATCACGCAAGAGCAGCAGGACGAAAATAACAGAGCCACCGAATGTCACATATGCAGACAATCGTTCGAAGAGAATTCAAAGGAAAATAAGAAGGTGAGAGACCACGATCATTACACGGGTCTGTATCGCGGTCCGGCTCACAGCAAGTGTAATTTAAAATATCGAGACGCCGTTTTCTATCCGGTGATGTTTCACAATCTCTCAGGTTACGACAGTCATCTGTTCGTGAAAAATCTCGGCACCTCACATGAAGAATTAAATTGCATCGTGAACAGCGAAGAAAGATACATTTCCTTCACGATATGGAAGCTCATGAAGGAGAAAAGAGTAATCGATGGAGAGGCGTTGGAAGAAAAAACGAAATTCATTCGTAGAGGCATACGTTTCATCGACAGTTATAAATTCATGTCGACCACTCTGGAAAAATTAGTTGATAATATGAGCAAGGATAAATTTAAAATGATGAGCGAACATTTCGGAGAACGAGTAAATGTCATGTTGAGGAAAGGAGTCTATCCTTTCGATTACATGAACGATCTAAAGAGATTCGAAGACACCGCACTACTTTCGAAAGAAGATTTTTATTCGAAATTATACGAATACAACATTTCCGACGAGAATTACGAACACGCTAAAAACGTGTGGAAATTATTTGATATGAAAACCATGAGAGATTATCATGATCTCTATCTGAAGACCGACGTTCTGCTCTTGGCAGACGTGTTCGAAAATTTTCGAGACGTCTGTTGTCGAAATTATGATCTGGACCCCGCTTGGTATTTCACCACACCTGGTCTAGAGTGGGATGCTCTGTTGAAGACCACCAAAGTCCAATTGGAATTATTATCCGACGTGAACATGTTACTCATGTTCGAAAGGGCTGCGAGAGGTGGCGTCTCGATGATCTCTCACAGATATTATGAAGCTAGCAATCCCTACATGAAAGAAGGTTTCAATTCGAAATGGTTGACTAAATACATACAGTATTGGGACGCCAATAATCTGTACGGTTGGGCTATGAGTCATCCTTTACCGATTGGAAATTTCGAATGGGTGAAGGAACCAGAAGAGATGCAAAAATGGAGAGACTATCCTTGCATTTTAGAAGTTGATTTGAACTATCCGGAAGAATTACACGATCCACACAACGATTATCCAATGGCTCCCGAACGAAAGGAACCGAACGAAGGAGACGAGGAAAAACTCATTCCCAATTTATTTAACAAACGCAACTACGTCATCTACAGCGAGAATTTGAAACAGTACGTCGATTACGGGATGAAATTAGTCAACATACATCGCATCATTCGATTCGACGAAGAGCCTTGGATGAAAAAATACATCGATCTCAACACGAATATCAGAATTCAAGCCGAGAACGATTTCGAAAAACATTTCTTCAAACTCATGAACAACTGCGTGTACAGTAAATCAATGGAAAACATCAGGAAGAGAACCGACATTCGACTCATCACGTCTGAGAAAAGTGCTAAAAAATTAGTGGCGAAACCTAATTAGAAACACCGAACCATATTCAACGAAAATCTAGTGGCTGTTCACATGCAAAAGATGCACCTGAAGTTTGACAAACCGTATTATCTCGGACCGATCATCTTAGATATCAGCAAGCAATTGATGTACGAGTTTCACTACGATTATGTCAAACGAAAATTTGGTAATAAAGCCAAACTACTGTTCACCGACATGGATAGTTTAGTTTACGAGATAGAGA
Source organism: Pictodentalium vernedei (assembly GCA_031216915.1). Lineage (NCBI taxonomy): Eukaryota > Metazoa > Mollusca > Scaphopoda > Dentaliida > Dentaliidae > Pictodentalium > Pictodentalium vernedei. The sequence goes on from CM062291.1 coordinate 402,028,304, forward strand.
CGAAAGACGTCTATCGAGATATATCTCAGGACGTGGTCGAGTGGTTCGACACAAGCAATTATCCCGTCGATCACCCATCCAACATTCAATCGAACGACAACAAGAAGGTGTTGGGTAAATTTAAGGACAAGAGCGGTGGTAAACAAATCTTCGAATTCATGGGCTTGAGACCCAAACTGTATGCTTATCGTCTAGAAGATGATAAAGAGATCAAGAAGTGCAAAGGAGTTAAAGTGTGCGTGGTGAAGAAAAACATCTCTTTCCAAGAGTATAAAGATTGTCTGTTAGGAAGTGGTCCAGTGTATAAGACTATGAAATTGATTCGAAGTGAAAATCACGACTTGTATACCGAAATAGTCAACAAGATTTCGCTGACAGCCGACGACGATAAGAGATTCGTGTTAGACGATAAAATAAGCACTTTGGCACTTGGACACTGGACTGTGGATCTAATTAGAGACGATATGAATGTGGATGATTGGATTCCAGATACGATTGTGGATGATAAGATTCCAGAAAATCAAGAGGAATTAGATGGAATCAAAATTATAGAAACCAGTAGAGACATCGAGAGTCCAGAAAATCAAGAGGAATTAGATGGAAACAAAATTATAGAATTCGATCGTGACATCGAGAATGTTAGTTTAAAAAAAAAGAGAAAAAAACAAAAAAAAAATAACGTCATTTTTTAGTAAATTATAATAAAATAAATTAAAAATAAAAATATATACACATTATGAATAAGAAAATAAAGATATCCGTAGAAGGTGTCGTCTTACCTAACGAAGCCCTATCCAACATCGATCTGTTGAATGCGGCAAAAGATTTGAAAATCAAAGATTTTCTAGGTGTGTTTTCCAGAGATACCTTGCCAAAGAGAAGACCTCGACAATCGGAATGCGGAATTTTAAATCTAGATGATTCATCGGGTGAAGGCACTCACTGGGTGGCGTGGATCAAGAATGGGAAGAAGAAAAATTATTATTTCGACAGCTGCGGAATTTCACCGCCAAAAGAAATAAAGAACTATTTCAACAATTTGATGGTTCGTTACAACACGGAACAAGTGCAATCACCAGATCAAGTGTTTTGCGGTCACCTGTGTGTCTACATTCTTAAGAGATGGTCTGAAGGAGATCGATTTCAAGACATTCTCAATGATTTACATTAGAAAGAGGTTTTTTTTTTTATAGTATATAAAGATAAAAAATTATTTTAAAAATTTTAATCAAATAAAAACGAAAAATAAAATAACATAGTTCATTTTTAATAAACTGCGTTTTGAATATATTTTTCTAAAAACAAAAAGAATCCCCACAACAACATGCCAGTCGATAAATTTGGTAGAAGTGACGACGAAAAACTCAACCTAAGAAAGAAGGGGAAGACGTTCGAAGTCGATGATGGTTACGACGTTGCCAACTTGGACGAACGTTACGTTCGGAGATACGAACCTCGAGAAGAACCTTTGAACATGAACGATAAGAAGCTCTACAATCTTCCCGAGCCGATAGATCTCGCAGATGCTGCGACTAAAAAATACGTTGACAGGGGGAACGCCGATTTTGAACGAATACTGCTAGATAATTACGTGGATAAAACCATGACCGACGATCTCGATCTGAAATCCAAATGTTTGGTGAACGTCGCAAATCCCATAGATCCCACTGATGCCGCGAGCAAGAAATACGCGGATGACTCTCACACGAGATTCAGCGAACACCTGAGAAATAGATACATTCAGAAAACGATGCACTCGGAATTGAGCGCCAATTCTAACAAGATAACGAACGTGGCCACTCCCACGAATCCCAAGGACGTGGCGACCAAACACTACATAGATCTGGAACAGAGAAAGTCTGACGGACGAGAAATGAAATCGGATCTGAATGCGGGATTCAACAAGATATTGAATCTGTCGGAGATCGACGACACGGATGCAGACTCAACCGCGGTCAACAAGGGCTATGTAGATTCTGCCGTGATACAATCACAAGAATACCTAGAATCGCAAGTGGACGATCTCTACCTGAACAAAGAATCTGGCGGAACCATGAAGGGTGGCATCAACATGAATGGTTACAATTTATTCGGTCTCGATCACGATCCCGAATTCGATTCCAGCGCGGTCAGCAGAAAGTACGTGGATGACAACTCGGTCTGGAGAAAGGGTGACATAATGGAAGGTAAACTAGGCATGGGTGGACACGTGCTCACGAATCTACCAGCTCCTGTGAACATGACGGATGCCTGCACCCTGATTTCGGTGGTGGAGAAAGTCAAATATGCTAGACAATTGACCACTGTGTGGGCCGAAGAGGCCGGCACCTTAGATGAGGGAAAAGCTGAGTGGTCTTTCGGAAATGGAGGTAGCGGATCAAAACATGGTCAGGTGGGATATCCCATGCCGCTGGGAGGTGAAATCCTTCGAATGAGTCTGGCTTCCTCGGATTTGAATAACAGAGCGGTCGTCAATCTCATGGTGAATGGTGTAGAGAGCGATAAGAGATACAGCATCGAAAAGACTGAGAATCAACACGCAAATGTTAGCACGTTCGGCACCCCTCTCAAAGTGAACGCCGGAGACAGGATTAATTTCATTATGAAAACCAATAATCCCGAAGCCGCCACTTCCGTGGTGAGTCTACTGATCGAACTAGTTCCTTTGAACAAACAGTGAACGCGTGGAAAATAATGAATTAAAAAAAATAATGTGTGATTATTAAAAACAAAAAAAAAAAAAGAAAAAAAAAAGTAATGTGATTTAGAAAGATGTACAATCTCTCTAGATCACATTACTTTATTTATTTTTTTTTTTGTTTTGTTTTTTAATAATTACTCATTACTTTTTATTTTTTTTCACACTCGTCTCTCATCGAATGATCAACATCTTATTTCCGTCTGATTTGAATTGTAATTCTCTGTAAGACAGGACCAGGGCAAAGGCTTTGGTTTTTCTCGGCACGTTCCTATCGAATTGCATCTTGATCTGAATGTCTAAGATGCTATTCTTGAGTCCTTCACTCTGTTTACTGACGTCGAATACGAACATGGGATACATCAACTTGTATTCGCCGGGAGATATGTTAGGGTTGCTCATCAATTCGTCTAGACCATGATACGACTTTCTAAAATCAGCGGCGTCGCCGTTCAGTCTGCAGAAATCGTTCTTGTCGAACGACGCATTGTAATCGATTGCTGGATATCTCGTGGCGTTCAGAAACACTTGCATGTTTCTCAAATTGCAGTGATCGAACAGCGACGCATTCTTTTCCTGAGACCCGTCCCTATCGGTCTGAAACGTAACCACGATGAAACGCGGTCTCTCGGAAGCGGATTTCACCATCAATCTCCAATCGAAGTGATTCATGGAGGGAGGAATGCTAGCCGTGTCGCACTGTCTCATTCTAAATCCCACGGGTAATTTACTCTTGGATTCTATGATCTTGTAGAGACGCGCTTTCTCCATGATCAAAGGCTCCACCTGCAGAACGAACCATGATATCTTGTGTAGAGTTATCTTATCCGCATTGGTCGCAGTGAGTCTCACTATTGCATCGTCGTCTCCTTTTCGAATCAACGTCAGATTGTGTTTGAATCCGTACATGATCTTGTTGTAATCGTCCGCAAATCCGAAGATGTGTTTCAAAGGTATCCTGAACGAAAACGTTCCTTTAGGTCTGGACGTCTTGACGACGTAGTCGAATATCAAGACGGCGCCGGCGCTAGCAGGGCCTACAGTGTCTTTCACCCACAACTGATTAAGTCCTCTGGATTTCGAAAAATCATCAGGATACGTCAAGAGTCCGAACATCGTGGTGGCCTGACCAGGATGAAAAACAGATTCTATCTCTTGTCCAGATAGCATGTATTTTATATTACTGAATAGATGCATGATGCCATTATTGGCTAGAGTAACCGTGTCGTCGTCGGCGTAGTCGCTCCCATCTTCCTTGGTAAGACGTCCCTGCACCACTATGTAACTCTCGCTAGGATGTATGAATAGATCTTGAGTTTCAACGTTGATTCTTATCTCTCCCGCATTGTTCAAACTCGTTCCGGTTACCGGTTCATATTCATGAACCTCATATTCTTGAATACTTTCATCTTTCACTATGCTTTGTGCTATATCTAGTATATTTGTCATTTTAAAGGATTTTTAGTTTTTTGTTTATTAATTAACTTGATTTCTTTATCTAAAAAATAGTTTTTAATTATTTTTTATTATTATTTTTTTCTCTCGTATATATATGTGTAAACAAGAAAATGTTAAAGAAAGTAAATAAAAAAATTTTGTTTTCTTTATCAAAACTTCGTCTTCTGTAATTGTTGTTCGTAAAACTTTCTGATGATCTCTTCTCCATCCAAAGCTTCGATTTCATAAGTAACCGGATCGGTGTGAAATATTTTGATTATCACGAAGATTTCCGAGGTCCATCGAGGAGTATAACCCTTTTCGAAGTACTTCTTATAAGCGTAGATTCTCACTCGATCACCGACTGCAAATTTCGGCGTTCTAGACTTCTTTCTGATCTTAGATCTCTCAGGATATAGATTCGCGTAGACCTGTTTTTGCGTTTTGAGGATCGCTAGCTTCCGCAGGAGTCATCTTGATCGATCTGTGTCGGGTGTTGTTGTAATCTTTGACCATACCGTTCAGAGCGTATATGTATTTCTTAGTCGAATTCGCCATGAAGTATCTGTGCATCTTTTCCTTCATCGTTCGATTCCAACGTTCCACCACGCTGGCTTTCTTTTCGTTTTTGATCGAGTAAAGGTCGATCAATCGATGAATCACGCTGTTGTTGAATTCCTTTCCCTTATCCACCCACAATTTACTAGGTTTTCGAGAAGACGAGTCGAACACGCTCTTCAGAGCCTTGGCGACGCAAGGTCCCGATTTATTCTTCAAAGCTCTGATCCAACCATATTTGGAAAACACGTCGATGACCGTCAATAGATATTTGACACCCTCGTTCCACCTCAAAAACGATCTCATTTCGACCAAGTCGGCAGACCAAATATCATCCAAACCCTTCACGAACACCCTTCTCTTTCGAAATTTACGCACTATGGGTTTGTGTAACTCCTCGGCCAATTCGCTCGTCAATAATCGTTTCTTCTTCCTCTTTTCAGATGCGCTTTTTTTTTAACGCCCCATCCGAATCGACGTTTCGCACCGATCAGATTGCCGACCAGCGAACGTTCCATCTTCTCTCTCCTGGTCGGATTCGATATGCCTCTCAATTTCCCCAACATGTTTTTATCGCAGACGTCGTTGCGAGTCTTGGTGTCGGGATGTCCGGCGTAGCACAGATCATGATCATACGCGGCCGCGTCCACCCTATTCACAGGTTTGCTCCAAGATTTAGGTGTCAGATAGACGTTGAGTCTCTTGTTCAATTTCGTTCCGGGTCCCGTGAAACTGTGACCAGGCAGATGCATTTCGAAAGGTAGATTATTGATCATTTTATTCACGATGCCTTTACCTTTGCTCGCATTCTTTTTTTTGACGAATCTAGTCTTGATAGAACCACACACGTCGCAAATTCCGCGAAGCATCTGTCTGTCGTTTTTAGTTCGCACTTCTCTAGAATTACTCGTCTCGGTAACTCTCTTACACTTTACGCAATACATTTTTTAAGAGTTATTTAAATAAATTTCGTTTTTATTTTATATATAAATTTAATAATTAATTCTGTTCTTATTATATATATATTTTTTTTTTCAATCGCTGCTCTTGAGTTCTATCATCTTTCTGAATTCCTCCCTGGCCTCTTTCCTCCCCTTTTCCACGAGAGAATCCTTCATCTCTTCCTTGATGATCTGACGAGTCTTGATTCTCACGGCTTCTTTCATGGCATCGTATTTCGTTTTCTCGCTCAATATCGCGAAGTATTCTCCGTCCGATATCCTACCGTCTTTCAACGCCATAGAGACCATTTCGGATATCGTGTCGATCTTGGAGTCGGCCAAGACGCGAATCTTGTCGTGTTTCCTCGCCTTCAGATATAATTTCCTACTCAAAAAGTTTCCGAGCGTGCTAAACAATCCGGCGGCGAGATCCACTCCTTCTACGGTCAACACGATCGGAATGCCGACCGCAGTCGACAACAATCCGATGCCGGCCGCGTGTAAACCCATGGAAATCGTGATGAGTGTCGAGTCGATCGCGTTGACGAATTTCACGAAACGCGAATACTTCTTCTTGAGGGAACGACGAGAATCTCTCTCTCGAGTTAGATACTCTTGGATTCTACTGATTTGATCGATGCGATACCTCTCTCCTCTTTCTCTTTCTTCTAGCGACGGTGCCGTCGGCAAAACGTCGATCGGCTTCTCATCCTCGTCGTCCACTAACGTCGGATACAATTTATTTCTGGTTCTCATTATTGTTTTTTTTTTTTCTAATATTAGATAAAAAAATTATGTGTGTATTTATTTTATTTTCTATTCTCCCTTATTTTATATCAACGAGAAAACTTAGACGTATGCTTCATTGAACAATAATTTCTTGACGCATCCCTTATCTTTTAAAGTCAGACTTTTACGCACCAATTTCAGTTCTTCCGAAACTGTGGGCTTGCTTTGATCTTTACAGAAGAGTAATCTCATCCAAAACGCGATCACTTCATTGATTTGAACGCGTTCGAACGCCGGTTCGAAATACTTGTTGACCATATCTTCCCTTTCCATCCATAGACACGAATGATTCTCGTAATCAAAGTCTAGATGATCCCGACATCCGACGCATCGTTCTAACAAGAGACGACCTAGTTGTTCGTTCACGCAGAATGCGTAGGCTCTCATCAGCAGTTTTAAAAGAAACCTTACTGTAATAGTCTGAGAATCGCTCATAATTTACGTATTTTTTATTATCTATTCGATTTGATATATTTATTTTTTTAAATAACTATTTATTTATATTTTTTTTCTCTCCTATATATCAATCAAAAACGTGACAGTGGGTTTTGCGAATTCTAACACAACCTCTTTACACGAGTCGATTTCCAACTTAAAATCCACAAGTGGATCTCCGTGTACGCCTCCATAGGGTTTCAGTGTTAAAATCGTGTACGGACGCGGATTATTTAGAATCGGTAAGACGATGATTTTAGAAACGACAAAACGTTTTTTTTCTCGCAATTTAACACTGAATCCTATGGGGGAAAACTCATTTGCCTATTTCAATCAAAACGGTACATGTACGCATGCATAAAACTACAGGCGTCTAGGATACAATTCAGTGTTAAATTGCGAGCAGAAAAAAAAACGTTTTTTCGTTTCTAAAAACGTACATGTACGTGTACCTGTACACGATTTTAACACTAAATCCTATGGAGGTGTACACGAATGTACGTGTACATGTACACGTACATGTACCGTACACGTACATGTACGCTTGCATCGGCAATTTCTACCTACTAATATCAAAATTTATTATTTTGAATAGAATTTTTTTAAATTTTTCAAAAACTTTCAACAAAACCATATCATATGACCCCTCTTATTTTTTCAGCTGCTGAATCTGCATATTACGCGGGCGGATGCGGTCGATTCGCTGGGTAAAGGGTTAACCAATGCCATTTAAGAAAATTAACAAATGCAGATCCCATTACCAAAATATCATATTAAATAATTTCAAACATTATCTCTTCACGGTGTAAAATAACATGAATATCATAAAAATGTAAATTATTATTAATAAGTGCTTTGTGAATAAAGATGACATAGTCTGGGGAATATGCAAATCTTTTGAATGAATTAATGGGTGTTTCAAATTTTATGATGATTACCTCTTTTAGGTGCAAAAGCAATATCAGAAGTGTTAATTATCAGATAACTTGGGTATGAATGCAGTTAAGTCTACAAGGATTATTTTTGCAAATGACATCTTACCACACACACACATCACTCAGAACCTAACAACCCTTACAATACAATAATCACTGACAATACTAAAACATAAAGTAAATTTTTAATAATTGTGTAAAAAATAAATAATTAAACATAAACATCTGTAACAAATTTTGTATGAAATTATATAAATATTCTATAAAATCAGCAATTAATTCAAAAACAGGGGCATATATTGATAAACAAACGTCACAGAATTATAATTAATCAATTTCATAAGCACTTCCCCCTTCCCCGTTACAGACAAACTCTATCCCCCATCATCCCCACCCTCCCCCACGCACACATATTCATTAGTATACACCACCATCTTCCCATTCTCTCACATCAAACACACAACCCCCCATCCCTCACCCCCCCCCCCCCCCCCACACACACGCTATAAAATTTACAAATAATTAAGACAAATAGACATTATTTATTTATTTTATTTATTTGGGATTAACGACACATTAGCAGCCAAGGTCACATCGTGTCGGTGGCAGTTTTACGGGTGGAGGAAGCCGGGTTACCCGGAGAGAACCACCGAGCAACGACGAGCAGCTGCCAGCTCCCCAACATCGTAACTGCGCACTGGGGCACAGGTAGTGTGGTTGAAGACATGCTCACCATCCACGTGCAGAACGCCTTAGTACACGGCGTCATCGTGCCCCCGTGTGGACAATCGGGGTAAAGTTCCTGGCTCAAGGACACAACGCGGGAGACAAATAGACATATATACTATTCAAAAAAGTAGTGGATGACCAAATTGATGTTGAAATTTTCGGAAAATTGTATTGGATACGCGTGATTGGACACATCAAGATGTTACCAAGTTTAGTGTGGATCATGAATGTCACTAGCGCCCATGAAAACTTCGTACAGGGTTTTCGCTCGCGCACCACGTTAATGCCTGTGGATTACGTTTTGAAATTGTCATTTGTACTGGAAGGACTTTTTCGGGAGTCTCATCGCTTCTTTCTTGGTATAAACTCGTTCATCAATAGTTTCTTGTCGAAATGTAACTTTTGATGAATGCTAAGACTGACACGAGATGAACGTTTACGTGCCGTTGGCATGTTGGAAGATGGCAACAGACAGACTGCAGTGGATCAAATTCTCAACGTGAACTCAATCGGTGATAAATAAGCAGGTTGTGGTCACGCTACTGTCAGACAGGCAATGTTGATTACGACGTCGGTCAGGTCGTCCAAGGGCGACAACTGATAACCAGGATAGTTTAATCCGAACCACAGCATTACGTATCCGCCATCAACGTGCCTTAGAAATTGAACAGGAGCTGCACCGAGCGACAGATGTGCGAGTCAGTGGAAAACTATCCGAAATCGCCCACATGGCTGGAATTTGTACGCTCGACAGCCTTGAATAGTTCCACATTTGACTGAAATGTACATCGCAGGAAGGCATAATCGGCGTGAAGCACAACAGCGCTGGGGCAATCGTCGGTGGAGCAACATCATGTTTTCCGATGAGTCGAGGTTCATTCTCGACTTCCACGACAGGCGAAACAGAGTGTGGCGGAATGAACGATACCATTAGGCAGCACAATCGTTTTGGTGGTGGGTCAGTCATGGTATGGGGAGGCATAACCATGACAAGTAGAACAGCATCACGTGTCATCCGAGGGCGTGTCACAGGGCAGTACTACCGTGACAACATGTTAGCAGCTCATGTGGTGCCATTTGCGCGACGCGACGTCATGGCCGTCGATTCATTTTCCAAGATGACAATGCAAGAGCACACAGGACACGTGTCGCTACAGTCTTCCTCCAGGAGCAGAAAATCACTACACTGCCTTGGCCAGCACCAAGTTCAGACCTTTCGCCAATCAGGCACGCATGGGATATGCTTGGCAGGCGCCTACGACAACGCCAAAACCCCTTACCACAATAATATAATAACACTTCGGCCGGCCGCTGATTTGTCGCGGTTTTCGGATGAAAAGGCCTTGGTTACCCCTGTACTCCCAACTGCCTCCCTATTCCCACGCGTCTGCTCTCCTTCCAACACTCGGAGACGAACTGCTTGATGACATTAGCATATTATCCCTCTCCTTTGAGTCTACCCCTAACCACATGTCCTTCATTCTCCCATCCCACTTCCCCATTATACCCCCAGTGAATCTTATTCTTTTAGACTGGTAATTTGGGCATTCTAGAAGAAAGTGTTCCAGGGTCTCCACCACACCCAAATTACACAGCTGGCACTCCTTTTCAATGTTTTTCCCCAATTTTTCCCCTCAGCACCAGGAACCAAGACCTCACCTTGAACATCAGTGACCCCCAAAGGTGCCATCAAGGTACTCTTCAAAACCAGGCTTCTCTTTATCGCGCAGGCCACCCAAAGACCTCTTTGATTTGATCCCCTCTCGCCAATTAAGGTTACCATCCTCCATGACCCTTTCCTGACGATTTCTTTATTCTGGTTTGCCCCAACGTCTAGGTCCGAGATCTCCAATGAGTTGTTCTCTATTAGTTCCCTCACTTGGACCATCCACCCTGTCTTGATATTTGAGTTGAAAATTCTCAGGAACATTACTTTACTCCATCGGCTGTCGGGGAGATTTACCAAATAATTAAGATAACCGAGTTTCAATAAGTCTATCCTGTCCTTGATCCTCGCCCACCCAAGCTCACCCCTGATTGCTTCTAGTGCTGCGGCATTACTCGACCCCGTTATCCATCGGCCTGCATCGTTCTGCAGGATTTCCAAGCTCTTTACAGTTGTCGGGTTTAGGGGTACCACGTCTGTACCATATGTTATACTTGGGAGACCCACCATTTCCCAAATGGTTTTCCCCACGAAAACCTTATTGAAACTGTTTCTCCCTTTAAGTTTCATTTGGTTAAGGATTCGCCTCCCCTTCAGAATCAATTCATTTGTGTGGTTTCGGTAGATGCCTCTTCGTGTGATGTTTATATTTACTCCCAGATACTCGTAGTCACCCATGTCTCCTACATTAAGAGGTTTGCTGCTACCTTCCGGAATACAGAACTCTCCCACTCTCCACCTTCGAGTTGGGTCCACTTTGCTGCCCATGGGTATAACTTCGCTGTTGCTTTCTTTAAATTCGAGTCTCCATTTGCTCCTATATTTTCCAACAATTCCCAGCATTTTCGCTAGCCCCTCTTCGCTTTCTGACACTAGCACCATATCGTTCCTACCAATGTCCAGGAACTGGCCGCTGCACCGCAGGAAGAATGGAATAACATCAGTCAAGCTAATATTGGACGTTTGGTGAGGAGTATGCCATGTCGGATCCGCGCTTACGTCGCGAAGTGAGGAGGATTTACAAGGTATTGAGGTCTTGGGCTGAATGTGGTAAATTCTCTGACTGACCATCCATGTCTTCTGCAGCTCAGTGCGTGGAATGTGTGCCTCTCAAACACCCAGCTATCTCTGAAATCATTCACCAGATGTCACAGAGCAATGCATCAACTTTCTGTTTGATGAAAATATAAATATATTTCTTCATATATCTCACTTTTATCAAATATCTTCTACTTTTTTGAATAGTATATATTGATTGCATTGATTTAAAAAATTAACAAATGACTCTCCCACAAATTATAATGAATCAATAACATTCATGTAACATTCGAATCCCCAACCCCAACACCAACACCCACACACCCACACACCCACACACAATCATGAGTGTACAATCCCCCCCTCCCATCAGACACTCACACACCCTTCCCTTCCCATCAAACACACAACCCTCACCCCCCCCCCCACACACACACATTTTAACTATCAGGTTAAGAGGTAGAATTTTCTGACAGTGAATGGTTGCATAATTTATTTATTTATTGGTGTTTAAGGTCACATATTTCTGCACAATGGCTAATCATGACCGCGACAGTTTTACGGGTGGAGGAAGCCGGGGTGCCCGGAGAGAACCACCGAGCAACGGCAAGCAACTGCCAGCTCCCCAACATACTAACTCCACACAAGCAGGGTTAGCATTGGTTGAAGACAGGTGCACCATCGACGTGCAGTACGACTTAGTACACAGCGTCACTGTGCCCCCACATGGGTAATGGGGGTGAAGTGTCTTGCCCAAGGACACAGCGCGGTTGCCGCAAGTGGGAGTCGAACCGAGGACCTCTCGGCTTGCAGCCTGCACCTCTACCAACTGAGCCACCGCGCCCCCGAATGGTTGCATAAAGTCAGGTGTATGATGGATGTAAATTAATAATCAACAATAATTGGAATGTGTGTGGTAGTTTCAGCAATGTCCCTAAGAAAAGAAAACATTCCAAATAATCAACAATAATTAAAAACTGAGAGGTACAATGACTCAATATCATAACATGCAAACATACCATCCCTCTACAGTATCACACATACTTACACACAAATCTCCACCCCCCCCCCCACCCCCACACAGGCCCATCCCACCTCAATTCCCACACGCACTTGATCTATCAATTTAAGAGATAGACCTGGTCATGAACAGTTTTGTTTCATAGAAAATAAAACATTCCAAATCAACAATAATTAAAAACGGATGGGCACAATGACTCAATATCATAACGTGCAAACACCCCCCTGCCTCCTGCCCATCCCCCACTCCCACCCCGCCCCCCACACACATACAACGTTACACACAGACACACTCATACACATAAATGTAGTTTCAAATTAAGAGGCTGATCTGCTCATGAAGAGTTATAAAAATATAGAATAAACGTATAGTGCTTTCAAGTAAAAAAAATATTCTACGAATAGGATTAAGAATGAAACCGACGAGCCTCTGGCGAGTCGGTTTCATTCTTAATTCTACGAGTAGATTAAAGTTTTTACTTGAAAACTCTATACGTTTATTTTGTTTATCCCATAAATCTTCTATAGGGCAGTCGCGGCAAAAATCGTGCTATAATTCGCTACAAAACACGGCGAGAAGTAAGGAGCACATTGGTCCAATTCGATCGACCAGCAAAATTGGCAAAAATAAACAAGGCGCAGTTATACATTTCTGATAAAAAATACTTCCCCTACAAACGTGAGCTAAGCTTGCAAAAATACTTTATTATATGAGCAGTCGGTGGTGTTTTCTACTGGCATTGTGTAATACTTTCAAAAAGATTTAAAGAAATCAACAATCGAACTATTAATTATGCTAGACAAATGTGGTAGAGTCCAGAGGTCAACAAGTCCGTCGCTACTAGGGGAATACATTCTTTCAGTGTTAAACCTATGGGGAAAATATATCACCCTACTAGGTGAATAAAGCAAAAATTAATTTATCCAAGGCTTTTATTGTTCAAATAAACAGCCATTTATGGGATGAAATACAGTGCATCACAGATGTGAATTGATAATGAACAATAATTAGAATGAGACAGGTAGTTTCTTCTGATTTATGTAACATACATTTAATATAGAGATCTTGGACCTGGACGTTGGGGCAAACCAGGGTAAAAAAATCGTCAGAGAAAGGGTCATGGAGGATTGTAACCGTAATTGGCGAGAGGGGGTCGAACCAAAGAGGTCCTTGGGTGGCCTGCGTGATAAAGAGAAGCCAGGTTTTGAAGAGTACCCTGATGGCACCTTTGGGGGATCACTGTTGTTCAAGCTGAGGTCGCGATCCCTGGAGCTGAGGGGAAAAATTGGAAAAGACGGTGAAAGGGAGTTCCAGATGTGTAACTTGGGCATGGTGGAGACCCTGGAACACTTTCTTCTAGAATGCCCAAAGTATCAGTCTAAAAGAATGAGATTCACTGGGAGTATAAAGGGGAAGTGGGATGGGAGAATGAAGGACATGTGGTTAGGGGGAGACTCAAAGGAGAGGCTTAATATGCTAATCGGAGAGATTGGGAAGAATTTTTTTCCTGCACCCCCCCCCCCCCCCCCCCCCCTGCTCAGAAGCAAGTTTTCACATCTGGAAGCAAAGTTTCTAACTCGAGGGGACAGTTTCAACTTTGAGGTGGTCTTTTTCTCCATGGGTGAAAAATAAGAAAATTTTGTTTTTTTCTCTTTTTTTTCTCTTTTTCTTGCGACAGCCTGAGTCTCCTCGTGTCGGACCGTTTTTCTGGTGGAGAAAGCCGGAGTACCCGGAGAGAATCCCCGAGCAACGGTGAGCAACTGTCAGACACCCCAACGCTACAGCTCCGCACAATCAGGCACACCATCGACGTGCAGTACGCCTTAACACTCAGTGTCACCGTGCCCCCGCGTGGGCAATCGGAATTAAGTGCCTTGCCCAAGGATACAACGCGTCTCTGAAGCGTCCTTAACCATAACGCGCTGGACGGTGTTGGCTGTTACGATGGGTAAAGGCTTAATGTTTTTGCAGAAATACAGAATCTAAAAGTTTCGCCTAATGAAACAAATAATGTAATGATGACATTTGTGTTGAGGGACATCTTACAATGGGATAAATAATTAAAATGGAAATTATAAGGATAAACAAATTAATAATTCTTAAGGAGCTGGTCAATATTAACAGTCGAAATCCCAACTCCCGAACTCCCGAATGAACAACGACAATAGACGTCTGAAAACAAGCAGGTATATATAGAATAAACGTATAGTGTTTTCAAGTAAAAAAAACTATTCTACGAGTAGGATTAAGAATGAATCCGACGAGCTTCTAGCGAGTCGATTTCATTCTTAATTCTACGAGCAGAATAATTTTTTACTTGAAAACACTACACGTTTATTTTGTTCATCTCATAAATCTTTTAGATGGTAGTTGTGGCGAAATCGTGCTGTTACTCGCTACAAAACACAGCTAGGAGCACATTGGTCCAATTTGATCGACAAGCCAAATTGCCAAAAAATAAACAAGGTACAGCGACATATTTCTGTCTAAAAATATTCCCCTACAAACTTGAGCTAAATTTGCAAAAATACTTTACTAAATGAAAAATCTTTCTTATTATCGTCGTTTATTGATGTTTTTTCGTCGTCGATTGACTAAAGTTTTATAACTAGAGCAGACGACACGTGCCTTTGTTTATTTACACTTTCCCAATTAGGAAAATGAAACACCAATCATCTCCCCCAACCCCGCCTTTCACAATCAAACATGTATGCTTTCAACGCGGGGTTTTTATTGATTTAATTTGTATTTGCTTTGTTAATTGTTGTTCGCTTTATTGTTAGGCAGAGTTGAATGTGTCATATGTTTTAAAACAAAACTTTTAAGCGACGGTCAGCGTTCGAGCGTAAAACAGGTGACGACAACACGAATGCGTGAGAGGTCCGAGGTCAGCAGGTCCGTCTCTGCTATAGGAATAAATTCTTTCAGTGTTAAACATACGGGGAAAACTTAACACCCGACTAGGGGAATAAGGCAAAAATTTATCCAAGGCTTTTATTGTTCGAATAAACGACCATTTATGGGATAAAGGTATTTACTAGTGGAAATGGAACTTTCCCAAAAGACTTGAAAGGGGTTCATTATCTACCCTTCAAAGTTAACTCCCTTCACTCTGATGTCAAAATACCAAAATTTTAGGAAGCTGTTTTTCCCATAATGCATCTAGAAATCTAAACAATTCAATCCCGTTTGACAGAGCTCAATGAGCTCTGTCAAACGAGATTGAATTGGCTAAATTTCTAGTTGCATTATGGGAATTTTTTCCTGCCTAAAATTTAGATATTTTGACATCAGTGTGAAGGGGGTTAAGACAATAATAATGACGTAGTGTTTAATTAAAACGTCCTGGATCTTAAAACTGTAACTAAAGCTAAAGGTACATATTACGGGAATCTGAAGTAATGCAGTGATTTATGATTTATGGTAATCACCGCGATGCCTTCTTAATATATATAACTGTATGATTATATACTTTATCGTGGGTGTATCCGTCGTCTCTTCATTGTCCAAGTTATTATTTCATTCAGTTCGTTTTATATTGTTTCATTATTGTGTTTCATAGATATTATCATAACAGTGTGTTGATCCGTGTCGTAGTATCACGTCGAGTTGAGGTGGCCAGATTTTCGGATCACACTCGTTGCCTGCGGCAGCGAGTGTGATCCGAAAATCTGGCCACCTCAACTCGACGTGATACTACGACACGGATGCGGCAGCGAGTGTGATCCGAAAATCTGGCCACCTCAACTCGACGTGATACTACGACACGGATCAACACACTGTTATGATGATATGTTTATCATATGACATTGTTTCGATGTCAAATTCACCCAAATTTGCCATTTTAATTAATATGCGGTGAAAAGCCGGTTACAAAATAGCAGACGAAACAACAACGACTTCCCTAGTTACGAAAACTATTCACGGAAACTCTCGGATATTTCCGTGGGAGTGTGATATGGATTTTTGATTTCCGTAAGAGTGTGATATGGACTTTTGATCCGGAAAAATTTCACCCGGTGTGATACAACAGTTTGGAAAACATCGTCAAACAGTAGTGATATTTAGGGTAAAAATGTCATAGTCATATGATAAATTATATTACCATAATTAATAATGCTGTTGTAAAATTAAGTGGCGTTTAATTAAAACGTCCTGAATCTTAAAACTGTAACTAAACCCAAAGGTGCATTTTACGGGAATCTGAAGTAACGCAGTGATTTGTGATTTATGGTAATGGACGGAATAGTTTTCACGTGCCGAAGGTTTGCAGGGACGGTTTTGGGGAACAAGCCCCTTTCGACCGTCAGTGACTGTATATGGTTAGTTTTCACATGTCTTGGCGTGTTGAAGGGGGAAAGGTTCAGGTACTCGGCAGGTGTCTCCGGTTGCGGCGTGATGGCTTCGTTGACATATCTCGGTTGAACCCTCGGGTGAGGACCAGTGTGGGAGGTTGGGTCCTCTAACAAAGGTACTACCTCTCCCCGAGGGTGCAGTGGTTCTAGGTTTTCAGGCAAGTATAGTCTGCCACTTCGGGGATGATTTTGAGTGATGGCCATCACTGGCAAGTATAATCTGCCTCAGGCTGTCTCTGTCTGGTTGGACGTCTTTGAAAGAAAACAACAACGACCCCTTTCAGGAACCACCAGAAAGAAGACCCGAACTTCCTTGGTTCGGGGGCAGGCCTGCATTGTAATCCTATAGGGTTGGGACAAAAGATGCGCAATGCGCTTACAAAAAGTGGCAGATGCGGGACGCAGGACCAACGCTCGCCTCTCTTAAAGTGGTAATCACTGCGATGCCTTCTTAATATATGACTGTATGATTATATACCTTATTGTGGGTGTATCCGTCGTTTCTTCATTGTCCAAATTATTATTTCATTCATTTCGTTTTATTTTGTTTCATTATATTACCATAATAATGCTGTTGTAAAATTGGCAATCTGCCTCAAGCAGGTGTTTATTGCTTCAATAAATTCTATTCTATTCTATTCTATTCTATGGTTGGAAGCATCACACAGAAAAAATATTCAGAGGCTTTCAAATTATATTGTGTCACACCAAATGGTACCTATTGTTTAGTAGGGAGCGCGGTGTCTCAGTAGGTAGAGTCGCAGGCTGCAAGCTGAGAGGTCCTATGTTTGAATCCCACTTGCGGCAACCGCGTTTTGTCCATGTGCAAGACACTACCCACATTGCCCAAGTGGGGGCACGGTGGCGTTGTGTACTAAGGCGTACTGCACGTCGATGGTGTGCATGTCTTCAACCAATGATAATCCTGCTTGTGAGGAGTTAGTATGTTGGGCAGCTGGCAGTTGCTTGCCGTTTCTCGGTGGTTCTCTCCGGGTACTCCGGCTTCCTCCACCCGTAAAATTGTCGGGTTCGTGATTTGCCATTGTGCAGAAATATGTGACCTTAAACACCAATAAATAAATAAATATATAAATAAATAATTTATTCAGTAGCCCATGATAAATAAAATGCTTCCCACAGTGTTTTCGCGCAGATGTTCGTTCATTACTGCGTAGGATTAATTTGCTCAGCAGTATGCCCCACAACACAAATGCCATCATCACATCATTTGTCTCATCAGGCGGAACTTTTCGATTCTGTATTTCTGCAAAAACATTAACCCTTTACTCAACTTAACGACCAACACTGGTCAGTGCTATTCACAGAAATCGCCATTCAATTTTCATTATTTTTTCATTTATTTTTGTCCCAAAAACATAGCTTATGACCCCTCATTGGAACTAGATCGTTGAGCTCGTTCCAATGAGGGCTATAAGCTATGTTTTGAGGCCAAAAAATAGTTATTCAAGAATTTTATTTGCGATAATGAAGGGACAGTAGCAACCAGATTCGCTCCCAGGTTTCGGGTGTGGTCATCTATGGGAGGTGCGAGGCGGGAGGTGTCCTGGTGAAATCTCCCTTGCGCGGAGAAACGGTGGTAGCTCCGCCTGACGGCCTAGGCCCCAGCTGGTGCAAAGGTGGTGGGATTTTGTAACATCCGGTGTCACGATCCGGTCGGATCGGCATTGGTCTTTTGGTGGAAAGGGTTGGTCAGCGTGTAGAACCCTCAACCGCATTCTGTTATGAAGCAGTTGGATGTCCCCATTGAAGAATGATCTGGTGGGTTTTGAGGGTGTTGGTATAAACTTTAACCCTTTGCCCAGTACAATTTTTTCATGTGAACTGAGGGTACAGGTGGATAGGTTTGTGATGTGCTTGCTAGCTTTGCCAGCCAACTTGGTAATGTGTGATTGTCCTTGAAACCGTCGTCGTTTGCGACGCTCCAGGGTATTTTTAGTGCGTCGGTTGGTACAACGGATAGGGCGTGAGGGTAATTCTATAGCCGTGGGAAGGTATGTGTTGGTAATGGGTGCTTCACGGCCTAGTCACGCTCGTTCTGTGTCGAGTATGCGGGTTAAATTTCGAAGAATAGTTTCTTTGGTATGGTTATGAGCGAGCCGGGTGGATGTTGACGTGGTGGAAAGCGTCAAGCCCGGGTGGTGGTTTGTTTTGTCTGGGTGGTTAAAGGTGGAAGTCCACGCGAATGGATGGTTTGTGACGTTATTTACACCGGAGGTAGGTGTTGGCGTGACGTCGGCGCCAGAGATCTGAGGTGTGGAATGTGTGGTTGAAGCTCCTGTGTCATCAGAGGTAACATGAGAAAATTGAAAGCTCTCCGATGAAGTGGTGGTATCGGTGTGGGGGATGGAGAGGTATTCCTGGTGCCCTGGACTGATATCAGTGGAAATGTTGGTTTTCGGGCGCCATGTCGACGCTGATTCAGTGGTGTTGGGTTCAGATAGGGTACATGCGGTGGCTGGTTTGGCATCGTTTGAGTGGTTACCAGATTCAAGGTCAGAGTCTGGGTGGATGGGCCAAAATTCCACTGGTACAGTGGTTTGTGACCATGGTAGTTGACTGGTACAAGGGGTCATGACTGTACTCAATATGGTTGAAGTAGAAGCACATACCGAGATGGCTGGTGGTGGTGGTGCAATGGGAATGTTGGACCTGGAGACAACCCTTGCTATATGTCCGGTGGGACGTGTAGGTATGCAGCCGGGTGTGGTCGTATGGTGGATGGCCTTGGTGGAGGCGGGGGGTGCGGGGTGTGTATTGCCTCTATACGGTGCCTGTGGTGGCGGAATTATTTTGGTCATTCCTAGCTTCCGGCGCTTGGTTGCGCGGGGAAATGAATCAGTTATGGTGCATTGAATGTCACAGAGTGTGGTTTCCCGTGGAGTGTGGTATGAAGAGCTGTTCACGGGTGAGTTATGTGTGGTCGCATTTGGTGAGTGGCATGCGTTAATGTCTGATGGTATAGTGGTGGTGGACTCCGGAGTAGACGTACGGTCCTGGAACGGTATAGCGGTAGCCATAGCCTCCTTAAAGCGTGTATTGTTGATTAGTTTGTATTTGGTGAGGTCACCGGTGGAGAAGCGGTCTATGGTTTTGTGAAAAAGCTCAAGAAAAGCAGGTTGGTCCCGCTCGGTAACGTTAGGTGGGAGCGGGTGGTTAAGAAACTCGGACACCTGAGTCGTAAGGTCGGAGGTACGTTTGTGGTATTGGGTTTGTAAGAGTTTACCAGACGCTGGGTGGTTTGGGGCGCTAGAGCGTCAATGTGAGAGGACATATCGTTCTCAAACTTCAGTGTTTTGTTAACGGTCTGGTGTAATCCGTTTTGATGGTACTGAAAAGGTCTTTAGGAACGACGTTTTGTAAGTTGCAATGGTGGTAAATGCGGTTTTTGTAGTGTGAATCCGCTTCCCGAAACATGAGACGCCTGGTATAAGTTGTAGGCGAAGTGTACGGTGTGTTTCGGAGTGTAACTTCTCCATGGTGGAGATGGGTATTTCAGGTTACTGGTAAATGAGGTTAGGTGGACCTCCAATGGTATTTGTCCGGAATTAACTTCCACAAAGTGTAACCAAGATTTTGGCCTGTGCAACCTTATCAAACAAACAAATACAGAGATCGGTGGTAGTGTTACAAAATCGGATTTATGTGGGTCGAAGCCTCTATGGTGATCCGATACGTAAGGTGACAGTAATATGGTACTGGTTTGTCAGATGTTGGTGGTGGTAAGGTGGCAGCAGGAGCGTCAAGAGCTGGTGTAAGTTCGCTCGGAATTGCTTTCAGGGAGGGGGAGCCCTCCGTCGGTAGTCGACTTTAATAAGCTGGTAAAGGTATATCAATGAATATTTCTACCGTGGTGAGTGGTGGGTAGAAAGGATTGCGTTGAAGGTGTAAAGCGACCGTGTCAGGTAAAGACACAGGTATGGGTCACATAAGCCGCGTCCGGCGGGTATCACAATCAAATAAAAGGTTAAAAATGAAAAAAGCGAGAAACAATAAAAGCAAAACGCGAACTCGAAATAACTACCTGTATTGGAAACAAGTGTGTGTATATATACAAATGTGTTGTACAAACAGAGTGGTAGATGCAGTGTGAGCGAGTCAAAATTGGAAAAATCAAAACTCGATCGTGGTGAACAAGGTATTTCAAAATGGCTGCCGATAAACCAAATGTGTCGTCTGCCTTTCGTGTTAGGTAAAGGGTTAAAACGAATATGGAAGGGGAGATTATGACACAAATACTTCTATACACTGCGAACACACTCCCATGAACAAAATGAACCCAGTTTATGTTTTGTAGCTTCTCTGAAGCGTCCTTAACCCTAAAAAAATCGCCCGAAAGTGCACGAATAATTTACAAATTGAGCAGATGTAGAAAACTATGAAACAAATCAACAAAACCATGTCATGTGACCCCTGATTGTAACGAACTCGCTCCAATGAGTGGCCGCATAGGGTTTTGTTAATTTTCTGTGTTAGTTTGAAAAGAAATAGAACGATAAAGTGATCCCCCTATTAAAATCTAAGGTGGCTGCAGAAACGGTTATTGAAAACAGACGCAATTAAAAACGAGCACTAAATTAATGGACAGTGGTTGCGAAAATTATCAAATTACGTAGGCCAGGGGCCAATACCATAGAACCTTTAGAATTGTATTTTTCTGGAATTGTACTTTCCAGTTATGACCCTTTACCCAACGCAGACGATATCAAAATTTATTATTTTAAATATCATTTTTTCAAATTTTTCAAAAAATTTCAACAAAACCAAATCATGTGACCCCTCGTTGGAACGAGCTCGTTCCAACGAGGGGTCACATGATATGGTTTTGTTGAAATTTTTTGAAAAATAATATTTTTTCAACTGCTGAATTTGCATATTACGCGGGCGAATGCGGGCGATTCGTTGTGTAAAGGGTTTTAAATGAGATGAAATTAACCATTAGTATTTTCAAAGATGTGGCAATTTGCGAGTTGGCAAATTGCCAAATATTTTAAAATGCTAATGTTTATTTTAGTTAGTTATATTAATAGGTAGTAAATACAATTCAAGAAAATACAACTGCAAAAATTTATAGTATTGGCTCCTGGATGTATGATTTTATAATTTTTTTTAATTTCGTTTTGTCCTAGGGTGGAATGGTGGTCGCGTAATAGATGCCATCAGCCCCCTAGCTACTTACAGGAATTTAAAAGTTGTTTCTCATGCTTCTAATTGCAGTTGGATTCAAATGCTTAACCCATGATTAATTTGCGATCAGCTGCGATATTTGGTCGGTGTCTTGTCGAAGCGGTGTAGACATAAACCCCTACACTCCGTGGCTAGCGAATTACCAGTGACTTCTTCGTGATGTCGAATTTACGAGTGAACAAATATTCTTGAAGCATCATTAAAATCAACAGCAAAGTTTCAGCTAATAGACCTCCAGGTTAAACCTAGAATTCTATTAACCCATGCTTGGATTGGCTTTCTGCTTCACTAACCTACGAGGATTAACTTGGTGAATATTTCTGCGAGTGTTTTGGTAGAAATCCACTCTCCATGTTCTGCCAGTAACTGAAACGTGTATTACTCACCATGGAAGGATGATATTGGATTGAGATTCGTATCTGTGATAAATTACAGAGTGAAAATAGGCCTAAAAGACATTGAACATAGTTTAATAGATCCCCAGTTTATGTCCAAATAGAAACGTAAAGCTCAGTTCATACACAGAATGACACGCGTATGTGAATGGGTTAATTGATACGGCACGAGTGCCAGAGCGGAAGGATAGAAACAGAGGCCGCAGGCCTCGAGTTTTATCCTTCCGCGATGGCACAAGTGCCATATCGATTAACCCGTTCACACACGCGTGTCGTTCTGTGTTTATTACACTCCTCCATGTCTATAACAAACTATTATTAGAAGCACTCTCAGCAATTCATTTAACAACTATTAACAGAAACAACACATTTTATCGCCAACCAAATTTGGGAGGGCAACCCGTGTTACTGTTTCGTCCCCTGAGTTCCAATGTGTTCTATGTGCCTACTGGCACATAGAACACATTAGAACTCAGGAGACGATTTTCAGCTATCGCAAGCGATTCAAATTGTAATTGCAATGCACGATTTGTAGAAAATTGCAGTGAAATTTCGCTTCAATTTAAAAATAGTCCGTAAACGATTTCCATTTTCCGCACGATTTAGTGTTGCCGTGGACGTGGACTTCATAGAACAGGCGTGTAATAAAGCTTTTTCTGATCCAACGATGTATATATAGCTCGGTTTAGACCGCATTTCATTCAGTGCTTAATCGAACTGGGTTAGCATTCTATATAATTATAAACAGCAGACTAAAATTAGTTCAACGTGTTTGAGAACAATTTTCGATACCACAAGGTTCGTTTTATATGGCTGACACTTTTCACCATTGAAAGATATTTAAGGAAAGTTAACTCTCCTTAATTTTCTAAAGTTGTCTGTAAATTTAACATTAAGGGTATGGGAATTTCATGAAAAAACTTTCTTTTTAAAATGTCTGTGGTGTTGGTGCGCATCATTCCACAAACTTCGACCATTTTTGTGTAGAGCAGTATGAAATTTTAGAAGCTGGCTTTTTACAAGTTTTCCCCAATCAGTTTGAAAGTTTGCCAATTATTCTCTGCGGAAATGCATTTAAAAATAAGAAAACTGCGCTTTCACCATCTTTTAATGTAATTTTTTTTTCTTTTCGTTACATCAACACGTAACATACACCTGGCATATAATAGAGACACCATCATTTTCATTAATATAAAAGTTTAGGTGGAAAGATTTGCTAATTATTTTTCTGAGAAGAATAAAAACTTTCAAATTACTGTAAAAACGAATTCGCTAAACAATGAGACAAAGTGGACATTTATATAGTTGCTTCTAATTGGCTTGACATAAAAAGCCAAGTTTTGATTTGTAACCTTTATTGAAAGAAAAAAATCAAACAACTCCGAGAGCTGGCTGTTGTTTTAGTTTTTTAAAAGTAACAAGAGGAAATTTCGTTTTAGTTTCTATTGATGTCATAGATGCGTTCCCAGCAATCACATGCTTATCAACTGGACCTTCCTCACCCAACTCGTAATTTCATGTATACACATGGAAAAAAGTTAAGCACCACCTGAAAAAGTTAAACTCTGATGTGCGACCGAACACGTAGTTGTTACAATCATGTATGTAATGACCTCAACAATTATCCAGAGATAAAATGTCGATGTGTGTTCTCAGCTGGAACGTGCAGTGCTCTTGTAGGTCGTGTATAGAGCAAGCCACCCATGCATTGCTAAAAGAGCACTATCATTTCAGGTCATATTCTGGCCACTCTGAACTAATACAGACCTTACATTAACATTGACTCTGCCCACTTTTTGGAGTGAAGAAATGCATGTATGAACGTCAAAAAAATGCATTGGAGGTTATAACATTCTGCAAAATGCACTCAATGACTCCTGGGCCACCTCAGTGAGCTTAACCCATATTTCGCACCTCCATTGAGTTTCGACTCATTTGGTGTTGGTCCCAAGCACATAGGTCATACCACGCGTGAGAGCGTGATGCACTTTCAAACTTTTTTGCCCAACCCACTTGTGTGTTGAAATGCATGAATTAACTTTGGTAATGTATCAGAGGGTCATAAAATGTAATTTTCAACAATTTCGAAAAATGCACTCAGTGACCCATGGGTTACCCCAATGACTATCATATTTTGAACCTCCAATGAGTTTCGACTCATTTAGTGTTGGCCCCATGTCCAAATCTCATACCATACTTGAGATATGAGTATGACCCTCTTTCCAAGTGTTAGGCCCCTCCCACTTTTTTAAGTACTAAACACATGTATCAAAACTCGGGAATGCATTAGGTCATACAACGCAATTCCCAGCAGTTCTGGAAAAATGCACCCAATGACCCCATGGAAGCCACAGTGACCTTGATCCATATTTTGAACCTCTATTTAGTTTGGAGTAATTTGCTTTTAGTCACAGGTGCATAGGCCATACCATGTTTGAGATTTGAGAATGACCCACTTTCAAAATGTTTGGTCCACGCCCACTTTATTGAGTATAAAAATACATGCATGAACTTCAGCAAATCATTTGAGGTTCATAAACTGCGATTTCCAGCGATTTTGAAAAATGCGCCCATTGACCGCCGGCTGGCTTCAGTGAGCTCGACCCATCTTTTGAGTCTCTATTGAGTTTCAACATATTTCGTGTTGGGCTCAGGTCCATAGGTCAGACCACGCTTGACATATTATCGTGACCCACTTTCAAAATGTTTGGCCCTCGCCCACCTATTTAGAGTAAACTTCAAGTATGGACTTTGTGAATGCATTAAGGGTCATAAAATGCGATTTTCAGCTATTTCGAAAATGTACTCAATGACACTTGGGTGAACTCATTGACCGTGACCCATATTGTGAACCTCCATTAAGATTTTGTACTCAGTTTGTGTTGATCCCAAGTCATACGTCAAATTATGTTTGTGGTATGAGTTTGACCCACTTTCAATATATTTAACCACGCCCACTTTCTTTTGGGTAAAAATGCATGCGTGTACTTCGATAATGCATTTGGGGTAAAAAATGTGATTTCCAGCAATTCTAAAAAAATGCACTTAATAACCCCTGACCTCAATGACCTCGACCCATATTTGGTACGCCCATTGAATGCCAACTCATTTGGTGTTGGTTCCGGGTCTAATTTCATAACATCCCGTGGCACCTTAGCATTGCCCATCAGGCTGAAAAAACGTAGGCGACTTAGCATCTGTGACCATCTCTCAGATTTCCAAAAAGCAACCTGAAAGGAGGAGTCGTATTCGAGTTATCCTGCGGATAAGGAAGTGCACAGAACAAATAGAAAAAGAATGCGTGCAAAAACAACAATAGTCTGCGTATTTTACACAGAATAAATATTTTAGGGAAATATTATTGCGTTATTACGAGATAATATTGCTTTATAATGATGTAATTATTTCATTATTACGAGATATTATTGCGTTATTATGAGATATTGTTGCGTTATATTGAGTTATTATTGCGTTATAGGGCCAAACAAAATTAAATAATTTATTAGACTACACAAAGTAGATCTTCTGTTTCTCAGGCCATTATTTGTGAAATTGCATGCGGGCGAGCGGTTTTTTATTTTATTTTTTCTTTCAGTAATTACTTTTTTGCCATCAAAATTTCATGTTCTTGGTTCAAGTTTTAGGCCTCATAATCTACAGAATAGCATGGGCGGTGGTGTATTTTATCCCTTGAGTGCAAGAAGACATTGCAATGCTAAAGCATTGCAAAGCCTTCTTGCACTCAAGGGACAAATTCATCAAATTTTTTTAACTTGGGTAAAATATCAGACATAAACCATTTAATTTTAATTTTTTTTAAGTTTAAATTGGTTATAAAAAGAGAGCATGCGGTAGCCAAAGGGACCATGCGGGAGGGCCTGAGAAACAGATTTTTAATTTTTTAGGCCTTAACAGACAATTTTTCTTTAACACGAATGAGTGAGCGCGGTTTTTATTTTCACTTTTTATTCCTGGTGGAATGGTTGCCGATGCCGAAAATCCAGTTGTGAGAGCCTAAAATTAAATACTAGAGCTTCCATGTTGATTTCGCTGATAGTTTTGTTTGTAACAGTGATCATATAACCCAAAATCAATATAGAACAACTGAAACGGAGAAAAAAAATAATAAGGAGTTTTTTAACTGGTTGAATGTAAGTAGCTACAATCAGGCCTTTTAAAAAAATGAGGGTACTGTGCAAAAGCCAACATTTTCCTTATCCCTGTCAAACGTAAATAATAGTCTGTTTATACATTTTTTTTTCTATTTAATAAATATAGCATGGCTTTGAGTTGACTATGCCAAAATAGTGGTCCTCGAGGAGAGGATAGTCCCGACGCGTAGCGGAGGGACTATTCTCTCCTCGAGGACCACTATTTTGGCATAGTGAACGAAAAGTCATGCTGTATTTATTATATTAGATGTGTGTTTGTGTGTGTGTGTGTGTGTGTGTGGGGGGGGGGGGGGGTCTTCATCGGTCATATATGCAAGATAATATTCTTATTCACAGCCAAAGAGAAAAGAAAATGGTTCAGAGTTTAAACAGGTAAACTAAGTTAATTCTGCCAATCATAGTTCTGGGACAGAGAGGCAGAGAACCAAAACCCCAAGAAACACAATACCATTATTCCATTAACCCCCTCCCCGCCCCCAACACTACTACAAACATCACTACACATCTTTTTATTTCTCCAAACTAAATGTAATAATGTATATGGGACGAGATGTCTTGTAAAGTATTTACGCTTCAATGGAATTTTCTAAGCGAATTCGAATGTTACTATTTATAACCGGGCACTATTACCGTGCACTATTCTTTTTTAAAAAATGATAGTAGGTCTGTGCGATTTCGCTGACGAACTATCGGAAAATAGGGTGTTTCTGTTCAACCAATCAGAACGCGGGAAAGTCACGTGACATCTAATATTATAAATTATTGGAGAGTGCCTACTGTCACTCTCCAATAATTTGGAATAAAACATTTCTTGATGAACAAATTCATACCGCCAAAACTAATCTAGCTCTCAACCAGTGAAATAAATATTTATTTTGTACACACATATGAGAATCATGTCGCATCTCGCGAAGAGAATAACAATACTGTATCAATGTATATGACATATTTCATACCAAATCGCGATGTGATACAGCGAAAATCACCCCTTATGACAGTTTTATTCATTTTGAATTTTGCCTCCGAAACAAATGTGACGAACTCGAGCCGAAAAAACGAATGCCCCGCTGCCTGAGAATCAAAAGATTACATTTTTCAGCCTAACGAGATAATTTTTGCGCTATAGCGAGTTAATAATTGCGCTATTACGAGATAGTATTGGATTATTATGAAATTATTTTATTTTTTCCAAAATGGGAGATCCACGGAATACGGCAATGTATCAGCGATATTTGCCGTTTAGCTTGTAGTCTGTCATTTTCAATCAATACGAAGATTCCCTTGGGAAGCTCGTAACCTCTTTCCAATAGTTCAACTCATTGGGACCAAAAGAAGGAATTTGAACACGGCTCTGAGAATTCTATTTTAAAATCCTTCAGCAAACTTATCCTAAACATCACCCCGTTCCAAAATAATGTTTTTAACAGGTATAAGTACCCACAGTACTTTATCAGGTAACTTTTAATTTGTTTATTTATATACAGTTAAAACTAGAAGTCCTGTCATGAAATGCGCACAAATAGCACGTTGATATGCGCGTTAATGTACGCGTTATGGCCCAAGTAAAGCTACCAAATTCTGTACATATGACCTGTGCACAAGCAATGTGTCAGCCAATGGACCTCCGGGTAACCCGAAGGTCCATTGGCAGAAACATTGCATGTGTTTTCTATGAGTAACCAAGACAACCTGCCGTGCTTTGGATGCCATTCGATATGGCAATTGCGCGCAATTCCAACGCGCAATTAAGCCTAGATAAGCGCACAATTCGTGACAGGACTTCTAGTTTTAACTGTACTAGACGGCTTATTACAGTGAGGGGTTTGTTTATTAACACTTCACTGTCCTCAACTTGGGCTGCAAAAGGAAGATATAAGATGTTTTATGGTCGTAGTTCAATGTTGAGGATCAATGCGTGACATAATCTTTTTCCGATCGAATTCAAGATGGCCGAATGGTGGCCATATTGGATTTGTTTTTACTTATAAATATTGAATGCCCCTTTTCATTCACCCACACTAGGCGGTATGCTACGGTGGGGGTATACCGTGGGAAGACCATCTCTAGTTCTGTGTAAAGTGCACAAACTATTGTTTTTGCGCGCATTCTTTTTCTTTTCTTTTTTTCTCCTTCTTCTCCTGTCTTCCGTCATCAGTGCACTTCCTTGTCCACAGGATAACTCGAATACGAATCCTCCTATCTGGCTTTTTTTTAAATCTCACAGACAGTCACTGGTACTAGATCACCTATGTTTTTCAGCCTGATAGGCACTTTGGGTATCCCATTGGGTGTTTTGAAATTGGGACACGCTCATATCCCAGGCTTGGTGTGAGCTATGGACTCAAAACCAACACCAAATGAGTTCATTCAATGGAGGTTCCAAATATGGTTCAATACCACTGCGGTCATGGGTTATTAAGTGCATTTTTCAGAATTGATGGAAATCGCATTTTTGATCTCCGAATGCCTTCCCGAAGTTCACAAATGCAGTTTTACCCAAATGAAAGTGGGCGTGGCCAAACATATTGAAAGTGGGTCAAGCTCATATCTCAATCATCGTAAGACGTATGACCTGGGGTCAACACTAAATGAGTAACAAACTCATTGGAGGTTCACAATATGGAAGTCATTGAGGTACCTCATGGGTCATTGAGTGCATTTTTGGAATTGTTGAAAATTACATTTTATGACCCTCTAATACATTACCAAAGTTAATACATGTATTTCTACACACACAAAAAGTGCGCTGAGTTAAAAGGTTTGAAAGTGGATCACGCTCATATCTCGAGCGTTGTATGACCTATGGGCCTCAGGTCAACACCACATGAGTGGAAACTCAATGGAGGTTCTAAATATGGGTTAAGGTCACTGAGGTGGCCCAGTGGTCATTGAGTGCATTTTATCAGAATTTCCGGAAATTGCATGTTAAAACTCCAATGCATTTTCTGACGTTCATACATGTATTTTCTAACTCCAAAAATGGGCAGAGAAAACAGTATCCTTTTCGGATTCCCTTATAGAACACGCTGAATACTGTGCATAGAAGTTATTTCCGGTTTCATGGAAGCAACGTTGACTGCTGTGTGGAAATCTTTTCTGTTTCTCTGGATTCAACTGTGTTCTTATGGGCGTCTGTACATTTGGGCATTTTGTCTCCCGAAAAGTGAATAAGTATTTAATTAATGTCACCAGTATGGGAATACTTTAGTTTAAACAATAGTTATTTCGAAAGTTTAAAGAAAGTTACAGAAATCAAGTATGATAATAATACATGTATCAGCGAGCACAAAACATTAATAGAAATAGATTCAGCAACAAGCTGGAAACTTATACTAGGCTGTTTCCATAACGGTTGTTGCTTAGCCGCAGAGTACATCTAATGTGATAATAGGAAGATATATACAGCTAAAATTAGAAGCCCTGTCACGAACTGTGCGCTTATCTAGGCTTAATTGCGCGTAGGAATTGCGCGCAATTGCCATATCGAATGGCATCCAAAGCACGGCAGGTTCTCCTGGTTACTCATAGCAAACACAGGCAATGTTTCTACCAATGGTTACCCGGAGGTCCATTGGCTGAAACATTGCTTGTGCACAGACCATATGTACAGAATTTGATAGCCTTTCTATGGCCTTAACGAGTAGATTAACGCGCAGATCTTTTTGTGCGCGTTTCATGCTAGAACTTCTAGTTTTACCTGCAGTTTATATATCTGAGGTTATATGTCTACCTAATGTTCTAATACGGAGAAATAATATTATATATCGTAGGCTATACGGTACGGTCGCCGTGGACTGATCGCTTCCCACAGTTGGACAATATTTCCTCGGACGCAATAATATTAGATTTCAAACACTAATTATAGGAATAATCATCAAAAATGTAATTAATGAAGCACTCGGTACAACGCGGTGCTTCATTAATTTGAATTTGCTGCTGTTGATGTTTATTACCTGGTAAACGCATGCGTGGACATCACTACCCACGTGTGGATTACGATTATTCTACGGCGTCTGTACTGTATGTCCTCCTGATATCACTACAAGGTGACATATAATAAACTCGGTTCGTAACTTTACACACTACGCAGGATATGTAATAGATATGTCACTATTTTGTGTATTATATGGGCAAATAATTGTACAGTTGTGCAGGTGTCCTCCAATATTTGGACGAGGCTTGGCCTCGTCCAAATATTGGTGGACACCTGCACAACTGTACAATTATTTACCCATACAGTACACAAAATAGTGACATATGTGATTTAAACCACAGCCCCTCAATGTTAACAAAAGTAAAAAAAAATATATTTTAGAAAGTTTGACACGAGTAAAACCACATTTTAAAACACTTTTTGCTTGCTCTACCCCCGAAAAACAAAATGGGCATAACCCATTGTTTGCTTGCTAGAAGGTCTATTGAAGTTATGGCACGCATCAGGAGTTCGGATATTGTGAACAGATCTGTGGTTTCGAAGTGAACTCACATCATGACGTAATTTGTTCTCCCGCTAATATAATGTCTCAGCTCAAAGGTGGAACACTTATTCAATCCCTCATCGAAAGTGCGGCAGATAAATTTTATAATCGCTCATTTTTAAAGCATTTTGAAGAATAATTCTTTTTTTTTATCTGAGGAAGAGGTTCGCTTTCCCTCAGGGGTGGCGGGTGGTGGTGCCTGATTGTCGTCTTAATATTTGAAAAAGGGCGTGTTTTTAGGTTATTTATTTATTTACTGGTGTTTAAGGTCACTTTTCTGCAGCTATGGCTAATTGTGACCGCAAAAAGGTGTAAAGTCAAGTTTAGCCAATCGTTTACACCCATGCTGCCCATTTTAGGGGACTTCTACCCCGGTCACTGATGATCAGGCCCTACCAGGCCCTATTTTACCAGTAAAACTGAACTTCTTTACCACAGCAAACAAGCACTGCTTCACTTCCGAGGTTTCCACAGGAGTCCTTTTTAGGTTACCAGGGCTGTTGGTTATTAAAAGCAACAAAAAATTAAAAAGTACATTATAATATGGACACGATGCACACTCAATTCAGTAGCTCTGTCGAGAAAAGCTTGTCGATAATTCATGTGTCAGAAAGTTTTTCACACCTCCTTTACAGCATCTTTACTTTTGAATGGTTATGATTAGAGTACTGTGACAATCGTACAAATATCTAGTTATTGGGACTGTTTCAAAACCGTCCCAATATCCAGATATTGGTACTGTTTTACTGAGCTGTTCTCATCAAAACCGTACTTGGTGTGATTTTATTGGTCTTGTTTTCATGACAGAGAACAAAAAAAACATTAGGTAGCTGTGGATTAAATACATGTGATTTCTCGATATTTTTAATCTATTGAGTGAGACTGGTTTACGAAGGAATAAGCCAGAGTACACTGAGAGAACCAAAGAACAGTGGTAAGCTTTTGTTGGACAGCCTGTCTGCTGCGTGCCTGCTTGTCGCGCATGCGTGCGTGCGTGCGTGTGTGTTAAAGCTCCTGTAAGTATCTTCAAATGGCGAAAAGTGTCAGCCATTTAAAATGAACCTTGTGGTATCGCAAATTGTTCTCAAACTCGTTGAACTAATTTTAGTCTGCTGTTTATAATTATATAGAATGCTAACTCAGTTCGATTAAGCACTGAATGAAATGCGGCCAATACACAACGTTTGGTTAGAAAAAGCCTGACTGAGTTTTAATTTACTGCTTGAACATAACAAGTTAAGACAAAAAAAAAGTAAAGAATAATGAATATTGAATGGCGATTTCTGTTAATAGAGCTGGCTGGTGCTGGTTGTTACGTTGGGTAAATGGTTAATGTTTTTGTAGAAATACAGAATCGACAAGTATCGCCT
The DNA here is from genome assembly GCA_031216915.1 of Pictodentalium vernedei. NCBI lineage: Eukaryota > Metazoa > Mollusca > Scaphopoda > Dentaliida > Dentaliidae > Pictodentalium > Pictodentalium vernedei. Next base: position 402,060,526 of record CM062291.1, read on the forward strand.
GCTGTGAAAAATAATGTAATGATGACATTTGTGTATGAACATGATGCTGAGCAAATTAATCCTGCGCAGTTATGAACGAACATCTGCGCGAAAACACTGTGGGAAGCATTTTTAGTAATCATGGTCATCTGAATAATAGGTATCATTTGGTGACACAATATAATTTGAAAGCCTTTGAATATTTAGTCTGTGTGATGCTTCCAACCATAGAATAGAATAGAATAGAATTTATTGAAGCAGCAATAAACACCTACTTGAGGCATATTGCCAATTTTACAACAGCATTATTATGGTAATATAATGAAACAATATAATGAAACAATATAAAACGAAATGAATGAAATAATAATTTGGACAATGAAGAAACGACGGATACACCCACAATAAGGTATATAATCATACAGTCATATATTAAGAAGGCATCGCAGTGATTACCACTTTAAGGGAGGCGAGCGTTGGTCCTGCGTCCCGCCTCTGCCACGTTTGTTAGCGCATTGTGCATCTTTTGTCCCAACCCAATAGGATTACAATGCAGGCCTGCCCCCGAACCAGGGAAGTTCGGGTCTTCTTTCTGGTGGTCCCCGAAAGGGGTCATTGTTGTTTTCTTTCAAAGACGTCCAACCAAACAGAGACAGCCTGAGGCAGATTATACTTGCCAGTGATGGCCATCCGCTCAAAATCATCCCCGAAGTGACAGACTATACTTGCCTGAAAACCTAGGACCACTGCACCCTCGGGGAGAGGTAGTACCTTTGTTAGAGGACCCAACCTCCCACACTGATCCTCATCTCAGGGTTCAACCGAGATATGTCAACGAAGCCATCACGCTGCAACCGGAGACACCTGCCGAGTACCTGAACCCTCCCCCCCCCCCCTTCAACACGCATAGACATGTGAAAACTAACCATATACAGTCACCGAGGGTCGAAAGGGGCTTGTTCCCCAAAACCGTCCCTGCGAGCCTTCGGCACGTGAAAACCATTCCGTCCATTACGATAAATCACAAATCACCTCGGGACTTCAGATTCCCGTAATGTGTACCTTTAGGTTTAGTTACAGTTTTAAGATCCAGGACGTTTTAATTAAACACTACTTCATTATTGTTGTCTTAACTTTGAAGGGTGCCCTGAAAAAACAGCACAAGAAAAAATGGCACAGGAAAAAATGGCACACTTCTACAGTTACCCAGGAAAAAATGGCACTGGAAAAATGGCACACTTCATCATTATTTATTTGTTTTTTCAAACAAAAGTGTAATATTAAACTGGGTATGAAAGCAGAATCAGTATTTGTTCCCCAATATTCTTTTAATGATAATAAATATTGTTTTATAAACACTGCCATATGGTACCTTAAGCTAAGTGTTTGAGTTGACTTGCATGGAAGCTTAGAGTATTGTGCAACACAATTACTGTTATTGAATATAGGTTATAGTGTAAACTCCTGTTAATTGAATACAAAATCTTGTAACCCGTCGAGAAATTACCCTGACTCGTCCCAGTTTTCCTTTGTTTTTGACCTATTTGGCCTCGATACATCCAGTACATGCATTTCATCTATTATATCTTGTTTGACAGAGCTCATGGAGCTCTGTCAAACAACATATAATAGAATAAATGCTAAGTTTATCTCCAGAATACAGGAAAGTGACATGATCCCTGTTAATTAAATACTCCTGTTAATTGAATAATTTTCGATGGCAAAATGTCTATTCAATTAACAGGGTTCCACTGTACCATTTTTTGTTGGTAATTCCAACTCCTGGCATCAATTCTAAGAAACTACCAAAACTTGTAAATATGTAAATTTCTGATCGGAGGTAAATTGGCAAATATGTATTAGTGCTTTGTTTTAAAATCCACAAAAACATGTGCTTTGATGATGGATTACATTAGTGCTTTTTTGTGCTATTGTTTCACCTCTTTCTTCCAGAAATAAAAAAAAAAGTTGTTAATTTTGTGTTTTTATATTTAAATGGCATGAATCATTTTTTTCCTACCAATTGTGCCATTTTTTCTTAGGTGATTAGGGAAGTGTGCCATTTTTTCCCGTTCCGTCCCCCCCCCTCCCCCCCCCCCCCCCCCCCCATTCGTGCCATTTTGTCCTAGGGTGTCAAAAAGTGTGCCAGTTTTTTCTTGTGCCATTTTTTCCTGTGCCATTCTTTCCTACATCCCGCTTGTGGGAGAGATAATGAACTCCTTTCAAGTCTTCTGGGAAAGTTCCATCCATTTCCACCAAGTAAATACTTTTATCCCATAAATGGTCATTTATGCGAACAATAAAAGCCTTGGATAAATTTTTGTTTTATTCACCTAATGGGGTGAAAAATTTCCCCGGTATGTTTAACACTGAAATAATTTATTCCAATAGTAGAGACGGAATTGTTGACCTTTGACCTCTACCGCATTCATGTTGTCGTGACCTGTTTTACGCTTGTGGGAGACATAATGAACCATCGTTTATCGAACGCTATTTATTTAGTGGTGTTTAAGGTCACATACTTATGCACAATGGCTAATCATGACTGTGACAGTTTTACGGGTGGAGGAAGCCGGAGTACCGGAGAGAACCACCGAGCATCGACTAGCAACTGTCAGCTCCTCAACATTCTAACTCTGTTCAAGTGGAGCTCAAGCAGGATTACAGCGGTTGAAGACACGCTCAAAATCGACTTGCAGTATGCCTTAGTACACGGCATCTTCGTGTCCCCATGTAGGCAACCGGGATAAAGTGCATTGCACAAGGACACAACGCGGGTCGTCCAGGAAGGAGATCGAACTCGGGACCTCTAGCATAGAATTCCAACAGTCTACCACTGAGCCACCGCGCACCCTATCGAACACTGACCGTCGCTTAAATGTTTAGTTTTGGACTATATGACACATTTTAACTCTGCCTAACAATAAAACGAACAACAATTAACAAAGAAAACACAAAGTAAATCAATCAAAACCCTGAGTCGAAAATCATACGAGTTCGATTGTGAAAGGCGGGGGCAAGATGATTGATGTTTCATTTTCCAAATTAGGAAAGTGTAAATAAACAAATGCACGCGTCGTCTGCTCTGGTTATAAAACTCTAGTTGAAATGACGACGAAAAAACATCAATAAACAACGAAAATAAGAAAGAAAAGAAAGATTGTTCATTTAATAAAGTATTTTTGCAAGTTTGTTGGGGAATATTTTTAGTCAGAAATATATCACTGCGCCTTGTTTATTTTTGGCAATTTCGCCGCGACTGCCCTGTAAATGATTTATGGGATAAACAAAACAAACGTATAGTGTTTTCAAGAAAAAGATTATTCTACTCGTAGGATTAAGAATGAAACCAACTCGCCAGAGGATCGTCGGTTTCATTCTTAATCCTACTCGTAGAATATTTTTTTTTACTTTACAACACTGTACGTTTATTCTATATATAACTGAGTATTTTCAGACGAATATTATCGTTGTTCCCTCGGGAGTTCGGGAGTTTGAATTTCGACTGTTAACACTGACCAGCTCTTAAAGAATAATTATATTGTTTATCCTTATAATTCCCATCTTAATTCTTTATCTCGTCGTACTATTTTCCTTATCACAGGAGTGGCATCAAAGGGGCGCATTATCGGTATGGGAGTCAGTGGGGGTTTTAGCACCCCTCCCCATCCGCGCTAAAGTTATAACCTACCCATGGATTATTTGAGTAAATTCATCGGAGGGTCATGTTTGGCTCCGTTTGATCAAATTAGTTCTATGTACAATAACGCTTGCTCCGAATCAAGTGGTAAACACTCTCGGGGGGTCGAGATGGAGTCGAAGTAAGGCGTTCACTCCCATAAATTATTCAGAAATATTAGCATGATCAGTATAAAAATATGTAGATGGTTAACATAGGGATCATTCGGTGAAAAATACATATTTTCACAGCCGGTTACCTTTATAACTTAACTTCTGGTATAAAGGCAACATCGTTGTTTTATAGGCTATGTTTCAAAATTTTCTTTCGCTGGACCGAAACAAGGTCGATACACTGAGCCTTTGTGTAGCCCCTAGACCAGCCACCCCCCCCCCCCCCCTCCCTACGCCAAGGAGGTTAGGCCATCGGTCCGTAATTTGTAGGCATCGCCCCAGTGTTATAACACTGAAGCTTAAGAGTACTCATTGGATCGAGCTCATTCAGCCCGCTGCGACGTGGTGTCATAACAAGCTTTGTTTAGGTGATGCTAGATTTGTTCCTGTTATTCAGAAGTACGGTGAAAAGTTCTGGCCCATAATTTCTTTTCATAAACGATTAACACGTTACTGTTCACCATATAAAATAATTTTGTACATGTAGTTTTTGGCACAATGTCTACACAATCTCTCCCCCGGGGGTTTACGTCATAACCTTATTTTGAAAATATTTGTATAACGAATTTTCAAAAAGTAAAAATGTCTGAAGATCCGCACAAAGAGCGGGTTGAAGGCGCTAGCAGGAATAAATGTAATAATTTCGTTGTATTTGTTTGGAACTTTGATTTTTTCCTTAAATATATTTTTTGTTGTTCTAATTTTTTTAGTGGTCGATTGTACTAGCTTTTAAACAAAGGAATCTCTATTAATGGAAGATCTGCGCAGATGCAACTGCTTGGATTTAATTTTAAATCGCCCATGTCAAGCAATAATTCCACCAGGCATAATCCTGGGCCCGCGCCACTGGATTGAAAGCTGTAAAGTTTGTCGGAAGATGGTCCTGACGGGAGTCTATCCCAGTCTACGGCACACAATCGCTTATCAATAAATGCTCTGCCCCCATACCAACTGAGCTAAAGACAAAGCTGTAATTAAATCCGCCAGTATGTTAGTTCACATTTACAATTCGACCGGAGACAGATATTCGAGAATTGACAATTACGGAGTTTCTGAAATCGTTGTCTACAAGTAGCCCGTATTTAATTGTAAGATTTCTCCTTGGATCGTTTGCCTTAGAATTCGATGCAACTGGAACCGTTTACAGTTATAATTGTCTATTGCCCCAGCTTTTAATAGAGCTGTAGGTTTTTAAATTTCTTGTTCGGTTTCGGTTTTGGTTTTCCAGGTGGAATAAAACCTCGGTTCGGTTCGGTTTTCGGTTTGTTCATGAGGCCAAATAAAATTCAATAAATCTCATTCTTATGTCCGGAGTCATAACTGGACGGCAGTAAAATTGAGTGAAACTGAATGAATGCCCGAAATAAGCTATAATACATGAAGAATCAGGAAGGCCAATATAATAATTACCTAAATATTCAGAACTTTTATTGTGCTTGGCCATTTTTCAAGGTCTGACACCTACACGCAATTTGAGGAAAGCTACAAACACAACTAAACTGAAATGTCGGAAATTCACAGAATGTAGCTTTCCCAGAATAGTAAGAGCACCCACACACTGCCGTTGGCCGTGTCTGGGTACTCTCACTACTCTGGGATGGCTACATCCTGTGAATTTCTGCAGCAAGAGAGCATTTAATAAAAAACGAAAAACCTTAGATTACGGGATGTCGACGGTTTCGGTTTTTAAAAAAACTAAAAACCTCGGTTCGGTTTCGGTTAATCTACAGCTCTAGCTTTTAAACACCAGAATCTAAATTAATGGAAGAGCTGTGAAGATGTAACTGTTTGGATTTAATTCTATACTGCCCATGTCAAGCAGGAATTCCAGCAGGCATAGCCCTGGGACCGCGCCCCTGGGTTGAAAGCTGTAAAGTTTGTCGGAAGGTGGTCCTGGCGGGAGTCGATCCCGGGTCTACGGCACCCAATATCTTAGCCATACATGCTTTGCCACCATACCAACTGAGCTAACGACAACGCCCCACCCCAAACTGGTTGTAATTAACTCAGCCAGTATGTTAGTTCACATTTACAACCTGCCTCGAGACCGATATTCGAGAACTGATAATTTCTGAATTATTGGAATCGTGTCTGTGTTGATTCGTAATTCTCTGCAGGTAGAATTTGTTTTATTGTGAGATTTTTGGATCGCTTGCCTTAGCATTCGATGCAGGATTACTTATAAACACACGAATCTCAATTAATGCAAGATCTGTGAAGATGCAAATGCTTGGATATAATTTTATATCGCCTACGTCAAGCAGGAATTCCACCACGAATAGGCCAGGGACATCGCCACTGGATTGAAAACTGTAAAAATTTTTGGAAGGTGGCCCCAACGGGAGTCGATCCCGCATCCATAAATGCTCTGACACCAAACTAACTGAGCTAACAGCAACCCCCAAAAAGGTTGACATTAACTCAGCCAGTATGTTAGTTCACATTTACAACCCGACTTAGATCGATATTCGAGAATTGACAATTCCTGAATTATTGGAATTGTTTTTTTTTTGTGTTGATTCGTAATTGTTTACAAGTGACCTGTATTTTATTGTGAGATTTACCCGTGGATCGTCTGCCTTAGCATTCTACGCAACTGAAACAGATTATTGTTACAATGGTCTATGGTCCCAGCTTTTAAACACAGGAATCTCAATTAATGGAAGATCTGTGAAGATGCAACTACTTGCATTTAATTTTATATCGCCTTTGTCAAGCACGAATTCCACCAGGCACCGTTCTGGGACTGCAGCACTGAATTGAAAACTGTAAAGTTTTTCGGAAGGCGGCCACAACGGGAGTCGATCCCCGGTCTTCGGCACCTAATCGCCTAGCCCCAGTTGCTCTGCCCCATACTAGTTGAGCTAACGGAAACCCCCAAAAAGTTTGTAATTAAATCAGCCAGTATGTTAGTCCACATTTACAACCCAACCCGAGACCGATATTCGAAAATTGACAATTACTGAATAATTGGAATTGTTTTCTGTGCTGATTCGTAATTGCCTGCAAGTAGCCTGTATTTTATTGTGAGATTTATCCGTGGATCGTTTGCCTTTGAATTCAATGCAACTGGAACAGATTACTTTTTATCCCATAAATGGACGTTTATTCGAACAATAAAAGTCTTGGATAAATTTTTGATTTGTTCACCTAGTAGCAGCAGCTAGTAGGGCGATTAAGTTTCACCTTAGGTTTAACACCGAAATAATTTATCCCTTTAGTGGAGATGGACTTTTTGACCTATGACCTCTACCGCATTCGTGTTGTCATGACCTGTTTTCCGTTTGTGGGTGACATGATGAACCGACGTTTATCTAACGTTGACCGTCCTTGAGATGTTTAGTTTTAGAATACATGACACATTTCAATTCGGTCTAACAATAAAACGAACAACAATTAACAAAGAAAACACAAAGTAAATCAATCGAAACCAAGCGTTCAAAAGCATACAAGTACGATTGAGAAAGACGGGGGAAATATGATTGATGTTTCATTTTCCAAATTAGGAAAGTGTAAATAACAAATGCACGAGTTGTCTGCTTTGTTTATAAAACTCAAGTTGAATCGACAACGAAAAAAATAACAATACACAACGAAAATAAGAAAGATAAACATTGTTTATTTAAGAAAGCACTGTTTTCTCAATTCCAGTGGCCACCTTAGGGATCCCGAAGCCTTTAAGTCTTTTTCAAAATATATGCATATTCATATTATTGTATTTTTCTACTCAAATATTTTCCAGAGGTCCAATAGTCCACCAGGCATTCTACACAGAACGACACACGCATGTGAATGGGTTAATCAATATGGCACGGGTGCCAGCGCGGAAGGTTAAAACGAAATACCGAAGGCCTTTCGTTTTATAGACGTGAAGTTTTATAGACGTGAAGACGTGTTTATTACACGTCTTCACGTCTATAAAAAACAATTGTTAGAAAGACACTCACCAATTAATTTGACATCCATCGACAAAACAACACATTTTTCCGCCATCCAAAATTGTGAGTGGAACCCGTGCTACTATTTCGTCCCCTGAGTCCCAGTGAGCTCTATGTGCCAGTAGGGGCCACAGGCCCCAACTGGCACATAGAATTCACTGGAACTCAGGGGACGATTTTCAACTATCGCTAGCGATTCAAACTGTAAATGCGTTGCACGATTTGTTGAAAATTCCAGCGAAATTTCGCTTCTATTCAAAAATAGTCCGTCAACGATTTTCTTTCCGCACATACAGTACGTGGAGTGTGTATTATCACTAAATCACCCGCAGAGTGGAGATTCCACCCAAGCAATAATTGCAAATTTGTTGCAAAGCAAAACAAGCACAAGCAAAGTTTCAGCCAATGGACCTCCGGGTTAAACCCGGAGGTCCATTGGCTGAAACATTGCTTGTGTTTTTAGTCGATATATACAAAATACGAAAGTTATAGTTTGGGTGATAACCCCACTTCGCGGGTGATTTAGTTACAATCCACTCTCCACGTACTGTATATGCGGAACAGATTTTCATTTTTTCAGCCTAGTTTAGTTTTTCCGTAGATGGAGATTACAAAGAACAGACGTATAATAATAAACGACATTTGCGACCATCTCAAGCATGGTACGGTCTACGGACATGGGGCCAACACCAAATGAGTCAAAACACGCCGGGGCTTCAAAATTTAAACCCCGTTCCCTAAAGTCGCCCGGATGTTATCGAGTTAATTCTTCTGAATTGTTGGTAATCGCATATTATGGCTCCCTTATGCATTCCCGAAGTTCCTACATTTATCTTGACACTAAAAAGTGTGTTTCTGTGTGTGTGTGGGGGGGGGGGGGGGGGCAATTTTGCAAAGAGTCACACTCATATCATATGAAATAAGTATGGTATATACTATTGACCTGGGACCAACACCACAAGAGATGAAATTCAATGGAAGTTCAAAAGAGGGTCAAAGTCACTGAGGTCATTTATGCATTCCAGACGTTCACACGTGTATTTTTACCCTCAAAAAGTGGGCTGGGCCCAACATTTTGAAGGTGGGCCACGTTCTTATCTCATGTATGGTATGACGTATAGACCCGGAACAAAGACCAAATGAGTCGAGACTTAATGGAGGTTCCAAATATGGGTCAGGGTCACCCAACAGTCATACAGTGTTTTTTTCAGAATTGAGGAAAATCGCATTTTATGATCCGATAACAAAGGGCCTGCAAACATTTATACACTCAATAAAGTGGACAAAACGCAACATTTTTAAACTGGGTCGCGCTCATATCTCAAGCATGGAATGACCAATGAATATGAGACCAACACCAATGGACTCAAAACTCAAAGGAGTTCAAAATACGAGTCAAGATCACTGAGGTCATCCAGAGGTCATTGACTAAATTTTCAGAATTGCAGAACATCGCATTTGATGACCCCCCTCCCCCCCCCCCCCCAACAATGCATTGGCGAAGTTCATACATGTCAAAAATGTGGGCGGGGCAGAAAATTTTGAAAGTTTGTCACGCCCATATCTCAAGTATGATATGACTTATGGATTTTGGACAACCACAAAACGCGTCGAGACACAAAATACGGGTCAGTGTTAATGGGGTTACAGATGGGTCATTCAGAGCATTTTTCTGAATTGCTGGAAGTCGCATTTTATAACCCCACCCATATGGATTCGCGAAGTACATACATGTATTTGTACACTCACTAGAGTTTGAAACTGGGCCACGTTCATATCTCAAGCATGGTATGACCTAAAAATCTGGAACCAAAACCGAATGCTTTGAAACTCCATGGAGGTTCAAAATATGGGTCAAGGACACCGAGGTCACCCATGGGTCATTGAGTGCATTTTTTCAGAATTGCTGGAAATCGCATTTTCTGTCCCTTTAATACATACCCGGAGTTCAAACATATATTTGTAGGGAAGCTTTACAGTATAGTCGCCGTAGACGGGTCGTAATCCCTGTTTATCGTCTGCCGCCATTTTGCCAATTTGAATAATCAATGAACAAAGGGGGGGGGGGGGGGGTATCCACAGCTGTCGGCGTATATTGATGTTGACAAGCAGTATATGATTTTATATGCAGTCTGCATGTGACGTCTTTGAGCCAATGAAATTTCCAGATACTTGTAGGAGGTAAGATGTTACTACGTCCGTGAAAATATTGCCCACCCGTGAAAAGTGACCAGTCCACGGCGGCTGCACTGTACTCTTTTCAAGTTGCATGCAATAAAAAATAGGGGAGTTCCGTCGGGATAATGTTTTTATTTATTATAATATTTTATTTTCTCGTACAGTACCATAACCCTTTATCCAATGTAACTATCAAAACCAGCCAGTGCTGTCTACAAAAATCGCCATTCAAATTTTACTATTTATTCATTTATCTCAAAAAACATAGCTTATGACATTTCATTAGGACGGGATCGTGATTAAGCTCGTGCTTATATGCCGCAGTTGCAAGATATAGATTTTGTATCAGAGGTTCCTGATACAGGGTGTATTCAGGTAATTACAGATCCATACAGTTAAAACTAAAAGTCATGTCCTGAAATGCGCACAAATAACACGTCGATTTGCGCGTTAATCTACGCGATATGACCATAGTAAGGCTATCAAATTCTGTAAATATGGCCTGTGCACGAGCAATGCTTCAGCCAATGGACCTCCGGGTAACCCGGAGGTCCATTGGCAGAAACATTGCCCATGTTTGCTATGAGTATCCAAGAGAACCTGCCGTGCTTTGGATGCCATTCGATATGGCAATTGCGCGCAATTCATACGCGCAATTAAGCCTAGATAAGCACAGAGTTCGCGATAGGACTTCTATTTTTAACTGTAGTATACGCATAGGAAGATAAAAAAAACACATACCTCTGTTCTCGTGAGCTGTAGTAGTGACGCACAATCATTGACAGAAATCCCCCAAACGAACTCAACAATTATCTTGCACAATTTGTTAAACCATATATATATGTGTGTGTGTTTATGAGCTAACGGTCGCACAATCTTTGTTTTCCTGTCTCTGTATTGTGCACTATTTTGGAATAATAGCTCACTGAGTAAGTGCACTTTATTGTCACCATCAAACTCAAACTGCCCCATGAACGTTACTCAATTCCTGTAAAAAAACAGTGTGCCCAACAATTCTATACAAGTAAATGCAGATCATTAACATCATTCCTAACCTCTACTGGGATATATGTATATGTAATGATGTAAATAGCCATTAAAATTCGACAACATATTATAACATATACAGAATGAAGAAAGTGCATTACTACTTAATCACCGAGCAATATATTCTCCGCTCGAAAAGTATTTATATTCGTTGATAACAGCACAAGAAACACTTGCAAACTTTCATTACATGGACCCCCGTGTACGACCCGGTAGTATATGTGATGAAAGTTGGCAAGTGCGTCATGTATGTGTCTTGTCCTCAGAAATGGTAAATAATTACTAAGTGAAAAATCTATCGCACAGCGAGTTCTTGTAATCTTCCATCCACATACTGCAGTTAAAATATTTTCTTTCTGTTTGATCGGTTCACTTCGTTATTTCACTGCGACCTCGCTAATAGCACATTCTATTTTGCATTGCACAGTGTAAACGCTCTTCGCATTAATCAACTATCATTTTCTGCGCTAATTGTGACAGAACTTCTAATTTCAACTGTCAGTCCAAGTGCCCAAACCAACCAAGGAAATATAAACTGAATAAAGATGATAGACCCATTTTGTGTTTGGGATGTTTCATCTTAGTTGAAATATCTGTTCTAGACACATCGGATAATTGATAGAAACGTGGGACTGGAGATGTAGAATATACCTCGGGTCCAGGACACTTTCCCCTAGGACATTTTCCCCTTGGACATTTCCCACTAGGACATTATCCCCTAGGACATTTTCCCCTAGAACATTTTCCCCTAATTATTCATCCCCGGACTTTTTCCCCTAGACTGATTACTCCTAGATTTTTCACCCAGGACATGTTCTCATAGATTTTTTTTAATTTCTCATGGAATAAAATAGAAAAAATAATTGGAAGAATAAAAATAAAAATGTAATTGAGGTTTAATGTAATAATTTATTCTTTTTTAAAATAGCTAGCACAAGATAATAATATACATGTAGCAAGTAGCGCGAGGTGCATCCACATATTATCATTGTGCCCCACCCTCTCTGTTTCTCCCATCCCTCTGTGTTTCTTCACCTTGGTGCAAGTACTTGTTGCCCAACCAATTAGCACTGAACCCAAGTAGCACAAATAAAACTCTGATAAATCAAACAACGATAATACAGCTAAGAACAAATAAAGACGACTTAGATGAGAACACCCTTGGTGCAAGTCCGTAATATAATTTTATGGATTTGTACAGCCTCCATGCATGAAGAAAGTACAAACCCATAAAATTCGAACGAAATGATTTCGCGCGCGCTCATTCCCGAAGGCGCGCAGGGACGGTATGGGGGACAAGCCCCTTGCGACCCTCGATGGCTGTATATGATGGCTGTCACATGTCTAGGCGTGTTGAAGGAGGAAAAGGATCCGGTACTCGGCAGGTGTCTCCAGTTGTGGGTAGGCGGTCTCGTTGACTGATGTCGGTTGGACCCTCGGGTGAGGACCAGTGTGGGAGGTTGGGTCCTCTCACAAAGGTACTACCTCTCCCCGAGGGTGCAGTCGATCTGGATTTTCGGGCAAGTATGGTCTGCCGCTTCGAGGATGATTATGAGTGATGGCCATCACTGGCAAGTATAATCTGCCTCAGGCTGTCTCTGTTGAAGTTGGACTCTTTGAAGGAAAACAACAACGACCCCTTTCGGGGACCACCAAGAAGAAGAAGACCCGAACTTCCCTGATTCGGGGGCAGGCCTGCATTGTAATCCTATTGGGTTGGGACAAAAAGATGCGCAATGCGCTTACAAAAAGGGGCAGAGGCGGGACGCAGGACCAACGCTCGCCTCCCTTAAAGTGGTTGACCACTTTTAGGGATGGAGCGGAGGATGTTCAGGAACCGATGGGGTGACTGTTTCCATAACGGTTAGGCTGTCTGTAGCGGTTATTGGGGTGCTGGTAAAAAAAACATCTTCTGTGTACCTGCTTAAAAGAAGAAGGTAGAATTAGTAATATGTAAACTGTAAAGATAAAAGTAATAATAATAACTCTTTGGCCAGCCGCTGATTTGTCGCGGTCCTCATAAGAGAAGGCCATCATTCCCCCTGCACCCCACCCCCTCTTCCCCTCCTCTCCTCCCAGCATTCAGATATAAACTGCTTAATAGTGTCCCTCACTTCCTCTTTTTCAATTTCTTCAATAAGCATTCCTACCCTCTCCCTCGTGTCCCCGTTCAGCCATCTATCCTTTGTTTCTTCACCCCACTTCTGCATTATTCTTCCAGTAAATTTTATTCTGTGAGGTATATACTGTGGGCATTCCAAGAGAAAATGTTCCAGGGTCTCCACTACTCCAGAGTGGCACATTGGGCATCCCTTTTCTCCATCTCTCCCAATTTTTCCCCGAAGCTCCAGTGATCTTGATCTCAGTTTGAACAGCATTGACCCTCCAAAGGTGCCATCTAGGTACTTCTCAAAAGCTGGCTTTTCTTTATATTGTAACCCCTGCAGTGATCTTTTCACGCTAACCCCTGCTCGCCAATTTCGATTGCAATCTTCCATGACTCTCTCTTTGACAAACCTTTTGCCTTCTTTCATTCCTACTTCTATGTTTGTGACCTCTATAGAGTAATTGTCCATTAGTTCCCTCACATGTTTTGACCACCCCGTATCTATATTAGAATTCCAAATGGTATCGAGCATCAATTTGCACCACCGGTTGTCAGTCAGGTTTCTCAAGTAGTTAAAGTAACACAGTTTTCCCAAATCTACCCTGTCCTTGATTTTCATCCACCCAAGCTCCCCCCTTACTGCTTCCAAAGCTGCAGCATTACTCGACCCTGTTATCCATCTGCCGGCATCATTCTGAGTACTTTCCAACTTCTTAATAACGGTTTGGTTTAATGGAATCACGTCCGTGCCATACGTTATACTTGGTAAACCCACCCTCTCCCACAGTGTTTTCCCCACAAAGACCTTGTTGAAACTATTTTTCCCTAAAAGTTTTAGTTGGTTCAGAATTCTTTTCCCCTTCAGAATCAGTTTGGCTGAGTAATTTCTGTACACCCCTCTTCCCGTTATATTTATGCTTACCCCTAGATACTCATACTCTCCCGTTTCTCCTACAGTGATTTGTTTGCTTTCCCCTTCGGGGATTGAGAACTCCCCCACTCTCCATCTCTTCGTCATATCTACCTTGCGTCCAACGGGTATTACCTTGCTTTTATTTTCATTTAGTTCGAGCCGCCAAGTGTTCCCATATCTACCAACAGTTTCCAGCAATTTCTCTAGCCCCTGTTCAGTTCTAGACATTAACACCATGTCGTCCGCAAAGAATAAGCCTGGTACCTTTATGTCTCCAACATTTACCCCCTCCGCACTCTGAATTAGTTCGTCCCCTAAATCTTTAACATACAATGCAAACAAAATCGGTGAAAAGATAGTAGCACCTCTTTAGTTGCGTGTCCTTGTGGTATCTGCTGTGTGTGGGGGGAGAGTATGAAATGCACAAATCTTTACATTCGTAAGAGCAGTAACATACTCTCGTGCTTGGGACCCAGCTCCCCCCCCCCCCCCCCCCCCCCCCGTGTGGTATTGTGCTGTGCGTGTGCTTGTCGCTATGGGGGAGAGTATGAAATGCACGAATCTTTACATTCGTAAGAGCAGTAACATACTCTCGTGCTTGGGACCCCAATCGTTCCCTACTTATTATTTAGTTTTTATAACAGTATTCATTCTTGATGTAACTTTTAGTTGAGTCGGTGAAGGCAGCCCTTTCTGGTAGAAGGCCACAGTTAAGCTGTTTTTCTGCCTGTTTATTCACATTCTCATTCCCTATTTATTTAGTTTTTAACAATATTTAATCCTGGTGTAATTTTACTTGAGTCGGTGAAGGCAGCCCTTTCTGGTAGAAGGCCACAGTTAAGCTGTTTTTCTGCCTGTTGGTTCACCTTGTCATTCCCTAGTTTTTATTCGAGCGGTCTTAGTTTTGGTTACAGTTTTTGGGCTTTTGTCGGCTTTCGCAAATTGCTCCAAGTTCGGAGATTAGTTCGCTGTCGGCTAACCGGTCATGATTTTTCGCGGCCAAGGTGGCTAGGCGGTCTTTGATGGTGGGGATATCGGCCCTGTCGTGGAGTGTTTTGATGGGTGATATTAGGAGTTGCATTCATACATTATCATTGTGCCCCACCCCTCTCTGTTTCTCCCACCCCTCTGTGTTTCTTCATCTTGGAGCAAGTACTTGTTGCCCAACCAGTTAGCACTAAATCCAAGTAGTGTAAAGCCCATGGCTTTAAATTATCTCCTCTTAGTGCTTATAGTACCATTAAAGTCTTCATCTAAAACCTTTCATTCATTCATCTCACAATGTACCAAAGCACATATCACCCAGCTTACTGTTAAAACAGCAATACAACTTGATATTGTTATGCCATACAGCAGTGACAGATTGACTAGCTTACTGTTTATACAGTAATTCAACCTATTTTATTTTTATTTAGTACTTTGAAAATAGTGTGACATTAAATGGAACAAATTCTTTCTTTTTCTTGTAACAAAATCTTGAAATTATTTTTTTTTTTTTAGTTTGGGGAAAATGTCTTCTCTTTTCTTCATAACTAGGGGAAAATGTCCACCCTCTCATTTGAAATTAGGGGAAAATGTCCTAGGTAACACTTTTTAGGGGAAAATGTCCTAGGGCAAAATGTCCTGGGGCAAAATGTCCGGAACCCATATACCTCACCGCTGATATTTCTTTGTAAAGTTAACCCTTTGAACCCAAAAGGCCGCTTTTCCGACCAGGAACATGATAAGCCATAACGTTATTAAATAGGGTGGCTGTTCAGTAAACATGTGACGAGCCATGTTCTCGGGAACATGGCTTATGACCCCCACTGGAATGTGCTCGACGAGCTCGTTCCAGTGAGGGACCGTGAGCCGTGTTCTAGAGACTGTCATTGTAAATTTCCAGTTATTCAAAAATTTATTCTTCAAGTGTCGCCTGCTACACGTGATGGGTAAAGGGTTAAGTTTCCCTTTTCTTTTCATTCTCTCATTCTCTCTATTGCTCTCCTTACTCTCTCTGTCTTCTATGTTTAAACAATATTTTACTTAGTGTTTGCAGCTACTATCAAACTTCGTCAGTAATCCAGAGGAGATGGCTTATAAAAGCTAAAAGCTTACTGCTGAATCCTTTCAACAAATCTCGTTCTTGACTTATTACTTTAATGCATACCATTGTACTGCACACTCTGTATGACAATCATGTTGTAGTTTATTATATGTATGCATCATACCTTTTCATGAATAAATATTGTTTAAGTTAAACATATGACGAGGACCAATCAATATTTTCAACGTGCAGCCCAGAGGCTGCACGTTGAAAATATTGATTGGTCTACCCCAAATAATAAATATGGACTCTTCTAATTGTTGCCATTGAACTGGGATGGAAGATACCACTAGAGTTTAAAGGGTTAATAGTTGACGGCTTCTGCGTGGTTTTACAAATTTACTATTACCTTCTTGCACGATAGAGGAGGCGCCACGTGACGTAGTTCCTTTCCCAGGCCCCACCCCAATCCCACGATGGCTGGCAATTTTCGTCATTGGAAGCAACTAACAGGAAAATTATTTAATTTTATAAGGTTGTCAATAAATTTAACACTAAGGGTGTGGGAATTTCATATAAGATTTGAAAATTTCGAAATGTTAACCCTTTACCTAACATGAAAAGCAGATGGCACTTGCAAAAACAATTCTTAATAACTATTATTTTTATTTTTTTGTCTCAAAAACATAGGTTATGACCCCTCATTGGAACGAACGCGACGAGCTCGTTCCAATGAGGGGTCATAACCTATGTTTTAGAGACAAAAAATGGAAAAATAATGAAAATTAATTGGCGATTTTTGAGAATAGCGCTGGCCGGTTTTTGCCGTTACGTTAGGTAAAGGGTTGACGAAGTTGTATCATCGATTTCACTCACTTCAGATACTCCTGTAGAGTAGTATAAAAATACAGAAGCTGGCTTTTTACAAGTTTCCCCTAATCAGTTTTGTTTAATCAGTATTTATTTCCAATAACATGTAATTAGTACAGAGATACAAGAGATATAGATGAGCTTGAGTGGCGGAAACGGATTCAGCAACAAACTGTGACGCTTATATGAGGCTGTTTCTGTGGCACATGGGGGCGCGGTGGCTTTGCGGTAACCTGTTCTCGCCAGATCACCGAAGTTGAGCAACGTCGAGCCCGGTTAGTCCTTGGATGGGTGGCAGTCTGAGCGATCGATTTGGACTCCCGCGCTGTGTCCTTGGGCAAGGCACTTAAACCACATTGTCCACGTGGTGGCACGATGACGCCGTGTACTAAGGCGTTTTGCACGTCGATGGTGCGCATGTTTTCAACCAGTCTAACACTGCCTGTGCTGCAGTGCGGAGCTACGATGTTGGTGAACTGGCAGCTGTTCGTCGTTGCTCGGTGGTTCTCTCTCCGGGTACTCTAGCTTCCTCCACCCGTAAAACTGTCACGGTCATGATTAGCCATTGTGCATAAGTATGGGACATTAAAGCGATAATAAATAAATAAATAAATAACCGTGGCACATGCTTTATCACCAAAACACCAGAGTAGCGTAACAGACACATAGCCAAAGTTATCTTAGACTTCAACTGCTTTAAATTTATCCGGTAATGCTCAATTAAAGCATTGAACGTTTGGTTGGCCCATCCCACATTAATATGTCGAAAAACAAAAAAAAAAAATGTGTAGGGTGGGAAGAGCTGGCTTTAGAAAGCCGCCTAACTCATTTACATTCTTCTCCAAATGTTTCGGGTAATCCCGATTTGCCAAATGGTGCCCTAGGAGCCCAATGTGATGCAAACCATGAAGCACCTGAAACAAATTTTTGACCACCCTAGAATCTGTTCCTGGCCACATCCAGGCTGGGCAACTCTCTGCTTCTAATGCCTCTACCCTTTTTTGTCATTGTAAAATCAAGTAGATGAACCAAACACAAAACAAAATATAAAGTAATGAAATAAATGAAATTGAAAAACTAAATAATATCTATTAAAGAAGATACCTTGTTTGGTTATGGTCGTCAGCACAGGTAGGACATAATCCGTTTGTCACGACGCATTTCGCTTAGTTTAGCTTCTTCAAAGAGACGTTGAGGAAAATGATTCCAACTTGATGAATGAAAGGTTTTAGCGCGCCGAAGGCGCACTGGGACGAAGTGGGATTTACCAATCGGTTAACCTTATTTTATTTCACTGCATCACACAGGCCTAGCTTCCTATTGCCTAAAATGGAGGAATTTCCGGCAGATTACGTTGGAGTGATAAATTGTCAATAATGAATCCCTCTACGCCATTAAGACTATGAGCGAGTGGGCTTTATTCGGTTCTAGCTTGGCGATGGTAGAGGTTTGATTTCCACCATGGTGGCGAGTCAGAATATAATTTTGTGCGATGGAAAATTTAAAGGAAGAAGAGAATAGAAAACCAAACAGCAACGCCGGTTTGGTAGCGGTCCCGGTTTATGACCATAGCGGTTACAAAAAAAAAAGGAGTGGAGAAAGCTCCAAGAGCTTAGTTTTGAAAAAAACCGGAGTCATCCATCAGGCCTTCTGGGAGATAGGATGCCCTATGTGATTATGAGGTGTCTGGTTATACTTCGGGAATTCCAAATGACCTCCCCTCCCACCCACCTCCCCCCCCCCACCAAAAAACAAAAACAAAAAAACAAAAACAAATAAATAACAAAAAAGCCCTTAAAAGGGCTGTTTGCTGGCGATATTGTTTCAATCCTTGCCTTGGTCTTGTTAGGTTTTCTGCACATCTTTGCATGAGGATTGTTTAAATCCATCATAGTTTGTGATTCAGTTTGGTCGTGTGTCTGATGAGATAGAGGAGGTAGAAAAGATAGAAAGCTGGAAATTAGAGCAATTCGGTTTTTAATTTGCAACTGTCCCGTCCGTGATGACCAGTGACATGTGAATGGGGAAGCCAGCATTTTTTCCCCGAAATTTATATCTCGGGGAGGGGAGACGCGGTAGCAGGTGGAGATTTTCCTCGCTGTTTGCGACTCCCACTGGTAACTGAGGCAAGCTTTCGTGCGTATCGTATCACCCGCAGCCAGTCTGAATTTATATCACAGAATGCCTGGCTCACCCAATCGCAATGATGTAATTTTTAACCCTTTCGATGGACACGCCCCAGATTATTTAGTTTTCCTATTGAGGACGCGATGCGCATTGAGTTCTATTATTAATTCGCTGTCTTGAAGTCTATTTAGAGTTTTGCTTTGAAAATCTTTTAAGCGCATTGCTATATAGTGTCGAGTTTTGCTATCTCGTGAAGTTGTTTTATCGATGTCCACGTGGGCTTGCGTAGAGCCACGCACAAGGCATGATTTTGGACCCATTGTAGTTTTTCAATGTTGGTTTTATTCAGGTCACTTGTTATTATGGCCCCATACTCTAGTACTGGATGTATATATGATTTGTAAAGCTTGGGGAGAACTTCTTTATTGGCTCCCCAATTTTTACCTCTAATCATTTTCGGAAAATTAATGCGTTTAGTGGTTTTGACAGTGACTATGAGTTTACGTGATTGTTTAGATTGAAACTGCTATCCAGGGTGAATCCCAGAAACTTCGCCTCATCACTAGCTTAAAGTTTATGGTCGTAAAGCTTAAGCTCAATATTAGGGACAAGTTTTGTCCTTTGCTTTGTATAGAATGTTATTCTTTGCGTTTTCGCGGCATTTAGCTTGATGCGCCACAGAGCGCACCAGTGTTGAAGGTCGCGGATGGCATCCCGGGCGGTTTTGTATTATGTTTCGAGACTTACTGGCCGTCACATTCCTTTGTCTCTGAGAATTGAGATAGTTCAACATGGTTCTTCCCTACTTTGTCAATGTCATTCACATATATTATAAATAGAAGCGGGCTAAGGACCGAACCCTGTGGAGTGCCCGCTTCGAATTTTACCTCGTCTGACACTTCGCGGTTGACCCTCACTTTGATTTTTCGATCAGATAAGAATGATGATATGATCCTTAGAATTTTGGTAGGTAGCCCCATTTTAGCTAGTTTATATCTCATGCCATTGTGCCAGACAGAGTCAAACGCTTTTTTCCACGTCGAGTAATAGCGCGGTTCCTATTTTGTTTTGACTGGACGCCGTTTTCATATAATCTACCAGTCTATAAACATGTTCGATTCCCTCTATTTGTCTTCTGCAGGCCTTTTGCCACTTTCCTATTGAGGATGGCACGACTAGTATATATCCATATGTGGGCTGGAGTGTTTTTCGCAGCTCAGTAAGTAATTAAACTCGGTGACAAGCTGACAAATGTCACTCATCTAGGCAATTATTTTCACTCTGAGATGTTTTAAGTTTGTGTTTTACAACTCAGTTTGTGTCGTCCAAATAATTAGATGAAGTCCTATTGATTGGCTTTCATTAAGTTTTAATCAGTCAGAGAATGATTTGCATTACAGACCTCATGAAGCCCTATTGGTTGTCTTTGATTCAAGTTTAACCAGTCAGGGAGCGGGTTGCTTCACAGGCTTCATACAAGTGTGTGAAAATAATATGAAAATATGCGACTGTTTGGGTTTATTTTTCTTTTTTCTAAAATAACCACCAAATCGCGGTTTGAGTATTACCATAAATTTGCCCACTTCTCTTAGCAAACACGGAACAGAACGCTTGTAAGTATGCAAATTCCTCGCCATTTCTACCTCGAGGTTCTCGGGGATCTCAACCCACTACCATACTGCTAGTCGCACACTCAAACTTAATAAGATTATTAGCTCTCGCTCCCGACTCTCGTGGTTTATAAGCAAATAAAGCTATAAAGCAAATAAAGTTATGAGTAGCAAGGGATTTTAATCCCACATCGTCCTTGTGCGCCTTCGGCGCGCAGAAACTTTTCATCCATTCAAAAATGGTTTTATAAAATATATTAAGATTGGAGAAATAAATAATAAACAGCGCCAAAGACTATGATGCCTCACGATAGTTATATGTGGGAATGAGTATCCCCTGACAGAGGTTTATGACGGGAAATGTTTTACATAACGTCGAAATTGTGTGTCTTACCTTCGGAAAATCTACATTGTGTGAAAGTTTTAAAAAACTAAAAATAAAATATAATGAAAATAAATAAATGAATAATAATAATAATGACAATAATAATCATAATAAAAACAAAAATAAAATTAAAAATTAAAAATTAAATACTAAAAATAATAAATAATAAATAAATAACATGGTTGAAATTGGAACCCATTTTGTTTTTTGGGCATATAGGATCTCGGCCACTCGCCTGTGTGTCTTTAAGGTTAAACAGTCGCACTGGCACAGACATTTCCAACTGAAACGTTTTTTTTTCTTTTATTATGCCGCCGAAAAATTGTTTTCATTTACTTAACCTTGAATGGTTTCAAACATGACAGAAATACATAAAATTGACTTAAACTCAGTGATGAGCTTAGGAACTGGTTAAACTGAATGGCAATAATTGATGTTATTCATTGATGGGCTCTAATTTAGTTTAAACAATATTAATTGGAACATGTTTGATAAACTGACACAAGAAGATGGTTAGGATAAATAGCTAGACTCACACATCGTCACCTTGGAGGCAGGTGAAAGTTATTATGCAGCCCGCCTAACTAGATCGATTACCCACTGTCCCTCACTGAACCAAGGCACCGCGTCCACCACGCAAACAGTCACCAAACACGAGGGCATGATGGCCCATGGTCAGAGAGGTCGATGCCGTTTCCCCGACAGATTTGAGGCACTGATTTCTAATACACACAATAACTAACGTAGAAGCGCACATTCCACATTGACTGGGAGAAGGGGCAGTTGGTGGGACAGGTACGGGGCTAAGGTTCGATCTATCCGAATATGAAAGCAGTTCAGTGAGAGTCGAGCCCCCATAGCTGACGATGCGTGAGATTGTTTAATCTTGCCATGTAGAAGACAGAAGAAATAAAGGGAATGATAAAAAGATATAGAAAAGAAATAAAGTCAGCTTGAATACAAAATGCAATATCCTAGAAATCAATACAAAACACTGGCAGTTCACTGCTTGTGTGGTGTACACCTGCTGAGAGGGATGGCCTGTGGGGCCTTAGGTGAACGGGAACTCTGGCAGAAACATGATATGGTAATGCAAGAATCTATTGCAAAGTGGGTAAATGTGATTCTTATATTAAGGTAAATGGCAGGAGTGTTGCAATCACCGAAATCTCATACTCAATAGAATGAAATGCTGTACGACCTCGAAAATAAGATGATTTTCATCGTTCTTGAAATATTCAGAACCAAAAAGAAGTATGGATACGTCTGTTCTGAATGGAAATATACCGATCGTAACACGACGAGTGTCTGTATAAATTGGGCAGTGCAGCAGAAAATGTTCAGGCGTCTCTTGTTCATTACAACGACATAATGGGGTCAATGCAAGATGATTATTACATAAGTGTACATTCAAGTTACTACAATGTAAACGCACCCTGCAGTGATAAATCTGTGCTGCACGAGATTCGCTAATACTATAAAACGAAGGCGGCCGTTGGTTACTTTCATTCAAGAAGGCCTTGAAGTTATTCAATGAAGAATTCTCGCGGACGGACACAGGCAAGTTATTCCACTGGTCAGTAACATTAGGAGTAAAAGAAGACTGGTACATTTGTGTACGACAGAATGGAACTCGATTATTGTGACGCGACCGAAGATAAAGTGAAGGATTCATGGAAGAGATAAGCGGAGGAACTTTGTTGGAAATATAGAAGGGAGACAGGCGATGATACATTTTACAAAACTGTATAAACTTGTGTTTGCGGCGTCTTTCTTGCAATATCTCCCAGCGTGTTTCGGAATATAGAGAAGCCTTACCGGAGCTTACAGTTGCCCCTGTAATTATTCTGGCTGCAGCTTTCTGTATTTTTTCCAAGTCGGCTATTTTAGATATCGAACAGTTATCCCAAACTGCATCCGCGTATTCCAGGAGAGGTCTAATAAAGGCAATGTATATTTTTTCTAATACTTTACGGTCAAGATTAAATTTGTGTCTCCTCAGTAGGTCGAAACGTGGCCAGGCCTTTGGGCATATATGGTCAATGTGATCGCTTCACGTACATGAACTACTTAATATCACTCATAAGTGTTTGTGGTTGGCGACTTCCGTTATCTGGGTATTACCAAGAAGTAGTGGAGGGTGGACAGAGGTATTGCTCTATGGCCATTTGGTATGAACATATCAGAGGGAGAATGCGAAAGGTCCATCATTCCTTTCACTTTTAACATACAACACAACGAATAACGAATAGCAAATATATTAAAGAATTAATTCAATTTAACCAACGCTAAATTAAATGAACCTTTGAATCTTCGACCTGTCATCGCCGATAAGAAAAACAAAAGTACGGAAACCCCGAAGGACAAACACAGAACGACACACGCTTGTGAATGGGTTAATCGATATGGCACGAGTGCTAGCGGGGAAGGATAGAACCAGAGGCCACAGGCCTTGAGTTTTATCCTTCCGCGATGACACAAGTGCCGTATCGATTAACCCATTCACACACGCGCGTCTTTCTGTGTTTATTACACGCCTTCACGTCTATAAAAAGAATTTTTAGAAGGACACTCGGCAATTCATTTGACAACTATCAACAAAAAGAACACATTTTATCGCCAACCAAATTTGCGAGGGAAACCCGTTGTACTATTTTGTCCCTTGAGTTCCAATGTGTTCTATGTACTCAATGGTACATAGAAAACATTGGAACTCGGGGGCGATTTTCAGTTGTCACTAGCGATTCAAATTGTATTTGAGTTGAACTATTTGTAGAACATTCAAGTGAAAATTCGCTTCTATTTAAAAGTAGTCCGTCAAGGATTTCCGTTCCGCACATATGTGTGGAATAGATTTTCATTTTCCGCACGGTTTTGTGTTGCTGTAGATGGGGATTACATAGAACAGGCGTGTAATATAAAATGTTCTATTTGAATTGTGGGCATATCTAATACATCTCGGAAGGTTTTCAGTACGTATTGTTTGATCATGATACTGAGGGTATTTGAAACGTGTCAGCCAAGATTTCATTGATAAGCGTCTTACGAAACTTCGCATTTGTCTTGCAGATGCGATCCAACCTACATTTCGTTTGAAGAGAGCATTGATGGGTGACGTTAATCTATGTGTGTTCTGCCAGTCCGAAAGAAAGGGGGAGAATGAACTGGGGCACCGAAAAAGCCGAGGGTGTTGTGTTGATGTTCCCTTAGCTGTTTCGCAACCGTCTTCTAATAAAATGTCGAAAGTGCCAGGCGCTAAAGACCAGATTCAAAATTCATGAATCCAACCAAGGAAGTGCCTCTCCGTTTTCAAAACACCTGTGCGCGAATCGATTCCAAAGCGGATAAATCAAACTACGCATTTTACCTTAGCTAACAGGAGTCGGTTTCGTGAGACAGTTGCACTCTCTTCAGCCAGATAGATAGTTCGCAGGAATTTTAGCAGGCATCCATCGGATATTTGCCCTTAATGCTTGTTCCAACGCATGGGTACGATACCTTGAATACCGTAGTTGGGAAATGTGTAGCGATTGTGGAACATTGCGGCCCGTTCCATGTTGTTCTGACGATCGACGCAGCTCTTGTTTCACATTAATAGAAATGAAATGGTTGACAGAATCGTACCGAGATATTTTGATCTTGCGCCTAGGTAGGCTTCATATTGCTATGAACTTCCTGAAGATTATTAGTGATCCTATGAACAGTTCTTGTCTCGCTGATGTATGAACTGACAGGGGCGCGACTGAGAAAGTTTTCAAAGGCAAATCATCCAAAAAAGGTGTGCAGATCCACAGGCTGACTGTTCAAGCCCTTTGGCGAATCATTGTCCCAGATGTGATTTCCCCTGTGGGCGTTGGTGACTCTCATTTTTTCTGATTTGTTGTATACCTTCATGGTAACGGCAAACAAAACGTTGACAGCAATCTAATATCGGAGCTCGAAAACCGCAACTGGTCGGTCACAGTCTCTCGGTTTTTTTTTTTGTGAAAGGAAGTCAGATGTGGGTATATGCTCACGGTCGCCATACTCCTCAAGTTCATTAGAGCATAACGGGAAGGTAAGTTAAAACTAGAAGTCCTGCCATGAAATGCGCACAAATAGCACGTCGATCTGCGAGTTAACCTACGCGTTATGACCATACTAAGGCTATCAAATTCTGTATGACCTGTGTACAAGCAATGTTTCAGCCAATGGACCTCCGGGAAACCCGGGGGTGCATTGGCAGAAGTATTGCCTGTGTTTGCTATGTGCAACCAGGAGAACCTTCCGTGATTTGGATGCCATTCGATATGGCAATTGCGCGCAATTCCTACATGTAATGAAGCATATTGCATTAATAAGAAAATACCATATTTTTCAAGAAAAAAAATTCTTAGTGTGTTCATTCTAGCAGAAAACCAATAAGATATTCGGAAAAGCTTGTCGAGAAGTATGGTATATACCAAGGGTATTTACTTCAAAACAGGCAGACTAACACCGCACTTTGAGGGTTATGCATTGAAGCGACATCAAATGAAATCGATATTTCTGCACACATCATTTCCAGAAATGTATTTCAGTTTGATGGGGCGTAATGATATCACTTAATATTTCTCCCCGTTAAACTGACAGAGCATTTTGAGGTGTGCTGAAGTTTTTCTAAGAGCGTTCTGGTTTTGAATTTCGTTTTTAAGTCAGTCGTATATACGGAAGCAAAACGGCCTTCCATTTTGTTTGTTTATACATGTGCAGACGTGATTTGCGATGATTAAATAGTTCCGGCGCTAATTAAATATGCAAATAGATTGGTCACGTGGGAGGGGTGAGATGCCTGTCAGGTGGGTGGAGTGAGACAGGCATATCTCTCCTAGCTGCCTCACACGACATTATATATGTCTCAGTACCTTTGTAGTGGAAGAAAACTTTATGTCGCTTTCAGACAATAAAGCTGGTCTCCCCCGTTTCCTTTCCAAAGAGATCTTGCTCCCCTTCGCACAAAGGGGTAAGGGGTAAAACTAGGTTGTCCCGGGTGGATTTGCAGACGGATCCGAGATCTCATCGACTTCGCAAGCAACACAAGTAGATGAACTGAAATCCTTTCACGACAAGGCGAACACACCTATGGTTCTGTATGAATCTCTTGTATCAGTTGACGTTCTCCTGCTCTTCTCATCTCAATTTCCCAAGATTCCTTGCAGCCTTCTCGGTGATCCGGACTATGTAACCACTATTAACCCTTTGAACTCTAGTAGTATTGTCCATTCCAGTTCTATGGCAGCAATAAGAAGAGCCCATATTCATTATTTGGGGTAGACCAATCAATATTTTCAACGTGCAGCCTCGAGACTGCAGGTTGAAAATATTGATTGGTCTATCCCAGACATTTATTGAACAGCCATCCCATTTAATGACGTTATGACGTATCATGTTCCTCGCCGGAAAAGCGGCCGCTAGAGTTCAAAGAGCTAAACAAGTCAAATCTGAAACTATAAACCAATATACAAATGATAACACAGAAAGTTACACTATAATAATAATAATCAACTTCTTTAGGAAACATTAAAACTTATAAGAGGGAAATGTGTAGCATACGCCTCTTCTGTAAAACGCAAAACCGACAGAAGGCAACAAGAAATAGAAGATCAGCTAAAAATTATGAATTCTAAACTGGACATGGGGGATGAGTCAGTGTCAGAAGAAATGAGCTCACTTTAGAATGAGCATGAAACCATTAGGGATAAAAAGTTCTAGGGAATAATAATAAGAACAAAATCAAAATGGAAATTAGAGGGGAAAAAACAACCAAGTTCTTCTGCTACTTGGAGAAAAGACATTTTCGTCTCTTTTGTGCAGCTGCAAAAAAATCTCCATTTCAACGCAAAGGAATAACTAACTTTGATATTTTTGTGTTAAGTAAAATCATTTTCTGTGAATTTTATCCATAGAAAAATGTACTTTTGGTTGTAAGTAATTAAAGATCTGAATAAAAAAATATAAAAAATATATTTCTTCCAAGCCCGCCTGGATTATTCCGGTACAGCGAACCTCACGAGCTACACACCTATTCAGGACATAAACAATTCCCTGTCCGACGATGTGACAAAATCGGCCTGGCCTTCCCATGCCATAACTGGTTGCGACACGACTTCTTTCATAACAAATCTCACGAAGAAATCATAAAGGTGTTTCTTTCTCATTCGCACTTGTAGTTGAAGTAGATGCTGTCAGGCTTTGAAACTATATTATCAGCGGAGAAATTCACGAGCTTGATCAACAACACTCCGGATGCGGAAACTCTTGAAGACGCTCGACATAAGCTATTTTTCAAAGCTAGGAAGTGGCCTTTAAGTTACATTTAAATCAATATTTGATCTGGAACAATGCACTGTGCACGATGTTCGAATGAACGTGACAACCATAACGTATTTCCAGTTCCTTATTCAACATGCGTTATCAACCGATAAGATCGGTTGATAACGAATGTCGAATCATGAACTGGGAATAAGTAACGGTTGTCACGTCCCCGATATTCGATACCCTCGACCCAGAAAATTCAGTTGGGAGAAAACTGATTCTAGCTTAAGTTCAAAACTGATGTCGAAAGCGCCGACATTGGTTTCATGCCTTGAAATGATCGCATTTTGAGGAAGCAACCGGTGTAAATGTCACAAATGTTCTCTTAGATGCACCGCAACGTGCCAATGCAGAACCAGTACTGGCATTTATTTAACTTGTTTAAACAAGTAGAAAGATATTTTTTTTCAATTTCAAAGCAATTGATTATATTCATGTCTTTCAATATACGTATTCTTGATAATCCATGCCAACACTGCAAAAAATATAGGTTCTCTTTAGAACCAAAACTGGTTCTAATCTTGTCACTGAGATGGAACCAGTTCTGTTTAAACAGTATTTATTTCAAATCAAATAAATTTACCAAGATTAGCATTCAATTTTAACAGAATATTACACGAACTGAAGTAGATTCAGCAGCAAACTTGGAGATTATTCAACGCAGTCGCCAAACATTTTGAAACAAAGGAGATATGAACAGTTGGCATGTCGAACCAGTTTTGGTTCTGTATAGAACCAAAACTGGTTCGATATGCCAACTGTTCATATCTCCTTTGCTCAATAATGATTTGAGACAACCTCGTATAAGCTCTAAATTTACGACTGAAACCCCCTCAATTTATGTTTAATTCTGTTAATATTTAATGTTAATCTTTATAAATTTATTTGATTTGAAATAAATACTGTTTAAACAGAACTGGTTCCATCTCAGGGACAAGATTAGAACCAGTTTTGGATCTAAAGCGAACCTATATTTTTTGCAGTGTATATAAGTGCAGGCTAATACTTCGTTGCACACACTACACCCCTTCCCCGTTAACAAGTATGCACACACCCTTGATATCATTGTGAAAGGCTATTGAAACGATAATGGCATCGCATAAATATCAAGGCGCACATCTATGAGGTTGTGGGGCAGGGAAAATAGTCAATTTTTCGAGTCGTTAGTACAAATCACACGGGTTGCCGGGAAAGTATTTCATGTCCGATTGGGATCAATTTCACCTCATTTTCCATCCAATTTGCACATTTTATTTTGCAGCTGGTATTTGTTAATACTCGCTGATATCCCACAAGTTTGATAGAACCTCTCTGGATGCTTTGGGCTAATTTCACGTGGCACGAAATCTCCAAAACTGTAGAGTTTCGAAAATAGTGATACGGGGTGATCTTGACCGTTACATGTCTGTCTCGTGGGATCACAGCTCGTCATTACAGTTGAAACTAGAAGTCCTGTCATGAAATGCG
Source organism: Pictodentalium vernedei (assembly GCA_031216915.1). NCBI lineage: Eukaryota > Metazoa > Mollusca > Scaphopoda > Dentaliida > Dentaliidae > Pictodentalium > Pictodentalium vernedei. The sequence continues at coordinate 402,089,358 of CM062291.1, forward strand.
CACAAATAGCACGTCGATCTGCGCGTTAATCTACGCGTCGTGACCATAGTAAGGCTATCAAATTCTGTACATATGGCCTGTGCACAAGCAATGTTTCAGCCAATGGACTTCCGTGTAACCCTGAGGTCCATTAGCAGAAACATTGCCCGTGTTTGCTACGAGTAACCTGGTGAACCTGCCGTGCTTTGGATGTCATTCGATAGGCCAATTGCGCGCCATTCCTACGCGCAATTAAGCCTAGATAAGCGCACAGTTCGTGACAGGACTTCTAGTTTTAACTGTAAGACTTCCTGTCTTCCCAGAATAAAACAAGTACCGAGTATAAATCGAAATAGTTGAGTGGGTGGGTGGTAAACTATCCCAGAATTATTCTGATGTGGCGAACTCTTGATTTCGAGGAGAAATTGGTTACCATTTTGTTTCGTCACTTACAAGTTCAAGGATACCGGAAATCGACTAAAACCGCGGCTAATATTGTTCAGCATACCCGAATTATGCTAAAATGCATGGTTGCCTGCTTTTCCAAACATATGCCATTAGAAGTCAAAATTTCGGAAATCGTGACTTGTCTAAAACCAGTGTACCGTTGTAGAATTCCAACCTAAAATATTGGGTAGGTTAATACACTTGGATAATATCTTAGGTGGGCTAATATAAACTTTGGTAACTGCCTTAAATATCAGGTTTGTTAATAATATCCTATTAGAACACAGCGCACTTGTTGCGTGGTCCTGGACATGATGTAATAGAATTGAGTTAACGGGGTTGTTTGCTTTCTTTTCTTGCTAAAAAGTCGTCCAGGCTAGCTATATTTATTGAAGCAGAAAATCAATATTGTGTGACTCTCAGTTGGACCACTGAATCGGTAAGATGAATTTCGATTATTTCTTTTAAATTAAAAGAACCTATTTCTTTTGTGACCTCCTTGGGCATGGAGTCTTTGATTACTACGAAATCCTTTTTGTTCGTGGGAGTCCACTATTCGTTGATTTTCGTGGTTAGATAAGGCACGAAATTAAGATCCCACAGAAATCGTTTCTCCAATAACCATTGATAAACCATGCGCAGTTATTGAAGTTAATTCAACGAAGTCAAGTTGTATCGTCGATAGCTTATTTAGTGTTTGGATTCTTGATATATTGTCGGCAATAAACATTGATAATATAAAGGACATCGAAATAATATAGAGGATCTCAAACGAGTGATGATTGGAAATAAGATTTTTTGAAACGAGTTTGATGAATTTGATTCACAACGAGCCTTTAGGCGAGTTGTGAATCGAATTCATCAAACGAGTTTAAAAAATTCTTATATCCAAACATCACGAGTTAAAGATTCTGTATATCACATGAATTTTCGAATGTTTTTTCCACTTTTTATTTAATTCATTGTCGCTAAATTCTCCCAAAACAACCGACAATCAGTTCGTTGGCTCAAACGCTTCACACCATGACGTCATGAATGCAATTTACTTACACCCGCTGTCGTAATTGACGTCGTGTGAACTGCGCACAAGAATACAATGCTGCTGCTATGGGACCACGCGCCGATTAGACACTAGTTGATAATCAGGAAATAAGATATGGGTGTTACGTCGCAATTAACGACGTTTCATGTGATTTAAATAAATTATGCATGATACAAGTTTAACCCTTTACCTAACGTGAAAAGCAGACGACACTTGCAAAAAAAAAATTCTTGAATAACTATTTTTTTTTCATTTTTTGTCTCACAAACATAGGTTATGACCCCTCGTTGAAACGAGCTCGACGAGCTCGTTCCAACGAGGGGTCATAACCTATGTTTTTGAGACAAAAAATAAAAATATTTTGAAAATTAATTGGCGATTTTTGAGAATAGCGCTGGCCGGTTTTTGCCGTTACGTTGGGTAAAGGGTTAATTCGCTGAAACAATAATGTGGTAAACCAAATAACATTGCATATACGCAGATTTTTAACCAAGACTTCAGTGATATATTTGAAGTGTCTGATAGTGTATGAATGAACTGCTTTCGCGCGCCGCAAGCGCGCAGGAACGGTGTGGGACAAACCCCTTTCTACCCCCGTCTGATAGTGTATATCCCCAGAATTAGTATATATACGGCTGGCATAATAATGCATTGAGTAAACATATTTTAGGGTTAAGTAAGGTAAGATGAATTCATCATACATTCATTGCATAAATCTACGCATGCCCATTCAACGGCTTCCCGTTGCTGTATATGCAGCGGAGAATTAAACTATTGATACGCTCACTAATTGGACCTACGTATATACAATACCCACATTTATACCATGATGACCTATTCTACAATATATGAAAGACCTATGACATAAATTTTAGCTTTACACACCAACCGTGGTCAACACGCCAGCAATGGGATTTCAGTAGTTAAAATTTACATCAACAGTGGAACTACATCCAAGTTGACCTTTGGTGACGTCGACCTGAATGCAACGTGTCCACATTTATCGCACGTTGCCTCGCGAAGAATGAAGTGAAAGTGGCAATTATTTATTACGTTTTTAAATGAGTTTACCCGACAAGACACCAAAAGTTAACAAACATGCATTGTCTCATGTTAATAAAGCATCCACAACTCGAAATGGTATGCTATGCTCTTAAAATGAAAAAGGCCTCGTTTCATTTTCCATTTCGTTTCGGCGATAAAATTGACAGCGGAAGTACCGCCCACCGATGCTCGTGTAAACAAAAACAGATTCGCACGTATGTACGTCTGCTGCTTAGTAAAATCGAGTAAAAATAATAGCGACTCTTAATAATCTGACGATCATGGTATAAATAAAATATACCCAAAGTAGTTTGGTGTACCAAATGTCCACCACTCGTGGTGAAGTGGTGTTAACCGCGCGCAAAGGCTCGCGGTTAACACCACTTCCCCACTCGCGGTGACCATTTGGTACACCAAGCTACTATGGGTATATTCTATACTCGCCCAAAAAAGAAAGTGTGCATTGCAGAAATTGATCAAACTCCACAAAAATAATTTCGTAGGTGTAAAGAGTGTTAACCTGTTCATGAAAAAGTTATATTGAACTCAAAAAACAGCTTTCCCCGTTAAAATTGCATTAACGTTAAATGACGTGCTGCACGTTTGTGAAAAGGCATGTTTTGCACGTGGAGAGTCTGAAAATTCATGCAGCAGTGTGAATCTTTGGGTATTTAAACACTAAAGTAAGGCCTTCCTATCGTTCACATTCAAACTTGCGCTGCTATTAAAACGACTCCACATTAGCATGCCAAGATTGACAATGAATCAACGTCTCCTTGCCCTGGGTATGATTAGAGCTGGCAGAACACACAGAGAGGCTGCCCAGCATTTGAACTGCCACCGTAACACTGTAGACAGGCTAGTCCATCGACATGCACAACATGATGACGTTCGAGACCGACCCCGCTCCGGGAGACTCCGAGTTACCACCCCTGCACGAGATCGGTATATCCGTGTCGTCCATCTCCGGAACCGGCAACAAACGGCAACGATGACAGCCAGGAACATCCCTAACCTGAGACGAATACATCCTCAAACAGTAATCAACCGACTCAGAGAATACGGCTTACGTCCTCGAAGACCTGCAATTCGTCCGATTTTGACGTTACGTCATCATCGTGCTCGACTGCAGTGGTGTAGACAACATCTCAGGCATCCCTTACACTGGTGGCGACGTGTTTTATTCACAGATGAATGTCGTTTCCATCTTTCATCATCAGATGGCCGCCAGAGAATGTACAGACGTCGAAACGAACGCTACGCAGATCCATGTGTCGTGGAGCGAAACCGTTATGGGGGAGGGTCTCTCATTGTCTGGGGTGGCATCACTGCCCGTAACAGAACTGAGCTGGTCATTATTGATGGCAATCTCAATGCAACCAGATATCGTGATGAAGTGCTTACACCTGTTGTCCCATTTCCGCAACGTCACGGCCCCCGCGTCATTCTACAGCAGGACAACGCCCGACCCCACGCAGCTCGTGTTGTTCAACAGTATCTGCAGCAACAACAAGTGGATGTTCTTCCCTGGCCCGCAAATTCGCCCGATATCTCACCCATTGAGCATGTATGGGACGAAATGAAACGTCAGCTACGCCGGCTTCCCCATGCACTGTCAACGCTTGTGGAGCTCCAAAGACAGCTTATCAGAATATGGAACAACATCCCACAACACTTCCATGCTAATTTGTTCGCTTCCATGAGGCGTAGATGCACAGCAGTAGTCGATGCAGACGGAGGTCATACCAGATATTGAGTGTGTGACTTTTGTGTTTGACCCTTAGTGTCTTTGACTCTCCATGGCACCAAGAGTATTCGTCGTAGCGTAATGAAATTTCTCGTGTTGATCACAAATTGATTCATCTGTGATTGAATAAAATTTCCATGAATGAAAATGATATATATCTTTTTTTAGTGTTATTTTTTAGCATGCACACTTTCTTTTTTGGGAGAGTATATATATGCATGGCAGACATTGAATTATAAAGTGATGACAGCTTGCATTTGGCGTCGCCTTACGTATACGTTGTGATTATTTGTAAAACATCAGATCAGATCAGATATATTTTATTCAACAGTATACATAAACACAACACAATTTACATATAATGCACATATTTACAACATATATGTTTGCAATATACTTGTCAGATAGCATAAAATTCCTTTTCTTTGTAAAGATGTCTGTATACCGACAGGGGACGGCTTAACTAGATTTGCTGTCTTCCTGCCTTCCTCTAGTAAGAAAGAAGATAAGAAACAGAGATGCCGATAGAGAAGAAAAAGGAAACAAAGAAGAGAAAAAAGATGTTGGAAAGAGTAGAATTTGACGGAATGTTCATATTGTTAGTGCAACATCATGAATTCATTTAACCCTTTAACTAACACGAAAAGCAGACGACACTTGCAAACACCATTTTTCGAATAATTAACTTTTTTTTAATTTTTTGTTTCAAAAACATAGGTTATGACCCCTCATGGGAACAAGCTCGACGAGCTCGTTGCAAAGAGGAGTCATACCCTATGTTTTTGAGACAAAAAAATGAAAAAAATAATGAAAATTAATTGGCGATTTTTGTGAATAGTGCTGGCTGTTTGACCTTTACGTTAGATAAAGGGTTAATCGTCCTGAAAATAGATCATCTTCTACCTGAGCGGATGGTGTGTGATGTGGTCGAGGCCTGGTTCAACTGGGCTATCCCGATTCGAACCTCACCGTTGCATTCCTCAACTTCAAGTGCCAAAGTGAGAGTGTAAAAATAGATAAGCCAATAATATACGGAATGCAAGGGTGAAGGACGAAACCGGTGGCCAGCGGGGACGAGAATACCAAACAATTTGCGGTGAAAAAAAGAATAACCTACATAGGGGAAGCTTATCAATACACCTATAACTGAATCAATAGGTGCACATCGAAACAGATCAAAGCACAGGGAGACACACCTGGGAATGAGTTAGAAATGAATAGCATTCTGAATAGCACAATCCGGGCAGTATGGATTTGAACAGGAGATATTACTAGTGTACGAAGAGAGAAACTTTGCAATTAATTTTTTCTTGAACTCTTTCCTGTTTCCCACTGTCCTAATGTCCATCTCCAATTCGTTCCTCAGCTCGGGGAATGCAAAGACAGATAGATTTTCTAAGGTTTCTGGTTCTATGTTACATTTAGGAGCGCGGTATAATAATTTGTTTATGATGCCTGTCATGACTAAAGGCTAAGCGCCTTTTGTTTCAACGACAAATATTGTGTCATTGAGTCAGAGGGCTCTTGGGATTTTTTAGTGTGGGCTCTCAGCCTTGTCTAACTTGAAGGGTGCGGTGTAATTTGTAACATACTAAAAATATTTTGCCCGTGTGATTTAATTAACTACCCCATTATATTATATTAAGTAAATTTATATTACTTTCTGAATGTTTCTTTTTGTATAATCATTTATTTTTTATTTATTTATTTTTTTTGGGGGGGGGGGAGGGGGGGGGGGGTAACTTACCTATACGGAGAACGTCCCAAAACCCCAATCTGAAAACCCTGACCGTCCCTATCTCTTTTACCCTGTGGGATTATTGTTGATTTTGAGTAGAGACGGAGGGGGGGGGGGGGGGGGGGTAATTTACCTATGCGGAGAACGTCCCAAAACCCTAATCTTAAAACCCTGACCGTCCCTCTTTCTTTTACCCCGTGTGATTATTGATTATTTTGAGTAGAGACGAACGTCGCAGTTTTTGGCGTCGCCGACGGGATCCCCCCAAACCTGAACACAGCAGATGTGCTGGTAAGGTGAGTTGAAGGATCAGTTAGAAAAAACTGAGAGAACAGCACCAGGAGATTATGCAGGAGTTTGAAGATCAAGTAGGATAGAGAGTAATTTTGGTCAACAGACCGGGCCGCAGGGTCGACGTGGTTGCCAGGGTCGAGGTGGACAATCTCAGAGAAGGGCTAGAGGAAGGTTTGACCGGAGAGGTGGTTGGTGGTCAAATGGTGATTCACATTTAAAAGAGCAGGGACTGGGGTTGGGGTCATACCTCACTCCGAATTTGATAGAACCTCCTTGAGAAATGAGGCTGGCTATGTTTATTTCATCCTTAGATTGTGTGGAAGAGAGATTGATTTTTTTTAAACACTCGTTTGTCCATTAGTAAAGTGAATACTAAGTTTGTGGAAGAGATGCTCGATACAGAAGTTTCTGGGTTGGAATTTCTTCCCCATTATGTTCTTAGGACTAATGGTCAATCTGTGAATGTGGCTGGAGATATTATAAGTTAGTTCCGCCAACATGTGTGGTATATGGAGATTTAATACCTAGATGTCGGCTTTTAAACACCGAGCCGCAGGCGAGGTGTTTAAATGAGACATCCAGGTATTAAATCTCCATATACCATACATGTTGGCGTGGGTAACGTTTTTGTCCCGTATGAAACACAATACAACTTAGTGGAAATAACCTTATGGACGCATTTCTCAGCTCCACAATTATTTAGACCAAATTCGTGATAATAATTTTGTTTTTATAATCGCTGAAGACAACATATAGAGTTACATCCCTTGGGTCGAGGAAAGGAGTAAACAGTATTTTGTTGACATATCGTCCCCTGAGTTCCCATGTGTTCTATGTGCCTACTGGCACATAGAACACATTGGTACTCAGGGGACGAATTATTTGCTCTTATTTTATTTTTATGATTGTATTGTCGGAAATCTGATATTTGTGACTATTTTCGGGTTTTTTGGTTGGAGTTTTATAATGAGGCGAGCGGAAGCGAAAAGGTTTCACTGAAACAACATACTCCCGATGGTTCGTGTGCGCTTATACCCAGGATGTTGCACGCTCTCATATAGCTTGGATGTTGGGTGCACCCTTTGCCATGGCTATTTGTCCAAGACATTCCGTCCAATCAAAAGACAGAATTTATCGGGATATAGGGACAAAACTGTATTAGCTGTGGTCGGTAGATCTAAACTGGAACATACATTTTACGTGGCAGCGTTGCCGTTTGAGGGCTCTTTTTGGTATGGATTTGATGCAAAAGTTAGATATGGAGATGTATTTGAGACAATGTAAAACTAAAATGGCGAGAGTGGAGCTTCCCCTAAAGTTCTGTCTGTTGGGCGGTCAGAATAAAGTGATGTTAATAAAAGATATAAACCTGCCTCCTTTTTCAAAAATGATTGCTGATGGGCAGGTAGGGAGCACTTCTGCTTTGGAAGGAATATGTGAAGCAGATTTAGGTCTCATAAGGAAACATAGTGAGGCAATACTGTGGTGGTGTTACATTGGAAAAATGTGAGAGTGGAATTCTACCATTACGATTAGTGTTAACGTTACAGGCGTGCCCCAGCATTTAAAAAATGTTGAGGTTGTTGCCGTGATACAGCCAGGTGATGTGTTTGAGGGACCCGGATTGGAGGGTCTCTTTGAACAGAGTGATAAGTACTCTTTGCATTAAATGCTTGATAATAATGTTTAAGCCATGACCAGGTAAGACAGACAGAGCAGCTGCTAGAAAGAAATAATGAGGCATTTATCAGGCCTGGCATTCTTTAGGAGTGCAGGAGTGCTGCACGCCTACTGCACGCCTACTGTGCGCCTAGATAAAATTGAGGAGGGCAATTTTTTGCACCCCTTGATTTTCTGGAATGCCAGACCTGTTTGGACTGCCTTTAAAATCTAAATGCCATTTCCTCTCCTGAGTTCCAATGTGTTCTCTGTGCTACTGGCACAGAGAACATATTGGAACTCAGGGGACGATTTGTCAATGTTGCATTGATTCGCAATAATTCATGACCCATTCTGTGTCGCATGTCGATAGATTTTGAGTGTAGAAGACAGTCAGATAAGAATTCAATGCAACATGTTGAATAGTGAGAAGATGTATGTGCCAATATTTCCATGTAGTGCACTTTTTCAGTCACAATATTAATACCTTGAAGTGAATATAACCAAAATAGCACACAAGTTTTTGCATTGAAAATTTCAAATGCAATTGCTCTCCCAAGCAATCTGAGGAGGGCAACTGTTATGCACTCCTTGATTTTCTAGAAATCCAGGCCTCATTTATACAGTATGATGGTGATTTTGGGCGAACTGATATTCAGAAACATAAAATTGATACACACCCGCCCATTAAGCAAAGAGCATATCGGCTTCCTGTCCATAAACATCAGGAAATCGACGGGCAAAATTTCGGAAATGTTGAACAAGGGAGTGATAGAGCCATCTGAGAGTCCTTGGGCAGCACCCATTGTGTTGGTTAAAGGTAAAAATGGCAGTCTACGTTTTTGCATAAACTACCGGAAGCTTAATGCAGTCACCCGGAAAGATGCATACACTTTACCGCGTATTGATGACAGCCTGGAAGGAATGCCAGGGGCTGACTCTGGTTTTCTACGCTAGAATTGGCTTCAGAGTACTGGAAGATGTATATGGCTCCATCAGCTCCAGACAAAATAGCCTTTAGTACAGGCGAGGGGCTGTATGAGTTAACGGTACTCCAGTTTGGGCTCTGTGGGGCTCCAAATTCGTTAGAGAGGTTCATGGAGCTTGTTTTAAATGGCCTCCATTGGAAGACATGTCCAATTTGTTTAGACGATATCATAATTTAGGCCCGAACCTTTCAAGAACATATAGAAAGGCTGCAAGAGGATTTTGAAAGAATCCGTAATGCAGGGTTAAAGTTAAAACTCTCTCTAAGTGTGCAACTTTGAGGCGCCAGGTGTCTTATCTGGGTCATATCGTGTCCTCTGCGGGGATACGGGCTGACCCGGAGAAGATAGCCCGGATTGAAGCCTGACCGACACCAAAATGTGTTAAAGAAGCCGTTCAGTGAGATTTTATTTTTATTACTTTCCAAAGTGTGATTTACTGGGATTTCCGGGTTTGATTATAAACGATAACTTCACAAGTGAATTGTGCAATCAACAATTGGGTCATGTATCCGTGCGCGCAAACGAAGACGCTTTGCCGTGGGTGTAATAGGGACTTCATTGTTTTTTGGTTTTTTTTTAACCCTTTACCTATCATGAAAAGCAGACGACACTTGCAAAAGCAATTCTTGAATAACTATTATTTTCATTTTTTGTCTCAAAAACATAGGTTATGACCCCTCATTGGAACGAGCTCGACGAGGGGTCATAACCAATATTTTACAGACAAAAATGAAAAAATAATGAAAATTAATTGGCGATTTCTGAGAATAGCGCTGGAAGGTTTTGGTCGTTACGTTAGGTAAAGGGTTAAATAATATAATTATCGTTAATAATGAAAAGTAATAAACAGAGCAATCGCTTGACTGGACTGGTTACTAGAAATAATTCATTCGAGGCGAGGGACTATATTGTCCCTCACCTCTCATGAATTATTTCACATAACCAGTCCAGTCAAGCGATTACTCGTTATATATTTTTTCTCGGAATGTGGAGTTCATGTCATCCAGGGCTGGAGTGCTGAGGAATATGCAAACGCAGACTGGACTGAATTAGTATGGTAGTGTTACATTGAATTTTTTATGACCGTAGAAATATGATTTTGTTCACGGTGTCTGACATGGACAATTGGTAAGAGCTTTTTGCTTCAACGACATGTATTGTGTCTTTGAGTCAGAGGGCCCTTGAGATTTTCTAGTGCAGGCGCTCAGGCTTGACCGACTTTAAACATAAACTTAGATTTAGGAGTGCGTTATAATAATTTTTTTATGATGTCTGCCATGGGCAAATGCTCAGCGCATATATTTTGTCGTTGAGACAGAGGGCTCTTGGGATTTTCTCGTGCGGGCGCTCAGCTGTGTCTGGCTTCATGGTTGTGGTAGAATTTGTAACATTCTAAAAATATTTTGCCCGTGTGATTTAATGGAACTTTCTTTCTCTCTCTCTCTCTCTCGCTCACTCTCTCTTGCTGTAATCATTTTAACTATTCCTGTAAAAAGTTGGGGTGGGGCACGGTTCCACTGCCCTCACCCCTTGGTTCTTTGCAGTTAAAATCGGAAAATTTTCCAGGACACCTCATCGAATTTGGACCTACAAAGTCACGAATTTCCGTCACAGACCATACCCCTCCCCCCCCCCCCCCCATCTTCACGCTCTCCCTCCTCGCACCAATATTTGATACTATGAGGTAGAGATCATCGAAAGATTTTAACCCGCGTCCAGAAATGTTTCTACCTGGCCTCGTGTATAAACCTATATAAGGCAATATCAAATTTTGTTCATATAATAAAATGGGCTAATCGTGGTTCTAACTCTGGCAGCCCATGAGTTCTAGCAATGAAAGCCAGGGAGGGGGTGGGGGGGGGGGGGGGGTAATCCATTAGCATTCTCAAGTCTTTTTGATGGTGTTAATAGCGGAAATCTTGCACAAATGCCTGTCCCTGGTGTCTTTGTCCCATGTTTATCATCTCGTGGCGGCAATTATTGGGCGACTCATAGAGTGTGTCCTATGTGTGAATGATAACGATCTATCACCCTGAATTGCAGTGGAAAAAAAACTGTCTACTTTGATCCCAACGAAAAAACATTGCCTCCTTGTCCCCGAACCTCAACTCGAAGTAATTCTTGTTACAATTTCAAACTATTATAGAATAGTGAACTGTCCCCATTGATCAGACACTTAATTACATCTTGTTTTCAAAGCTGTTGATTGCACGAAATTTTGAAAGGGGGCATAAAACTGATTGTAGTAACTGAAATGCCAACACATTTATGATAGAATTATCAGGTTATTATTGTTTGGTATTATTCTGGGAACTGAATATGTCCTAAACAAATGCTCAAGCTTAGAACTTTGAACAATTCACACTGTCCTAACATTAAATCAGATCTTATGCTGGAATGATCAGTTTTCGATGTTTCATAATTTTGTTACTGTGAATGATGGAATTAACTCAGGATAACGATTTTACACAATGCGTTTTTCTGGAAGTGCATTTCGATGATTTTTTTTTATCACGATAAGTAAACGTACTATAGAAATCTCGTACCGATTGACATCATGCATACTTATGAAGCTCGATATTGCGCACACTGTAGTTGTAAATAGTAACAGTTAGAATTTTTGCCGATTTGAAACCGAGTTGGAATTTTGGGAAGTAAAGGAGACATCAGCATTACCAAAAAAGCTCTAAAATCCAGTGATTGAATTTCCAACTACTCATTACTTGCCCTCCCAATTTCCAATTTCCAATTATAGGAACTTTTGACCAGGAATGGGGGGCCCCTTCCGAGCCCCCCCCCCGTGTCCTCCTCCACCCCCACCCCCACCCACCCCTGTCGCCACGTCCCTGTGAGTGAGTACACCTTCTAGCGTATTTGGGAACGTAATTAATCTAACGCCATTTACGTCATCTTGAAAGAAAAACATAATAATTTAATCATTTGCCCCGCCTCTGCGTTTGATTGGTCGAAAGCATAACGCGTGAGAGTCGTCAAAATCGTATAAACCAAATCACGAGATGACCTGGAATTTCTAAACGTTCGCACATCCGATCCAACTTTGAAGATTCTGGAAGCCCCGCCCACTCAATCCAATTGTCATCGTGAGGGCGTGACGGCATACTGATAGATGAATAACAAGCTTGTAAACAAAGACCCATGTTCGATTTTTATCGCCTCCTGTCAGCGAGAATATAATGATAATTTCTCGGGAACAATTGAATTTAATAAAATATACCGAAGTGGGAGGCGAATAAAAGATCATACATCCAAACATGATTTTGGGGAACTTAAAAAAACATGTTTTTAATGATATTGTTACGTAACTTGCTAAATATCTGTCGTCTGCGATCGAAAATCAAAACAACAAACAATTTGACAATGATTGACGTGACCTGTTTGTGGCACACTTTCCTGATTTTGACTGCTGTCTTTTGCGAAAATTAAAATGGTTTCGTTCACGTACACATAGTTTTTATATTTTAATATTACAACCGGATTAAATTATAAGAAAAAATGCCGCTCAGGATCACAGATCCAATGTCGAGTTGTGACCTTGACCTTTGACCAGGCGAGTCCAAGGTCAATAGGGTTCTTCCTCGCACCAAGGCCAACACACCTATGAAGTTTCATGACTCTAGGTTGAACCACTATCAAGTTCTCATCCGGAAACCAATTGTTGCGATATACTATGTTCAAGGTCACTGTGACCTTAACCTTTGACCTGGTGAGTCCAACATCAATAGGGTTCTTCCTCGCACCAAGGCCAACACGCCTGTAAAGTTTCATGGCTCTAGGTTGAACCACTAACAAGTTATCATCCGGAAACCAATTGTTGCGATATACTATGTTAAAGGTCACTGTGACCTTGACCTTTGACCTGGTGAGTCCAAGATCAATAGGGTTCTTCCTCGCACCAAGGCCAACATACCTATGAAGTTTCATGACTCTAGGTTGAACCACTATCAAGTTATCATCCGGAAACCAATTGTTGCGATATACTATGTTCAAGGTCACTGTGACCTTGACCTTTGACCTGGTGAGTCCAAGATCAATAGGGTTCTTCCTCGCACCAAGGCCAACACACCTATGAAGTTTCATGACTCTAGGTTGAACCACTATCAAGTTATCATCCGGAAACCAATTGTTGAGATATACTATGTTAAAGGTCACTGTGACCTTGACCTTTGACGTAGCGAGTCCAAAATCAATAGGGTTCTTCCCCTCACCAAGGCCAATCTACTTATGAAGTTTCATGAATGTGAGTTGAACCATTATCAAGTTATCATCCGGAAACCAATTGTTTAAGATTTACTATGTTCAAGGTCACTGTGACCTTGACCTTCTACGTAGCATGTCCAAAATCAATAGGGTTCTTCCTCCCACCAAGACCAACCTATGTATGAAGTTTAATGAATGTGAGTTGAACCACTATCAAGTTATCATCCGGAAACCAATTGTTTACGCCCGCCCGCCCGCCCGCCCGCCCGCCCGCCCGCCCGCCCGCCATTCACCAAACTATAAGTCGAGTTTGACTTCGTCACAACTCGACTAATAACTGTTGTTTTCCTTCGGTTTATGCGATATAAATCGAAAATTTTCAGCACAAGCTTTATCTTAACTCGCGAGTAATGATTAAGCTTGTGCAGAAAATTTTCGGTTTATATCGCAAAAACCGAAGGAAAACAACAGTTATTTCTTAAATGTACCTATATTGGTTTTTGAAGCTTCAGCTGTGTACTGCCTATATTCGCGTACGGTTTGCGCCGTGGGAGCGACATATTTAAAACAATGTACATTGATTAAAAGTACATACCTCATGTAACGGTGTTCTCCTGTAACGATTGACAGTCATCAGATCACAAAAGAAAGTTACAGGAAATACCAGTTCTTGTTACATTATATAAATGTTCTTGACAAATATTGTTCGTCTGTCCATAAATATTTTCTAAGGTTGATGTCTGGCTGTGAAGTGGGATTTTCTCGCACAGAAATTGTGTGTGTGTGGAGGGGGGGGGGGGGGGGGGGGTTAAGGTTAAAAATTCGCACTGGCATAGGAATTTTCAAATTGTATTCATTTACTGAACCCTGATGGGTTTCAAATATAATAAAAAATACACACAATTGATTTAAACTAAGTGATGAGCTTAGGAACTGGTTAAACTGAGTGGCAATAATTGATATTATTCATTGATGGGCTCTAATTTAGTCCTTACAAGGATGTTACGCAAGCTTTTGTTTTATTTATAGGCGATGACAGGTCGAAGATTCAAAGGTTCATTTAATTTAGAGTTGGTTAAATTAAATTCATCTTTTAATATTTTTGCTATTTCGATATTCATTCTGTTGTGTTTTAAAGTGAAAGGATTAATGGACCTCCTTTCGCATTCTCCCTCTGATATGTTCACACCAAATGGCCAGAGGGTTTGAAGCGTATTGATCCAAAACGCTTCACGTTTTTTTTTCTAACTTCATCCGTTTCTCCTAATGTGTCTTTAACTGGTGGTTGTTCATCGGGATGAATTTCGAAATCCACCAAAGATTGGTCAGGAAGGTTAAAATATTGTGCTACTGGGGCATCAGCATTATGTTTTATATCCTGTGTGTGTCTAGTAGCACGTTCTCGGAAAGGATTTTGACTCTGACCAACATACTGCTTTCGACAGCGTTTACAAGTGGTAAGGAAAATAATATTCGGTGAATCACAATGGAGGGAATTACAGATACGATCACGATTTTTCGTTTGTTCGGGGGAAATTTCCCTTTTCTGATTAGGCATAAAAGTATGCAATCTACTGCGTCATTAGAATTCTGCAACGGTCTGTTGTGTTCAATTTTCAGTGGTTCAAAATCAGTAATTTTTGCTGGACTTTCGAGCTTTTTCAGAGTTTGAGATTTTAGGCTACGAAAAAAGCACAGGGAATACCCCCTCGATCTGAGGGCGCCAAATAGAATAGAACAAGCCTTATTGAAATATACCTTATCACTTGAATTGCGATGGAAACGAATGAGCTGTGATTTGATGATACCGTTAAATGTATGTTGAAGATGAAATGATTTTGTATGTAACAATTGATGTTAATCAGTTGGTTTAAAATATACTTTATAATCCAAATTGCCGGCTGCCTGGAATTGCTTGCCTTTATACAGGGTCACATCGAGAAAATCAACAGAAATTAATTTCTCTGATAGTAGCTTTAATTTAATGTTTGGATCATGATTGTTCAAAATTTCTAAAAATCCTTCAAAATCTTCTTTTGAATGGTCCCATATAATAAAAATGTCATCTAAATATCTGAGATACATGTATACGAGAGGATGCTTTGCACATTTCCTTAAGGCATTGTCCTTCTATTCTGCTACATAAATGCTTGCAAAATTAGGACTGAATCCTTTTCCCATAGGACCACCCATTTTTTGTAAAGAGTATTCTCAATTTAATTGAAAGTCATTACCTTTTAAGCTCAGCTCCAAAAGACCCAGAATTTGTTCATCCGGGCGTTTTCAAATGCATTTTTAACCGATTTAACACATTTATCAATATCAATGTTCGTATACATACTGTCGATATCGAAAGTAGCCAGGGTTGCATTTTTCAATATTTTCAATTTAGAAATTTTTGACAGAGGTCCTGTGTATTTTTTAGATAGCTCGGATGACTATTTGCTATAGGTTTCAGATGATAATCAATTAGTTCCGAGATCGCATAGGATTCCGAGTTACAATCTGATACAATTGGCCTCTCAGGTGGAGTTCGCGATCTAAAAGAGACTTCTCTTGGGCTGTTAGGTCATTGGTGCCAGCCAGGTTAACCACATTAGTTCCTAATGCCACATCTATTAGGCGGTTGTTACCTCTGCCTTTACTTAGTTTAAAAACGGTCATGATTAGCCATTGTGCATAAGTATGTGACCTTAAATAAATAAATAAATAAATAAATAAATAAATAAATAAATAAATAAATAAATAAATACTTAGGTTAAATCTAGATGGTTCAACTAGTGATCGTACATAATATTGGCGGTTCTCGTGGTCCAATGTATTAAATCCTGAGCAACATCAAACTTCGCGTCATCAACTTTTGGTATCACGTTAACGCCCCTCACTTTCCGAATGCTCAAGGTTCTCCTCTCAGCCAAAGGGAGTTTTTTCGAAAAGTTTACCCCTTTACCTAACGTAACGGCCAAAACCGGCCAGCGCTATTCTCAAAAATCGCCTATTAATTTTCATTTTTCATTATTTTTTCATTTTTTGTCTCAAAAACGTAGGTTATGACCCCTCGTTGGAACGAGCTCGTCGAGCTCGTTCCAACGAGGGGTCATAACCTATGTTTTTGAGACAAAAAATGAAAAAAATTAGTTATTCAAGAATTATTTTTGCAAGTGTCGTCTGCTTTTCATGTTAGGTAAAGGGTTAATTCAGCGAAATAAATGTTTGCTTATCAAAACTTGATCCTGATATTGCTAAGCATATTCCGCAACTGCTTAGCTACGAGATCAGTATTATCAGTTCGAAAATTCACGCCAATATTTAATAATACTTTTTTGTGACTGGACTCGTCCCTGTGCCCCTGAAACATAGAGCGCAAACATGGCGCCGGGGTAACACTCCACGTGGATGTCCGGGCCGGGATCTTGATCAATGCGTCCTAAATTTGAACTACCAATCATAATGATGTTTTTACAAACATCGGGGAGGCGCCGGTTCTTTTTGCCAAAGTTAACTCCGCTCTTATGCCGAAACTAGGAGAATTTAGAATCTTTCTCTGAGTACGATATGCCTGGTTGAACCATGAGAAGGATGGAGTAGAAACAGAAGGAAAAGCAGAGGAAGTAGAAGTAGTTCTAGTGAGAGCACTAGGAGAACCGGAGAAAGAAGATTGGGGAGGAGGAGTAGGAAGACGAGGAACAAGACGAGGAGAGACAGCATTACTCAATTTGCGAGTATCTTCAGTCAGGAGAAGGCAGAATTAGAAGGAAAAGAAGAGGGAGGGGTACTTTGCCTTGATCTTTTCTTATTTTGCTTTTCGCGTTGGTGTTGAGGGACAACAGGGGTGAGAGTTTGTTTCCTCCCTCTTGTATTGTTCCTTACTTTTGAGCCATTCTAGAATAGTAGATGAATTGACTATAATATAAAATTAAAATACAGAAATGAGATAAATGAAAATGAAAACCTAGATAATACCTATTAACCCTTTACCCAACGCAGATGATATAAAAATTTATTATTTTACTTATTTTTTTAAATTCTTCAAAATATTTCAACAAAACCATATCATGTGACCCATAATTGGAACGAGCTCAATGAGCTCGTTCCAATGAGGGGGTCACACAATATGGTTTTGTTGAAATATTTTGAAAAATTAATTTTTTTCAACTGCTCAATTTGCATATTACGCGGGTGGGATGCGGGCGATTCGTTAGGTAAAGGGTTAAAGAAGATACCTGGATTGGTTGTAGTCTTCAACAAGGTTAGAGAATAATATATGGTTCTTCTCTTCTCCTCCCTCCTATCTGATATAATCATTATTCGTGCCTATATGTAAATACAACAAACCTAAATATGTCCCCACTGTAACAAGGCTGTCCATGCTGTCACATGCTACCCCTATAGAGTGATTTGTTAATCCCGATAATTTTCCCATAATTTTTGAGCATACAGTCTCTTTGATTTGTAAAAACCATCGGGATGCACGATTTAACAACCCATTAGTCGAGCACCACCATGGCAGCAACTGGTCTTAAAAATCTCTTGTGTAACGATATTTGTCTATCGTGTGACGCCTATGTAAAAAAATGTTAGAGGTGGGAAGTTTACCTTTTTTGGATATGAATCCTTCTATTGCTAATTGAGTGTTTTCGCATGTTAATTGTTTGGTCTGAACAAAAGTAATTATAGCTGTAGGTTAACCGAAACCGAACCGAGGTTTTTAGTTTTTTTTAAAAACCGAAACTGAAACCGTCGACATCCCGTAATCTAAGGTTTTCCGTTTTTTATTAAATACTCTCTTGCTGCAGAAATTCACAGAATGTAGCCATCCCAGAGTAGTGAGAGTACACAGACACTGCCAATGGCAGTGTCTGTGTGCTCTCACTACTATGGGAAGGCTACATTCTGTGAATTTCCGACATTTCAGTTTAGTTGTGTTTGTAGCTTTCCTCAAGTTGCGTGTAGGTGTCAGACCTCGAAAAATGGCCAAGCACAGTAAAAGTTCTGTATGTTTAGGTAATTATTATATTGGCCTTCCTGATTCTTCATGTATTATAGCTTATTTCGGGCATTCATTGAGTTTCACTCAATTTCACTGCCATCCAGTTATGACTCCGGACATAAGAATGAGTTTTATTGAATTTTATTTGGCCTCATGAACAAACCGAAAACCGAACCGAACCGAGGTTTTATTCCACCTAAAAAACCAAAACCGAAACCGAACAAGAAATTTAAAAACCAACAGCTCTAGTTTTAAATGTCTTATCACATCTATGTCATGCGCTATTCCGTGTCATGCGCTATTCCGTGGGGAGTGCAGCCTTCATTTCAGCTAAGATTTTTCGTGTCTGGTAATAAAAATGAAATATCCATAAACGCCTTGTAAATAAATCCGCATGCATCAGATGTTTATCAAATGAGACATCATTCCCAGAAGTAGCGCACCATATAGGAAAACTTAAGTGATTTTACCAAATTCGCACTGGTTTGTTCCGACAGTGGTCTGTTACAGCTGCACAATTTACACCAGGATGCTTATATTAAAAAAATATACCTAAGTGATCTGTTTTAAAACTACAAACTTCCAGTTTTTCAAAGAAATTTAAAAACCTACAGCTCTAAAAGTAATTGACTGTTTGAAATCCCTATCTTGATGCGTATAATTTTGTTTGCTGGAATTTATATTATTTCCGTTAAAAAAAAATTCTAAAAAAAATAATCAGGTGAAAATCAGTACTCTTAAGGAAAGATGGAATTGCCAAAAAATCGATACTTATCACGTTGTCCTTTGTACACTGCTACTAGTCCACACCAAACGTTGCTGCTATATCCACCTGAACACGGGGTGAAGATTTTAATTACCGTTACAGTGAATATACATTTCATCTGCATTACCGACACTGTCAGCCAGATAAAAATTCTCCTAACGATGACTGAGCCTGAATATTTATTTGTTATTACATTCAAGGTAGGCCCTCATAAAATAACAAACAAATGTCATGTTGTATGAAAAGATTTTTTTTTCAGTTTTCACCTCCCTGGAATATAGAATATGGACGAGATTTGATATCGCCTCATATATGCGTGCATAGCGGTATTAAAGCATTCAATATTGAACACTCGTTAAATAACAGATGATACCCGATCGCTCCTCTTCGTTATTTTATCATTATAATTGACTTGGTTATGCGACAAGTCACCGTAAATTCAGTCAACAGCCTGTGACATCAATATTCCACACTATATTATCTCTGACTGGCAGGGAGCAACCAAGGTTCAGTTTTTCTGAAAAAGACAAGGTGAGTGGTATTTCATACTATCCAAACTCACAAACACCGCAGAACAGAAAATCTATCGGAGTTTGATGATAAACAATCTAATATGCCGTGATAAACTGTAAAATACTATTCAAAAAAGTAGTGGATATTTGATAAAAGTGAGATATTTGTAGAAATATATTTATATTTTCATCAAAATGACAGTTAAGGCATTTCACTGTGACATCTGGTGAATGATTTCAGCAAAAGTTGGATGTCTGACAAGCACACATTCCACGCACTGTGCTGCAGAAGACATGGAAGTTCAGTCAAAGAAATTACCACATTCGGTCCAAGACCTCAATACCTTGTAAATCCTCCTCAGTTCGCGAGACAAGCGCTGGTCCGACATGGCAAAATCCTCACCAAAAGTCCAGTATCAGCTTGACTGAGTCAGTCCGTTCTTCCTGCAGTGCAGCGGCGAGTTCCTGGGCATTGGTAGGGGGGGGGGGGGGGGGGGGGCTTTGGCGTTGTCGTAGACCAAGCATATCCCAGACGTGCTCGATTGGTGAAAGGTCAGAAAATAGTGCTGATATTCTGCTCCTGGGGGAACTCTGTGGCGACACGGGCCCTGTGTGCTCTTGCATTGTCGTCTTGGAAAATGAATCCACGGCCGTGACGTCGCGCAAGGGACGCCACATGAGCTGCTAACATGTTGTCACGGTAGTACTGCCCTGTGACACGCCCTTGGATGGCATGTAATGCTGTTCTGCTTGTCATGGTTATGCCTCCCCACACCATAACCGATTTACCACCAAAACCAAATCGTGCAGCCTAGCGGTTACGTCATGGAATCGTTCGTTCCGCCGCCGCCACACTCTCTTTCGCATGTAGTGGAAGTCCAGAATGAACCTCGATTCATCGGAAAACATGACGTTGCTCCACCGACGATTGTCCCAGCGCTGTCGTGCTCCACAAACATTGCTGCGATGTGACTTCCAGTCAAACGTGGAGTTATTCGAAGACGTCGAGCGTACAAATTCCAGCTGTGCAGGCGATTTCGGATGGTCTGACCACTGACTTGCACATATGTCGTTCGGTGCAGCTGCGGTCCAATTTCTGAGGCATTTTGATGGCGGTTACGTAATGCTGTGGTTCGGATGAAACAATTCGATGACCTGTCCGACGTCTGCCATCGACATTGCCTGTCAGACGGGAGCATGACCACAACCTGCTAATCACCGATTGAGTAACGTTGAGAATGTGAGCCACTGCAGTCTGTCTGTTGCCAGCTTCCAACATGCCAATGGTAAGTAAACGTTCGTCACGTGTCAATCTTCGCATACCTCATTCTCAAGTTACGTTTCGACCAGAAACTATTGATGAGAAAGAAAAGACAGATTTGACCTCCGAAAAAGACCGTCCAGCAGAAAAGAGAATTTCAAAACGTATGCCACCAACAAGCGGCGCTCGTGCGAAAAACGTGAACGAAGTTTTCGTGGGCCGGTGACATTCATGATCCACTCCAACCTTGGCAACATATTGATGTGTCCAATCACGCTTATCCAATACCATTTTCCGAAAATAGCAACATCTGTTTGGATATCCCCTACTTTTTTTTAAATAGTGTGTTTTGGGTTTTCTAAAATAAGAACAAGAGATTTCTCAATTAGTAGAGGTTGCTTCAACAGAGTTTCATTGAGGGATGTTTTAATGGGGATGCCCACTCGGTACAAATTTTGAATTTCAGGGGGGGGGGGGGGGGGGGGTGCCCCCTCCCAACAATAATCACGTCCATCTGCAGAACTGCTTGAAACCAGGATCCAATACTATAACACCTTTACATATGTATTTACTAGAATTGTATTTTCTACCTATTAATATAACTGATTAAAATGAATCATTTGGATTTTAAAAGATATGGCAATTTGCCAACTGGCAAATTATCACATCTTGCCCAACAGACGCACAAGCTGCACAAGGCAGCACAGACATACTAACTTCACGAGACAGCAAAGACTTGGCTTTTGAATTAAGAAGGCCTAGAGCTTTATGTGCCAATTTCAGTGAGCCATTTTCATTAATTTCACTGAAAAAATGCCGACGTATCGATATTGTTTGTAGTTATCACAACAGATAATTCTGCGAGTAATTATGAAACAGCTAATCCTGTGCTTCTGTGTCATGTCAGGGAAGAGGAAAAAATACGTGACGTCAACTTTGACCTGCCTGTTTTTATTTGCAATGCATTTTGGGTCCGTATACCGAATTTGGTCAAGATCGGCCCAGTATTTAGCCCTTTGCTAAGGGGGCTCTTGTTGCTATGGAAGTCACGTGACATCAACATTGACCTGTCTGTTTTCATTTGTAATGCATTTTGGGTCCGTATACCGAATTTGGTCAAAATCGGCCCAGTAATTAGCCCGTTGCTAAGGGGAACTCTGGTTGCTAGGGAAGTCACGAGACGTCAACATTGGCCTGTCTGTTTTTATTTGCAATGCATTTCGGGTCCGTATACCGAATTTGGTCAAAAAAGGCTCCGTAGTTAGCCCGTTGCTAAGGAGGCGCTCTGGTTGCCACGGACGTCACGTGACGTCAACATTGATCTGTCTGTTTTCATTTGCAATGCATTTTGGGTCCGTATACCGAACTTGGTCAAAATCGGCCCAGTAGTTAGCCCGTTGCTAAGGGAGCGCTCTGATTGTTCGGGAAGTCACGAGACGTAAACTTTGATCTGTCTGTTTTCATTTGCAATGAATTTTGGGTCCGTATACCGAATTTGGTCAAAATCGGCGCAGTAGTTAGCCCGTTGCTAAGGAGGCGCTCTGGTTGCTAGAGAAGTCACGCGACGTCAACATTGATCTATCTGTTTTCATTTGCAATGCATTTTGGGTCCGTATACCGAATTTGGTCAAAATCGGCCCAGTAGTTAGCCCGTTGATAAGGGGCGATCTGGTTGCTAGGGAAGTCACGTGACGTCATCATTGATCTATCTGTTTTCATTTGCAATGCATTCTGGGTCCGTATACCGAATTTGGTCCAAATCGGCCCTGTAGTTAGCACGTTGCTAAGGGCGCGCTCTGGTTGCTAGGGAAGTCACGAGACGTCAACATTGATCTGTTTATTTTTATTTGCAATGCATTTTGGGTCCGTATACCGAATTTGGTCAAAATCGGCCCAGTAGTTAGCCCGTTGCTAAGGGGGCGCTCTGGTTGCTAGGGAAGTCACGTGACGACACCATTGACCTGTCTGTTTTCGTTTGCAATGCATGTTGGGTCCATGTATCAAATTTGGTCAAAATTGGCCCAGTAGTTTGTTTGCCCGTAGCTAGGGGCGTGCTTTACTTGCTATGGACGTCACGTGACATAATCATTGACCCATTAGTCCCCAGCCTCGCCCCCCCCCCCCTCCCACACACACACCCAATGTATTAAGGGTCCCTTGACCCAATGAGAGTGAAAACAATGATAGAGAGCCATCACTTGTTCTAGCGTCCGACTTTCCTTGAAAAAATGTAACCTAATTTGTCCCCGGTTCCTTTGGGAAAAATCCCTAAAAGTTTCTTCAATTGCGAATGTCAATTTCCGCCATGCGCAAACATGTCAGCTTCCTTTTGTACCACTTCCGTTGAAAAATTTTGAAGTTTATGCCTTTGAGATGAGCTTGGCTTTGAGTTCATACAAACGGTACATGCGTGTTGCCTAATAGCTTGCGAAGCAAGCGATCATGCGAATCGCTTGCACGTGACCCTACAGGTCGCTTTCGCTCGCTATAAATGAAATGTACCCAAAATAGCTTGGTGTACCAAATGTTCACTTCTTGTGGTGAAGTGGTGTTAACCCCTCGCCAAAGGCTCGCGGTTAACACTACTTCACCACTCGTGGTGAACATTTGGTACACCCAGCTACTGTGGGTATATTCTATATTTACACCAATTATACACACTTATTAAACGTCCTTTCTGTTCAGGCAGAGTGGTTGTAGCGTTCTAAAAGTGAAAATCCAATGTATTTCACGAGTTCGGCGCTGTTCTATCGTATTTGGTCCCTCAGGGTCGGAGGATAATACCTGTAGGGTGCGGTAGCGCACATCAGACAGTATATGATCATTTTGGTCATAATGCATCCGTCAAAGTGCATCCGTTAAATGCATCCATCAAAATGCACTCGTCAGAGCTTGAGATATATAAGGCTGAGCCACGAGTGTTCCCACTGCCTCTGACGAAGTGTACAAACCCACGAAACCGGTTAGGCTATATATTATACGGGATTTCCCGAAAACATGTTCCCTCGAACTCGTGTAATTGTATTGAACAGTCTATATTTACACCATCAAATATCACCAAACATCAAACGGAAGCCGAACACTAGTAATAACGATAACCTCTGGATTTAAAAAAGAAACTGAGGGTCACTTGTGGTCTAGATATATCAGGTGGGTCTGAGTTATGAACGAATCAGCAATGAGTAGGTTGGGATTCTTCAAAAAGTCTACCTGAAGGGTCCGTATGTAGAAGTGGTACACGTGACTTAAAACTTCATACTAACAAAAAATGAGATAATTTCAACCTTGCCTCACCAATAAAAAAAAATGAACCCAGCTGAGTCTCTCGTTGTCTTGTAGCCTGCGGGGTGAAAAGTAGCTGAAGCAGTCCTGTATTCTTAATGGCGGCGGCTATTTTTGTCAAGGTTGCATTGACGCACATCAGGAAAAAATACAATCTGTCAAAGTTTCTGATTGCTTATCAAGCATGATTCCATCTGCAACGCCCGAAATAATATTTTTAGCGTTCCACATCGCAATGAGAGTAGGAATAAATATATAATTACATGATTACTGCTGTATAGGTACATATGTTCGTCTTCTTTTGTAAGTGAAGTGCTAAAACCTGACCATTACCATATATACTGAGCAATTTTTTAGTATTATCGACTTCAATCCCAAACAAATTATTGTAAATTCATATTCGAGTCTAGCTGTATGAATTTGCATCATTTCACGTTCTTACTGTTGCCAGCGTCACGTCAGGACGTCACGATTCATACGTGAGGTGAAAGGAAAAGTTCACACATGCAGTCAATAGCGTGTATGTCCACCATCTGTCTCTTGGATGGCAAGACATCGATGCCGCATGGACCTGATAAGTCTCTGGATGTCACCCTGTTGTACTGCGTTCCACTCCTGTCTTAGATCATTACGTAAATCGCCTAAAGTCTGAAGATCATGAAGTCGTACCCGACGGTCCAGTTGATCCCAAAGATGCTCGATGGGTGACAAATCTGGCAAAAGTGGGAGCCAGGGAAGAAGTTCGATCCTCTGCTCCTCAAGAATGTCACGACAGATACGCGCCACGTGACATCGGGCATTGTCTTGCTGGAATAACTGCAATCCGCCGTTAGCAGTGAACAACGGGACATCAACAGCGTTAAGAATTTTGTCCCTATATCACTGTCCATTCAAATTACCATCGATGAAGATCAACTGCGTTCGATGGCGCAAGGAAATTCCTGCCCAAACCATTGCACTACACCCGCCGAAACGGTTACATTCCCGCACGCGAGTTTCAGAAACCCATTCTCCTCGTCGGCCATACACTTTTGCCCTACCATCAGCGCGCCGTAGA
Source organism: Pictodentalium vernedei (assembly GCA_031216915.1). NCBI lineage: Eukaryota > Metazoa > Mollusca > Scaphopoda > Dentaliida > Dentaliidae > Pictodentalium > Pictodentalium vernedei. The sequence goes on from CM062291.1 coordinate 402,114,383, forward strand.
CAAAATCGTGATTCATCACTAAAAAGAACTCTGCTCCAATACAGCTGAGTCCAGCGAACACGCTGACGCACCCATTCCATTCTGACGGTACGATGACGTTGGGTAAGGATTGGTCCGTGGTATGGACGCCTCCTTCGGATGCCGTGTTCAGCGAGTCTGTTGTGGACAGTTTGTGCACTGATTCTATTGTTAGTTCTACCGGTAGTAATTGTTGCTGTCCTCGTCGCCGGGAGGAAGCGATCTCGCAAGTGAGACGTCCTGTGTCGGTCTTGTGCAGGGGTCGTAACTCTTGGTCGACCTGAACGAGGTCGGTCGGCAGTAAATCCAGTGGTTCTAAACCTTCCAATAGGATGGTAAATAGTGGCCACAGTGACTCCGAACTCAGTAGCGAGCTCATCTGGAGGTATCCTAGCCTCATGCATACCAATGGCACGCAACCTCTGACTTTCGGTTAACCTTGGCATTTTTTAAAATGCCGGAAGACAAAAACTAGCGTGTTTTCTCAATAACCCATGCTCTCTAGCACAACATAACACAAAGAAAATCGTCAGTCATCCATTCAGTTTTACATTATCGGGTAGCACGTGCTATTTTGACATTCGTAGCAAAATTCTGTATGGTTGGGTAGACAACAACAACATGTCATTAAACTCTTTGCACGACTTCTTGTCCACAAACATGCAACATTAGAACTATTAAATTTCATCCTTTATGTTTTTTTCACATTGGTTTCTCTTGTACTGTCTCTTTTTGACTCAGTATACATACATACATCAAATACCCTTTATACATTCATTTCTTGAACAATTACACAATAAACCCATTTTGAAGGATACATTTCAGAGTGCAAATAGATACATGAATGATTTCAGGTAGTTTTGGAGCTATATTTCCAAATTAACAGCAGGGCCCAGCGAATCACACATTTTCGATTGAAATTGAATCTCCAATCGAATCGGGTTTATAATTCGAGGCCAAATCGAATCATGGATCGAATTCCGGGCGTCTTGAAGATGACCGATAAGGGGAGAGGGGTGATTATAAACCTGATTGTTCCGACTTTGACGGCTCAAGTGCCAGCTGCTAAAATATTCCAGCTACATCATCAAGGCATGCCTTTCTGGAAGGCATGCCTTGACGATGTAGTTGGAATATTACTCAGGAACGATTCCGAGACTTACCAGCACTAAGCACTGCACTGCATAGCACAGCACTAGCCGCTATTATTTATTTATTTATTTATTGATGTTTAAGGTCACATATTTATGCACAATGGCTAATCATGACCGTGACAGTTTTACGGGTGGAGGAAGCCGGAGTACCCGGAGAGAACCACCGCGCAACGACGAGTAGCTACCAGCTCCCCAACATCGTAACTCCGCACTGCAGCGCAGGCAGGGTTAGATTGGTTAAAGACATGCGTACCATCTACGTGCAGTACGCCTTAGTACACGGCGTCGTCGTGCCCCACGCGGGCAATGGGGATGAAGTGTCTTACCCAAGGACACAACGCGGTTGCCGCAGGTGGGATTCGAACAGAGGACCTCTCGGCTTGCAGCCTGCATCTCTACCTACTGAGCCACCGCGCTCCCCGCACTAGCCGCTAGCAGCAGCTCATCGTCAACATTGTTTGGACAGTTTAACTTTGTTTTCAACAGTTGTAGATACTAGTGAGACTGGAAATAGCATTGGAGGTGGATGGGTCAAATGCCATATATGTTAATTCAGCATTATTTACGTGCAATTTCCATCTGAACTATAAATTTTGTGTAACGACGACAATGACTAAAACCAAACTATATTCCGTGTAAACATTCGAGAGGAAACGAAATCGGCAGCTTTTTTCGAATCGAATCGAATATGAACTTAAGATTCGAAATCGAATCGAATCTCGAAGCTTCGCAGGGCCCTTGTTAACCCTTTACCCAACGTAACGTCCAAAACCGGCCAGCTGTATTCTTAAAAATCGCCAATTAATTTTCATTATTTTTTCATTTTTTGTCTCAAAGAAAACATAGGTTATGACCCCTTGTTGGAACGAGCTCGTCGAGCTCGTTCCAACGAGGGGTCATAACCTATGTTTTTGTGACAAAACTGAAAAACAAAAATAGTTATTCGAGACTTTTTTTTCAAGTGTCGTCTGCTTTCCAATGTTAGGTAAAGGGTTAACAGAGAACACGGATGTGTATGTTTCGAAACGATAACTACCAGTCGTGGACACAGTTTATTGTTGAGAAACATTCTCTAGGAAGCCTTTCCAATTGCGAAAACTGCAAAAAAAAATAGACGGTGGGTGTGTGTGTGGGGGGGGGGGGGGGGGGGAGAGAGAGAGAGAAAGAGAGAGAGAGAGAGATGCTAAATAAAAAGCAAGTTGGCCTAAAAAGCAAGAGAGAAAGAATATTTCCAATGGGTGGAAAGGAAATGACAGATTATGACACTGACAATAACAGCAACAACAAACTCTCCATTTAACCATGATAAACTGTTTTAAGCACCTCTATTGGGTGTAAACTCAATATGTACACACTATGATATAATGTTATTGCTCAAAACGATCTTTAAAACGACAATATTTTGACATTTTGCACGACACGAAGCATTTGCAACAACCTGCTCGATTGAACTGCGACATTCCGTGATTCCGAAACAGGGTTACGTTCCCTCCATAGAATGGTCCGTGTCATTTTCGGGATCAAATACAATGTAATCACCGCGTGTCGCGCACCTTTTCAAATAGATTCTCACAGAAAAATGAATGAATTACTCAAAAATACTTCCCCACTCCTTCGTGTGTCAGCGTTTTCGATGAAAATTAATTTGCAAAAAGTTTTGATGATGACAAAAAATAAGAACATTACATCGCTTCGGTACGGTGGCTGATTTAGGTCACCCTCAATACTTTTTTTTATCTCGAGATCTCGAGATATTATCTCAAGATCTCGAGATAATATCTCAAGATCTCGAGATAATATCTCATGATCTCGAGATAATATCTCGAGATAAGCATATATAATCGGTGTCACCCTTTGATCATTAGCATGAATTCACTCCTGCCGCACAAACTGTTTATTTACTTGTCGCCTCTTTTTCGACTGCAACATATTCATGCCTCCCATGACAATTACTCGAATCAACTCCTGTCCCTCAGAAAAGTGAATAACTTATCAACCAACCACTTTGTTGCGTATTAGTTATGAGAACCCACCAAGTCTCAATCCAGCTCTAATATAAACCGAGTCCCGTCATCCGAGCTTGCACTAGCTGGTGTCTTGTTCCCACTCCAATCCGAAAGTGTCAACCCAGCCAATACCTACTGTAGTGCCTTTTACCATAAAACACAACGATTTCTCACTACTTTACAAGATGAAAAGTTTGTGTCTGTCTAACTAACACTCCAAATCCAAAGTGTTGATCCAGTATTCGGTACCTCCTAGTGCATACTGTAGTGTTTTTTACCCTAAAACTCAACGTTTTCTCACTTCTTTTCCTTCCAGTCCCATGCTGTTTGTAGTGATGTTTACCCTAAAACACAAAGTTTACTCACTACTTTACAAGACACACACCCATAAATACCAAATATTTCCTTCCAGCTCCACAGTCAATGAAGTGATTTTTACCACAACTCACAAAGTGTACTCACTACTTTGCAAGACACAGACCCCTAAATACCAAATAGCCCCCCCCCCCCCCCCCCCCACCGCCAGCTCCACGCTGAAAGGTTTCATTCCCACAGTGAAACCAATCACCCACACCCTTGGTGGATTTTTCACCTACTTTCCACTTTGGTGACTGAGACACATCGTCTCTTGACACGCTGTTATTCCACGAACCCGTCATACAGCATAACTTTAAACCCCATCCGCGCGTCCATTTTGATCGAGCAAATCGATGGTGCTACTCGGTGTATAATAACCTTACACCAGCGACAGCTATAATCATACCGTCGGATTCCTTTTCCTCTCGTTGGTTTGAATAGTCTGCATTAGGCGTGACTAGTTACGCCCTGTGGATACTGCTTCCGGACGAATGATTAAGGCCCTCACGTATTACCAACGTCAGTTTTAGAAAAGGGCTTGCCCAGTACAAGGCTTCAGATGCTAGACAAAATCGTGAATTTATAGTCAATACTCAGCAATCTCCTGACCCCCCAGGACCAAATTGAAACCCATAACCCCGAGCCCAAGAGGCGAATGGAATCCCCCCCCCCCCTCCACACACACACACTCTCCCCGGTGAATCTGGCACGTGGCAGGATGGGCATGACTAACATTGTTTTCACACAAAACCCAATTACATGTTGTAATGAAAAGATTGACCTGTCACCCGACAAGTCTCAACGGTCCATACACCTTTCACACTTATCCGAAAGTGACAACTCCAACAGTGAAGTATCCAGTCCCACGTATATAAAGACGGACAACGTGAACCCGATTCCCAGTATGTCCGAACAAGATGAAGCCCCCTCAACGTCATTTACTGCCACCCCCCTTAACCAGCTACAACATGACACCCCAATTAACAATACGTTCCTCCATGATCCCATACTCTCACCCGGTCACGGGAGAACCCCCGTACTTGTGATCCCCACCTTCAACGTCAATTCATGAACCGAATGTAATACAGAACATCCCGTATCATAAGATTAATTGGACCTGGGGGAGCCGTGGCTGAGTAGGTATAGGTGCAAGCTATAAGCCCAGAGGTCCTTGGTTCGGCAACCGCGTTGTGTCCTTGGGCAAGACACTTCACCCTCATAGCCTACGTGGGGGGCACGGTGGCGCTGTGTACTAAGGCGTACTGCACGTCGATGGTGCACCTGTCTTCAACCAATGCTACCCTGCTTGTGTGGAGTTAGTATGTTGGGGAGCTGACAGTTCCTCGCCGTTGCTCGGTAGTTCTCTCCAGGTACTGCGGCTTCCTCCATCCGTAAAACTGTCATGGTCATGATTAGCCGTTGTGCAGAAATATGTGACCTTAAACAACAACAAATAAATAAATAAATAAATTGATTGGTCTCCTATGTTCTTACCCATGCGATCCTCCGTGATCACATACTCTCACCCGCTCACAGGAGACCCCCCGCCCCCAGTACTTGTGACCCCCACCCCAACGTCAACTCATGAACCGACAGTAATACAGGACATCCCGTCCCATAAGATTGATAGGTCCCCCAATGTTTCCACTTTCTATTTTGCTACTCCCGGCCCCATAAAGCTGGAATAGCAAAATAGAAAGTGGGGTGCTACTTGTTGTATCAAATGTCGCGGGAACATCTTTTCAACACAACATTGCGGGGTTCACTGTTGGCGGGAGAGACACTTTCGCTCATTTGGGAGGACCGCAAATTGGGTCAAACATTTTTTGGGAGCTATAGCAACGATAGGTCAAACTGAGCGGTATGTTGACGGATTTGAGTTTCGACTATCATTGCAGGGTGGTTCGCAGTGGTGTCGTTTTGAGGGATATTGTTGGGAGTGCCACTGAAGGAGTATGAAAAGTGTATTCATAGTTGGGTATTGTCGGTGGACAAATCAATGGTGTGATTCGCTATCGGGGTTTGGTTGGGCAAGATGTTTGTCTCGTAAATTGGGTGTTGTCTGTGTCATCTTGTGAGTTAAGAGGGAGTGGTCTGTGGCGCGTGGTCCTGGTGGAACTATGCTCTCATGGATTGCTAAATTAAGGTTTCTCAGCTTGGAATGGGTTTCAGCCGGTGAGAACATAGGGGACCAATCAATCTTATGGGACGGGAAGTCCTGTATTACTGTCGGTTCATGGGTTGACGTCGGTGGTGGGGGTAACAAGTACTGGGGGTGGGGGTGGGGGTGAGAGTATGTGATCACGGAAGATCGTTTGGTTAATTTGGGTACCATGTTGCAGCTGGTTACGGGTGGCAGTAACCGACGTTGAGGGGGCTTCTTCTTGTTCGGAGATACTGAGAATCTGGTTCAAGTTGTCCTTCTATATATGCGCGGGTCTGTATACATCACCATTGGAGTTGTCACTTTCGGGTATGTCCCTGGAGGAGTGTGAAAAGTGTATGGACCGTTGAGACTTGTCGTGCGACAGGTCAATCTTTTCATTACTACATGTAATTGTGTTTTGTGTGGAAACAATGTTAGTCATGCCCATCCTGACATGTTTGGAATTCACAGGAGGGGGGATTCTATTCGCCTCTTGGGCTCAGGGTTATGGGTTTCAATTTGGGTGTGTAATTGTGAGAACGGCTCCTGGGTATTAGGAGATTGCTGGGTACTGACCGCGAGGTCCTTAATCACTCGTCCGGAAGCAGTATCCACGGGAGGTAACTAGTTATGCCTAATCCAGACTTTTCAAACCAACGAGAGGAAAGGGAATCCTCGGGTAGGTTTATAGCTGTCGATGGTGCAGGGTTATTATACATCGGGTAGCACCGTCGATTTGCTCGGTCAAAATGGACGCGGGAATGGAGTAAAACTTATGCTGTTTGTCTCCGTCAGCAAAGTGGAAAATTTACCAAGGGAGTGGGGATGAAATCGTCCAGCGTGGGGATGAGGGAGCTATTTGATATTTACGGGTCTGTGTCTTGTAAAGTAGTGAGAAAACTTTTTGAGTGGTGGTAAAAATCGCTCCATTCAATGTGGAGCTGGAAGGAAATATTTGATATTTATGGGTGTGTGTCTTGTAAAGTAGTGAGTAAACTTTGTGTTTTAGGCTAAACATCACTACAATCAGCATGGGGCTGGGAGGAAAATAAATGAGACAATGTTGAGTTTTGCAGGGGGAGGGGGGGGGGGGTCGCAAAAAAATGGTAGGATACATGGTCCGGGTGGGTGGGTGGTTCCGAGCCCCAAAGTGCAGTTTTTGCCGGTGTCATGCAATTTTTTGCCAAATATCATTTTACAGACAAGTAATTACAACCAAAGTGAATTCAAGTGCTTAGATTCATAACTTGGAACAGAATAGAGCATTGATATATGTTGGGGGTTCCATGTTAGAATTTTTCCCCATGTTTTACACTTCATTAGGGGGTGGGTCCTGTTCTGGGTCTGGAAAAAATTTGCAAAACACAAAAGTGATTCCCAGCTATTTGGTCATGATTTTCACTCCTTTATATTTCTACTAAGGCAGTCTGCCTCTTATAAGTGCTTTGCAGCTCCTATTATTTGATTCTTCTGTAAGCCTCAAGGTGCCTCATGCCATTGGTCTAGTGTGCTTCCATGTATGGAATAATTGGAAAGATTGATAGAATAAAAATCTTGATTGTGGGAAACGTGTATAATTTCAAGGTAAATATGATTCTAGTGACACTAACATAAAAAAATAAATAAGAGGCAACTCATCTCAGACAAGCCACCCTAGCATGGGTCAAAGAACTTCAGTATTAGGTCTCTCTCAGACCAGCTGTACAAACTAAACATTTAACCGAAAAGTAATGAAATGAAAAACAACTATTTCTTGTGGACAGTTGAAGATATCCAGGTGGGAACAATATATTTTGGGCAGGGCTTCTTGGTGATGGGATTCGACTGGTGTCTGAACAGCATAGACATGTTGTACATCGGGGTAAGGGTTGTGTTGCTTGGAACATGAATGGGTGTATATCTGCAATTCAGTTGGTGGAGGCGGGTTCAAGTGGTTACCTGGGGGTCTGATGCTGCATTTCCGTTGTGGCTTTATATGCAGAGAGATTGTTTTGGGGCCATCTGTGGCTAGGGATGCCTTGGATGCCCAAGAGCAGGGCTGAGATATCGGACAAGTTGGTTTGCGGCACCTTTCATGTTTGGGAAAAGTATTTATTTATTTATTTATTTATTTATTTATTTATTTATTTATTTATTTTTATTTAGGTAATTTGAATACTTCGTTAAACAGATTTTATAAATTGGGGTGGGTCCCCAATTGTCTTTGAGGAAAAACTGTGCGGGAGGTTTGGGTGTCCAAGACATGACATTCCGGGGGTGGTGGGTCCCAAAAATTGAAAATGTAAAAATGTCCACCTTGTATCCGTAATTTTTTGCCTGACCACCCCCCCCCCCCCACCCCTCCTGAGTTTTAGGGTAAAAAACACTACGGTATGCACTAGGAGGTACCGGATACTGGATCAACACTTTGGATTTGGAGTGTCAGACAGACACAAACTTTTCATCTTGTAAAGTAGTGAGAAAACGTCCTGTTTTGGGGTAAAATACGCTACAGTACGTCCTGGGAGGTACCGGGTGCTAGGTTGACACTTTGGGATTGGATTGGGAACAAGACACCAGCAAGAGCAAGTTCGGATGACGGGACTCTGTTTATATTAGTGCTGCACTGAGATTTGGTGGGCTCTCATAACTTCGCAACAAGGTGATTGGTTGATAAGTTTTCTGAGTGGCAGGAGTGGATTCGTGTAATTGTCATGGGGGGCACGAATTTGTTGCAATCGGAAAAGATGCGACAAGTGAATAAACAGTTTGAGTAAATTCATGCTGATGATCAAAGGGTGACGCCGGTTATATATGCTTATCTCGAGATCTCGAGATATTATCTCGAGATCTTGAGATATTTTCTAGAGATCTTGAAATAGTTTCTCGAGATCTTGAGATATTATCTCGAGATCTCGAGATATTTTTTCGAGATCCTGAGATATTATCTCGAGATCTTGAGATATTATCTCGAGATCTTGAGATAGTTTCTCGAGATCTTGAGATATTATCTCGAGATCTTGAGATAGTTTCTCGAGATCTTGAGATATTATCTCGAGATCTCGAGATATTTTCTCGAGATCCTGAGATATTATCTCGAGATCTTGAGATAGTTTTTCGAGATCTTGAGATACTATCTCGAGATCTTGAGATAGTTTCTCGAGATCATGAGATATTATCTCGAGATCTCGAGATAAAAAAAAAGTATTGAGGGTGGCCTAAATCAGCCACCGTACTTCGGTCATGCGACGGTAAAATAAAAGTCCATTTTTTATCAACAACCATAGCCATTGATTTCCACGTATGTATTGTCTGTCGTTACTTGTGGTACCCGTGAAAGAGAAGGGGACCGGCTATCACTTCAGGTCAGCTTTAACTGGAGATCTTTTTAGCGACCGATGGCGCCGCCCTACAGGACATGGTCATTGCTACTACTAGTAACACGGGATAACCTTTCCGATGTCGGTATTTGTTTTGTTTGTCAATCATGGCTGATACTTTTCGATTGACCGGAATGTTGGCCCTCCTTACATTTCTAAAATTGTCAGTAAATTTTATACAAAGGGTATGGGAATTTCATATAAAAATTGGAATTTCGAAATGTTAGAGAATTTGTATAATCGTTGTGCGCATCATGTCACAGACCTCAGGCGTTTTTCCAGTAGAGTACATGTAGTATAAAGAAGTATCAAGATACAGAAGCTGACTATTTACATTGTACCTCCCTATCAAGTTGAACGTTTGACTATTATCCTCTGTTTATACCGGGGGTGGTGGGGGGCAGTAAAAAATATACAGGAAGGTATGCCAAACACGTGCCCCGGGCCACGTTCGGGACTCACCATCCTCCTTTTATGCAAAAAAAACAACTGTGTTTGCGCTCAGTTTTTGGACTCACACACTTTTTGAACTCTGTTTTCCCGAGAAAATAAAGTTCCAAATGTTCCCGAATGATGAGTATTATTGTATATATTTATTTATTTACTCATTCATTTATTAAGGTTTAACGACACAATAACAAGCAAGGTCATATCGCGTCGGTGACAGTTTTACGGGTGGAGAAAGCCGGAGTAACCGGAGAAAACCGCCGAGCAACGACGAGCAGCTGCTAGCTCCCACACATCGTAACTCCGCAATGCAGCACAGGCAGGGTTAGATTGGTTGTAGACGTGCGCGTCATCGACGTGCAGTATGCCTTAGTACACGGCCTCATCGTGCCCCCATGTGGACAATCGGGGTTAAGTGCCTGGCCCAAGGGCACAACGCGAGAGTCCGAATCGATCGCTCAGACCGTCACCCATCCAAGGACTAACCGGGCTCGACGTTGCTTAACTTCGGTGATCTGACGAGAACCGGTTACCACAACGCCACCGCGTCCATTGAGCATTACTGTACTGTCTGTCGTAATCGATAGAGGATATCTACGCTATTATATTATATCTCACGTGACTTCCTTGCATTCTGATTGGCTGAAAGACGATACCCTATTTTGTGTTGTTTGCATCCACAGAAATGACTAGGCACTACACACAGGCACTACACGTTTTCTATTTTAAGCACACTACTTTCTCAGTTTTCTTTTCATACTGGGCGAATAAAACTGATCAGGCTAAATTTAAAGAGGCACAACATCCACAAAACGACCCGGAAAGAAATCTTTGTGGAATAATGTATCGCTTTTCCATTGTTGAAGTCACATTTTTCGAGGCGTTCATTTTATTCCTTGAGAAGATGATCCTTATCTCGTTTCGAAGAGAATGATCCATACCTTGGTCCAACTTTCATGAGAACGCGTCCGGATATGAAAAATCGTTTGTTTCGCTGCTCATATTATTTCGCTATTTAATTGTATGTTTTGGGCAGTAACGAATAAATAAAGGAATTCAATTGAATCTTCGGAGTTTGTATCCCGTGCTGACTCATTCAGTAATGTATTTGTGTGACAATTGTCTGGAAATTATCAAATTGCGTTGTCAAATTTCGAAGATTTTAGTTTTCATTCGCGAGTTGCGCGATTCTAGAATACACATTTCCGTTTGGGGGAAATGTTTTGTTTACCCTTGCCGACCGATTCAAAATCTGTCTTCTGCTCATATCAATAATCCAAGTTAGCCGCGTTTTGGAAGAAGAAAATGTTTTTTAAAAACTACATGGTATTTTTTTTCTATATAACGCTGGTTGGTAGGGCTGCTACCTTGGTAATAGATTAACAAATCGGACAGATGTTTTTCTTGATGGGTGTTCGATATAATATAAGGATTAGTGCATGTCTTGTCACTGACTACGCCCATATAGTGCCCAGTGAGGTGGTGTAGTTCCCTCCGCTTCGCGGCTGGAACTACACCACCTCACAGGGCACTATATGGGCTTAGTCAACTCCAAGCCATGCACTATTCCTTAATTAGTGAATATCGGGAATTATCTCATGAGTGTGGACCTTTTATTTTTCACGAGCGCTTGCGCGAGTGAAAAATAATACTTTCAGGTCCACACGAATGAGATGATTCCCGATTTTTACTAAAATAGCGTTTGTTTTTACTTTTTCATTTTTTGCTACGTGACATTTTACTGCGCAGTATTTAGTCCAATTTCACTGCAAACACGTTCGTTTCAAAACAATAACAAAGATCGGATGATCGTTCATTCAAGGCGACGTTCAAGGCGACGAAGCTTGACGTTATTTAGGAAGCTACTGAAAAAATTCCTCGTGTGGACCTGAAAGTGGAGTGGAGTTATATCACCCAAAGTATGATTTTAAAATTCTGTACATGTGGACAAACACACACGCAGTGTTTCAGCCAATGGACCTCCGGGTACAACCCGGAGGTTCATTGGCTGGAACTTTGCTTGTGCTCATTATGCTTTGCAACAAAATTCCAATTATTGCTCGAGTGGAATCTCCACTCTGCGGGTGGTTTAGTGATAATACACTCTCCACGTACTGTAACACGGACAGTAGATGTCCTGTTGAGCTGAAAAAACAAATTAGCTATTTCATATGACGTTGGCTATATTTTGCTGATTCAGGCAGCAAAGTCTTATGAAAATATACTGTTATTGTTATTTACAAACCTTTTAAATTATATTAATTTGAGTTTAAATACGGTTCAAACTGATCTCTCATAGGTTTTCTCCGAACCAAGCACTTTACATGTCCTCTTTTGAGTAGAGCTGTAGGTTTTTAAATTTCTTGTTCGGTTTCGGTTTTGGTTTTTCAGGTGGAGTAAAACCTCGGTTCGGTTTTCGGTTTGTTCATGAGGCCAAATAAAATTCAATAAAACTCATTCTTATGTCCGGAGTCATAACTGAATGGCAGTGAAATGGAGTGAAACTCAATGAATGCCCGAAATACGCTATAATACATGAAGACTCAGGAAGGCCAATATAATAATTACCTAAATATACAAAACTTTTATTGTGCTTGGTGAATTTTTCGAGGTCTGACACCTGCACGCAACTTGAGGAAAGCTGCAAACATCACTAAACTGAAATGTCTGAAGTTCACAGAATGTAGCCTTCCCAGAGAAGTGAGAGTACCCAGACACTGCCATTGGCAGTGTCTGGGTACTCTCACTACTCTAGGGTGGCTACATTCTGTGAATTTCTGCCAAGAGAGTATTAATAAAAAACGAAAAACCTTAAATTATGGATTGTCGACGGTTTCGGTTTCAGTTTTTAAAAAAAACTAAAAACCTCGGTTCGGTTTCGGTTAACCTACAGATCTCCTGAGTACTACTCAAGGTCGGTTTTATTGGGAAAACGTAAAATGTATGTTTTTCAAAGTTATTTGGAGGCAAAAAGATGCGATGACATTCAAATAAAACTTGGATATATGACACATTTGACATTTCTACTTTCTAGTCTGATGCGGGATGGCATAAAATGTTTATTTTCATAAGGTAGCAAAATCGTTTTTAAGATCACAGGGGTAGTGAATTTTGCTTAATTTTATAGGGGTTATACTCAAAATTTACCTCCGATTTAAAATAAAAATGGAAGCAAAAAATAATTATCATACAATTCAATTAATAACAGCAAATTGAAGCGGACATGTTGATTTTTTTTTTTTGATCAGATACGGGATGCAAATAGTTTTGAAGGAGGTTTTTCAAAAATAATTATTTTTTAAAAAGTCTCCAGAGACTTCAGTGTTAAAAAAATGGATAGATTTTTCGCCGAAACGAGGACATGCGCAGTGGCGGTCATACAATTTTCTGGGTATGGGTCCGATTATTTATCCTCGTCAAAGAAGAGCTATGAACAATCAGAGATGATAAAATGTTTAAATACTGCCTATTAATGGTCTGTATTGGCCTATAATACCTTTTAACCAAAATAAAATGCTGAATTTTGTCTTAAAACGTGAATTTTAGGATGATAAAAAAAAAACAAATTACAAGAGGGTGTGAAAAAATACACTCAGCCTTCTCTGATACCCACCCATCCCTGCCTACTTCCCTGTATTTTTGCTGCCCATCCCTCTCCCGTTTAAAGTAATTTACAAATAAGAAACGGCGCTTTCACCATCTTTTGATGCCCTGTAACTGTTTTTTTCTGTTCGCTATATCAACAGTGTGCGCAACGAGACATATATTACAGATAGTATTCTTTCCGTTAATATATAGAGAATATGGAATGAGTGTTTTTCTCATATAATATTTATGAAACGAGTCTAAGAATTTTCCGTTTTGGTGAGCCTCTGGCGAGCCCAAACGGAAAATTCGGACGAGTTTCATAAATATTATATGAGAAAAACACTCATTTCGTATTCTATTTATCATATGACACACACACGCACAAATTAGCCACTTAGTAGGACTTTTTAACCCATCACCCGACTTGAGTTGCAGACGGCACTTGGAAAAAAACATCCTCGTATAACTAAAAATTATCATTTTTTGCTTCCAAAACATAGGTTATGACCCTTCATTGGAACGAGCTCGTCGAGCTCGTTCCAATGAGGGTCATAACCTATGTTTTGGAAGCAAAAAGTGAAAATATAAAAAAAAATTAATGGCGTTTTTCTTGTAGGTAAAAGATTAATACATTATAACTCACCCTAAATAGGACAGATAACGTAAATTCTCCCAACTGAAATTATACAAATGTCACCCAGTTTTATTTTGTTCAGCCAGTCAAATTGTCTAGTTTTGAAATTGACCAATGAAATTGACGGAAGGCTTTATTTATCACTGATTAATATGAAAACAAAATATCAAATGTTTTAAAGTGAACAAAACGGACGAGTCATATGATAAAAAATCTATGGAATAAGATTTGCCAAATCTTTTCCCGCATGGGAAGAATAAAATCTTGCAAATTAATGTAAAATCACATTTGCCAAACAATGAGCCAACTCGTATAGTTACTTAGTTGCTGCTGATAATCTTGCCATAAAAAAATCCTTTGGTAACTTTTAATAGACAGCTCCGAGAGCTATACATTTATGAAAGGTAACAAAATGATACTTCGCTTTATTTTCAACTGATGTCATAGGTGTTTTTTCAACAATTACATGTTTCTCAATTGGACACTTCCTCGCCCGTCTCCGGGGAGATAACTTTATCGAAAGTCAATTTTCATGACGAGACAAGTTAGGAATGAATAACGGAATATGTTGTAATTATTCCATTTGTATAACAGTAGTAGTGCTCGCACGTTTCGGGGAATAGTTGGATGACCTCGGTGGATGACCTCGGAAGTGACGTCATGTCGCGTGACCTAGTGGCGCCATGTTGTGTTGTCATGGTAACCCGGGTGAGCGGCCATGTTGTGACGTCATCTCCATAGTGATACGTGGTGTTAGTGCGCATGCGCAGCGCGTGTTGTTAGGGTGATACGTGTTTCCGTCGTCCATTTTGTATACTGAAGGCCGCCATCTTGGTTTCTGTGGTAGCACGTGATTGCTATGTTACCCAATTTTTCTGCAATAAGACGGGGTATGTTCGGAAGGTGTGTTCCTTTGTAGAAGAGTATTTTCTGGAACGACTTCCCTGGATAATTACCATAATCAACCCGACAATCCTTCCAAATCACCAAAATCCACCCAAAATCACCGAAATTGACTTTATTTCCCCAATTTATCGGCTTAGCATGTAGTGCTATAGTACTAAGGGCATACCGGGGGTGCGTTCGATTGAACAGGAGTAATGTTCTTGCTTAGAATTCTCCCAGAATCCCTTTTTGGATCCCTATCCCATGACGTTTTTCCCCTATTAAGAATAGCACGTAGTGCTATAGGACAAATTTACCCAGAATTCTCTGTTTCTATCTATATATGCAATAGTTATCGTTTATCTGACCCTGTTCCTTTATTCTATAGTATACTCCAGTAGCGTAGAAGAGCCTATCAACTGGAGCAGCTTTACTTATTATTACTATATTTAGCAATTTCTGGTTTATTCTTGTTAGTTCTGACCCTATTCCGCGTACTCTTGTTGTTTCATATATCTAGATTATAACTAACCAATCAGATTGCTTGATTTCCCATAATCTGTATACAGAGTTATCTCCCTTCTGTATAACAAAAGCCTATATCCAATGGCCATATCCCATGGAATCCCTTTTTTGAAAACACCTGTGGCTATGGAATCCCTTTTTTGTCATATGTGCTTATATGAAAAGGCACAATGTGACACAATATGCCCTATCACATAGGCACATGCTTTATGTGCCGATATGTGCTTATGTGACAAGGCACAATGTGACACAAAATGCCCTATCACATAGGCACATACGGGTATTTGAGGATACCTATGGCCTGGTATTGTATTATTTGAGGATACCTATCGAGGATACCTACTGGAGAATCCCTTTTTGTCATATGTGCTTATGTGAAAAGTCACAATGTGACACAATATGCCCTATCATATAGACACATACGGGTATTTGAGGATACCTATGGCCTGGTAGGGGGCGCGGTGGCTCAGTTGGTAGAGGTGCAGGCTGCAAGCCGAGAGGTCCTCGGTTCGAATCCCACCTGCGGCAACCGCGTTGTGTCCTTGGGCAAGACACTTCACCTCGATTGCCTACATGGGGGCACGATGACGCTGTGTACTGAGGCGTCCTGCACGTCGATGGTGCGCATGTCTTCAACCAATCTAACCCTGCCTGTGCTGCGGTGCAGAGTTCAGAGTTACGATGTTGGAGAGCTGACAGCTGCTCGTCGTTGCTCGGTGGTTCTCTCCGGGTACTCCGGCTTCCTCCACCCGTAAAACTGTCACGGTCGCGATTAGCCATTGTGCATAAGTATGTGACCTTAAACACCAATAAATAAATAAATAAATATGGCCTGGTATTGTATTATTTGAGGATACCTATCGAGGATACCTACTGGAGAATCCCTTTTTGTCATATGTGCTTATGTGAAAAGTCACAATGTGACACAATATGCCCTATAACATAGACACATACGGGTATTTGAGGATACCTATGGCCTGGTATTGTATTATTTGAGGATACCTATTGAGGATACCTATCGAGAATACCTTTATAGGATACTTATCTGAGGATACTATATAGGCTGTACATATCCCTATAGGTCTCTTGCTGGCCCTTAGTACTATTAATCCACCTGATGCATTATGTTATCCTATGACTGGTACAGGTAGTATGCAATGCTAGGCATAGGGGTATTGTGGGTAGGGGTACCGCCTGGTAGTTTAGAACGGTACTATAGTATGGCGGTATATACACCTATAGGCCCCTGTTAGTGCTTGGTACTATTAACCAACCGATTGCTTTGTTTTATTGTATGGCTGGTATATGTAATACGTTATGGTAGACCTAGTGATTTTGTGGGGGTGGGGGTAATGCTTGGTAGTTTAAAACGGTAGTATAGCATAGGCTGTACATATCCCTGTAGGTCTCTTGCTGGCCCTTGGTACTACTGATCCACCAGATGCTTCATATTATTGAGCGGTATTCTGGGATGGGGTCAATGCCTGGTAATACAGAACGGCAGCAGAGTATGGTTGGTATATTCCCCTATAGGTCCCATCCTAACCGTTCATAATATTAACCTACCAAATGCTTTGTATCATCCTGTTACTGGTAAGGTGGTAGTAATACCAGTAGTTCCTACCTTATTCCTAGTACTCTTGTTGTTTCATTTATCTAGATCATTTATATAAATTATAATTAACCAATTAGATTGCTTGATTTCCCATAACCTGTACTTAATCGTACAGAGTTATCTCCCTTCTGTATAATAAAAACCTATATCAATGGCAATATCCCCGGCACCCCAATTTCGGCACCCCTTTTTTTGAAAAGCATATGGCCTTCGGCACCCCTTTTTCTGAAATGAGGATAAGAGTCGTATTAAATTGGACCTCAATGAGGGATTTTTAATACGACTCTTATCCTCATTTCAGAAAAAAGGGGTGCCGAAGGCCATATGCTTTTCAAAAAAAGGGGTGCCGAAATTGGGGTGCCGGGGATATTGCCATTGATATAGGTTTTTATTATACAGAAGGGAGATAACTCTGTACGATTAAGTACAGGTTATGGGAAATCAAGCAATCTAATTGGTTAATTATAATTTATATAAATGATCTAGATAAATGAAACAACAAGAGTACTCGGAATAAGGTAGGAACTACTGGTATTAGGTACCACCTTACCAGTAACAGGATGATACAAAGCATTTGGTAGGTTAATACTATGAACGGTTAGGATGGGACCTATAGGGGAATATACCAACCATACTCTGCTGCCGTTCTGTATTACCAGGCATTGACCCCAACCCAGAATACCGCTCAATAATATGAAGCATCTGGTGGATCAGTAGTACCAAGGGCCAGCAAGAGGCCTATAGGGATATGTACAGCCTATGCTATACTACCGTTTTAAACTACCAAGCATTACCCCCACCCCCACAAAATCAGTAGGTCTACCATAACGTATTACATATACCAGCCATACAATAAAACAAAGCAATCGGTTGGTTAATAGTACTAAGCACTAACAGGGGCCTATAGGTGTATATACCGCCATACTATAGTACCGTTCTAAACTACCAGGCAGTAGCCCTACCCACAATACCCCTATGCCTAGCATTGCATACTACCTGTACCAGTCATAGGATAACATAATGCATCAGGTGGATTAATAGTACTAAGGGCCAGCAAGATACCTATAGGGATATGTACAGCCTATATAGTATCCTCAGATAAGTATCCTATAAAGGTATCCTCGATAGGTATCCTCAATAGGTATCCTCAAATAATACAATACCAGGCCATAGGTATCCTCAAATACCCGTATGTGTCTATGTGATAGGGCATATTGTGTCACATTGTGACTTTTCACATAAGCACATATGACAAACAGGGATTCTCCAGTAGGTATCCTCGATAGGTATCCTCAAATAATACAATACCAGGCCATAGGTATCTTCAAATACCCGTATGTGTCTATATGATAGGGCATATTGTGTCACATTGTGACTTTTCACATAAGCACATATGACAAAAAGGGATTCTCCAGTAGGTATCCTCGATAGGTATCCTCAAATAATACAATACCAGGCCATAGGTATCCTCAAATACCCGTATGTGCCTATGTGATAGGGCATATTGTGTCACATTGTGCCTTTTCACATAAGCACATATGACAAAAAAGGGATTCCATAGCCACAGGTGTTTTCAAAAAAGGGATTCCATGGGATATGGCCATTGGATACAAGCTTTTGTTATACAGAAGGGAGATAACTCTGTATACAGATTATGGGAAATCAAGCAATCTGATTGGTTAGTTATAATCTAGATATATGAAACAACAAGAGTACATGGAATAGGGTCAGAACTAACAAGAATAGACCAGAAATTGCTAAATATAGTAATAATAAGTAAAGCCGTTCCAGTTGATAGGCTCTTCTACGCTACTGGAGTATACTCTAGAATAAAGGAACAGGGTCAGATAAACGATAACTATTGCATATATCGATAGAAGCAGAGAATTCCGGGTAAATTTGTCCTATAGCACTACGTGCTATTCTTAATAGGGGAAAAACGTCATGGGATAGGGATCCAAAAAGGGATTCTGGGAGAATTCTAAGCAAGAACATTATTCCTGTTCAATCGAACGCACCCCCGGTATGCTCTTAGTACTATAGCACTACGTGCTAAGCCGATAAATTGGGGAAATAAAGTCAATTTCGGTGATTTTGGGTGGATTTTGGTGATTTGGAAGGATTGTCGGGTTGTTTGTGGTAATTATCCAGGGAAGTCGTTTTAGAAAATACTCTTCTACAAAGGAACACATCCCCGAACATACCCCTATCTTGTTAGAAGCCATTGGTAACTCAGCAATCACGTGCTACCATAGAAACCAAGATGGCGGCCTTCAATATACAAAATGGACGACGGAAACACGTATCACCCTAACAACACGCGCTGCGCATGCGCACTAACACCACGTATCACTATGGGGATGACGTCACAACATGGCCGCTCACGCGGGTTACCATGACAACACAACATGGCGCCACTAGATCACGTGACATGACGTCACTTCCGAGGTCATCCACCGAGGTCATCCAACTATTCCCCGAAACGTGCGAGCACTACTACTTATAACCACGAAAAATGTGCATACCACCAACGTATTATTTTTTTCACAGATATCAAAGTATACTCTTTTACACTTTCACTGTGGGAAGTGTCTATTTCACGATAATTATTTGTACGTTCTTGTATGTACAGATCAAGCCTACCATCTGATTATTCAGATGACAGAGTTCTAAGTCACATATTATAGGTTACGGGATGTTTAGTCGTTGGATATGGTGTCATGTGAGGCGAAGTGAGATCAATATTTGGCGAGGCGTACGCCTCGCCTAATATTGATCTCACTGAGCCTCACATGACACTGCATCCGACCACTAAACATCCCGTAACGTATTTATTGTCAGCGGACAAAAAGCAGTATGTCCCTTTAATTAATCGGCCAGGTAAATTATTTTCTCAAAGAAGAACCGAAACGTTTCATTGTTATGAATTAAATTGTTTTGGTGTGTTGTACTTCTGAAAATGTAAACAAGCAGACGTAAGTTACAATGGAAGGGGAGTAACTCCTTCTAGCAATCGTTTCGCGCTGAAGTGATTATCGATCGGTACGATTAACCCTTTACCCAACATTACGGTCAAAACCGGCCTGCGCATTTCACAAAAAATCACCCTTCAATTTTCATTATTTTTATCACTTTTTTTTATCTCCAAAACATAGCTTATAATCCCTCTTTGGAATGAGCTTGGGTCATAAACTATGTTTTTGAAGCAGAAAATGAAAAAAACATATTTATTCAAGAATTTTGTTTTCAGGTGTCGTCTGCTTTTCGTGTTAGGTAAAGTGTTGTTGTGAATGTTGGGCGTGTTTCGATTTACATTGAGCTATCGGTTGTGGTTATCGATCGAAATTATATAGTTTCTCAATTTGGCACACATACATCTATTATAACTTTTTTCTTTTTGTTCAAGTGAGTTTAATGAAACTTTAAATCAAATTCAACGGACCATTCGACATGTTTGCTGTAAGATTGCCATTTTTGAGACGAGGCGGTTGTATTTTATTTCTAAAAACAATATGGTGGACATACACCTAATAATGATTTCATATGGGGTCACTGATGATGTCAACCTGATATGGCTTTATATCTTACCTCCTACAAGTATCTAGGAATTTCATTGGTTCAAAGACGCCACATGCAGACTGCATATAAAACCATATACTGCCTGTCAACATCCATATACGCTGACAGCTATGGATAATCTTCCCTTTGTTCATTGATTATTCAAAATGGCGGCAGCCGATAAACGCTTCAAGTTGAAAGATTGAGTGTTGGAAGCCCATATTTGGTCTGAAGTGCAGGTTAGGCAACTTAAAAGGCTTCATATTCTGTGGATGTGTGTCGGGTTACCTTCGAAATGAAACTATTTGAATGTATGGATTTGCCTTGTTACAATTTATGGGAGAGGGCACTTGTAAAATTGTAACAAGGCAAAGACACGTGAACACATTGTGAGAATTCTCTCATTTAATTTTGATCGCTGTTGTTGTTAGTTCTGTGCATCGATGCAGCAGTCGGTAAGATATATTCGTTACACAGTTTGTTAGTGGCCTAATATGGTATATATGGTGTCAGTTAATTCCATATTGGACTCGAGCTTCGCTTCGAGTCCAATATGGAATTAACTCTCGTCCAATATGGAATTAACTGACACCATATATACCATATTAGGCCACCAACAAACTGTGTAACTAATAATAAGCCTCCACCATTTATCCAAGCTCATTGGTTGATCCCAAGAGCTGACATAATAATTCTGCATATTGGCTGATCACGACCACAATATGGATATAACAACAAGTGTAGACAATCGTTTATATCCAAGTTGCCCATTTTATAGGACTTCAGCCCCAGGCAAGGTTACCCTGACCTATTTTGCCAGTAAAACAGAGCTTTTTTATCACATTAAACAAACACTGATTCGCTTCTCGGAGTTCCCATGGCGACAATTTGCGAATAAATAGCCTTCCAATCAAATGGTATTGTTTATGGCAACTGATTAAAACAAAAATGGAAAAAATCTCCAAGTTTAACGGCTAAACTCCCAATTTCAACTTATTTAAGAAATAAACCACTATTAAGTGATACAGACTGTGGAAAAGGAACATAACCCGCGGCCGAAGTTTGCAACGCACTCCCCTCCTCCCAGTTTTCTTTTATTACATATTTGTGGGTGTGAGTACAGACGAGGCTGTGCAGCGCGACGCGCGCAGCTATCTACTTGCTCCGTGCCGAGACCGCAGTGCTTCAACAATTATTTTTTATATTTCTGTTCAAAAGGGGTGGCATTGTTGAAAACCACATTACAGGTGGCGTCAAAATATACATTTGTCAACGTAACGATATACTCACTCTGTGATGTGGCAATAACGCAATAACATTCTTCTCGATTAGATCGCGATCGGGTTGAGAAAAAGAGGATATGGAACTAGTATTTTGGTCGAATTCGATTTACGAAACGAGTTTAAGAATTTTCCGTTTGGCCCAGCAAGGCAAAACAAGAACTTCGTGGACGAGTTTCATAAATAGAGTTTGACCAAAACTCGAATTTCATATCTTGTTTATCATATGATACCACAGTTACCAAAACACACATATTTTAGACAGAAAAGAAGGCTTAAAGAATGGAATGTCACCTTGAACGTTCTGCAATTGACTGTGACGCGTCGCAGCGGTACGCAGTCATACGGCGTCACAGCCGCGACAAAATATAGTTTTACAATTCGATGTTATAATACTAATTTTCAAGTATTTACACATTACTTATCATTGGGATTTTAGTGAATGTTTATAACAAATACAATCAGGCATCGCGGCTTTGTTGATATTTGGAATAGCTCTATTTATACGCGCATTAATTTGACACGGATCTTTTCGGTGATAACTAATCAGAAAGTGTTCTTTTGAAATTGACCAATTAAATCAACTGAAGGTGTTATGAAGCACCAATCAATGTTGCTTCGCTGCTTCAGGTTTTATTTCAGAAATAACACAAACTCAGGTACTATCAACCGATAGAACATGAAAAGAAACGTTCTAATATTATAATAGACACATTGGAACCATCAACGATTTAAAGATGTGCCAAATGGGATCTTTTGTTTGGTCGATTTGTTCCCTTTTCGCCTGACCATCTTGTGACTTGTAGAGTTGGATCACTATTTGTGTTTTTGTTTATTGCAGGTATACACGAATGACCTTATGGGAAAAGGACACATAATAGAGAATCTATCACTCAAGGCATCAGTAGCACAAGCTATTCGGAGAAAACCACCATCTGAAACACAAGCAAGTTCTGAATGCGCCGTGTGGCTATTGAATAGGGCCCTGTGAATCACATATTTTCTATTCGAATCGATTCTTGGACCCAATCGGGTCTATTATTCGAATTTAAATCGAACCTAGACTCGAATCGGCACCGTCTTGTGGATGATCTATAAGGGGAGGGGGCTGTTAAACTGACTTGCTCCAACTTTGATGGCGTAAGTCTCGACTGATAAAATATTCCAACCACATCATCAAAGCATGCCTTCGTCGAAGGCATGCCTTGAAGATGTAGTTGGAGTATTACCCAGTAAGGACTGTAATTCAAAAACAGGATTCAATTACCAGTTCTGGCTACGGCACTTGGCTAGTCGCTAGCAACAGCTTGTCGTCATTGTTTGGAAACTTTAAATTTGCTTTCAAGAACGGTAGTGACAAGTGAGATTACAATAAGCATGGTTGGTGGCAAGGGGTCAGATGCTATTTATATTCATAATTTTCATTAATTATGTACAATTTCAATCTTAACTATATGTTTTGTGAGTTGACCAAGGTGACTGATGCCAAGGTATATTCCGATGAAAATATTCGATGGGAAACGAATCGGGCAGTCGATTTTTAGTCGAACCGAATTGCAATTTAACATTCGAAATCGAATCCAACCTCGAAGATTCGCAGGGCCCTTCTATTGAATCGGTTGTATCTCGCAAGTATGGCTATTTTAGCCAATTCAGACGTGAGGCATGCCACCACCTCAAGTTGCCTATTACGAAGATATCTCGCGCTAAATTATTATCCTGGTCATAATTACAGCATATTGGCTTCTTCTAGGGTACACGTTAACACACTGACTTGAATATAACCAAGTCTCCTTAGTCTGATATATTTGTTCGTGGAGGCCTGTATGCATGTACACATGTAGAACAAACAAAAAATCTGCTTATGATTGTTTGGGTAAATTGCACACACATATTTTAATCTCGATATTTATTTTTACACAAGCATATTCTTAGTCCCGTTATCTAATCAAACCAGCTTTTTTGTCAGACATGACTGTGAGATCCGTTTTATCGCAAGGATTTCGTTAAAAACAATTAGATGACTTTGGTGATAAATCGTTAACCCTAACCCCCACCTGTGAAATTGTGGGAAGCTCGACTGTATGTGGCTTAACCTTTTGAACCCGAGAGACCGCTTTTCCGTCCACGGACATGATACGTCATAATTCCATAAAATACGATGGGTGCTAAGTGAACGTGAGGTAAACCAATCAATATTTTCAAAATATTAATTGGTCTATCCCCAAATAATGAATATGGACTCTTCCAATTGCTGCCATTGAACTGACATGGTAGATACTACCAGGGTTCAGAGGGTAATGTCTCAAATTATGTTTCTCTATCCATGGGTAATGTCTCAAATTATGTTTCTCTACCCATGGGTGTGGCGTAGATGACCGATTGGAAGGTGTAAGCCTGATTTGTCCCGATTTTGTTTGCTTAAGTCCACACTGATAAAATATTCCAGCTACATTATCAAGGCATGCCTTCGCGTAAGGCATGCCTTGATAATGTAGTTGGACTATTTGTCTGTCGGGATCATATTTCAAGGGGATGCGGTTGCGTTGCGGTAACCGGTTCTCGTCGAGCCCGGTTAGTCCTTGGATGGATGACCGTCTGAGCGATCGATTCGGACTCCGCGTTGTGCCCTTGGACAAGGCACTTCACCCCGATTGTCCACATGGGGGCACGGTGACGCCGTGTACTAAGGTGTACTGCACGTCACTGGTGCGCATGTCTTCAAGCAATGTAACCCTGCCTGTGCTGCAGTGCGGAGTTACGATGTTGGGGAGCTCTTAGCTGTTCTCAGCTGCTCGTCGTGGCTCGGTGGTTCTCTCCGGGTATTTCGGCTTCCTCCTCTCGTAAAACTGTCACCGACACGATATGACATTGGCTGTTAATGTGTTGTGTTAAACCCTAATAAATAAATAAATAAATAAATAAATAAATAAATAAATAAATAAATAAATAAATAAATAAATAAATAAATAAATACCGGTTCTCGTCAGATCACCGAAGTTAAGCAACATCGAGCCCGGTTAGCCATTGGATGGATGACCGTATGAGCGATCGATACGGACTCCCGCGTTGTGTCCTTGGGCAAGACACTTCACCCCGATTGCCCAGATGGGGGCACAATGACTCCGTGTACTAAGGCTGATTGCACGTCAATGGTGCGCATGTCTTCAACCAGTCTAACCCTGCCTGTGCTGCAGTACGGAGTTACGATGTTGGAGGCTGGCATCTTCTCGTCGTTGGCTCTCTCCACCGGTAAAACTGTCACCGACACGATATGACCCTGCACCAAGATATATTCCAATTCGATGGGAAACGAATCGGGCAGTCTATTTTTAGTCGAACCGAATTGCAAGTTAATATTCGAAATCGAATCGAACCTCGAAGATTCGCAGGGCCCTACTATTGAATCGGTTGTATCTCGCAAGTATAGCTATTTTGGCCAATTCAAACGTGAGGCATGTCACCACCTCAAGTTGCCTATTACGAAGATATCTCGCGCTAAATTACTTGGTCATAATTACAGCATATTGCTTCTTCTAGGGTACACGTTAACACACTGACTTGAATATAACCAAGTCTTCTTAGTCTGATATATTTGTTCGTGGAGGCCTGTATGCGTGTACATATGTAGAACAAACAAACAATCTGCTTATGATTGTTTGGGTAAATTGCACACACATATTTTAATCTCGATATTTATTTTTACACAAACATATTCTTCGTCCCGTAATCTAACCAAATCAACTTTTTTGCCAGACATGACTGTGAGATCCGTTTTATCGCAAGGATTTCGTTAAAAACAATTAGATGACTTTAGTGATAAATTGTTAACCCTACAGTTAAAACTAGAAGTCCTGTCATGAAATGCGCAGAAATAGCACGTTGATATGCGCGTTAATGTACACGTTATGACCCAAGTAAAACTATCAAATTCTGTACATATGGCCTGTGCACAAGCAATGTTTCAGCCAATGGACCTCCGGGTAACCCGGAGGTCCATTGGCAGAAACATTGCTTGTGTTTGCTATGAGTAACCAGGAGAGCCTGCCGTGCTGTGGATGCCATTCGATATGGCAATTCCAACGCGCAATTAAGCCTAGAAAAGCGCACTATTCGTGACAGGACTTCTAGTTTTAACCCTACACCCCACCTGTGAAATTGTGGGAAGATCGACTGTATGTACCTTTTGAACCCGAGAGACCGCTTTTCCGGTCCAGTGACATGATACGTCATAATTCCATAAAGTACGATGGGTGCTAAGTGAACGTGAGATAAACCAATCAATATTTTCAAAATATTAATTGGTCTATCCCCAAATAATGAATATGGACTCTTCCAATTGCTGCCATTGAACTGACATGGTAGGTACAACTAGGGTTCAACGGGTAATGTCTCAAATTATGTTTCTCTATCCATGGGTGTGGCGTAGATGACCTATTGGAAGGTGTAAGCCTGATTTGTCCCGATTTTGTTTGCTCAAGTCCACGCTGATAAACTTTTCCAGCTGCATTATCAAGGCATGCCTTCGCGTAAGGCATGCCTTGATAATGTAGTTGGAATATTTGACTGTCGGGATCATATTTCAAGGGGACGCGGTGGCATTTTCGGTAACCGGTTCTCGTCGAGCCCGGTTAGTCCTTGGATGGGTGACCGTCTGAGCGATCGATTCGGACTCCGCGTTGTGTTCTTGGGCAGGGTACTTCACCCCGATTGTCCACATGGGGGCACGATGACGCCGTGTACTAAGGCGTACTACACGTCAATGGTGCGCATGTCTTCAAGCAATCTAACCCTGGCTGTGCTGCAGTGCGGGGTTACGATGTTGGGGGGCTCTTAACTGTTCTCAGCTGCTCGTCGTTGCTCGGTGGTTCTCTCCGAGTATTTCGGCTTCCTCCACTCGTAAAACGGTCACCGACACGATATGACATTGGCTGTTAATGTGTTGTGTTAAACCCTAATAAATAAATAAATAAATAAATAAATAAATAAATAAATAAATAAATAAATAAATAAATAAATAAATAAATAAATAAATAAATACCGGTTCTCGTCAGATCACCGAAGTTAAGCAACGTCGAGCCCGGTTAGCCATTCGATGGATGACCGTCTGAGCGATCGATACGGACTCCCGCGTTGTGCCCTTGTGCAAGGCACTTCACCCCGATTGCCCAGATGGGGGCACAATGACTCCGTGTACTAAGGCTGATTGCACGCCAATGGTGCGCATGTCTTCAATCAGTCTAACCCTGCCTGTGCTGCAGTACGGAGTTACGATGTTGGGGGCTGGCATCTTCTCGTCGTTGGTTCTCTCCGGGTACTCCGGCTATCCCCACCTGTAAAACTGTCACCGACACGATATGACCCTGCACCAAGGTATATTCTGATGAAAAGATTCAATGGGAAACGAATCGGGCAGTCGATTTTTAGTCGAACCGAATTGCAATTTAACATTCGAAATCGAATCCAACCTCGAAGATTCGCAGGGACCTACTATTGAATCGGTTGTATCTCGCAAGTATGGCTATTTTAGCCAATTCAAACGTGGGGCATGCCACCACCTCAAGTTGCCTATTACGAAGATATCTCGCGCTAAATTATTACCCTGGTCATAATTTCAGCATATTGGCTTCTTCTAGGTTACACGTTAACACATTGACTTGAATATAACCAAGTCTTCTTAGTCTGATATATTTGTTCGTGGAGGCCTGTATGCGTGTACACATGTAGAACAAATAAACAATCTGCCTATGATTGTTTGGGTAAATTGCACACACATATTTTAATATCGATATTTATTTTTACACAAACATATTCTTAGTCCCGTAATCTAACCAAATCAACTTTTTTGCCAGACATGACTGTGAGATCCGTTTTATCGCAAGGATTTCGTTAAAAACAATTAGATGACTTTAGTGATAAATTGTTAACCCTACAGTTAAAACTAGAAGTCCTGTCATGAAATGCGCAGAAATAGCACGTTGATATGCGCGTTAATGTACGCGTTATGACCCAAGTAAAACTATCAAATTCTGTACATATGGCCTGTGCACAAGCAATGTTTCAGCCAATGGACCTCCGGGTAACCCGGAGGTCCATTGGCAGAAACATTGTTTGTGTTTGCTATGAGTAACCAGGAGAGCCTGCCGTGCTGTGGATGCCATTCGATATGGCAATTGCGCGCAATTCCAACGCGCAATTAAGCCTAGAAAAGCGCACTACTCGTGACAGGACTTCTAGTTTTAACCCTACAGCCCACCTGTGAAATTGCGGGAAGATCGACTGTATGTGTTTTAACCTTTTGTACCCGAGAGACCGCTTTTCCGGTCCACGGACATGATACGTCATAATTCCATAAAGTACGATGGGTGCTAAGTGAACGTGAGGTAAACCAATCAATATTTTCAAAATATTAATTGGTCTATCCCCAAATAATGAATATGGACTCTTCCAATTGCTGCCATTGAACTGACATGGTAGATACAACTAGAGTTCAGCGGGTAATGTCTCAAATTATGTTTCTCTATCCATGGGTGTCGCGGAGATGACCGATTGGAAGGTGTAAGCCTGATTTGTCCAGATTTTGTTTGTTCAAGTCCACACTGATAAACTTTTCCAGCTGCATTATCAAGGCTTGTCTTCGCGTAAGGCATGCCTTGATAATGTAGTTGGAATATTTGTCTGTCGGGATCATATTTCAAAGGGACGCGGTTGCGTTGCGGTAACCGGTTCTCGTCGAGCCCGGTTAGTCCTTGGATGGGTGACCGTCTGAACGATCGATTCGGACTCCGCGTTGTGTCCTTGGGCAAGGCACTTCATCCCGATTGTCCACATGGGGACACGATGACTCCGTGTACTAAGGCGTACTGCACGTCAATGGTGCGCATGTCTTCAAGCAATCTAACCCTGGCTGTGCTGCAGTGCGGGGTTACGATGTTGGGGAGCTCTTAACTGTTCTCAGCAGCTCGACGTTGCTCGGTGGTTCTCTCCCGGTAATTCGGCTTCCTCCACTCGTAAAACTGTCGCCGACACGATATGATTTTGGCTGTTAATGTGTTGTGTTAAACCCTAATAAATAAATAAATAAATAAATAAATAAATAAATAAATAAATAAATAAATACCGGTTCTCGTCAGATCACCGAAGTTAAGCAACATCGAGCCCGGTTAGCCATTGGATGGATGACCGTCTGAGCGATCGATACGGACTCCCGCGTTGTGCCCTTGGGCAAGGCACTTCACCCCGATTGCCCAGATGGGGGCACAATGACTCCGTGTACTAAGGCTGATTGCACGCAAATGGTGCGCATGTCTTCAACCAGTCTAACCCTGCCTGTGCTGCAGTACGGAGTTACGATGTTGGAGGCTGGCATCTTCTCGTCGTTGGCTCTCTCCACCGGTAAAACTGTCACCGACATGATATGACCCTGCACCAAGGTATATTCCCATTCGATGGGAAACGAATCGGGCAGTCTATTTTTAGTCGAACCGAATTGCAAGTTAATATTCGAAATCGAATCGAACCTCGAAGATTCGCAGGGCCCCACTACTGAATCGGTTGTATCTCGCAAGTATAGCTATTTTGGCCAATTCAAACGTGAGGCATGTCACCACCTCAAGTTGCCTATTACGAAGATATCTCGCGCTAAATTACTTGGTCATAATTACAGCATATTGTCTTCTTTTAGGTTACACCTTAACACATTGACTTGAGTATAACCAAGTCTTCTTAGTCTGATATATTTGTTCGTGGAGGCCTGTATGCGTGTACACATGTAGAACAAACAAACAATCTGCTTATGATTGTTTGGGTAAATTGCACACACATATTTTAATCTCGATATTTATTTTTACACAAACATATTCTTAGTCCGGTTATCTAACCAAACCAACTTTTTTGCCAGATATGACTGTGAAATCCAGATCCGTTTTATCGCAAGGATTTCGTTAAAAACAATTAGATGACTTTAGTGATAAATTGTTAACCCTACAGTTAAAACTAGAAGTCCTGTCATGAAATGCGCAGAAATAGCACGTTGATATGCGCGTTAATGTACGCGTTATGACCCAAGTAAAACTATCAAATTCTATACATATGGCCTGTGCACAAGCAATGTTTCAGCCAATGGACCTCCGGGTAACCCGGAGGTCCATTGGCAGAAACATTGCTTGTGTTTGCTATGAGTAACCAGGAGAGCCTGCCGTGCTGTGGATGCCATTCGATATGGCAATTGCGCGCAATTCCAACGCGCAATTAAGCCTAGAAAAGCGCACTATTCGTGACAGGACTTCTAGTTTTAACCCTACACCCCACCTGTAAAATTGTGGGAAGATCGACTGTATGGGTTTTAACCTTTTGAACCCGAGAGACCGCTTTTCCGGTCCAGTGACATGATACGTCATAATTCTATAAAGTACGATGGGTGCTAAGTGAACGTGAGGTAAACCAATCTATATTTTCAAAATATTAATTGGTCTATCCCCAAATAATGAATATGGACTCTTCCAATTGCTGCACTTGAACTGACATGGTAGATACTACCAGGGTTCAAATGGTTAATGTCTCAACTTATGTTTCTCTATCGATGGGTGTGGCGTAGATGACCTATTGGAAGGCGTACGCCTGATTTGTTTGCTCAAGTCTACACTGATTACATATTCCAGCTACATTATCAAGGCATGCCTTCGCATGAGGCATGCCTTGATAATGTAGTTGGAATATTTGTCTGTCGGGATCATATTTCAAGGGGACGCGATGGCGTTTTCGGTAACCGGTTCTCGTCGAGCCCGGTTAGTCCTTGGATGGGTGACCGTCTGAGCGATCGATTCGGACTCCCGAGTTGTGTCCTTGGGCAAGGCACTTCACCCCGATTGTCCATGTGGGGGCACGATGACGCCGTGTACTAAGGCGTACTGCATGTCAATGGTGAGCATGTCTTCAAGCAATCTAACCCTGCCGGTGCTGCAGTGCGGAGTTACGTTGTTGGGGAGCTCTTAGCTGCTCGTCGTTGCTCGGTGGTTCTCTCCTCCACTCTTAAAACTGTCACCAACACGATATGACCTTGGCTGTTAATGTGTTGTGTTAAACCCTAATAAATAAATAAATAAATAAATAAATAAATAAATAAATAAATAAATAAATAAATAAATAAATAAATAAATAAATACCGGTTCTCGTCAGATCACCGAAGTTAAGCAACGTCGAGCCCGGTTAGTCATTGGATGGGTGACCGTCTGAGCGATCGATTCGGACTCGTTGTGCCCTTGGGCAAGGAACTTCACCCGATTGTCCACATGGGGGCACGATGACGCCGTCTACTAAGGCTGATTGCACGCCAATGGTGCGCATGTCTTCAATTCGTCTAGCCCTGCCTGTGCTGCAGTACGGAGTTACGATGTTGGGGGCTGGCATCTTCTCGTCCTTGGATCTCTCCGGGTACTCCGGCTTTCTCCACCGGTAAAACTGTCACCGACACGAGATGACCCTGGCTGTTAATGTGTCGTTAAACCTTAATAAAAAAGAATAATCATATTTCAGAAATACGTGATCGATTTCTTATGAAATAAACGCCGTATCGTACTGATACTCCAAATTGGTTATGCTGGGGCCTCCAAAGGCCTCCTTTTGTACGAATGGTTGATTTATTTCCTTGCATGCTGCTGGCGGATATTCCTGCCCGGGACAGTATTTCTCTTGCCATTGAAATATGTATAATTTGGGTATATCTAATCCAATTTCCACCCTGTAAATTGAATGGATTTTTTTACCAATGATTTCCTGAGGTAAATTTAGATTAATTTTTCATCAAATCTAGTCATTATGCTGTGAAGCAGACATGACTAGATATGATGAAAAATATTTTGAAAATACTCAGCGGGTTGAGAGTTAATCAAATTTGGAACTCTCATCCACACCAGCTTTATACAGTTACAATCACAAATAAACTCCCCACAATCATTGAATAATCAATCTTGATCGATTTATTTATTATTTATTTATTGATGTTTAAGGTCACATATTTATGCACAATGGCTAATCATGACCGTGACAGTTTTACGGGTGGAGGAAGCCGGAGTACCCGGAGAGAACCACCGAGCAACGACGAGCAGCTGCCAGCTCCCCAACATCGTAACTCCGCACTGCAGCACAAGCAGGGTAAGGTTGGTTAAAGACATGCGTACCATCGACGTGCAGTACGCCTTAGTACACAGCGTCATCGTGCCCAACGCGGGCAATGGAGATGAAGTGTCTTGCCTAATGACACAACGCGGTTGCCGCAGGTGGGATTCGAACCGAGGACCTTTCGCCTTGCAGCCTGCACCTCTACCTACTGAGCCACCGCGCTCCCCATCTTGATCGATCAATATTGGTCAATTCGTAAGACTTAATACAACAAACACATGCACTGTGACTGTGTGACATGAGTCCAGCTACACGATTACTTGCCAAAGCGAATTGATATCTAAGAAGCCAGTCCAGTCGAAAATGTCCCGACTGGAAACATTTTTACGGGGATGAGGAGTTACACCCTTCCCCATTCCACCCATCCCCCCCCCCCCCCACACTTCCCACGCCCCCGACTTCTGCTCCAGATTTTCAAAGAAATAAGGTCTTCATGAGACTTTTGAGAAATGCTTGTTTTATACCAGATAAGAAGACTGAAAAAGATATAATTATGTTGTTATCGACTGTGCATTACGGTTGTATCTATGTTAGCGAAGCAATTTGAAAAGAATCGTATGTGCCCCTTAAGTGGATGTCGTTTGTTGTACGAGCTACAGCAAATCTTTCACCTAATTCTGTGAAATTAAATATTATTGAAGCTCTGTGATAATGGTGCTAAAAGAGCACTGAGATCGTGACACAATGGCCACCCTACCAGTGACTCCACAATGACCACTCTATCGGGGAACCCCCGGAGTGAAGTAGTGCTTGTTTACTGTGGTAAACAAGCTCTGTTTTACTAGTTAAAAAGGACCCGTTTCCAGATCATCTGTCGAGGAAGACTGCATTCCCCTTCCAAACCCCACTAAACCCCATTGTTCAACATTTGTATTTCAAATTCAAAATTTCTGAACAAACTTTGGAACAAGGCAGATATCTTATTCATTTCAGTTTTGCAAGAATCCTTCAAACCCAATTGTGATTCTTCAGAGGTACTTAAATTGAGTTTGTAATTGATATTTCAATATCCTGCAGTGAAATTCAAGGCTGGGAAAGTATTTCTTTAACCAAGAGCATTTAATGTAACAACACGCGGTACGTCTCTGAGTCTTCTACACTAATTAATGCGAGAGAAAAGAGTCAAGACTGCATTAATGTGTTATGTCATTTCCGCAAGCTTTTAACAGTGAAAGAAACTTTACTTAAATTTTACAGGTTAAAGAGAAAACAACAAAATGGAAGCAAGGAAAAGGAAAATATTTGGTTCGCCACAGGTAAGTTAAAAAAGCAACTACATATACACTGTAAATTGGAAAACTAAAAATACTTGCTTATGAGTTGAAGTTTTCCAAGTCAGGGCAGTCAGTGGCGTAACGCACATACAACGAGTTTAAGACGTCTCCTAGGGGACCCCAACAATTGCACGTCTTTAGGGGCCCCCAACAATTCCAACATTTTGGGAAAAATCAGTATTAAGTGTCTCAAAGTGTGCTGTAGTTGAAGCATTAAGGTTGGATGCTTCAATATAAGCTTGCATAAAGAATCGGGCGATATTCTCTGAAACCAATTACGGGGTTGTGTATGTGGCACAGGAGACAGGAGTTGAAATGACGAAACCATTTTAATTTTAATTCATTTACAAATGCAGATTTGTTACATAAAACCGTCGAAGCAGTATCCAAAACCAAGCAATGCCAACATCACTCCATCTCGGGTAAGGTGCTGACCAACTAACGAAGGAACAAACACAGAAACGAACAAAAGGATGAACAAAAGGACGAACAAAAATCACCATTAGGAAAATTTTAATTTATGAAGCACCAGATTGTACCCTGTGCTTCATTAATTAAATTTTTGGCCACTACTTCCTTTACCTAACATGAAAAACAGACGACACATGCAAAAAAAATTCTTGAATAACTATTTTTTTTCATTTTTGGTCTCAAAAACATAGGTTATGACACCTCATTGGAACGAGCTCGACGAGCTCGTTCCAATGAGGGGTCATAACCTATGTTTTTGAGACCAAAAATGAAAAAATAATTAAAATTAATAGGCGATTTTTGAGAATTGCGCTGGCCGTTTTTGGCCGTTACGTTGGGTAGTGTTTGGAATCTAATATTATTGCATCCGCTGAAAATGACCAGTCCACGACTGCCATAACTTAACCACTAAGCATTACCAGAACCTCTTGAGCTAGTCAAGGCCGGATGAATATTATTCTGAATAGAACGTTTGTACCCAGTCAGTTCGCTCGAACATAACATTATAATGTACTGAATAATTACAGTATGTGGCCTAAGGGCCCCCGATATTAACGTTACGCCGCTGAGGGCTGATATTTCTCTTCATGGTTACATATGCCTCTGTTCATATATGGATGCAATACATCATATCAGTCACCAAATATTATCAAGTCTGACTAGCAAACATTTGGTATGAGGAATTTATTTTTTGACGTTGTAACCCCTGTGCATGTACATCTCAGGGGCGGCGGAACGATTTTCAAAGTGGGGACTAGATCGGGTGATGGATGGTCGTCGGTATGGATATTTTAAATTCCAGGGTCCCCCGCCCCAACCCCCCCCCAACCCCCCATTTCCATGCATCTGAGTGGATATTTTGAGATTTTTCAGGAGATGTATTTGAAAGATTTCACACTTTAAAAACGTTGGTAAAGCATACAGGTGAGGTCTATTCATCAGCTTTGGTCGTAACGACCAAAGCTGATAAATAAACATCACATGTATGCTTTACCAGACGTTAACAGCGATTATACTGTCTGTGGGTTATCTTGTCTGGGGGTGGATTTGGTACTTGTATGTCTGTAAGATTACGATCTACTTCAGTTAACCGATTTTTGAACAGACTGTATACATTTTAGCCTTTGCTGCCACTTACTGCAAGCAATGATCCGAAATCCATCGAAACTGAACCAGTACGAGAGAAACATAGCTGGCGAAGAAGTGATGGAGGCTCTGGTTCCGCCCCTTGTTTCACCAGTCATTTGTTGTGTTAAAATATATGCATACAAAACCACATGGCCCGGCAAAAAAGTGGAGGGGCCGAAGCCCCCCCCCCCCCCCCCCAGCCCCCCCCCCCCCCCTCCCCCGGTTCCGCCGCTCCTGCATCTTCCCTCCCTGGAGGTATTAAACTGGCTTATCATCCTCCTTCTCCACATTTGTTTATCTCCCCCTCCCATCCCCTCCTGATGTTTTTACATTTTAATTTTTACAGAATTTTTTAAAATAATTTTGCTTTGGTATAAATCTGTGATATTAAAATATGTGGATAGCAGATTAGAAAACCCGTCAGTCACCGCTAGAGAGGGGCAGCAAATCCACAGAAAAAAATAACATTATTTTGAAATACTGTTGCTCAGAAGGCAATCAACCTCTTTTTGTTCTATTTGAATGGAGGCTTGTTTCATCTACATGATTTATAATTTCAAGGTACAACTGATGAAACTGCGTGAAAAAAACTAAGGTTTGCGGCAGGATATTAGGAAACACATATCTACTGCAACACCCGAGTTAAGTCATGATTGGCTGAAATCCTTATTTTGTCCAGCTGATGGAATATGGATGAAATTCTCTTCAAAATAGTAGAGCTAAAAATTGTAACACCGAGTGTCGGGTAAGTGATAGGATACACTGGTCAGGATATCTTCCCCCACCTGAAAATTTATACAACTTACCCAAATGAATCTTAAAAAAAGAAATACTGATGAAATTCACTACAAAATAGTGGTTTATTTTGATGGTGATGATGTCTTAGTCACCTCCAGTGTTTAATAAACTTGAAGTTGTTTTCCGCTCTATAACTCAAGTTTCACGACGCCGACCATGTAATTCAGTATGTTGGTTAGGTATGATGAGAAGAAGAAGCCTATTTATTTGGCTGTGTTGTGTCAAAGGTCAAGGTCACCGTGACCTTCAACATTAAATATACTTCTCACTGCTTCCCGCTCCCAATCCGATCTTAACATATACACTTCACTTGTGAGATTGGTGTATAATCCGTCACCAAGTAATAAATGTTTCATTTCTGTAATGCTATCCATGGTATTGCTGGCGTGTTATTGCAGGCGGGGGATATGCCCCCCCCCCCCCCCCCCCCCTCGGCATTGCTCTAGTTTTAAGTTTGCATTGGTTATAAAAAGAGAGCAGGCGGCAGCCAAAAGGACCATGCAGGAAGGCCAGAGAAACAGATGTTTAACGTTTTTAGGTCTTATACAGTTATAATTCATAGCTATTTTTTATTTAGCAGCTGTATACGGATTATCTGTCGGCTCCCTGTATGAATTACATGTATACAGCTCATGCATTACCATTTTTCGCGAGCTTTTCAAAATATTTTCTTTGAAATGGGCATGTTGCAGTCTAAACCATTTTAAAGTTAAATTTTAAAAAAAAATCATGTTTGCCATCCTATTTTGATAAGTACAGTTCGTGGAGAGTGTATTAGCACTAAATCGCGCATAGAGTGGAGATTCCACCCATGCAATAATTGCAAATTTGTTGCAAAGCATAACAAGAACAAGCAAAGTCCCAGCCAATGGACCTCCGGCAAATGCTTATCACATTCAAATTCTGTACATATGGATAAGAAACACAAGCAATGTTTCAGCCAATGGACCTCCGGGTTTAACCACGTAAGCATTTGCCACGTTCGGTGTTGCTCTTGTTGTACTGTATTTCTGCCACACCACAAAATCACGTAGGCCACCACTGAAACATATCTGTTTATGGGCACCCTTTCACGACTATGGCCCCACCTCATCCTCCCCTCCCCAG
Organism: Pictodentalium vernedei; assembly: GCA_031216915.1. Lineage (NCBI taxonomy): Eukaryota > Metazoa > Mollusca > Scaphopoda > Dentaliida > Dentaliidae > Pictodentalium > Pictodentalium vernedei. The sequence continues at coordinate 402,150,912 of CM062291.1, forward strand.
TTCGATATCCCAGATTAGAAATGCTGTATACATTTTCAGGTCATCATATTGTAGGTTCATTTATTTAACCCTCTGAACACCAGAGGGCGCGTTACAGCCCCAAGGCTGCACGTTGAAACTATTGATTGGTCTACCCCCGACTAATGAATATGGACTCTTCTAATTGCTGCATATGAACTGACTTGGAAGATACTACCAGGGCTGAAAGGGTTAAAATTCGAGTTCGCTTATAATGAAACTTTTAGGTGAGAACTTGAGATTCCTCACCCAGGTTGTTGTGAAACTACATAACAAAATGGGATCTTTGTTGCAAAGAATAAAATAATTCTTGCAGTTCTGTTTGTTGGTTGAAACTATTTTAGTTCCCCTGGTTCATCCCCACCCACCCCATTAGCGACGGTCAAATGAACTGTGTCATTCCCCAGTCAAACAGAGTCCCCATGGGACGCCTGGGAAGTGAAGGTCTGTATGTCTACTGAAGTAGATTTGTTTCATCCACTGGTGAAATAGGATCTGGTCACCAACGCCGCGTGGGTGATATTCCTCATTAAGTGGGCAATATATATATAAACGATAGCAAAAGCTGACTTTATACCTATGTTGTGTCATGGTATAGCCCAGATGCTAACAATCATTTTTCGACACCAATAGATAAATAAATCGGAAGGATGTAAGTTTTCCACGAGTCAACATTTTTGATTACACGCCTGTTCTATGTAATTCCCATCTACACCAACACTAAACCATGCAGAAAATGAAAATCTGTTTTGCACATATGTGTGGAACGGAAATCGTTGACGAGCTACTTTTTATAAAGACGCGAAAATTCACTGGATTTTTCTTCAAATCGTTCACAGCAATTACAATTTGAATCACTTACGACACCTAAAAATCGTCTCCGGAGTTTCAATCTATGTGCCAGTAGGCACATAGAAAACATTGGAACTCAGGGGACGATATAATAACACGGGTTCCACTCGCTAATTTGTTGGAGATGAAATGTGTTCTTTTTGTTGATAGTTGTCAAATGAATTGATTGCTGAGAGTCCTTCTTATAATTGTTTTTCTTTTTGTAGACGTCAATGCGTGTACTAAACACAGAACGACTCGCCCGTGTGAATGGGTTAATCGATATGCGGCTTCTCGTTCTATCCTTCCGCGCTGCCATTCGTTCAATATTGATTAACCCATTCACACGCGTGTGTCGTTCTGTGTATATCTGACAGGGTCCGCGGAGCAATTTGCGGAGAAAAAGCGGAAAAGACACCCTTAGAATGCATTTCCAGCGTTCTGGCGTACCAAGCGCTTCCAAAATGGTTTGTTACCTGCATGAAAATGATGAGTCAAAACAAAGTTTGTAACAAATATTTGGTGTCGGTTTGCAGTTGCGATATATAAACTCGCCTCTTATATAATGGGCTTAAATACCTACCTGATGATAGATAGATACCCTGCCATTTAAAACACACGTGTGGGATTACCCACAAAAGTAAGCCCGGGAAGTGAGGGTCTGTAGGTCTACTGATGTAGATTTGTTTTCCTCCACAGGTAAAAAATAGACCTGGTAACCAAAGCCGTTGTGGTGCAAACCCACAGTAAGTTGGCAGCATAAGCATAAACAATTAGCAAAACTTGTCTTTATACTTGTGTTGTATGACGATATAACCTAGATGCTGACAGTGACCTTAAACACCAATAAATACACAAATGACATTAAATACCAATAAATAAATAAAATAAATAAATAAATAAATAAATAAATAAATAAATAACAAGAGTGAACTAGGGGTGAGATTCGAACTCGATACAGACTGCTTGAAACAGACAGATCCGATTCCTACCAGGCGATACGCCGTCGCATTGCAGTTTCCAAACACTCCCCAGTAGAACACCGTCTCATCTCACCTCCCTGTAGGCGCGAAACGCGATTCTGAAGTCAGGTGGGGAGGAGGGTGAAGCCGGGTTTAGTTTTGGAATCAATGTATCAAAAAAGTTTTCTTTGTTTTCTTTCGTTTATACATATAACAGCATTTTTGCAAACATGGCCGACACAAAAGTGTGTGTGGGTTTGGGGGGGCATACGCGGCTTCTGTCTGAGGCGGGACGGTACACACTTCTTTTGACCACCACACGGAGACCCCAGTAAGTGAAACAGTTCTTTTTTACTGTGGTAAACAAGTTCTATTGTTATTGGTGAAATAGGACCCGGTAACCAATATCTGTTGTAAAAGTACTCTAAAATCGGCAGCTTGGGGATTAACGATTAGTTGGTACGAATGGGTCTGTAGCTCAGTAAGTTCAGGCGTACTGTTCGGTATATGAAACGATTAGTTGGACTTTACTTATCACCCTTGTTTAACTCTCAACCCTCTGAGTGTGTTCATGGTATTTTTCATCAAATCTAGTCATGGCTGCTGTGCAGCAGCCATGACTAGATTTGATTAAAAATTAACTCAAATGTAAAATAAGAAATCCTTGGTGAAAAACATTCATTGAATTTACAAGGTGAACATTTCATCATATGTGCCCAAATTATACTTCTTCTGGTGACAAGAGACACCCTGTGCTGGGCAGGAATACCCACCAGCAGCATACAAAGAGTTAATTCTCTGTGGTTGTAAAAAAAGTATCTGTACGTAATAGAATCTTTCAAGGCTTTTATCCTACTGGTAGAGAGAGCGTGCTTTACTGTACTTTAAATGCTCTTTTAAATTTGTCCGATGTTGAAGATATGACAGGTTTGTCGTTTAGTTGATTCCAGTCCACAGTTGTTTCGGGCAAGAATGTACTGCAGCGCTGAGGCGTCAACAAGAATAATTTTTCAAATTGTAATTACGATTTACTAAATCGAATTTACGGTTTATTAAATTGTAGTTATGGTTTATTAAATTGTAGTTACGAATTACTAGTTCGTAGTTAAGGTTTATGCCTCCCACCACACCCCGACCCTTGAGAGTACCATTAACTCACGTTTCAGTAGAATCCAATACTTGAGATCCATTGAAGACTTCCCCATGGCCTCGGAAATCTTCCCCATCGCACCATTATAGACCACAGGGGTTCACCGAAGACTACCACATGACATGCTCTAGGATGTCTTCCCCATCTCGTCATTATACATCAGAAAAAGAGCGATGCACCCAAATGATATCAATGCATATATGCGTCTCCCACTCTCTAATGAGTAATGTTGTATCAGCACCACCCCCCCCCCCCCCCCCTCCAGTCCCGGAAAGTGTTTCCAAAAAATATCACTGGAGTGTATATTTATGTATTGGTGTTTAAGGTCACATATTTCTGCAATTTACTAAACGGTAACTAGGTGGGTGTGGGGGGGGGGGGGGTCATATTTAAGTTTGTTCAAATCGAGTCCCTGGGTTAATATTTGGACTTCCTATGGGAGCCCGATTTTTAACTAAGTGCAATATGAGAAATATTCTTTGAAAATCGTCTTCATGAGATCCACCAGTGAAAATATTTTGATATTTGATACGCAACATCTCTATTGGGGGGGGGGGGGGGGGCAGAAAAAGAGCGATCCATTCAGATGTCATCAATGCACACATGCGTCTCCCACTCTCTACTGAGTAATGTTGCAGCAGCACACACACCCTCCCCTCCCCACCAATCCCGGAAAATGCCGGCCAGTGAATATCACTGGAGTATTTATTTATTTAATGGTGTTTAAGGTCGCACATTTCTGTGATTTACTAAACGATAACTACAATTTAATAAATCGAAACAACAATTTACTAAACGCCTCAACGCTGCCGTAAGAATGAGTCTTTGTACAGTCCTGTCTTACATTAACCCTTTATCCAACGTAACGGTCAAAACCGGCCAGCGCTATTCTCAAAAATCGCCAATTAATTTTCACTATTTTTTTCATTTTTTGTCTCAAAAACATAGGTTATGACCCCTCGTTGGAACGAGCTCGTCGAGCTCGTTCCAACGAGGGGTCATAACCTATGTTTTTGAGACAACAAAATGAAAAAATTAGTTATTCAAGAATTATTTTTGCAAGTGTCGTCTGCTTTTCACGTTAGGTACAGGGTTATCAGACTCTGTACGATTTGAAATTTGATTATGCATATCATGTCACTATATTTCTTATTTCATAGTCAATACAGGCTCGTGGTGTAAATCGCCGTTTATATTGTACATGTGTCACACGTTGATCCGGTGGTAATACCGCTACTGACCCCGAAACAACTTTGTAATAGATCAACCTGTTGGGTCTTCTTCGGTCTTCTAATGGTGTCGAGTTAAAGGACGCCATTGTGGTTTTGATGAACCCCTCTTCTCTTGTTTTGTAATTTCGACTGATGTATCTGATCGTCTGTTGTTGTTTGCGTTCGATTCTGTTCATATCCTGTTTTAAAGTGCTCTTAACCCTTTACCCAACGAATCGGCCACATCCGCCTGCGTAATATGCAAATTCAGCAGCTGAAAAAATAAGATTTTTCAGAAAATTTCAACAAAACCATATCGTGTGACCCCTCTTTGGAACGAGCTTGTCGAGCTCGTTCCAATTAGGGGCTTGATGATATGGTTTGGTTAAAATCTTTTGAAAATTTAAAAAATAATGATATATAAAATAATAAATTTTGATATCGTCTGCGTTGGATAAAGGGTTAAACACCATACAATAAATAAATAAATAAATACATCCATCTGAGGAAGATGCAGACCTCCCCACCGCGTAACTCAACTCTACACCATGGCACCCCATTTTTTCCAATTATATCTGCCGCCTCTTTACCCTCCATCCTCGTTATGTCACTGCTTCATGTTTTTTTGAGTTCTTGGTTTCGATTCTCCACGTGCAATTCTGGTTATCTCTGATTGCAGCTCTTGTTCTTTTTTACAAGGCGTGGCGGGTCGAGATAGGGGTGGTATGGATTTCTTGGGGTTGTATAATTGGACTCGATGTGTTACAATGGGACACCAATAGGATCTAACACACATTGCCTTCTCAAACGATTCTGATTGGCTGGAAGGCGTATAAACAACCACAGCCCAAGATATTGATTGGCGTGGGCATGAAGCCGCTCTGTGTCTCTCAATGTAGGGTTTAGTCGTAAACAGGATGACATTTGTGTTCCTGCCATTCAGTCAACTGAGATACGCCTGTTCACTGCTGCAGTAGTTGTGGAAAGACCTTTACCCGGTCGGATAACCTCGCGAGACATCAGAGAAATGTTGGTTACCCAAAGTTTCGACATGTATCATTTGAGAATACCCTTTGAGGATATCTATGACATGGCTATGTATCATTTTGGGGATACAATTTGAGGATACCAATAAAATGTCTGTGTACCATTTTGAGAATATTCATCTGGACAACCCATTTCGTGGGGGTCTTCTCCTTCCCTATTGAAATACAAGAACAAATGTTATCCGCAACACAATTTGAATTCGAAAACGCCGCATGCCGCCGCTTGGTATACTATCACATTTCGTCGCCTGAATGCTAGAATGTACAGCACGTGGAGAGTGGATTGTAACTAAATCACCCGCAGAGTGGAGTTATCACCCAAGCTATAACTTTCAAATTTTGTACATATCGACAAAAAATACAAGCAATGTTTCAGCCAATGGACCTCCGGGTTTACCCGGAGGTCCATTGGCTGAAACTTTGGTTGTGCTGGTTATGCTTTGGAACAAATTTGCAATTATTGCTTGAGTGGAATCTCCACTCCGCGAGTGATTTAGTGATAATACACTCTCCACGTACCGTATAGGGGACATAGAACATTCTTGTGTAAGTCTAAGCCTTAACCCGTCATCGGTTTGCTGTCACAGATCAATTACTAAATAGCTGTACGGAAAAGCAGTGGCATCATAGAACACTTCTCTCAGAAATTTATCTCTCCCAGCGAATAACTGTATTCTCCATAAGCCCGCAACATACATTTTGCTACCCACCCGCAGAATATATCTGAACAAACAAGAAACAATTTAGCTGAATGTCTGACGATACGACAATACACTTTTATTTTACAGCAAAAGCACATACTTTTCCAACCAGCCACAGCAGGCTCAAGTATTCTAATGGCTCTCCAGCCGAAACTGTTCATTCAGCTTCTTCAGCAATGCAAGTCAATAGCTTCCACAATAATTCATATTCCGTTTCCTCTTTGAAACTTGTGAAACCAACAGGCAACACAATAAAAGAAAGAACGCATATATACTCGCCCAAAAAAGAAAGTGCGCATTGCAGAAATTGATCAAACTCCACAACAATAATTTCGTAGGTGTAAAGAGTTTTAACCTGTTCATGAATAAGTTATATTGAACACAAAAACAGCTTTCCCCGTTAAAATTGCATTAACGTTAAATGACGTGCTGTACGTTTGTGAAAAGGCATGTTTTGCACATGGAGAGTCTGAAAATTCATGCAGCAGTGTGAATCCTTGGGTATTTAAACACTAAAGTAAGGCCTTCCTATCGTTCACATTCACACTTGCGCTGCTGTTAAAACGACTCCACATTAGCATGCCAAGATTGACAATGAATCAACGTCTCCTTGCCCTGGGTATGATTAGAGCTGGCAGAACACACAGAGAGGTTGCCCAGCATTTGAACTGCCACCGTAACACTGTAGACAGGCTAGTCCATCGACATGCACAACATGATGACATTCGAGACCGACCCCGCTCCGGGAGACCCCGAGTTACCACCCCTGCACAAGATCGGTATATCCCTGTCGTCCATCTCCGGAACCGGCAACAAACGTCAACGACGACAGCCAGGAACATCCCTAACCTGAGACGGATACATCCTCAAACAGTAATCAACCGCCTGAGAGAATACGGCTTACGTCCTCAAAGACCTGCAATTCGTCCGATTTTGACGTTATGTCATCGTCGTGCTCGACTGCAGTGGTGTAGAGTAGGGTTAGGGTTAGCCTAACCTAACCCTAAACCTAACCCTACCCTAACCCTAACCCTAAACTAACCCTAACCCTAACCTAACCTAACCCTAACCCTAACCCTACCTAACCTAACCCTAACCCTTCCTAACCCTACCTAACCCTACCCTAACCCACTTCCATGCTAACTTGTTCGCTTCCATGAGGCGTAGATGCACAGCAGTAGTCGATGCAGACGGAGGTCATACCAGATATTGAGTGTGTGACTTTTGTGTTGGACCCTTAGTGTCTTTGACTCTGCATGGCACCAAGAGTATTCGTCGTAGCGTAATGAAATTTCTCGTGTTGATCACAAATTGATTCATCTGTGATTGAATAAAATTTCCATGAATGAAAATGGTATATATCTTTATTTAGTGTTGCACACTTTCTTTTTTGGGAGAGTATATATATCAAGTCCGAAATTTGTACACCTCATATTAAAAGATGAAAAATGAAATCTAAAATGGCTGTTGCCTTCTTGCCGTATCGCCCCAAGATGAACACAAATCACGAGAAACCGCTCCTAAAAGCGTGAATTACCGCCCCTGATAAACTTAAATTAAGCCCCTTGATCGTCCAAAATTTCATTTGCACCGACATGGAGAAAATAATTTCTGTCTATTTCCTTCCCCAGTCAAACGACAGAAATAAGATATGTAAAATGTGTGAAATAAAAAATATATGTCAATAAATTATTGTTTTTGTTAAGTTCTATTAGATATCGGTTGAATATTCCGCATACAACCTTGCATTCGAGCCAGTAAAGAACCACTGCGCAGCGACAAGTAACCACCGCAGTCTCAAAAAAAATAGAATTAATGTAGAAACCTGAAAGAACTACTTACAGAAGCAACATACACAAGACGCGGAGACGATCGGAGGTTAATCACTTTTAAAATCTAATCATAGAAGCTGGTGGAATGTTCTGTTCGGTAATGGTTTATAATGAGCTCCAACTGGATACATTTGTAAACATAAGAGTAAAACAGGCCGAAACACTGGTTCGAACTCCTCATATGGATTCAAGAATCAGTGGTAGCAGAGAAAAAAGAACACCTGGAAGAATGCTTCACAGAGACGGAGATGCGTGGAGTGTGCTGCTAACCACATAATGGCTTCATGCCGGCCTTTTTCAGTGCCCACGCATTCTTGAAAGGAGAGTGTCCAAAACAAACTGTGCATTATAAGGCCTTTGTCATGAAAAGACAAAGAAATCGGTATCCATCCCTTTACGTTATTTTCTTTTTTATCAAGATGTCTTTGGGGATCTCAGTTAACAAAGAAGGTGGGTGGGGTCGCTTCTGTGCTGCGTTAAACCAATCAGCGTCGTTTTTCTGTGGACAGCATATCCACGACAACGTCACTCGATTGATGAAACGCGTGTTGAAGCATAGAGCAAGTGATGTCAGATATATAGATTTATTTACTGGGGTTTAACGACACTTTCGACAACCAGAGTCGCCTCGTGTTGGACAACTTTACGGGTGGGGGAAGCCGGCGTACCCGGAGAGAACCACCGAGCAATGGCGAATAACAGTCAGACTCCCCAACCTACTACGCGTAAGCAGGGTTAGCGTTGGTTGAAGACAAATCCACCATCGACAGCGACACCACCCCCTCCTCCCCCCACACACGTGGGTAATTGGGAAGAAGTGACTAGCCGAAGGACACAACACAATTAACCCTGACGGGGATTGAAAGATATATAAAAATAGAGCGGTCACGAAATAAACACAGGTGCAGGTGATTGACAGGTTATCGATATCACCAGAGATTTAAGGGGCTGGGTTAAGGTAGGCCAAAGTCCTTATGGGGGTTAGGTCGACCACGTGTGAAGTTGGGTGTGTGGGTCTTTGTCGCGATAATGGTGATTCCCAATGCAAAGTTCGTATTAGAATTCATGTAGAAACCTGAAAGAACTAATGATAGAAGCAACATACACAAGACCTGCTGCTGACATATAACAGACAAGTGGGGGAAATTGAATGGGAACATGCGATTGGGCGGGGTGGGGGCCGTGTTTAACCCTTTACCCAACGAATCGCCCGCATCCGACCGCGTAATATGCAAATTCAGCAGCTGAAAAAATAACATTTTTCGAAAAATTTCAACAAAACCATATAACGTGACCCCTCTTTGGAACGAGCTCATCGAGCTCGTTCCAAAGAGGGGTCACATGATATGGTTTTGTTGAAATTTTTTGAAAAAATGTTTTAAAAATGATATAAAAAAAATATATATATTTTGAAATCGTCTGCGTTGGGTAAAGGGTTAAGTAATGGGGGTACACATGGATTGGGGATACGGTTATATGCGTATGTAGACAGGGCCGCGAGATGGTCTCTAGAGGTTTTACGACACATTGTTGTCTTCATTCAGAGCGGAGATATGGTGGACGCTTGGATGGGGACACGATGATCCGGGCGACACGCTTATGTCACCGGAGGTGTTATGACGCGTGGATGTCTCCATTTAGAGCAGTGTCATCAGGTATTGGGAGACATGGTTGCCTTCCTTTAGGGTGGGGGTGGAGCCTTGGTTGAGCAGAAGGGAGAGAGACTCTTCGATGGCCACATACGATGATTTGGGTGACGGTAGTTCTCTGTGGGACACATATCGACGGCATCATCGCTCGATGGATGAGACGCGTGTTAGGGTGTGGCTGATGACAGACACATAAATAGACCGGCCACTTAGTAAACGGAGGTGGAGATGATCGACAGATAAACAAAAGTCGGGGCACTGTCGAACAGGTGGTTAATTACACTGATCCGAAACCTGATCTTGGATGAACCTGAGTTGGGATTTCCCCAAAAAAACGATTACAACTTTAAAACCAAATAAAACATCAGTTAAAAAACAAATAAAAAACAAATAAAATTCTTAAAAAACAATAAAAAACAATTTAATTTTTTTAAAAAAATTAAAACAATGAAAATGACGTCACCAGTGCCTATGGGTCAGGCTTCGGGTGAAAAGGCAAGATCAGCACATCCCAACTACTCTCATTTATGAATTGTGATTCAAATGTTTTTACAAACACCGAAACCAGGGGACACAGTATTATCAGCGATAACACCTGGACAACTAGCACTGGAGAAAGTTGATGTCCGCGTGTTATTGTTGCGGATAATACCGCACCACCTGTGCGTGCAACTATTGCTCCTGCGTGTTTTTTCCTGTGACCCTTTAAAAATACACAGAACGACACGCGTGTGTAATTGGGGTTAATCGATATTGCAAGAGTGCCAGCGCGGAAGGATAGAACGAGAGGCCGCAGGCCTCGAGTTTTATCCTTCCGCGATGGCACAAGTGCCATATCGATTAATCCATTCTCACAATCGTGTCGTTTTGTGTTTATTACACGCCTTTACGTCTATAAAAACAATTATCAAAAGGACACTCAGCAATTCATTTGACAACTATCAACAAAAAGGACACATTTGATCGCCTTCTAAATTTGTGAGGAGAAAGTGTGTTCCTAATTCGTCTTCCGAGTTCCAGTGAGATTTTGCTTCTTATTAAAAATAGTCCATCAACGATTTCCGTTCCGGAACGGATGTTCATTTTCCGCATGGTTTAGTGTTGCTGTAGATGGGAATTTCAAAGAACAGATGTGTTATATACTTAGTCCAAAAAGAAAGTATAATAAACTTTGCGAAGCATTTTTTTAGTATTATCGACTTTAATCCCAAAACAATTATTGTAAATTCATATTTCGAGTCTAGCTGTATAAATTTGCATAATTTCATGTTCTTACTGTTGCCAGCGTCACGTCAGAACGTCGCAATTCAAACATGGGGTGAACTGAAAAGTTCACACATATAGTCAATAGCGTATATGCCCAACGTTTTCCTCTTGGATAGCAAGACATCGACGGCGCATGGACCCGATAAGTCTCTGGATGTCACCCTGTGGTATTGCGTCCACTCCTGCCTTAGAACATTACGTAAATTGCCTAATGTCTGAAGATCACGAAGTCGGACCCGTTCAGATCATGGTCCAATTGATCCCAAAGATGCTCGATTGGCGACAAATCTGGCGAAAGTGAGGGGCCGGGGAAGAAGTTCGATGCTCTGCTCCCCAAGAAAGTCACGACAGATATGCGTCACGTGACATCGGGCATTGTCTTGCTGGAATAACTGTAATCCGGCGCCAGCGTTGAACAACGGGACAACAGCGTTAAGAATTTCGTCCTTATATCGCTGCCCATTCAGATTACCATCGATGAAGATCATCTGCGTTCGATGATGCAAGGAAATTCCTGCCCAAACCATTACACTACCCCCGCCGAAACGGTCGCATTCCCGCACGCAAGCATCAGAAACCGTTTTCGTCGGCCATACACTCTTGCCCTGCCATCAGCGCGCCGTAGACAAAATCCTGATTCATCACTTAAAAGAACTGTGCTCCAACGCTGTTGAGACCAGCGAACACGCTGGCGTACCCATTCCATTCTGACGGTATGATGACGTCGTTGGGTAAGGATTGGTCCGTGGTATGGATGCCTGCTTCGGATGCCATGTTCAGCGAGTCTGTTGTGGACAGTTTGTGCACTGATTCTATTGTTAGTTCTACTAGGAATAATTGCTGCTGTCCTCGTCGCTGGAAGGAAGCGATCCCAAAAGTGAGACGTCATGTTGTGTCGGTATGGTGCTGGGGTCACAACTCTTGGTCGACCTGAACGCGGTCGGTCGGCAATAGATCCAGTGGTTCTATACCTTCCAATTAGACGGTAATAGTGACTCTCAACTCAGCAGCGATCTCACCTGGAGGTATTCCAGCCTCATGCATACCAATGGAACGCAACCTCTGATTGTCGGTTAAGGTTGACATTTTTTAAAATGTCGGAAGACAAAAACTAGCGTTTTTTTCTCAATAACTCAGGCTCTCTAGCACAACATGACACAAAGAAACTCGTCGGTCACCCATTCAATTTGACATTCTCGGGTAGCACGTGCTATTTTGAAATCCGTAGCAGAATTGTATACGGTTGGGTGGACAACAACAACATGTCATTAAACTCTTTGCACGACTTCTTGTCCACAAACATGAAACATTAGAACTATTATATTTCATCCTTTATGCTGTTTTCACATTTGTTTCTATTATACCTTCTTTTTTGACTCAGTATAAATTGACTTCCCTCTATCAAAATTGGATTAACCCTTTACCCAACGTAACGGCCAAAACCGGCCAGCGCTATTCACGAAAATCGCCAATTAATTTTCATTATTTTTTCATTTTTTGTCTCAAAAACATAGGTTATGACCCCTCGTTGGAACGAGCTCAACGAGCTCGTTCCAACGAGGGGTCATAACCTATGTTTTTGAGACAAAAAATGAAAAAAAATAGTCATTCAAGAATTTTTTTTGCAAGTGTCGTCTGCTTTTCATGTTAGGTAAAGGGTTAATCCTATATAGAAATGCGGGAATATTTTTTGGCTGGAAAACATTTGTGTTCATGCTCAAAGAAGTCGCCGGGACCACGCTTGCCATCCACTTTTCAAACTTTTCCCAAAGGAAGCTCCTTGGGCAAATTATGTAAATTTCAAATTCATCGCCATGGATCGCGCCTTGGCTGTAATAATCTGAATGTCCATTCATTTTACAAGTCCATCGTGTAGCTGTGGAGAACGTGATGCAGCAAATCATTAAATATCAACCTGTCCTCATTACTTTTACGTGTTTTGAAACCAATCTTCCACAGTCACGGTCTCCACAACTGCATAGAATTAGTTGTAAACTCTGGTGTGAACACGCCCATTGCATGTTTAGTCAGTCGGTGTCTACTGTTTGTTGGACTGCTTGCAATTAATGCAGTTAATACAACTTATCTGAATGTGAGTATAAATTCTAGGCCTAACTTATTTTTTATTGGGGTTTATCGACACTTTAGACAGTCAGGGTCACCTATAGTTGGACAGTTTTACGGACGTAAGAGGCAGGACCATCAGGAGAGAACCACCGGGCGGCGGCGAGTAACTGCCAGCATACCAACTCCAACTCCGCACATTCACCGTTAGCAAACAAGTGCACCATCGACGTGTAGTACGCCTTAATACTTTTCCCACGTGGGCAATTGGGATTAAATGCCTTCTTGCCAATGTATTCCCCACTTTTCATTAACTTTTCTTGACCACCTTCTAATCTTTCAGTCTTTTAAACAAACAACTTCCGTGTTGATCTGGGGAAAAAGTTTTGTCTCGAAAGTATGGTGGCTCATTTCAGTTATGATGGCTGGCTGAGAGAGTTTTTTGATCAGTCTAAGTATCACCAATAATCGTCGTGTGAGAACCAAAATGTTTCATCTCCGTTTTGGCGCGAATATGAGATAGTGGCGTCATTCCAATTGTCAGTTGATTTTCTTTCGATTTAGCTAGTCCTAGCATGCCTCTGATGGATAGAAAATGTGTAAAATGCGATGGAAAAAAAGATTCTATCTCCAAAATAACTGTTTTCTATCTCCTGACCCAATTCGCAATTTAAGAAAATACCATGTGATCAAATTTTGACAAATGGCAACCGCCGGGTTCCAGTTCAATAACTACTATGGGGTAAAGTGTTATTTTTCCATGTTTCGTCGCCCAGTTTTATTCAAACTATCAGAAAAATCAAGAACATCGCCATTCTTAAATCGGTCAACAATTAACGACGCTATAGTCAAATTCTGTCAAAAGTACAAACGTGAGCCGAAAAGCCTTATTTTTTTACGTTAGTACGTCCTTGTAGTTTAACACACACACGGATTGGTTCACCAATCACAGTTAGTCAGACTTCGCGGGGTGGGGGGGGGGGGGGGGGGGGGGGGGGGGGAGCGGGGATTAATTTGTGGTGGAGAAAATATTAAATGATTTCTGAAGTAGGAAAATTAAAAAAGTCATAGGCACTGATCGGAGTCTGCGATTTCGGAAGTTTATTATGGAAACGTTAACTTTGCGCAATTTTTAGTTTGACTGTTTTGACTTTCACACAGAATGTGGATAATAAAAATAAATTAATCCCTGTCATTGTGTCAATTTATTATTCACATTCTGTAAAAATGGCCGAATTAGACATTGAGCAAAATTTGGGATGTATAAATAACTTCCACTGAAAATTAGCAGTCTTCCATCGGTTCTGATGAGTTTTTAACCCTTTGAGCACGAGGGGTCGCTTTTCCGGCCCAAGAACACGATACGTCATAATTGCATTACGAAGGTTGGCTGCTTAGTGAATGTGTAGAGTATACCAATTACTATTTTCAACGTACTGCACGTTGAAAATAGTAATTGGCCTACCCCCAAATAATGAATATGGACTCTTCCAATTCCTGCCATTGACCTGACATGGGAGGTACCACCAGCGTTCAAAGGGTTAACCCTTTACCCAACATAACGGCCAAAACCGGCCAGCGCTATTCTCAAAAATCGCCAATAAATTTTCATTATATTATCATTTTTTGTCTCAAAAACATAGGTTATGACCCCTCGTTGGAACGAGCTCGTCGAGCTCGTTCCAACGAGGGGTCATAAACTATGTTTTTGAGACAAAAAATGAAAAAAATTAGTTATTCAAGAATTTTTTTTGCAAGTGTCGTCTGCTTTTCATGTTAGGTAAAGGGTTAAGTTGTCCTACTTTAGAAATCAGTCAATAAACCAATGTTCCATTGTCTCCGAGACTCGCCCAACTAAGATTGGCGAATTAATGCCGTGTGTTGATTCCGACAGAGGAGGACTAAAGGACATAGCAAAGTAAAAAAAAAATACGGCCTAAGGACATATCTACCATCATGCTAGAAATTTGTCCTGAATAACTCTTGCTCTTTATGATGTAATGCGTCACTGAAATTTAATCTCCAATCCGTTTGGAATGATATAGGCACTCCTCGATAACTCAGATCAATGGCGCACTTTTCCCGAAGCTTGGCTATTTATTATATAACTACCACAAATAATACCCCCTATACCACTGTAGTTTTCCCATCAAATTCAGCTCTCCGGAAAACAAGAGAGTCAAGCTTTCCAGAATGTTATCGTTGCCTGTCTCAAACGAGGCGCACGTAAACGGACTATTTCTACCAGTGACCTATAAATAAATATAGATCGTAAGCACATAACTTAAACACGAGTGTCTCCTCATAAAAACTCCGCTGACAAACATTCCAGTCGAGGTCTATTTAAAAATATCGTGCTGATCAATTGCAACATAACAATTAACAACAAAACGTAGGAGATTCTGTGTTGTCGAAAGCGATTCCGATTGAAATTCAAGTCTTGCCTCCATTGTTTTGATTTTCAAGTTTCATGCTCGATCGAACGTTCGATATTACTGCGCTTTTGCGATTCCCCAATTCCATAAATTGTTAATGGTTATTTGGCTAATATAATTTCTGTTGTATTTGATTGTTCAGGTGTTGTGATCAGTTTAAAATACTAATTGTCATATAATAAACACATTTCTACAACATTCAATTGATTTGTGTTGCTGTGTTCCGTCTCGTTGACGAGATGAAATCGGACAGATCAAACGAGACACCGCATTTGTTTTCATCAACGATTATGTAATGGTATATGTCTCGTCTGAATGGCATTGTTGATAAAGGCGAGGCAAGATATTGGCGGGAAGCTCCGGGATAGGTGTGCTATTAATCCCAACCATTGCCGCCTGTCTTCTTTCTTATTTAGTTGAGAAATAGCTTTATGTCCAGTTTGACAGTTTTGTTTTTGTTCAATATTCCCAGCAAGCCGACAAGAGCGCCGGAAGGAAAGTTGGGTGGGCGACGAAAATAGGTCAAATAAAACCGCCCCTTTCTCCACGCCCGCGTATTTGCCCAAAAACGTAATGCTTCAGCAGCCATGATGGGCTTGTTATCCTACGCCTTAGTTTTAACTGCAGGGAAAGAAGGGATGGGCGTTTTGACTGAAATATCCTAGTTAATAGAGACGCCACTGCATTTGTATAGGTGGCGTCGCTACGGAGGGGGGGGGGGGGGGGGGGGGCATTTGCCCCTAAAAGCAGACACCCCCTCCCCCCGTGTTCTTCACACATACACACCCATCCACCAACTCTGCGCACATGACTCTTATTTATTCCCATACACACTCACCTGATGAACACATCCAGTAAAGATTGAAGATGTCAGATGCAGATACGTATGAGCCATGTCCGTTGATGAACCTTATTTATATATATGGTTCATGAACCTCGTGAACCTATTCATTTTCGACGTCCAAAGAAAGTGGAGATTTACCTTAAAAGCCATCACAAGACTTCATTTGAAAGCACCATTCTTTATTATCGGGGCGTAGAATCCCGCGTTCCCTCCAGTGGGATGGAAGACGGGCTTCTCTCAGATAAAAAAAATAACCCTGCACCTAGGATTGTTCGTTCCTTAAGAATGTAATGATATGATACTACGGGCTTGTTTCCGTTTGTGTGGAGCATGCTCCCCCCTCCCCCCCCCCCCCCCCACCCGCCACTTGCCTCCCTATGGAAGATTTCTTGGCACCACCACTGATTTGCACCCAATATAGCCAATAACTTTCCATAGAATTGGAGTGTGGGTATGGTCGTATCTCATTCAGGGTCTGTAGTCTGTTTCCTTTTCTGTAGACATTCAAGTTATTATAGTATAATAATTATCATTGCAACATGGAATGATGAGAATATTAGCCTTTTTCAGTTTTGGTTGGTCCTTTATTTTTATGTCGTAATTATATTCGGGAACTCTTCTTACTTTAATTGGGTCCAGTGACTCCAGTCTTTAAATGTAGAACTATCAGCTATTGTATTTTCTCCGACAGCCCGTTACATAAAGGCAACAGGGACAATTAACCTCGCTGTTATCGTGACTCGGGCCTGCAAGTCGTAATTCTGGAAGTTAAGTTGTTGTATTTGTTGAACTCAATTTTGTTTGAAGTCTAGTGATAATAATAAAGGTCTGTGTTTATATCGACTGTGATATTCTTTTACATACGTCTGTCCATGGTGAGATAGCAGGGAGAGACAGATGTTTCTCCCCCCACTGCATGTGTAACATACGTCTGTCCAGGGTGAGATAGCAGGGAGACACAGATGTTTCTCCCCCCACTGCATGTGTAACATACGTCTGTCCAGGGTGAGATAGCAGGGAGAGACAGATGTATCCCACCCCACCCACGTGACGTTATACATTTATAACGTTATTATGACGTTATGCATATCGTATCAGTTTTTTGCTACCAACTAGTTCATATTGACGTCATCAGAATGCCATGTGATCAAAATCTGATGCTCTAAAACTCTTTAAACCCCTAAATGCCACCGCTCCTAATTGATTTCGTGGTATATACCTTTGGTATATACATATCTTTTGCATGCTCTTTCCGATGGTGTCATTAGTTTTTCAAAACAACGAATACCAAATGGGTTGATTGTATCAGCAAGTGACCGCCGATTACCTCTGGCTAACGTAACCGCTGTATGGTGGGGTGGGGGGGAATAATCCCTGATAGGTACGGGTGTGAGATGGGAAAATCTCACCCTCGGGACAAGATATTTGGTCCAGACACTCGGCAAGCCTCGTGTCTGTCCCAAATATCTTGCCCTCGGGTGAGATTTTCCCATCCCACACCCGTACCCATCAGGGATTATAATAATCCCTGAACTGAACCATATAGAGGCCCCGCATATGGTCGCCTGAGTGCTAGAATGTCCTATGTCCCATAGGGGACAGAATACTCCCATAGGGGACAAAGGACATTCTAGCACTCAGGCGACCATATTCATTCCTGGATCGAAAGAAGTGTTGTCTTCGTTCTGACTAATGGGCCTTCTGCAGCATGGAGAAATTTGTAACAAGTATCTGAGAACTGATATACTTGCTCAAAATAATATCGAGTAGTACTATATATTGAGTGAACAATAGTACTGAAGTTGCATAAAATCCGAATGAGAACTGTCTTCAGGCCACTGTATCCACAACTTGCCCAAAACCACAACCTCCACCCCAACCGCGCCTGACACACTTTAGGATATTCCCCAACTTTTATTTATTTATTATTTATTTATTTTTGTTTAAAGTCATATATTTCTGCACAATGGCTAATCATGACCACGACAGTTTTACGGGTGGAGGAAGTCGGAGTACCACCGAGCAACAGTCAGCTCCCCAACATACTAACTCCACACATGCAGTGTTAGCATTGGTTGAATACAGGTACACCATCGACGTGCAGTACGCCTTAGTACATAACGCCATCGTGCCCCCACGTGGGCAATGTTCCCCAGCTGACCCACCATAAATTGCTGCTGTATTTTAGCACACACCACAGTTGGCGGTTGAGGTAAACCATAATGTTCTATCTCCAAGTGAACTGTGTCCCGGAAACGAAAAGTCAGTTTTGTAAGTAAAAGATTCTCCAAACACATTTTCGTATTTTATTTAAAAAATAACACTTCAATAGTTATAAAACGTGATATATAATAAGAATTCAGTCCACTCGAAAGTCTGACAACAAGATCATTACCTCAACGAAAAACACTTTTTATGGTAGATCTGTTCACGAAACTTCAACAACCGTTTTCCACAAAAATGAAAATGGGACAAAAGAACTTTTGGGTTCTCACACGACGCTAGTCTGAAAACTACACATTCCCAGAAACACTCAAATATACTCCAAGGGGTTGTGAACTGAATAGACTTGAGTTGGCAAATAGTGTGACTCAGGTATGTTCATCAATTGCATTTCGATTATCCCACTTGCATGCAGAAATATTGCAAATATTGTAATATTTTAGCACACCACAGAAAAGTCCTACGAACTGTACCGCCCACTTTTGTTTCTAATGTGATCATAACTGTACTATTTGCATCATGCCCAGTTAAATGGTGTATTGTCTGAAAACAGTTACTGATGTTTCTTTACAATAGAGAGCCAATCACCCATGCCACTGGCCAGGCTTGCTATGAAACTACATCAGTTAATCCTTGGTATCTGGAACAAACACATTCCAGAGAACATTACTAGCTGTTGAAGCCTACTGTACTTTAAAAAAAAAATCCTATATACACTGGAAAAAGACAGAAGTGTCAGTATAGGTTTTTGTAAAGGTTGGGTAACAAAAGAATGAAAATAACTGCCTCGGAAATATTCTTTAACACTTACGCTGCCGAAAGCGACTATTGTCACCTATTTTATGATGATCATCTTACGTTATGGTATGTGCAGGTCTAACCTACCATCTGATTAAGAGAGCCCTTTCCAACAATTAATCAGATGATAGAGTTGCAAGTATATCATAAATCTTATTAAACTTCATTGCATGCAGGCGTACATTGAGGTCCTCCATATATGGCTAAAGTGGGCGTGGCAGTAAAAGGTTAAAATGAAATTGAAATTATCAGATATTTAAATAATCAGAAATGTTTTAACGTGTTTATGGTATAGAATGCAAGTGCAGCAAGAGTGCATCCCAAACTAGGAGGAATAAAAAGAAATTTCACAATTTTCGCCAAATTGTTAACTTTTGCATTCTCCTTAAGTGCCTTGCCTAAAGACACAGACCAGTTATCGCTAGTCAGGATCGAACTATCGAACCTTCTATTTAACATCCAATGCTCTAACCATTGAACCACGGTGCTCCCATTAAGAATGGTTAGTTAGGCCTGTTATATACGTCGCACTACCATCGACTCGGATTCAATTGAATGAGATTCGTCTGAAATCCGTCAGATCTTGATATTTTCGGACGCACTACCGTCCAGTCGAATTCAATTTACGTACTCATCCTCAACTCACAATGTTTGAATCTACACACAATTCTTATGTGATATCTATACATATATTTTAACTGTGTATACGTATAATACTATGGTTTAATTTTATTTATACAGACGCCCCAGCGTTGCTCTGAATTCATTTTGGAGATTGTCTTTCAAATAATAAGGTTTATATAGTTTGACCTGCATGTACAGGCATATTTACTTGCAATTTATAGTGCTTTAATGGGATAACATGACGCATAATGTTTTAAAAGAAAATTGCGGAGTTGTGTCTGTATAGCTTAGTTGGTTGCCTCCTGTAGAGATGTCATATTTTGTAGAGTTTGATCGGAAATTTCAATATCCATTTTTGAAAGGTGACCCGGAGTTAATATATGCAAGTCGTTAAATTTGAGAGCGATGGCAGAAAATAAATGGCTGAATGTGACATTATTTTTCTTAAAACCTACCATCAGACATTACATTGGCGACGAGAGAAAAACAGGGACTTTTCAAATTTATTTTAACTTTTTGTTCTCTGCAACATGGCAACGTAAGATTTATATGATTTGAGGTCTTTGAAAGGTTTCGATACGACCGGCGATGCTAGTGTTTTCAGCATCCGTAAGAAAGCGTGGTTTGAGATAGTTGAAGCAGACAGTAAAGGGTTGTTTCTCACTGATGAGCCTTCAGATAAAAATGCTCAAAGACGACCCTTGTTGTATACGGCGGGTGCGAGTGTCCGTTAGACGTTTACACCTTTCCCGGAAACTGGACCATTTAGTGATTACCGCAAAGCAGTTTCGGCTTTGAATAAACATTGTATTGTGAGAAAGAAGGTTACATTTCAAAGACATTTGTTCAGAAAAATAGTTCAAAAAGAAACTGAAACAGTGGCTCAATATATCAGTCGACTTACAAAAGTGTTCTGATGATTGCAAGTATGGCAGTGGTCGAGATAATTAGATCCGTGATCAAGTTGTGCAATACTGTCGATCAAACTGGTTGCGTAGAAAGTTATTAGAAATGGGGAATGCATAAAGTGAGACATTGAAGATTGCAGCAACTTTTGAGGCTATGGAGTCCAGATTTTTAACAATGACAAATAGTGATGGTGAAAAAAATAAACCGAACGAAACAAAAGTATAATAAAAAACAGAGACAATCAAAGTGTTATAGATGTGGAACGGTTGAACATTTTGGTCGTGATTTGTGTTGCCCTGCTAGATGTAAGCAGTGTCGGAAATGTCAAGGTTGGGATCATTATATGAAAAAATGTTGTTCTAAACAAATTGTTGAAAAGGCATGAACATACAAAGACAAGGGTAACTTTGGAAAATATTTTTATATTATATGCTAGCCTGTGAATTATCGCGAATTATCTAAAAGATAGGTGGAGACATATCCCTCAGTAGCTTCCTAAATGGCGTCCCGCTACGCCGTATCACGTCCCCCTTGAGAGAACGATCAGCTGATCTTTGTTATTGTTTTGAAACGTGCGCATTTGGAGTGAAATCGGGCTGAATATTGTGCAATAAAATGTCTCGTAGCATATAATAAAATAGAAAATCTACTCTATTTTAGTCAGTATCTGGAATTGTCTCATGAGTGTGGATCAGAAAATATTATTTTTCACTCGCGCTTCAATGAATTTATTTTCAGTAGCTTCCTAAATGACGTTATGCTTTGGCGTATGGCGTCGCCTTGAACATTGCCTTCAACATCGCCTTGATGGAATGATCAGCAGCTTCTTGTTATTGCCTTGAAGTCGAATTATTTGCAGTCGTATTTGGGCTGAATGTTTCGCAGTAAAATGTCACAAAGCATATAATAAAAAGAAAATCTACGCTGCTTTAGTGAATATCGGGAATTATCTCTTTCGTATGGACCACACTCATGAGATAATTCCCGATATTCACTAAACCAGCGTAGATATCCTCTATATACGAAACAAATCATCAAATAAAAAGAAAGTACATTTGGTTGAAACAAATTAAACTGAGAATGACTATAGTGGTTATGCGTTTTAATGCAACAAGAAAGTTGTGCGCGATCAAATTTTGACAAAGTGCCAGTAAAAATAGGAGGTCTGACAGCTGAATGTGTTGTTAATTCAGGCAGTGACTGTAACAAAATAGATTATCAGTTGTGGGAAAAATTAAAACAAAGGAAATTAAAATGTAACTCGAGAAAATGTTCGAAAAAACTTTTTCTGTGCACTTCATCGAAACCTTTGGAAACTTTGGTTTGTTTTGATGCAGATATTGAAGCTGGAAATTCTCAATCTCGTGCTGAATTTGTGGTGATAAAGGAAAAGGGTGAACCTTTGTTATGCAGAGAGACTGCTACTAAGATTGGGCTTTTGAAAAGTGGAGTAAGTGTTAATTCCATAAATTGTGTGTCAGTTGGTATGGAAGATTTTGAAACACTCTTTAGTATCAGAAAATTAAAAGACAGACAAATCAAGTTAAATATTAATCCTAATATTAAGATGGTGGGTCAGCCTGTTAGAAGAACACCATTTGGATTGCGAAAGAAAGTAGAAGAGAAAATTTTGGAATTGGTAAACAAAGATATTATAAATGAAGTTAATGAACCAAGTGGTTGGGTTAGTCCAGTTGTGATAGTACCAAAACCAAATGATGATATTAGATTATGCAATGGCATGAGAAGAGTGAACGAAGAATTTACACTGGAACGTTATCCGATACCCACAGTGGATGAAATTCTTCAAGACATGTGTCAAAGTTCTGTTTTCTCGAAATTAGACCTAAAATGGGGGTTAGAATTATACCCTGAATCTAGGGACATAAAAAACAGTTGTTACGCTTTGTGGTGTGCAGGTTTTAGAGACTCTTATTTGGTGTTAATGCAGCACTGAGATTTACCGGTATGAAATTCACCGTGTGCTTCAAGGCATACCAGGTGTGGCAAATGTATCTGATGATATTGTTCTCCACGCCCCTGATTTGAAAGAACATGATAAATGAATGCGACCAGTTCTCACAAGGCTAAAAGAAGCTTACCTCAATCCTAATGCAGACAAGTGTAAGATTCGATTAAATGAAATAACCGTTTCAGGCCACAAGTTAAGTAGCAAAGGACTGGATGTGACTAAAGATAAAATAGAAGCTGTGCTCAGTGTTAGGGAACCATGTAATATGTCGGCAATTCGTAGTATTTTAGGACTAGTTAATTTCTGTTCTCGTCATATTCCAGATTTGGCCACAATCGCAGAACCGTATCGCCGTCTTAAGCATAAGAAGTATTTTTTCAACTTGAGTTTAGAGCAAAGAAAAGCATTTAATACATTGAAATCATGTTTAATAAAAAGTCAGACTCTTACTCTTATATATTATGATCATCATGTTAAAACAAAAGTAATTGCTGATGCCAGTCCTGTATGGCTTGGTAGTGTTTTAATACAAGAACAACGCGATGGGTAAAGAATCATCAGTTATGCTATTCGTTCATAGCGTGGTGTAGAGAGACGTTGCCCACAAACAGAGAAAGAGGTTTTAGCCCAGTATGTGCGCGTGAGAAATTCCATCTATATTTGATTTGCTAACTGATCACAAACCATTAGAAGTTATTTAATCCAGAAAATCTAAACCATGTGTTAGAATACGTCGTTGGGTGTTACGAGTGCAGCCCTATCGGTTTAAGGTCATTCATATAGCTGGACAAAAGAACATTGCAGACCCGTTATCGCGTTTACGTTCACGTCCAAGCTGTTCACAAGTGCAGAGGTCTGAGCTGGAAGAAATGGCAGACAAATTTGTAAGATTTATAGCACTTAGTGTTACCTCCAAATGCAATGACTACGCGTGGGGTAGCGAAAGCATGCGTTGATGATTTGGAATTTAGTGAGATT
The DNA here is from genome assembly GCA_031216915.1 of Pictodentalium vernedei. NCBI lineage: Eukaryota > Metazoa > Mollusca > Scaphopoda > Dentaliida > Dentaliidae > Pictodentalium > Pictodentalium vernedei. The sequence goes on from CM062291.1 coordinate 402,174,425, forward strand.
CGTAAGTGTGTTGACCACAGGTAATTGGGCTACTTGTACAAATGAACAGTATATACACAGAACGACACGCGCATATGAATGGGTAAATCCATATGGCACGAGGGCCAGCGCGGAAGGATAGAACGAGAGGCCGTAGGCCTTTTATCCTTCCGCGATGGTACAAGTGCCATATCGATTAACCCATTCACACACGTGTGTCGTTCTGCGTTTATTAATTATTACACGCCTTCACGTCTATAAAATAATTAGTAGAAGGACACTCAGCAATTCATTTGTCAACTATTAACACAAAGAACACATTTTACCGCCAACCACATTTGAGAGGGGTACCCGTGTTACTATTTCGTCCCCTGAGTTCCAATGTGTTCTGTGTGTCTACTGGCACATAGAACACATTGGAACTCGGGGGAGGATTTTTATCTATCGCTAGGGATTCAAATTATAGCTGCGGTGTACGATTTGTAGAAAATTCCAGTGAAATTTCGTTTCTTTTCAAAAATAGTCCGTTAACGATTTCTGTTCCGCACATACGTGCGGAACGGATTTCCATTTTCTGCATTGTTTAGTGTTGCTGTAGACGAGGATTCTGTAGAACAGGCGTGTAATAAATAGCAATGAGTGCGGAGCTGTGTTGTGTTGGTAAACGCTTGTTTGGGGGTACGCGAACTGTGATTCCAAATAAACTGCGGCCTCGTGTGTTAGCTCTTGCTCATGAGGGACATCTTGGTATAGTGGGAACTAAGCAGAATTTGCGTTCCAAAGTCTGGTGGCCTGGGGTGAATCAAATCAAATCGTGTCTTGGTTGTCAGTTAGTCAGCCGCTTCACCCCATCTGAACCCATTAAAAGTACGCCACTTCCTGAAAGACATGGGAAGATGTGGCTTTAGACTTTTTAGGTCCTCTCCCTTTAGGAGAGTCAGTGTTAGTGGTTAACGATTATTATACCAGATATTATGAGATAGAAATCATGAATTCAACAACTGGAGAAAAAGGCATGGAAATGTTAAAACACATAATAGCCAACGGCGAGGTTGAACAGCAGAACCAGTCACTTGAAAAATGCATGTGAATTGCGCAAGTGGAGGTGAAAGATTGGAAAAGTGCTATTCTTGCATATGTTGCTGCATATAGAGCAACACGTCATGCTACAACAGGCAAAAGTCCCGTAGAACTTAGTTGGGCGAAAAATTTGAACAAAATTGCCAGAATTTATTTCTTATTGTTTTGATAAGGCCGTGCGAGATTTGGATGTAGACAAAATGCCATGCAAAATTGTATGCAGATTAAAATCGAGATGCAGTTGACTCTGATATTATACCTGATGTTGTGTTGGTGAAACATGACAAACAGTCTAGCACACTTGACACCCCATAACAACCAGAACTTACAAAGTTGTTTCTAAAACTGGTCGTAAAGTGCCCGGTGAGTCTGATAATGGTGTACAATATAGTAGGAATACCTCACATGTTAAAAAATCATATGAATCCCCTAAACTCAGTGGTTTTAATGTGAGACAAGATGTAGTTGAATCACCAGTGTGCTATGATGGCACAAGTGATAAAATAGTGCCGTAGAAACTGATTCCTCTTCAAATAAGGGGTGTGAAGGTCCGGTTTCAGTTAATAGACCTGTAAGGACAAAACGTTACCTTCCAAATTTCGAGATTTCATCTTGAATGGAGGGAGATGATTGTTAGCTTTGCACGGCGAAAGCAGAAAAATGGATGTAGTACAAGCTTTCATTTTGATTTAATTTTGTGTCTGGGTATTAAATTTGTTTAATCAATATCAGGTGGTTCACCTATTCTTCTAAGTTGGGGACTAATGTAGAGTTGTCTTATTTTGTAGAGTGTGATCAGAAACTGTTCAATATCCATATTTGGAAGGTGACTCGGAGTTAATATATGTGTGTAGTTAGATCTGAGATCGATGGCAGAAAATAAAAGGTTGAATCTGATATTATTTTCTTTACAACATACCATCAGGCATTACACCTTCCTACCACCACCCCAAACCAAGGAATAAAAAAGAAAAACAATTCCCAAATTCGAAGTGGATCCGTGTTGGTTGTAGACCACGCATCACCGTCGACTCGAATTCAATTCCATTGAGAACGTTATTAAAATTGTAAATTACATCACAACCTTCGGTGTTTTCCTGATTAGCAAATCATTATCATTTCATTTGCATTTAATTCTTTACGGTGATGCAACGACTATAACCAACACGGATGTAATTCATGTTTGGGAACGAACAATAATAAATAATAATAAATACAGTTTAGAGCCAGGACTCCACGCAAATGTGCTCTCAAGCTTTACAAACTTAAAAATAAATAAAGTCAGCTCTGTGCTAATCATAAATTTAGAAGGACATTTTATGTATAGGTTTTACCGAATAAGTACGTCTTAAGGTTAGTTTTGAAGGACCGATATGTTTGTGGTGATTTCAAGTGATCAGGCAGATTGTTCCAGAGAACAGGCCCGGCAACGGAGATGGCCCGAATTCCCGCAGTTACAAGTGTACTGGTCTTGTGACAAAGATTATTTGTGGAGGAGGATCTCAGAGATCGTGTGGGAACGTATCGTTAAAGTAGTTTGCTGAGATATGTGGGGACCAATCTATTTAGACATTTATAGACAGTTACAATGATTTTAAAATCAATGCGTTTTTCAATGGGTAGCCAATGAAGGTAGTACAGTAAGGGTGTTATATGACACGATTTCCTTCTTTTAAGAATCATTCTGGCCGCACAGTTTTGGACAAGCTGCAGCTTATGTAGAAGGGACCGTTTACAACCGTACATTAAGGAATTGCAGTAGTCCAGGCGACTGGTGACAAACGCATGAACCAGATTCTTCTGGCTGACACGATGATTCGTCTGAAGTTCGTCTATATACGTCGCACTACTATCGACTCGAAATCAAATAAATAGAATTATATAACGTACAGTGCCACGACAGGGAATATGTTTGAAGGTTAAAAATAATTTTCCCTCTTCTCAATGATTTCCACAGCGTAATGCCTCTTTGTTTGAACTGGTCCATCGAGCGTGTTCTAACGACGCATTTTGCAACTATATTTTGAATGAAAAATAGAATAAATGCAGAATGAGTGATTAGCGAAAGAATTTGCCACTTCATGTTAGTGGAAGGGTTTTCACTAACGGTTATGTATACACCCGGAAAATACCCGCAAGTGATTCGCATTTGACACCTCAAACAGGCGACGAGTCAATATGTGCTTGGTTTCACGCACTGATGCTGATCGAAGTAGAAGTATTGGTCGTTCCTTTGTAACTTGGAGACGTTGCTAGTAGTGAACATTAAATTATTAATATTGAAAGTCCTGGTACAATATATGCAATGTTATATAATATCGTATTTAGCTCAAATATATATCGGATATGGAATGAGTGTTTTTCTCATATAATGGTTATGAAGCGAGTGTAAGAATCTTCCGTTTTGGCGAGCCCAAACGGAAAATTCGGACGAGTTTCATAAATATTATATGAGAAAAACACTCATTTCATATTCTATTTATCACATGACACACACACGAACAAATTAACCACTTAGTAGGACTTTTTAACCCATCATCCAACTGGAGTTGCAGACGGCACTTGGAAAAAACATCCCTGCATAACTAAAACTTTTCATTTTTTGCTTCCAAAACATTGGTTATGACCCCTCATTGGAACGAGCTCGACGAGCTCGTTCCAATGAGGGGTCATGACCTATGTTTTGGAAGCAAAAAGAGGAAATGTAAAAAAAAAATGAATGGCGTTTTTCTTATAGGTAAAAATTAATACAATATAGCCCACCCTAAATAGGAAAGATAACGTAAATTCTCCCCAGTGAAATTATGCAAATGTCACCCAGTTGTATTTTATTTTGCCAATCAAATTGTCCAATTTTGAAATTGACCAATGAAAGCTCCCGACTCTAATTATGCAAATTATGAAAATGTGGCCCAGTTTTATTTTGTTCAGCCAATCAAATTGTCTAGTTTTGAAATTGAACAATGAAATTGACGGAAGGCTTTATTTATCACTGATTAATATGAAAACAAAATATCAAATGTTTTAAAGTGAACAAAACGGACGAGTCATATGATAAAAGAAAATAGCACAAATATAATATTTATCTATCTGTCTAATTATTATAATAATCTTCAATATTAACTGATAGAGGACTAAATTATTTTTGGTCATCAGAATTTCTTTGCGTGTCTTTGCCTTGTTACAATTTATAGGAGAGTGCCTACGTGCACTCTCCTATAAATTGTAACAAGACAAATCTTAACAGACAGAATAATTGTTGCTAGTAGTGAACATCAAATCCTTAATATCGTAAGCCCAGGTACAATTTTTCAAATGCATTATTTTATACTGTATTTAGCTTATATATAAGAAAATAGTACAAATATAATATTTATCTATCTATCTAAGTTTTATAATAATCTTTGAATATTAACTGGTGGAGTTCTACATTATCTTTTGTCATCAGAATTTCTTTGCGTGTCGTTGACTTGTTATGGGTTATAGGAGAGTGCCACTCTCCCATAAGTTCTAACAAGACAAATCTTAACAGACAAAATAATTTCACTTCAAAGGTAATATGAAGCACATACACAGAAAATGGTGCGCTGAAGTTGCGACATCTGAACTTCGGGATAAAGTACAAATATGTGTTTTCAGCACTCTGCCAGTTAAGGCATACAGACTGAAGTTTTAAGAATCCCCGGCTCAGTGAGAGAGAAGTTACAAATATGTAACCTATTTCGAGTTACGGATTACACGCAGATGTCAGAATGGATGCTGAGTTGAGTAAAGCATGTGGACTGACGGAACGTTTTTTTTTTTTTAAATAATGATATCACCGCTCCATAATAATGGGAGCAGTGGCGTAACAGAAATATCGGGGGCCCTTAGGCCACGCACTGTAATTATTGAGTACATTATAATGTTATATTCTAGCACACTGACTGGGTACAAAAGTTCTATTCAGCATAATATCCATCCGGCCTTGACTAGCTTAAGAAATTCTAGTGTTGGTTAGCGGTTACAGTATGGCTGTCGTGGAATGGTCACTTTGCACGTGTGGGAAATATTTCCGCGAACGCAATAATATTAGATTCCAAACACTAATTACAGGAGTAACAGTAAAATATTTAACAACCCGATACTTCCTTAATTAAAATGCTGGTGATGATTTTAGTTCGTTTCTGTGTTCATTCCCTCGTTAGTTGGTCAGCACCTTAACCGTGAAGGAGTCATGTTGTCATGTGACACGTGCACAACCCCGTAATTGATTTCAGGGAATATTGCCCAGATTCGTTATGCAAGCTGGTATTGAAGAATACAATGCCAATGCTTCAACTGCAACACTGTTTTGAGGCCCTTAATAATGAGTTTTCACAGAATACAGGAATTGTTGTGGGCCCCGAAAAACGTGCAATTGTTCGCGACCCTTCCGATACTATCTAACCTCGTTTTATGGGCGTTACGCCTCTGAATCGGAGTTAAAAAGAAAGCTCGTTGAGTCGTCCGAAATTTGGTGAATTTCAAAAGAACCCGTTTTTAACTCCTAATGAGTCTCAATACCAAACGCCGATGAGCTAACATTACGTGATAGCCCAACTCAGTCTGATATAATTTTTATGCTGTGGGAATGCCACACTGTCTATGGTAGTGAAAGAAACGTATATGGCAAGCATGACTGGGAATTCGACCTTTATTGAGATTGGAAATCGGTCCAACAATAGCAGGCAAATTTCAGACCCGAAAAAATAAATTTGCCCAAGTATTTCTTGTAAAGCTGTCCCTAATCCAAAACTTCAGTTATATTCACCGGATAATTTTTTTTTTAAAAAGTCACCCATTATTAACAGTATTTGAAAATTACTTTTCAAAGCACAGGTTCAAGGGGCACGCATGGTAATAACAAAGTACGTAAGGTAAGTCCAATGATTAATTGTTTTCGCAGACTAAGGCATAGATTATCGCGATAATCACCAACAACATTATACAGAGGATCTCAAACGAGTGATGTTTGGATATAAGATTTTTTGAAACGAGTTTGAAGAATGTGATTCACAACGATCGTTTAGGCGAGTTGTGAATCGAATTCATCAAACGAGTTTCAAAAAATCTTATATCCAAACATCACGAGTTAAAGATTCTGTATATCACATGAATTTTCGAATGTTTTTTACACTTTTTATTTAATTTATTGTCGTTAAATTCTCCCAAAACAACCGACAATCAGTTCGTTGGCTCAGACGCTTCACACCATGACGTCATGAATGCGCTTTACTTGCACCTGTTGTCGTAATTGACGTCATGTGAATTACGCACAAGAATACAATGCTGCTGCTATGGAACCACGCGCCGATTAGACACTTGTTGGAAATCAGGAAATAAGACATGGGTTGTTACGTCGAAATTAACGACGTTTCATGTGATATACAGCCAGTTTATACTTCGCCTGTTTGATTTTTTTTTGCTGAGGTGATATCAGACACTTGTACACATACACCTTGGAGAATCTTCAGTTGGACGCTCTCCGTACAGTTTGTGGTGCACCTGCGATACTATTCTTTAGCGAACCTCTCTGAGAGCACGACAAGCACCACACAAAGTAGCATTTTTGTTACAAAATGATGCATGATCTAGCTACAAATTATTTATCGCGATGAATCCTTCGAACCATTACACACGAGTCTACCTATTCTCTCATGAACGGCTTTGTACTTTCTTCTCTGGAATAAAATGTTCTTCAGATTCATGTTTTGTCATCGGTAATTAGGCTGCGGGATGAGTTGGATTCTGAATCACGCAGCCGTGTAACAGAAGAGGCGTTCCAGCGTATGTTAAAATGTTATGACTGGGATGTTCCAAATTACTATCTCACATATTGTACAGTAGGTCAAATTCTCCGTGCAGAATTGCGCTTAGGACGGTATTGGAATTTTGAGTTTGGTATCGGTTTCGGGATTTTTAAGGGGATATACCTGGATATCGGTTCGGTATTCGGTATCTGACTTGACTGAGATTTGCTGATAGTGCCAAAGGGGAATTCACATCAGGCAGGAAAATACAGAATAAGCCGTTCTCGTATCATTCTTCCACAGCTTCACAAATGCCACTGCCAATGTGCTCAACAGTGGTTTCCTTTTACGAACACAAATCATATCTATAGTAATTTTGTGACTTCTAAACACACCATAACCTTTAATGGTCTACTTGAGGCATTTGAAATCTCAGAGCATGTGCCCTGACCATGTCATCTTTAGGAGGTCTTGCTGGCAATAAACAAATCACTTGGGAAGTGCTTGCTAGTTAAAACTTGGCTGCCTGTTAAGGCAGCCAAGACTTGGCTAGTAATCACTGTTAAGTAGCTGGACATGTGGTATTCTAGCGAGAATAGAGAACAATTGCCAAGGTCCCTGAGGGTTAACAAAACTGAAAATAATACTCGATACTCAGTTGCTCACTTTGAGACTCCAGTAACATATCATACTGGGTCGCGTATACCTTAAAGCCTAAATACAAGTTAAAATTCGCTATGTGACAACCATAGTAAAAATTACACCGTTGTTACATTGCTCGACAACGCCGAAACAAGGCACCATTTCCCGTGGAGCTCTCGGAGAGAACTCTCCACGAAATCATGTCTCATGTCGGCGGTATCAAGGCACGGGACCAGGACAAGCAATTGGTTGTCGTGATACTGTAACTTAGCACAACAAGGGCCACACTGCAATATAACAAAATATGTAACATAGATTGCGTGAAGATTTAGTCATTCCTTCTTGAAACCTGTTCAAACTTTTATTCTTTCCATGTAAGATGCCATCTGACGAGAACACGACAATAATTATGAATACAATGTACGAAGAACGTGGCAGGTAGGTAAACATATGTACCAGATATATAAAGTTCGAAACCGCAAAGTTTGAATACAGTTGATGAGACTTCAAAGCTATTTTCTGCACTCGGAGCATGCGGGATTATTGTGTTGTTTGAGGCGTACGATTTTAAACATTATTACTTTCCAAAGTGTGATTTACTGGGATTTCCGGGTTTGATTATAAACGGTAACTTCACAAGTGAATTATGCAATCGACAATTGTGTCCGTATCCGTGCGCGCAAACGAAGACGCTTTGCCGTGGGTGTAATGGGGACTTCATTGCTTTTTTTTAACCCTTTACCTAATATGAAAAGCAAACGACACTTGCAAAAAAAATCTTGAATAGCTATTATTTTCATTTTTTGTCTTAAAAACATAGGTTATGACCCCTCATTGGAGCGAGCTCGACGAGCTCGTTCCAATGAGGGGTCATAAAGTATGTTTTAGAGACAAAAATGAAAAGAAAATAATGAAAATTAATTGGCGAGTTTTGAGAATAGCGCTGGCCGTTTTAGGCCGATATGGTAGGTAAAGGGTTAAATAAAAAAATTACCGTTAATAAGGAAAAGTAATAAACAGAGTAATCGCTTGACTGGACTGGTTACATGAAATAATTTATTCGAGGCGAGGGACTATATTGTAAAACACTCGGGCGCATTCGCGCACTCGTGTTTGTACAACGTCCCTCGCCTCTCATGAATTATTTCACGTAACCAGTCCCGTCAAGTGATTGCTCTCTATTTCTTTGTCAGCTTCTTTTCAAATAGCGGTCTGATCTGATTTCGAATTTGTGGTTGAATTTCATTCTAAATCCTTGGAAAAAAGTAGAAGTAATGGAAGTTTGGCACTGAACTGTGTTTCAGGTTTATTAGTCTGTGTGTATCTTCTTCTTCTGTCTTCCATGTGCTTCCTTGTCCGCACGATAACTCGACAAGGAATTGTCCTATCTCGATGATTTTTAGCATACGGATAGACAGTCACCTGTTCTCGGCCACCGATGTTTCTCAGATTCTTGGAGCATTAGAGGGGTCCATATGGGTGTTTTGAAAGTGGGTCACGCCTATATCTCAGGCATGGAATGACCTATGGATCTGGGCCAACACCAAATGAGTCGACACTCGATGGAGGTTCAAAATATGGGTCAAGGTCACTGATGTCAAACAGAGGTCATTGAGTGTATTTTCAGAATTGCTGAAATGCACATTTTTTGACCTCTTAATACATTGCCGAAGTTCATTCATGCATTTTTTACATGAAAAAAATGGGCGTGGCCAAAACTTTTGAAAGTGGGTCACGCTCATATCTCAAGCATGGTATGACGTTGGACCTGTGACTTATAGTAATTCAGTCGAAATCCAATAGAGGTTTATAATATGGGTCAAGGTAACTGAGGTCACCCATGCGTCATTGAGCGCATTTTTCAGAATTGCTGAAAGATCACATTTTTTGACTCACTAATGCATTTTCGATGTTCATACATGCATTTTCCCACTTTACAAAAGTTTGGTGTGGCCAAATATTTTGAAAGTGGGTCACGCTCATATCTCAAGAATGGTATAACATATGGACCTGGGACCCACAGCAAGTGAGTCGAAAATCAATGGCGGTATGGGTCAATGTCACTGAGGTCTCCCAGAGGTCATTGAGTGCATTTTTCAGAATTTCTGGAAATCACTTTTTTATTTTTACCCCTAAAGCATTCCTGAAGTTCAAATAACCAGTTTTATATGATAAAATATGACTGTGGTCAAAAAGTTTGAATGTGGGTCATACTCATATCTTAAGCATAGTATGAAATATGGACCTGGGATCAACAGCAAACGAGTCGAAACTCAATGGAGGTTTAAAATATGAGTCAAAGCCAGTGAGGTCACCCAGGGTCCAATGAGAGCATTGTTTAGAATTGCTGGTAATCGCATTTGTTGACTCCTAATGCATTCCAGAAGTTCATACATCTATTTTTACACGAAAAAAAATGTATGTGTGGCAAAAAAATGAAAGTGGGTCACGCTCATATCTCAATCATGGTATAGCATATGGACCTGAGACCAACAACAAATGAGTCGAAACTCAATGGAGGTTCAAAATATGCGACAAGGTCACTAAGATCACCCAGGGGTAATTGAGTCCAAATTTTAGAATTGTTAGAAATCACATTTTTAACCCGCTAATCCTTTTCCGAAGTTCATACATGCAATTTACACGAAAAATATTCAAAAATATCCATTGCTGATTCTTTATAGAACACATTTAATGCTGTGCACAGGAGTTATTTCCAGTTTCTTGAAAAATTGTATCTGAATCCTATATGAAAATCTAAATGTAAAATGTTGTTTAGGAAAACCTATTTCTGAATTCTTTAAAGATATTCTAGACCTGAAAATAAGTCTCCATCACTTTTTTTCTATATAATTTAGTTCTAATGTTTTCACCATTTCCACACAGACTCGCATTTACTGGTTGCGGTAACTTTTGTTTCTCTAGTTTAAGTGTAGGTTGCCTACTTGCCTTGTGTTCATCCCCTAAGTATCTGTATCAATTTTGAAAGTATTATTGAAGCTAACGGGTATTTCTGTTGCTGAGAAAATCATGCATAAGCGGTAAGTACTTTCATTTTGTATAAATCTTTGAATTTCAGGATCCGAGGGCTTTTCATCTTTCCATCCAATCACACGTGCTATTCATAGCTATCAGTCAATCAGTGGCAAACACTATACAACTTTTACAATTGCACTTTCTAAAATTTGGGTAAAACCATCGCGGATCATGCATGTGTTCTATATAAGGGGGTCACAAAACCCTCCAGAATTCAGTAACTTTTGCGGTATCGGGCCACTCGAAGTTTGAGTTGAGCCCCCCCCCCCCCCCCCCCCCCCCCCCACCCCCGGTGTTTCCAATCACAGCCTTTGGGAGCACCAATGAATGAGGCTCAGTTTGCCGTAGTCCTCGTTTGCAAGATAAAGACACTTCATCTTTGGAAAAATATCGACAGTTGTATCCAGGCTGCAGTCTTTTCGCGTTTCTATTTGATCGATGTGACTCCACAGTGCAGTGGGCAAAGATGCGGATAGAGAATGTCGACGAAATGGACCTAGTCGCGATCTGATCCAACTTTTCTGTAGGGCCCTGCGAACCACACTTTTTTCGATTCGAATCGAACCGGGCCTACTATTCGGAATCGAATCGAATCTCAAACAGAATTCTGGGAGTCTTGAAGATGACCGATAAGGGGAGGGGGTGGGGTAAGTAAGCCGGATTGTTCCGACTGTGCCGACTCAAGTCCCGATTGATACAATATTGCAGCTACATCATCAAGGTATGCCTTCCTGGAAGGCTTGCCTTGATGATGTAGTTGTAATGTTACCTAGGAACGGGTGAGACTCACTAGTAGCACTGCACAGGACAAGGCGCTAGAAAAAGCTCATCGTCAACATTATTTGGAAACTTTAACTTTGTTTTCAACAGTGGTAGAGACTAGTGAGACTGGAATTAGCATGTGAGGTGGCATGGGTCAGACGCTCTTTATGATAATGTAGATAAAATTACACTTGTCTTTATTTTCAGCATTATTTGTGTCAAATTCCATCTAAACTATACGATTTGTGAGACGACGATAATGACAAATATCAAGCTATATTCCGGTCTAAAGATTCGAAAGGAAACGAATCGGGCAGCTAATTTCGAATCGAATAGAATATCAACAGCATGGCTCTACTTCTCTGCTCGCTTCTAAAATGACAAAACTATAACCTGACTGGAACCTTCTGGTGGAGCCCATTCAAACGACGGCGTGTTACGCCAACCTTTATTATTCAGATTAAAATGTAATTTCTTGTCTCTGAAGAACATAACATGCCCCTCAGGTTATGTATGTGAAGTGGTAGAACGGTGCATGACATAAATACACAGAACGAAACACGCGTGTGAATGGGCTAATCCATATGGTTTAAGTGCCAACGCGGAAAGATAGAACGAGAGGCTGCATGCCTCGAGTCTTATCCTTCGCGATGGCACAAGTGCCATATCGATTAACCTATTCACACACGTGTGTCGTTCTATGTTTACTACACGCGTTTACGTCTCCAAAAACAATTATTAGAAGGGCATTCAGCAATTCATTTGACAACTCGTTCTCTGAGTTCGAATGTGTTCCAATGTGTCCTAATGCATTCCAGAAGTTCATACATCTATTTTTACACGAAAAAAATGTATGTATGGCAAAATAATTCAGCACACTGGAACTCAGTGGACGAAGTATCAACAAAATTATCACATTTTACCGTGAACCAAATCTGCGAAGGGAACCTAGCTAGCGAATCATATTGCAATTGCGGATCATGATTTGTAGAAAAATCCAGTGAAATTCCGCTGCTATTTAAAAATAGTCCGTCAACGACTGTCATTTTCCGCATGGTTTAGTGTTGCTGTAGATGAGGATTTCATAGAACAGGCGTGTAATAATGGTCTTGGGTGGGCATTTATGTTATTCTCCTCCCCCTACCCCATTTTAATTCAAACAACAATTCCATGTTTGGGCAGAAAGCAAGACTCTCCAGAAGGGGATTATTATAACCCCTGATGGGTCCGGGTGTGGGATGGGAAAATCTCACCCGAGGGCAAGATATTTGGGCCAGACACGAGGCTTGCCGAGTGTATGGACCAAATATCGTGTTCAACAAGATACCAATGGCAGTGTCTGGGTACTCTCACTACTCTGGGAAGGCTACATTCTGTGAATTTCCGACTTTTCAGTTGAGTTGTGTTTGTAGCTTTCCTCAAGTTGCGTGTAGGTGTCAGACCTCGAAAAATGGCCAAGCACAATAAAAGTTCTGTATATTTAGGTAATTATTATATTGGCCTTCCTGATTCTTCATGTATTATAGCTTATTTCGGGCATTCATTGAGTTTCACTCAATTTCACTGCCATCCAGTTATGACTCCGGACATAAGAATGAGTTTTATTGAATTTTATTTGGCCTCATGAACAAACCGAAAACTGAACTGAACCGAGGTTTTATTCCACCTGAAAAACCAAAACCAAAACCAAACAAGAAATTTCAAAACCTACAGCTATAGCTTCCCGTGGTTTAATTTGATCCATGTTTGGAAAAAATAGATTGAGTTCTGTTTTTAATTCAGAATCTGTTTTGCATAAAGTGTCATATTCATGTTCCCATATCCCTTTCACAGCATACCCATGTGACTTCAAATGTTTTATCCGATCCTGGGTCTGCATGTATAGAGTTTTGTAACATTTTAAATTTCCATGCCACGTACATCCAAAAAATTCAAAAATGGTGTTTGTTTCTTTGTGGAATCCATCTACATAACAATTTCCTATTTTAACTTCCCCACAACTCAGTGCATGTTGTATGTGTATGTGTTCTTCTTGTGCAAGTAACTGTAAAAATATGATAGCCTTTATAGAGTATTTGACTGCAGATGGGTAACCTATGTCTTAAATGATGCCAGGTGTGTGTTCTGGCACTGATGTTTTTCTCCAAGCTTTATTACAGGCATCAGCTAAAGTAACTGCTTCTCTGAAGGGGTCTATTCCATCACTATCTAAAAATGTCTGTCTAAATTCCCCACATCCTCTTTGTAAAATATCTACATCTGATTACCAGTACATTTCCACTTCTTTTTTAAAGTTAAATCTAGCATTGGTGGTGAGTTTCTGATTTTTCCATTTGATGAATTCTTCCCTATCCGATGGAGACATAGAATCAGGCATGTAAAATTGTCCATCTAAATAGTCGCCAATATTATTTTGATAAGTTTGTGTATTTGCCAAAAGAGGGAATAACCTTTTGCTAATTCAGTAAATCCAAATGTTTTAGGGAATTGTGCCAATCTCATTGAATGAAAACTTAAAGAATCAATTAGTCTCACACCATAAGCTTGAAGTAGAATAATTTTGTTACCATTCATAATAATTTCTGGAGTGGTGGTATCCTTTTCAACAAGATGTCTTAACACAAATTCTCCATCAAATCCTTTTAACCCTTTGAGCCTTTAATTATCCTGACGTTCAAACATCATTGGGAATTCAGTTTCTTCAACGTTTTTCAAAATGTGACGTCCAACGTCGGAAAGTACAAATAACAAGATATTTTTCACATTAGTGATTATCTGGTTGAGGGCTAGATTATTTTTGGTGGTCTGAATTTGTTATTCAAAGCGTGTTTTATTACCAATTATTGGAGAGTGCCCACATGCACTCTCCAATAATTTGTAATAAAACAAATCTATATAAACAAAATATTTGTGTTTGACTGAATATGTAATAAAAGCAAGGGAAGTCTTGGCTTTTGCTCTGGTATCCTCATTTTTGAAAGCCCTGATAGTGGATTCTTGCACATAAGCAGTTAAGAAGTCTTGACAGCAGGATTATATTAGCATTTTAAGCTGCAATAACATTTGGCTCGATGGTTGTCACAGAGCACTATTCGGGAGAAAATAGGAATTGAGGTTAAAACTTTAAAAAAATCGAAAAATAATAACAAAACAAATGGCCACAAAGTATAACACATACACAAGTATAAACGCGCTGTTTGATTTTGTATGTCATAAGACGTAAAAAGTATCAAAGGGTTAAATTATGAGCAATAGCTGTAATCCCTCTATGTTCTTTACTGAAAAGCCATTTACAAAAATCTGCCAAAGTAGACTCTCCTTTAGATTTTGTTTCTCTTTGATCAATTTGATCACATGAAGTACATTTTTGATCTCTGGGTTTACGGATAAAATCTGCACATGCACGGTGAGCAATACAGAAATTTGGAACGTGAGCTCCTCAGTCTGGAGTGGCTTCAAAATCAAAAAATACAATGGAATTTTTCATATTGTGTCACTATCAGGTGATGTGTATTTTGGAATGAAACATTTAGGTTCAGAATTTATTTCTTGATGACAATATTTACATTTTTTAAACCCCTCACAAATGTGTTTTCCTTTCCTTTGATAAAATAACATACTGCATTGTTTTACATTTTTGCTCTACTTCGCCAATGGTTTTCCATTCTTTTCCTTTTGTAATGATGTGGTTTTGATAACATGATGAACTTACAAACTGTCTTTTGCAACTGTAACAGTTAATGGCGTTTTGGGAATACATTTTGATGGGCATAGCAAACACAACCAAATTTACACATGTGTTGTTTCTTAGACTGATAGCTTTGATTGCAAAGTTCACAATTATACCGATACCCTAAAAATCGTGTTATGCTGGTAATGGTGTTTAAGTGCTGGTTATGGTGGTATATATGTATAACTTTACTATCCTTTGTAGTTTTTTTTGTGGTTCAAATAAGAAATCAGTTTTATACTGGGTATGAATTTTGATGACATAGTCTGGAGAAAGCAGATCTTGTATTTTACAATACTCCTCATATCTACAAGGAGTATTATAATCAAACCCTGTTTTGTCCATCAGTGTCTTAGCTTCAGTTTCTTGAAATTTCACTATTAAATTTCTATTTTTTTTCCATTTCTTTTGCCAAAGTTCTGAACCATCTTTATCAACATGACACTTTCCTACCACGATGAGACACATGGAATCATTAACATTTTTAATTTCAACAATACTCTGTTTATTAACAAACATTTTATCAGCCAATTCAAATTTTGGTTTATATCATCTGGACCCTTGTGGTAAGGAGGTGTTTGTTACTTCAAAAGATAATTTCCCATCATGGATAGTAAAGTTATCATTGGATTGTACAACTTTTCCAATTTCATCTATCACTGTATTAACAGTGATAGAAGATCCTTTGTTAAATGGAATAAATATACCTATATCCAAGCCAGGGTGATTCACTATACTCTCGTGTAGTCATTTTCTTCTATCATACATTCATACATTCATCGTTAGTCTCCCCTAACGTGCTGTCAAATACTTTGGATAGGTTTTCAAATTTTCAAATGGATTCTTCTTGTCAAATTCTTTAAATGTTAATGTATATACATGGGATTTTGAATGGAATTTTCTTTCAGTACGTGGAGAGTGTATTATCACTAAATCACTCCCAGAGTGGAGATTCCACTCATGTAATAATTGCAAATTTGTTCCAAAGCGTAACCAGCATAAGCAAAGTTTCAGCCAATGAACCTCCGGGTTAAACCCAGAGGTCCGTTGGCTGAAACATTGCTTGTATTTTTTGTCAATATGTACAAAATTTGAAGGTTATAGCTTGGGTGATAACTCCACTCCACAGGTGATTTACTTACAATTCACTCTCCATGTACTGTACTTAGGATCTCAGGATGGATTGTGTATATTTCTCTTTCATTCTCTAATCTTTGTATCTTACTATTTCTACTGACACCCTCTGTTTCTCTCTCTATCTCGCTGTTATCTTCAAAGCTTTTCTTCATCTTCTGTATTCTCTTGTAGAAATCAATCTTGAATTCATGAATTGTTGGCATCCAACAAAGCAAGTATAAAGAAAACTGAGAATCTGACTGACTTTATCTCCATGTTGTGGTCACGATTAGCCACTGTGCAGAAGTATGTGACCGTAAACACCAATAAATAAATAAATAAGTTTCGTAATAGTTGCCAATCTGGCTAGAGGTATTTCATGAATTTGAACAATCGGGCTCGCGCGTTGAATGTTACAGCACAGAACAGGTTGTTCAAATTCATGAAAAACCGACTTCGATATTGGAAACTAACTTGCACGATGTCCTTTGTTCAACCCACAAAACGCAAGGACTCGGGTATACTCAGTGTACCAGAGGTACGTAAGTGACCCCATTTGAGTACCTAGTCTACTGTTCTATCAAGTTTCAAGTTCCATGCATACCCCGAAAAGATAAGAGTGCCATTATAAGTTGCAGGGCGTTCAGTTGGCAGATACATACGGCGAAGAGAAAACAATATTAGGTACATTATAATAATATTATTCATTCGGAGCTCCGGTTAAACCATTGAAAATTAAATTGTGGGTAAATAAACAATGACGATAAACCGATATTTTTGTAATTACACCGGTATTCAATCGATATTGGTTTGAATACCGGTGTATTTCGGTTTATCGATATACCGTGCAGCGCTACCGATTCGTCTCCCATCAAATGTTTTGATAGGAATATAGCTTGGTATCAGGCCACTACGTCAGCTCACAAAACAAAGAGTTGAGATTAGAATTGTACATAAATAATGCTGCAAATAAAGTGTGACTGCCATTTCTGCTATTTTATAATAAATAACATCTGTACCCTTGCCACTAACCATGCTAATTCTGATCTCACTTGTCACTACCGTTCTTGAAAGTAAATTTATAGTTTCCAAACAATGCTGATGATGAACTGTTGCTAGTGACTAGCCATGTTCAGTACCAAGTACCGGTAATTCTCTCGCACCTACTCCTGCTTTTGAACTATAGTCCTTATTGGGTAATATTCCTACTACATCATCAAGGCATGCCTTCGATGAAGACATGTTTTGATGATGTAGTTGGAATATTTTATCAATCGGGAGTTGAGCCATCACAACCGGAGCAAGTCCGTTTTACAGCGCCCTCCCCAAATGTATAATTTACAAAACGGCGCCAATTTGGTTCAAGGTTCGATTCTATTTCGAATAATAGACGCGACTGGATTCGAGATTCGATTTGAATCGAAAACATGCTCTCCCTTCGATCGGATTGCGATAATATTGGCATATGGTTTGGACACATATACACAGGGGATGTAAATAAAATATTGAACAATCAACAATGAATCACGAAAACAACATAAAACACTACAATTTATGCGATGCTGTATATTCAAGTTTATTTTTCGACGGGTAAGACTCTGCAGTTCTGCTGGTTGATGGACGGAAGCGAATTTAGACCAGGTTGAAATTCCCTATCTCACTTCGTCAGGTTCGTAGCCTGGATTCTATAACAAAGCTACCGTAGCCAGTTTTATTTGTTTTAACTGCTAAATGATCTCCGTCAAACAAGAATAAATTGTAAAACTAGGGGGATTTTGATTATTCACATTCGGTTTCGGTTCAGTTTAAAAGAAAACCCGCTTTCTGTTCAGTTTTCCTCTGTGCCAAGGATCTCTCCCAAACTTGAACAAAATCCACAGTAGTTTATACAGCACCACTCTCCACAAAACGCCCTGTCTGTATATGTTTCAGTTTTCTTCTGTGCCAAAGTGTTTCACGTTGCCTCTGTGTCAGTTTTCCTCTGTGTTCAGTTTTTATCTGTGCCAAAGAACTCCCCTTAACTTGAAAAAATCCGCAATAGTTTGTACGACACCCACTCACCACAAAAACCCTGTTTGTAAGTATGTACATCGGCGCGGTGGCTCAGTTGGTAGTGCAGGCTGCAAGCCGAGAGGTCCTCGGTTCGAATCCCACCTGCGACAACCGCGTTGTGTCTTTGGGCAAGACACTTCACCCACATTGCCCACGTGGGGGCACGGTGACGCTATGTACTAAGGCGTACTGCACGTCGATGGTGTACCCGTCTTCAACCAATGCTAACCCTGCTTGTGTGGAGTTGGTATGTTGGGGAGCTGAGAGTTGCTCGCCGTTGTTCAGTGGTTCTCTCCGGGTACTCCGGCTTCCTCCACCCGTAAAACTGTCACGGTCATGGTTAGCCATTGTGTAGAAATATGTGACCTTAAACACCAATAAATAAATAAATCTACATCGGGTCAGCCTAACGTCGCTTCGATCATTCCCTGGGCTATAAGGGGATTAGTTGCCAAGCCTATTCAGTCAGAAAAGATCTATAAATCACGGTAAGAAATGAAGAAAGTTAATCTAATCCATGTTTTGTTCCCTTTGTCACATTTTCTCCCTTATTGACTCGTCGACGAGTCAATACGGGAGTTATTGTGACAATAATACGCCGCATTCGCCCCTTTGAGGGATAGACTAAGCGGCGAAAATACGTTGAGGACACTAGTCCAGTCCCCATCTCTCAGTAAGATAGTTGGATTAGTTTATGCACAGCAAAACCGTTCGGGCGGTTTTTCTGGGTATTGCGGTTCGGTCTTCCGGTTTGCACCCAGAACCGAATTCGAAAAGAAATACTAAAAACCCCGCCCAGCTGAACAGAGAACTGGTTAAGTTCCTTGTTGTATTATGGAAATTACATTCAGTTAAAACTAGAAGTCCTGTCACGAACTGTTCGCTTATCTAGGCTTAATTACGCGCTAGAATTGCGCGCAATTGCCATATCGAATGGCATCCAAAACACGGCAGGTTCTCCTGGTTACTCATAGCAAACGCAGGCAATGTTTCTGACAATGAACCTCCGGGTTACCCGGAGGTCCATTGGCTGAAACATTGCTTGTGCACAGGCCATATGTACAGAATTTGATAGCCTTACTGTGGTCGTAACGCGTAGATTAACTCGCAGATCGACGTCCTATTTGTGCGCATTTCGTGACAAGACTTCTAGTTTTAACTGTACAGCTTGAAAGTTTTATATTTCGAGATCAGTGTGCAGAGGGTTAAAATATAAGATGTGTTTTCGTATATTACTGTTACTGTCATACGTGTCCAATCATATTCTTTGACCCTTTGACCAGGACCTTTGCCTATTGACATGTCAATGGAAATGCAAAATTATGGGAACGCTTCTGAATGTTTTGTTGTAGAATATGGTTCCTGAAGATATTTAACAAATAAACAGACGAACAGACATATACAATGACACCGAAAGCATGGGCAAGGGCCAGTTGTCCACATTTCCACGAGACTAGGTAGTGAAAGGGGGCACGAGGATACCGCGTGTTTTTTTTTCGCCAGATGTGTACTGTTTGAAAAGACTTGATTTTTCGAGAACTGTGACTGAGAAATTCACGAACTCATTTCTAACCCTATGTTACGTGTGTCAATACCATTAGAAGGTGGCGGAAGAAATATACAATCAGCGTAGTGATTTCTAACCTTTTTTTTCGCTCCTTGATTAGAACAAGGTGCCACATAGGACGAAATAAAAATAATGACAATACTACGGAGTGTCAAATTGCGAAACGTTGTCAACTCTCTGCCTCATCTCATACCCAGAGTTGAGTTGATTCTTTTGATACCCACCCCCCCCCCCCCCTTCTCCACTCCTCATCCAGTAACCATCGAATGCTTCCAACGTCGCTGGCCCGATACGGGGCGCCATATTGTCACATAATTCTAATGCTTGATGCTATTTTTACCTCCACTATTTATTTATTTATTTATTAGTGGTTAAGGTCACAAACTTATGCACAGTGGTTAATCGTGACCGTGACAGTTTTACGGGTGGAGGAAGCCGGAGTACCCGGAGAGAACCACCGAGCATCGACGAACAACTGTCAGCTTCTCTCAACATTCTAATTCTGTTGAAGCTCCGCTCAAGCAAGATTACAGCGGTTGAAGACATGTGCACCATTGACGTGCAGTACGCCTTAGTACACGGCGTCATCGTGCCCCCGTGTTAGCAAACAGGACAAAGTGCCTTGCCCAAGGACACAACGCGGGTCGTCCCGGACGGGGATCGAACTCGGGACCTCTAGCATAGAAGTCCAACAGTCTCCCACTGAGCCACCGCACTCCCTTACCTCCACTTGAAGGCTTGAAAATGTGTTTTCACAAACATTACCCGTCCCGCACGGGGATCGATATCGGGACCTCTAGCATAGAAGTCCAACAGTCTCCCACTGAGCCACCGCACTCCCTTACCTCCACTTGAAGGCTTGAAGATGTGTTTTCACAAACAGTACCCGTCCCGCACGGGGGTCGATATCGGGACCTCTAACATAGAAGTCCAACAGTCTCCCACTGAGCCACCGCACTCCCTTACCTCCACTTGAAGGCTTGAAGATGTGTTTTCACAAACAGTACCCGTCCCGCACGGGGATCGATATCGGGACCTCTAGCATAGGAGTCCAACAGTCTCCCACTGAGCCACCGCACTCCCTTACCTCCACTTGAAGGCTTGAAGATGTGTTTTCACAAACAGTACCCGTCCCGCACGGGGGTCGATATCGGGACCTCTAGCATAGAAGTCCAACAGTCTCCCACTGAGCCACCGCACTCCCTTACCTCCACTTGAAGGCTTGAAGATGTGTTTTCACAAACAGTGACATACAGTACCGCCACCGTGGACAGGTCACTTTCCGGTATTACCCGGTGCTTCATTAATTAAAATTTTGTTGATGATGATTTTTTATTACCTGGTTAACGCATACTCGGACATCAGTGCCCACGCGTGGATTGCGACCAGTCCATGGCGACTGTACTGTAGCTGTCGTATTTTTCTCTTGAATATTTATTGGTGTTGAAATCTGTTTCAAGATCTATTGCCATATCGTGACACAGCACAAGTGTAAAGTCACGTTGAAAGGTAACCAACCGTTTATACTAATACTATCTACGGACATTCAGACAAATTCTATCACAGGCGAGGGACACCGGGTCCTGTTTTGTCAGTAAAGGAAACTTGTTTTCCACAGAATACAAACATTACGGTACTTATCAAGAAGTTCTAAATATGAAAAAAAGATGTTCGTTGTCGTCTTTGTGCTCTTGGCCGTTGCCCTACTGGTGTGAAAAATATAGGATAAATTGACCAGACTTCCTTAGGAGCAACTGGTGTGGCAATTTGTCTGCCATTGGACCAACGGTTTCTTAGATATTGAGCGGATACACTTGTGCAGAGAAAGAACAAACTATTGGTCAGTTAAAACTAGTCCTGTCACGAACTGTGTGCTTATCTAGGCTTCATTGCGCGTAGGAATTGCGCGCAATTGCCAAATCGAATGACATCCAAAGCACGGCAGGTTCTCTTGGTTACTCATAGCAAACACAGGCAATGTTTCTGCCAATGAACCTCCGGGTTACCCGGAGGTCCATTGGCTGAAACATTGCTTGTGCACAGGCCGTATGTACAGAATTTGATAGCCTTACTATGGCCATAACGCGTATATTAACGCGCAGATCGACGTGCTATTTGTGCGCATGTCATGACAGGATTTCCAGGTTTAACTGTACGACCTTGATCTTATGTATAGAAACTCGTGAGTAGCCAATGACGATCACAGTCTTGACCAACATGTAGGTGAAATTGAACCAACCTGAGCAAAACAGTTGAGGAAATATGATGCAAATACGCATACAGTATAGTCGCCTTGGACTGGCCGTAATCCTGGCGTTGGCAGTGATGTTCCACCTGTTACGTTTACCAGGTAATACAATGCATCATCGGCAAAATTTTATTTAATGAGGGTTGTACCTGGTACTTCCTTAATTAAATTTGTGATGATTATTCCTATAATTAGTGTTTGCAGTCCAATATTATTGAGTCCGTAGAAATATTGCCCACCCGTAGAAAGTTACCGGCCATCGGCGGCCGCTCTGTATGAACAAACATATCTCTCTCTCGCTCTCTCTCTCTCTCTCTCTCTCTCTCTCTCTCTCTCTCTCTCTCTCTGCCACTCTCTCTTTCTCTCTGAATAATCTTTGGCAACATTAACAAAACCTCCCCACTGCGATGTTTGCTTTCTTTCAGGTCGATGAAAGGAAATAGAATATGTTGTGCCATTTTTATTGGTGCTTGTCTTATTGCTATCGGATTGGCCGTTGGTTTGTCGCTTGGACTGAGAAGCGATGGACATGACCCACCAGTTTTGAAGTATGATAAAACGAATAAGACACAGACGGAGGCCTCAGCGTTTGGGGAGTATCGAGTCGCTGCCGTGGCTTCGGATTCTGCAATTTGTTCGAAAATCGGAACGTAAGTATAGAATTATCACAAAATGAAATATAGGTGATTACCATGCTGAGTGTCCTGATGTAGAATATTGAAGGCGAAGCCACATCTTCAGCCACATGTAGACGAGTGCGAATGACGCATCAGTATGCATGTATGCCCCAGAGATGAGGTCGACACTCCAGTACACCAGCTAGCAACCTCTCAAGTTGTAATGGCCAATTGATCTTACAATATCGTCCCTAACTGGTGACCAACTTGACATTTAAACAAGGAACTATTTTAATGCTCGCAAACTAAAACATAGCTCTGTTGTCGTGAGTGCTTTTACGTTCGAGGAAGAACATTCCTGTGAATTAAAAACAATACCACTGTCAAAGGCGTTTCCATTTCAGTCAAGCTTAACACAGGTGATTTCTAGGTGCGCGTGACTTCGTTCTGCATATTAAATCAGTTAGCTTCATTTATTTAATTAGTATCGCCAAAACCGGTAGCTTTAACATGTGCAGATTTTGACGTATTTGATCAATTTGTGTGCGAGTACAGAACTTCGAAAATCACACTTTCTTAGTTCACACATACGTGGAGTGCCGCTACCCTCGATATGAATTTGAATTCTATTTGGACCTTTGTATTTGTATTGAAAAAAGTATATGTAAGACAAAATACTAAACATCGCAATACCTGAATATTGAATTGTCATGAAAACATCGAACCGAATATTTTCCATCCGACAGTTTTAATTTGTTACTTTAACGTAATGTCATCAACCGATCAGTCCTATTCTACAAAAGTTCGCTATTAAAATGTTATCATTTATTTAGTTGTTGCCTAACAACATAGCTACAGTACGACCGCGGTGGACTTGTCACTTTCCACGGGTGAGCAATATTTCCACGGACGCAATAATATTAGATTTCAAACACTAATTATAGGAATAACCATCCAATATTTAATTAATGAAACACCGGGAACAACCCGGTGCTTCATTAATGAAAAAGTTTCAGTTGATTTTTTTGTCACAAAGTAAACGCATGCGTGGACATCACTGCCCATGCGTGGATTACGACCAGTCCACGGCGACTGTACTGCAGCTTATGCCTCCTCGTTGGAAAGAGCTCGATGAGCTCGTTCCAATGAGGGGTATAACTGTGTATCGACGCAAAAATGAAAATATTTACTTATTCAATAATTGCAATCTTTATTTAACCCCCCTCTCCGGGTTCAAACAAAAGGACTCGAATAAGTCGAAAACTACAAAATGAAACGATGGTGGATTAGAAAAAAATTACTATGGGGAAATGTTAATGGCACAAAAGCAAAAAGTGAAAAGACCTCAGAGAGAGAACTACGCCTCTACACCAGCTTCTCTACTCACCAGATGATGGCTTAGCAATAATATTATTTCTTCGGGCAACTACATTTCTATCGTTTTGTAGTGTACTCCAGTGCCGTAGAATATCTCCAATAGCTCATACAATGTAGCCTTTATGACTCCTAGTTCCCAGATTACAGCCACCTTTGTGGCTCATATGGCCCAGTCTAGACTGGTGTGGATATTTGGGGAATATTGAGGGTCAGTCTCAAAGTAAGTTTGTTCTGGAACTATTCGGACACTGGGGAATGACGTCAGCAGATAGTGGTTTGAGGTCTACTGGGGAACAAGTTTTGGGGGGCTGATGTAAGTGGTTTGGGGACCACTCGGTACTTTTAGAGACTGAATACAGTAGTAGCTTGCGAACTGTCGAGAAGTAGTTGCTACTATTGTGCACTTAAGATAGCGATTGTTGATGTAGTTGTTAAGGTTGTTGCTGTAGTGGCGTGTTTATTTGTTTGTTTATTTGTTGATTCAGTAGATGTATTGCCTGGTGTGGTAGCTGTAGTGGCTACTGTTAAGGTTGTTTGTGTCGTAGCCTCAGTGATTGGTATTGTTAAGACATAACTGTTGTTTTCCTTCGGTTTATGCGATATAAACCGAGAATTTTCAGCACAAGCTTCATAACTCGCGTAGCGAGTTATGATTAAGCTTGTGCTATAAACTTTCGGTTTATATCGCATAAACCGAAGGAAAACAACAGTTATTTCTTATAATTTAATCCGGCTGTAATATTAAAATATAAAAACTATGTGTACGTGAACGAAAAACTTTTAATTTTCGCAAAAGACAACAGTCAAACTCAGGAAAGTGTGCCACAAACAGGTCACGTCAATCATTGTCAAATTGTTTGTTGTTTTGATTTTCGATCGCAGACGACAGATATTTAGCAAGTCACGTAACGATATCATTAAAAACATTTTTTTAAGTTCCCCCAAAATCATGTTTGGATGTATAATCTTTTATTCGTCTCCCCCTAGGTATATTTTATTAAATTCAATTGTTCCCGAGAAATTATCATTATATTCTCGCTGACTGGAGGTGATGAAAAATCGATCATTGATCTTTGTTTACAAGCTTGTTATCCATCTATCAGTCTGCCGTCACGCCCTCACGGTGACAATTGGATTGAGTGGGCGGAGCTTCCATAGTCTTCAAAGTTGGATCGGATGTGCGAACGTGTAGACATTCCAAATCATTACGTGATTTGGTTTATACGATTTTGACGACTTTCACGCTATATGCTTTCAACCAAACAAACGCAGAGGTAGGTGTTGTGTTTAGTGTTTTTTGAAGTTGTAGTTGTTGGTGTCATAGCTCTTGCGGCTGGTGTAGAAGCTAGTTGTAGGTGTTGTAGTGGGCTTAGTTGATGTATTGGTTGAAGTTGTTCTTCAGGTAGTTGGTATTTTAGTTGTGGTTTTAGTAAAGGGTGGTGTGGTATTTGTTTTTAGTCAAGAGGTTGTAGTGGTTAGTGTTTTTATGGGTATTGGTGTTGTGGTTCTCATTGTTGTATAAGGGTCATTGGTGTTGTATTTGTGATCGGTTTTGTAGTAGTAGTGGTAGGTATTATGGATGTTGTTGTTCTTGTTGTTGTTAAAGTGTTGGAGTTGTGCTTGTTGATATCGTAGTTGTTGGTTTAATAACTGTAATGGTTGATGTTGAAGTTGTTTGTATTGTAGTTGTAGTAGTTGG
Organism: Pictodentalium vernedei; assembly: GCA_031216915.1. Lineage (NCBI taxonomy): Eukaryota > Metazoa > Mollusca > Scaphopoda > Dentaliida > Dentaliidae > Pictodentalium > Pictodentalium vernedei. The sequence continues at coordinate 402,200,101 of CM062291.1, forward strand.
TGTTGTAGTTGGTTTAGTCATTGTAGTTGGTGGTATAGTTCCTGGCGTCCGTAGTAGGTAGTAATTGCAGTGGTTGGTCTGGAACACCCGGTAGTTGGTGCTGTAGTTGGTGTAGTCATTGTAGTTGTTGCTGATGTGATTGATGTTGTAGTGATACTGGTTAATGTTGGTTCTGTATGTAAAATGATTGGTAGGATATTTGCGAGGCTGGGTGCTGTGGTTGTGACTGCTGGCGTAGTTTGTTGTGTTGTCCTGGTGTCGTGTAGTAGATGCCGTGATGGTAGTTGATTGTGTTGTCCTGGTGTCGTGTAGTAGATGTCGTAATGGTGTTGTATCAGATGTTGGATGTGTTGTTGGTGTAGTAGTTGTGGTGGTTTGTGTTGCAAAGTTTGATGTTGTAGATGCTGTTTTAGCCCTTTACCCAACGCAGACGATATCAAAATTTATTATTTAAAATATGATTTTTTTAAATTTTAAAAAAAAAATTAACAAAACCATATCATGTGAACCCTCGTTGGAACGACCTCGTCAAGCGCGTTCCAACGAGGGGTCACATGATATGGTTTTGTTGAAATGTTTTGAAAAATAAATATTGTTTCAACTGCTGAATTTGCATATTAGGCGGGCGGATGCGAGCGATTGGTTAGGTAAAGGCTTAGGCGAAGGATTTGATGTGGTTAGTATAGAAGTGATTGGTATAGTGGTGTTTGGCGTGGTAGTTTTCGGTCTCGTAATTGTAAGGTGTGACATAAAACTACGATAACAAACACTACGACACGGCAGAAACTGCCACTCCTACAACTGCAACAACCGACACAGCAACTGCAACACCGATAACTACTATATCGACAACTACAACACCAACAAGTCCAACCACTACATCCATTAAGGCCTCTACAGCACCAAATGCTGCAGCTACTACATCAGCCGAAAGAGCTACGATGCCAAAAAAACAGACCTACAACTCTACCGCAACAATAACAACCACTACAAAATCAACCACTGCAGCTACGACACCAACGCCATAAACTGCAAGCACCAAATCTACAACACCAACAACCACAACTACTAAGCCAACAACTAAGCAAACCACTACACCAACAACCACAGCAACCACTACACTGTCAACCACAGTCTTAAGTCCCATGTAGTTCCAAATGTTCATCGAAAGTCTCCAAGTCATCAATGTCTTCAGCCTTTAAACGTCCCCAAAACTTGGTTCCATATAGATCTCAAACTACTACTTTCGGCGACGAATCCCCAGTTGTCCAATTAGTTTTTGAACCAAATTTCTCTGTGATTCAGAGTCATAAAAGCTATAATATCCGAGTTATGTGAGAGTTACGAAAGATCTTCTACGATACTGGTGTGCTCTCAAGGACAAACGAATGGCCCCAAAAAGGTACAGAAAATCATGACCTTTCTTCCATACTAGATAACCAAGTAGAGTCAACAAGATCGCATGATCTGGTATTACACAGTAACCATAGCAGCAATGTGAGCGTAAAAAGTATTACGAGTAGCTAGTACAAATGGCTAGCATTAGTCTATCGGGAAAACACACTGTCCACCCCTGTTAGACAAACAAGCAAACGCTACAATCCACATGCTACATGATACATGATAATGAATTGTAATGACAAGTTGATAACTTGTAAGTACCAAACGATAATACTTGTAATTAAAAAGTTACTATCTTGTAACTACAAATTGTCATCCTGTAATTTCCATTCAGATAACTTGTAATTTCAAGGTAGTACTCCACTGCAACACCTGCCAATACACCCAACTATTGTAATTAGAAGTTACCTAACTTGTAATTACAATTGGCATTACAATTGTAAGGTATTAAATTGTAATCATAATTTAATAATTTTTAATTATAATTTGATAACTTATACTTACATGTTATCAACTTGTAATTACCATTTAGCCTATTTGTAATTTCAATTTAATAAACTGTAAATACAATTTAGTATCCCACCATGCGGTTATGTTAGGTAAACGTGGTTTGCTAGTATGGTAGTATAGGATGGACTGTGTGTATCGCAGTTTGTCCAATATTAGCCCTTAGTACTTGTTACTTATGTTGTGTTTTGTACTATCCTATCACTGGTATTGGTAGTACGTACAGCTAGGTCATGTGGAGTTGTTGTTATGCTTGGTTTTCTAGTATGGTAACGTGGTACGGATTTCCTGTTCTACTTTGTGCCCGTTAGCCTTGGGAACACTTGATGCTATGTAATGTACCCCACTGAACGTTTTATGCCATTTTCCTACAAATCGATTGTTCTGGAGTGGGAGGGGGGGGGGGTGGGGGGGGGGGCTCTTTAGTTCCTTAGACGCGCATTCATGGCTACTACATTATAGCCTTTATGGCCCCTAGATCCCATAATATAGCCATCTTTGTGCCCCCCTCATGACCAATCACGACTAATGTGGATATTTGTGGACTACTGGTGATCAATTACTGTGGAACACGGTTTGGGGACTATTCAAACTACAGTGGGTTGATGTGAGAAGATAATAGTTTAGGTTCAAGTTTTAGGGAGTGATGTATGTGGTTTGGGGACATTTGTGCACGAAGGGACGTGGTGCCTCTGGGACTTTTGTGGTATAATTGGGACTATTGCAGACGGTAGCCTTTGGTGTGGTTTTTGATGTGGTGATTTGTTTAGTCATTGGTCTAGCGTTTGTATTGATGGTAGCTAGTGTAGTAATTGCTGTGGCGGCTGATGAGGGTATTAGTGTCGTACAGGCAGTGGTTGGTGTTGTTGTATTTAGCAATTTTAGTGTCATAATTGTGTGTTTTAGTGTTATAGTTCTTTGTAGTTTGTGTAGTGGTTGTATTGGTAGGTGTTGCAGTGGGCTTAGTAGACGTAGTGGTTGAAGTGGTACTTGTGGTTCTTGGTGTTGTAGTTGTGGTTGTTGGTGCAGTTGAGGTGTCAGGTGCTGTAGTTGTGGCAGATGATGCAACATGTCAGAAGATAGTGGTTTGAGGACTATTGGGGTCCAATTTGTAGGAGCTGATGTAAGTGGCTTGAGAGCTACTCGGAACATTGGGGCTTAGGAGAATTGTATCTCGGGAGCTTTTGAGAAGAACTTCGGACTACAGGGGATTGATCGCAGGAGAAAGTGGTTTGGTGACGGTTGGGGACAGAGATTTGTAGGATGATGTAGATTTAGGAACTACACGGGACTTTGGTGCCTGAAGATAGTGGTGGCTTAGAGACATTCGTTACTTTACTTGGAACTATTATGGACTTATGATAGTGATTGTTGGTACAGATGCTGTGGTTGCTGGTGTAGTGCTGTGTTTGCTTAATCGTTAGTTAGTAGTTGGAGTGGCTGGTGTAGTAGTTGTAGTGGTTACTATTGATGTTGCTTGTGTCAGTGTTTGGTGTTGTAGTGATTGGTATTGATGTCTTTTGTCGCTGTGTTTGTTGGTGTTATAGCTCTTTAGTAGGCTTAGGAGATGTAGTGGCTGAAGTGGTATTTGTTGTTTGTGGTGTTGTAGTTGTGGTTTTGTAGTGTCAGGTGCTGTAGTTGTGGCAGTTGATTTTATATGTCAAAAGATAGAGGTTTGAATAATATTGGGAACCAAGTTTTAGTGGCTAATGTAAGTGAATTGGGAACTACTCGTAGCAGGTGCTGTCGTGGGCTTAGCTGATGTTGTGGCTGAAGTTTAGAGCTGTAGGTTAACTGAAACCGAACCGAGGTTTTTAGTTTTTTTTTTTAAACCGAAACCGAAGCCGTCGACACCCCGTAATCTAAGGTTTTTCGTTTTTTATAAAATACTCTCTTGCTGCAGAAATTCACAGAATGTAGCCATCCCAGAGTAGTGAGAGTACCCAGACACTGCCAATGGCAGTGTCTGGGTGCTCTCACTACTCTGGGAAGGCTACATTCTGTGAATTTCCGACATTTCAGTTTAGTTGTGTTTGCAGCTTCCCTCAAGTTGCGTGTAGGTGTCAGACCTCGAAAAATGGCCAAGCACAATAAAAGTTCTGTATATTTAGGTAATTATTTTATTGGCCTTCCTGATTTCTTCATGTATTATAGCTTATTTCGGGCATTCATTAAGTTTCTCTCAATTTCACTGCCATGAGTTTTATTGAATTTTATTTGGCCTCATGAACAAACCGAAAACCGAACCGAACCGAGGTTTTACTCCACCTGAAAAAACAAAACCGAAACCGAACAAGAACTTTAAAAACCTACAGCTCTACTGAAGTTGTACTTTAAGTAGTTAGTATTTTAGTTGTGGTTGCTGGTGTAGTAAAGACTGATGTAGTTTTTGGATTGAGTAAAGAAGTTGTAGTGGTTAGTGTGGCTGTGACCATTTATTGGAAGTGTGGTTGTTGCATAAGAGTAATTAGTGTTGTGTCATTTCAGTAATTGTAGTGGTTGGTGTTGCGGGTGTTGGTTTAGTTGAAGCGGTGTTGTAGTTATTGGTGTAATAATTATATTAATTAGTTTTGACTGTAGTGGTTGGTATTGTAGATGGTGCAGTTAGTACTGCAGTTGATTTAGTCAGTGTAGTTGTTGATATTGTAGTTGTTGGTGTTATAGTTGTTGATGTAGTATTTCTAGTGGTTGGTTTAGTTGTAGTGATTAGTTTTGTAGTGGTTGATGTTATAGTTGGTTTTATATGTTTAGTGCTTAGCGAAGTAGTTGTATTGTTGTAGTAATTTCGAGGGTGGTGACGTTGTTGTGGTTTCGGTGTAGTAGGTGTTGTGGATGGTATTCTTTCAGTTGTTGTAGTAGTTGTTGGTGTAGTATTTGTGATGATTGGTGTAGTAGCAGGTGGTGTAGTGCATGTTGTTTTCGGTGAATTGTTGTGCTTGTTGTAGTAGTGGTTGATGTGGTAGTTGTTGGAACTCGTAGTGTCGGGCTTAGAACTATGATACCAAATGCTACAACCACTACATCGACCTTTGCAACATTAATGCCAAACCTGCTGCTACAGCACCTGACAACTGCAACCACAACCACAATCAAACCACCACCAACAACAATTACTATTTCAACCTCTACATCTACTAATGTCACTACAATATACACCTCTACGGCTACTACACCATCCGAAAGAGTTGACACGAACAACCACAACTACAACACTAAACACGGCTACACCAACCGCTACAAAACCAACCGAGGCAGCCGCAACACCAAGACCCTCAACAACTTCCGACACGACGTGACCCTGGCTGTCGAACGTGTCGTTAAAATCCAATAAATAAATAAAAAACAAAAACAACCACACCTACTACACCAACCACTATAGCTACTAAACAATGACTAAGCAAGTACACTAACAACTGCCACAACTGAAAAACAATATCTTAATACTCGAATAGTCTCATGTCCTCCTCGAAAGACCCCAGCCACATTTCTATTTAGTCTCTAAAAGTCTCGAGTAGTCTTCCAACCACTTACGTCAATCCCCCAAAATTGGTTTCCAATAATCTCCAAACCGCTATCTTTTGAAATCATCCCCAGTGGTTCGAATATTCGCAAATCATGTTACTCTGAGATTGTCCCCAATAGTCCACAAATATCTACATTAGTCCAGACTGGTCCATAGGGGCCATAAAAACGACTACAATCTGAGATTTATATGTCATGAAGGCCATGTCATGATGTAGGGGCTATGAATGATATTTTATGGCGCCAGAATACCCACGAGTTGTAGGGAATAGCTCAAACCTCAGAGATCGGCAGATTATATGGCTTCAGACAACCAACACGTACACTCAGCGATAAAAGGCTCAATGTGGTATGGGGAATCCATACTATGCTACCATAGTAGACATCCATGTGTAACCAACAATGCCTCATGACCTAGCATTACGTATTACTCCAAGCAGCCAGATGATAGTGAAAAGCATAACATGACTAGCCGTTGTAGTTCGGGTGATAGTCATCTCTATACAGCTGTGTACAAATGCTTCCATATTGAGAAACAAAACTATCTGTATCGTCGATGAAAACACCTCGTAGTTTGGAGAACATCTTTTGGTACTACTCATGCGTTTGTTCAATCAAACGATTTACTCCATCAGAGTATAGCGTTAAGAGCACTGATGCTATCCTAATTTCATCTTGCGGATACTTGCTCTCAATCACATGAATTAGGTCTATCAAACCCCTCGTCGCTTGTTGTAACTGAGTTCCTACACGGGTTTATACCCATATGTGTTGTAATTTTATGTACATTCCGTGACGATGAAAAGTCTGAAACCAACCTATCAGCCAACTAATTCTCTGACCAGGTTGAACAACTGTTCTCACAAATTCTCCTTTTACAGCAGGTTTTCTAGTCTATAACCCTCTTATTACAGAGTATCCAATCACAGATGCACTGGCTTTTGCGTTTTCGATAAAGTGTTAAATTCATTACATTCAGAGCTTGTTGACACATTGTTGCGCTTCAATAATCTATTATCAATGTTGCCGCAATCACGCAAATTTACGGAAGTGTTCATCTTATTTTGGACGAAAAGCGACCCGTCAAGTGTATTCGACGTAACATTTAGAGCTTCATACCTATGTGAGCATCTTTCAGTGTTATTTAATGTGCTTTTAAATAATTCTTACTTTCCTTCAGTGTGGAAACAAGCAGATATCTCCCCAATTCTTTAAAAAACAGCCATCAAATTCAGTTATCGATTATCGCCCGATATCACTAATTACCTGTGTAGGCAAAATATTGGAAAAAAGTGTCTTCAAACGCTTGTGGCATTTCTGATTGAAAACAGTATTCTTAGTCAATTCCAGTCAGGTTTTACACCTGGTGATTCAACTGTGCTCCAGCTGACTGACATATACGATGAATTTAGCTGAGCTCTTGATGAAGGCGAAGACGATGGGGTGGTCTTCTGTGATGTCAGTAAGGCTTTCGACAAGGATTGGCATGTTGGTCATATTCACAATCTGAAGAGAGTTGGTGGCTCAGGTGAACTAATGTTGTTCTTGAAATCGTACCTTTCGGATAGGTTGCAACGAGTTCTGATAGGATCGGACACATCGTCCTGGAAACCCATTAATGCTGGTGTTCCACAAGGGTCGATACTTGGACCGTTATTGTCCCTAACATATATCAATGATATAACTGAAAACATACTTATTAGTATACAGCTTTCTGCAGATGTCACTTTCCTATATCTAATTGTAGAGGATCCAGAGCAAGTTTCGAGTTTAATCAATCATGATCTTGCCACAATAGAACATTGGCTTAGACGTGGTTGGTTGACTTTAATCCTATCAAAACAGAGAGTATGCTTATATCACGTAAAGGCAACCCCACTGCCCACCCACCATTATTTTTAGGCGATATACGGTTATTCGATGTCAGTAATCATAAACATTTAGGCGTCATATTAAATAGCACATGTACATGGGACGACCACATTGACCATATCTGTCTAAAGCTTGGTCTCGCGTATACATACCGAGAAAGCAGAAATCCAATTGCGATCACAGCGTTTTGGAAAAGAACATACTTTGCCTTCCTTTGGGGCTTTACCGGAATACGCCGATGCTGCCTGGGATAATTGTTCGGTTGCTAGAGTCGCCAAGCTAGGAAACATAGAGATTGCAGCCGCGAGGATCCTAACTGTCAGTTGTTGTAAGTTTTTACTTTATTCCGAAACACGTTGGGATTCTCTGCAAGAAAGACGTAGCAAAATGTGTTTTTTTCAAAATGTATCATAATATGTCGCCCTCATATATTGCAAATATCCCTCGCTCGTCTCATCGTCAAATCCATCCCTCAATCTACGGTCATGTCAGAACCACAGACTTCCATTTTGTCGGACGCAAGTTGTATTCGTCGCCTTTGATTCCCAACGTTACAGATCAATGGAATAACATGTTATCTGTGCGCGAGAACTCATCCCTGATGAATTTCAAGACTTTCTTAAATGCTGGAAATCAACGCTCACCTGTGTTTTGAAATGGGGCGAAATCTCACACAGCTCAAATATATCATTGCAGGTAGAGTCTGCGTGGTAGTTGCCTTAATTCTCATTTATATGATAATCATCTGTCTCTTACTCCTTCATGTCAGTGTGGGGAGAGCGAAACACCAGAGCATTTTATCTTACATTGCCCAATCTTCTTAGATGCTCGTAACAACAATACTATCAATTTACTCCAATTTACTCTACATGTATCGATACTTCTTTTTGGCTCCGAATTCTTGAACAATCAGGAGAACCATCTTGTTTTTGAAGTGGTGTCCGGGTTCATCCTATCAAGTGGGCGTTTCCAATAACTACAGCGCACCGACTTACCTTGTTCGATCCCCATACGTGTCTAGCCGGTTAAAGTTACCCATACTCCCCCTTACAACTTGGCCTTCTTAGCCTTATTCAGACGTCAGCATCACCAAGGCTATCTGAAGGCTGTACCAGTCTTTATACTTATTAAACGTACATACGCTGCATACCACCTCTTGAAAATGAAGGCAAGGCATTCATGTTTTCAAGCTGGCTTCCCATTGTATTTTTTCACTTCCAAAGGCCTCCTTTTATATTTTATTTCCTCGTCAAATTTTCAGATACATGTTAGGTTTAAACAATGTCACGCATCGCTCTCTGGCGGTCTAGGCTCCCTATGCCCCATTTTCTATGATCGGAATTGCCAACAGTCGTCTCTTCAGCCTTGTGTCGAATCCGGGCGTCACATCTGTGCACTTGCAGTTATTTGCGTATGTTGGATACGATGTTGTTGGGTAATGTGTGAATGGTACCTCAATCATTCGCTCACAGTCTTAGGATCTCTGACGGACCCTTACTGTGCGTGTAAGGGTGTGGCGGCCTGGATGCTTGGTGTCTGTCGGAGACGATGACTTACCTCAAAACCAAATCAACATGATGATTGGCCTCTGGCCCTGGCCGCCAGAGGGCAATGTGTGAATCCATGTGTGAATCCATCTACTGTTCTATACAACCTTTGTGAGTAATTGTATGTATGACTCAGGGAGATGAATTACATAAGCTGCAGCTTCCTGTCAAATCCCTTCATTATTCGGCAATCACATTACTGTTAATATATGTTATGCATTGATCTATTGTACTAGCAATGTTTCTCTTCTCGTAGCAAATTCCTTCAATAAATATTGTTTAAACTAATTCATCATTCAAAAACTCAGCTTCAAAACACTCGACTATACTTGACAACGCCAATTCTCCTGATAGCATTCGACGTATAACTGCAGGGACCGATCAGGACTATTTAAAATACGCTCTAGCCTCGGAGCCTATTTTTTCAATTCATGCGCCAGATTTCAATTTGCGGAGTCACACTGCTGTTTGTAACACACACTGCAAGTATGTAATAGCTCTCATCATTTTCATTTAGTACACTATAGCAAACATTAATCTTCACTGTGGTTTCTGATCATGTCTTGGCTGCCTATTTAGGCAGCCAAGACTTGATCAGAAACCACAGTGAAGATTAATGTTTGGTAATTAAGACTTGAAGTATTAACTTAAGCACTCTACAACAATGATAAATGATTATCATATATATAATACATGTAAGAGTGTCTCTCTCGATTATTCATCGAAAGAATATCAAAATATGATCTGAGAAGTTACGCGCCAACTGAGAAGCCTATTTCTGAGATTTAAGAGCCAGGTCCTGATGTTTCAGAACCAAATACGCACTGGCGCATGCCCAGGTCGGTCCCTGTAACTGTGAGTTATTTCTTATAATTAAGGGAGTGGGGAATTGTGATTTAGTTCATATGGACCAAGATCGGCGTCGTATAAGCCGAGTTTTATCATGGAAAATTCTGGGGAGACAATCATATCAAATGAATAAGTGTAAATTTTGGTGAAGTACACTTTATGTTTATTTTACGAACAAGTTTTGTGCTTAACTAAACAGTACATGTACTTAACGGAATATTGTTTGTCGAAAGAAGAACACCAACTCTGTTTAGCTCGCTAGGCGAAACCAATTTTTTTAATTTTCACCAATTTCTCCTTACCACCCCAATGAACTTCTCTGCACCCCTGACTTATCTCGTCATAGAAATCGACATTTGAGGAAGTTTTCTCCCCTCTAAATTTTGGAACTGGCGAGAAAGATCCAATTAAAAAGCATGTAATTGTTCAGAAAACACCTGCGACATCAGTAGAATATAAAGCGAAGGTTCCTTTTGTTACTTTTACAAAACGAAGACAACAGTCAGTTCTCGGAGCTGTCTGTTGTTTTCGTTTATTGAAAGTTACAAGAGGAAACTTGGTTGTTCGTGGCAAGCTAATTAGAAACAATTAATTAACTATCCATTTGGCTCTTTGTTTAGCGAATATGTTTATTCAGTAATATCCTAGTGTTTATTCTTCAAATAAGAAAACAGCAAATCTTACCTCCTCGACTTCAAAATTCATCGAAAGGACTATGTGTGTGTGATGTCACGATGCGCACACTGTTGATATACAGAGATTATCATGACCATGTGCATGTCCTGTAATTTGTATTAGATTCGAGGTCGTGTTTACAATCAGATAAGAATGAGCCAGTCAGGGCGAGTTGTGATCCGATTGTAAACACGACCGAGAATCTGGTACAAATTACAGGACATGTATTTGGTCATGATAATGCATTTATCTAACAATCCCGTTACATAAAACCTGTTTTTCCGTTTTTCAGTTTAAATTGGGTTGGAATTAGTCAAAATTTTGAATTTCATATTTTAATGCGTAATAACAATGCATATCATGATATTATTTGTCATAGCGCGGTGTTTACCGGAAGTTGAATCTATATGATACGGAATCAAAATGAGTCGTCTATATGATACGGAATCGGAACACATTATGTGATACGTACCGTTTCTCGTGGTTTCAGGCCCAAATCTATGTGATTGTTAGATAAAATGAACAGAAAAACAGTGTCAGAACATCAAAAGTTGGTAAATGCGCCATTTCTTATTTTTTTTAAATGGGTTTAACCAGAAAATTATAGTCAAATCATCAAACTGATTGGGGAAAAATTATAAAATGTCAACTTCTGTATTGGTATAATTATCTACAGGAAAATGACTAATGATTTTTGCGGTGATGTGTACATACAGATTATCATGATTATGTGCATGTCCTGTGATTTGTATCAGATTCGAGGTGGTGTCCAGATTGGGATCTCAACGAGCCGGCCTTGCCGGCGAGATGTGATCCCATTTTGGACACCACCGAGAATCTGATACAAATCACAGGACATGCACATTATCATGATAATTAATTTATCTAACAATTCTGTCACATAAACAGATTAAATCTCAACCGTTCACCCAACATAACGGCCAAAACCGGCCAATGCTATTCGCAAAAAATCGCCAATTAATTTTCATTTTTTGTCTCAAAAACATAGGTTATGACCCCTCGTTGGAACGAGCTCGTCGAGCTCATTCCAACGAGGGGTCATAGCCTATGTTTTTGAGACAAAAAATGAAAAAAATTAGTTATTCAAGAATTTTTTTAGCAAGTGTCGTCTGCTTTTCATGATAGGTAAAGGGTTAAATTATTTTCAAACATTTTTGGGACATTATGTTCGGTAGACCACTGAAACGCACATAGAATGTATCTATCTGTTATGATAGCCCGTAGCGCTACCGGAAACGAGTCGTCTATATGATACGGAATCAGAATGAGTCGTCCATATGATACGGAATCGGAACACATTATGTGATACGTACCGTTTCTCGTGGTTTTCAGGCCAAAATCTATATGATTGTCAGATAAATCCATGATACACCATTGCTCACCTTACGAAATTCCAAATTTTATCTGAAATTCACATATGACATACCTTTTGTGTGAGATTTACAGACAAGTTGGGGGCGCGGTGACGTCGCGGTGACGTCGCGGTAACCGGTTCTCGTCAGATCACCGAAGTTTAGCAACGTCGAACACGGTTAATAGTTGAATGGGTGACCATTTCAGCGACTGATTCGTGCTCCCGCGTTGTGTCATTGGGCAAGGCATTTAACCCCGATTGCCTACATGAGGGCACGATGACGCTGTGTGCTAAGGCGTACTGTACGTCGATGGTGCGCATGTCTTCAACCATTCTAACCCTGCCTGTGCCGCGGTGCAGAGTTCAGAGTTACGATGTTGGAGAGCTGACAGCTGCTCGTCGTTGACCAGTGGTTCTCTCCGGGTACTCCGGTTTCCTCCACCCGTCAAACTGTCACCGACATGATATGACCCTGGCTGTTAAAGTGTTGTTAAACTATAATAAATAATAAATAAATTACGGACAAGTTTATAAAATTAAGGGGAGTTAACTTTCTGGTAAATCTCTTTCAATGACGAAACTTATCAGCGATGTTGATTTCTTGCCGAGGTAAAACTCCCGATTTGGGTTGAATCTTAACACGGATTAAGCTTCCCTACCTCCCTCTCGTTATTCGGCAATGTAATACTTGTTAATAATAATGATAACAGAGATTTGCCTGGTTTTACGGCTAATAAGTGTTTATCCAGGACTATTAACCCTTTTCCTAACATGAAAAGCAGACACTTGCAAATAAAATTCTTGAATAACTAATATTTTTATTTTTTTGTCTCAAAAACATAGGTTATGGCCCCTCATTGGAAGGAACTCGACGAGCTCGTTCCATAGAGGGGCCATAACCAATGTTTTGGAGACAACAAAATGAAAAAAATGAGTTATTCAAGAATTTTATTTGCAAGTGTCTGCTTTTCATGTTAGGTTTTTTGTGAATATCGCTGGTCGTTTTTGGCCGTTACGTTGGGTAAAGGGTTAAGCTGCTCTCCAAATTTATTAGCCGCCTTCGACTGGGCCTCGTGCCGCCCATAATATGCCGACTGCTAATCATGCAAATCTCGTCGCTAATAGACTGCATATATGCCGCATTTTGTCCTTGAAATTCATGTTATTGTATAATTATTTAGCCTTCCACTGATGTGCCGCCGTCCTCAAACGAAGGAGTCTACATCAACCCCGTCAAACGCCAAGTACCCCCACAATCCCTCCTAACCGTCCAGCATTCTAACATACTTGAGCTCATTTTTTCAATATTTGACAGGCAAGTGGGGAAGTTATATTGAACATGTAAACGTGCGAATTATTGCGAGTGTAAAAAAATATGTTCAGGTCCACACGAATGAAATAATTCACGATATTCACTAAAATAGCGTAGATTGTCTTTTTTTTATAATATGCTACGTGACAATTTACTGCGCAGTATTCAGCCCAATTCGACTGCAAACAGTTTCAATAGTATAACAAAGATGATCGTACCTTCAATGCGACGCTCAAGGTGACATCATGTGCAGAAGCGTAACGTCATTTAGGAAGCTACGGAAAAACTTCATCGCGTGGACCTGAAACACTATTTTTCACTCGCGCAAATGATCGGGAAAGATAAAACTTTCAAGTCCACACTCATGAGATAATTCCCGATACTGACTAAAATAGAGTCGCTTTTGTTTTTATTATATGCAACGAGACATTTTAATGCACAATATTCAACTTAATTCGACTCCAAACACGTACGTTTCAAACCAATAACAAAAATTAGCTGATCGTTCCTTCAATGCGACGTCATGCATAGAAACGTTACTCCATTTAGGAAGCTACTGTGGGATATTTCTCAATATCTATCTAGTCGATGAATATCAAGAATATCTTTTAGATAATTTGAGATAATTTACAGGCTAGCATGTAATAAATAAGTGCTTTCTATACCATAATATCTGACCATAGAGTTGAATTTACTGACAGCTTTAGGAAGTTAAGAGGAGCTAAGATTCCTGTAAATCTCGTCCATCCAGTGACGACAAAAGTTCAGTCATGATCTCACCACAGAACGGGACTTAGAACCGAGATATTTAACAACTGCAGTTAAAACTAGAAGTCCTGTCACGAATAGTGCGCTTATCTAGGCTTAATTGCGTGTTGGAATTGTGCGCAATTGCCATATCGAATGGCATCCAAAGCACGGCAGGTTCCCCTGGTTGCTCATAGCAAACACATGCAATGTTTCTGCCAATGGACCTCCGGGTTACCCGGAGGTCCATTTACTGAAACATTGCCTGTGCACAGGCCATATGTACAGAATATGATAGCTTTAATTGGGTCATAACGCACACATTAACGCGCATATCAATGTGCTAGTTTTAACTGTATTCCACAAAGTAATCATGCGAAAAATGTGAAAAATGTTCTCAGAGCACAATCGGCGTGACGACTGAGGTTATCATAATCATTCAGGTGAGCTAAGTGATTTTTTTTCTGTGGAAGCAGGATGAGATCACCTTTATTGAGATTTACAAAATCGACAAAAATATCAGACCATGTTCAAGTAGGGAGCGCCTCGGCGGTACTGACATGGCCTACAGTATCCTTCTACACTTCTGATTTCTATACAGCTGGATTGTTGAAACATCAGCGAAAAGCATCGTAAATCAATCTTCACTTTCCCACACCCCATCAGTTGGCGTCAAGACAATCAACGCCTATAACTATATCATCTATGAAAAACGTGCGTATCGCCAACATATGGTCGCCTGAGTGCTAGAATGTTCTATGTCCCATAAGGGACATAGAACATTCTAGCACTCAGACGACGATATTTCATTGTAACAGGTGTCAAGGTATATTCTTTAAAAGGTTATCAGTGATTGTAAAGCGTCGGGAAATTTCAAACCTGTTTTATTCTTGTTGAGCATTGTTTAGTTATAACAATTACTGCCACCCCCACACCCACAGGATACCGGTAGGTGTGACACTTGCCAGTCTGTGACCAATGAGCTTTTCAGCAATCCAGCGATCATTCTTTGGTACCATCCGCCTTGCAAATCTACGCTGATCGCTATCGATCACAGTGTGGTGCAAGTGGTTCAGTGTTGCTTCAGTGGTTCAGTTTTTGGCTTACAATGAATGGATCTAGAACCGTGAATCGACAAAACATGTTCTTTGATTTTCCTAATGGATACGCAAACATTCTAGCATCATGAAAGCCTAAATGAATACAGAAGTATGGTCAGAAAATATGGTAGGCACACATTTTCCGCGTGGAAATCTCCTGTCTTTGGCGGACATAGAGACATGTACATAAGGCGGAGGAATAAATCAAGTGATCCATTATAGACCCACACCTTACACATAGTGGTGGCATTCGTCTACTGGTACCATAGTGTCATAACTGGGCTATAAAAAACTCTATTATGAATAAGAGAAAAAAAACATCGATTAACAATAATAATAACAATTTGGTGCCAGAGATTTTTCGCTGTAGGGTAAGAGGGCCCGATTAACAATATCTTGCCGAATGCCTCCATATCCCCACGCTTATTCTCTCTTCCCAACACCCGGAAACGAACTGCTTGATGACATCCTTTATCACATTCTTCCCACTCCCTCCGATAAGCATGCAAACCATCTCGTTTGTATCACCCACTTACCACCTATCCTTCATTCTCCCACCCCACTTCTCCATTATACACCGAGCGAATCTTATTCGGTTAGACTGGTATTGTGGGCATTCTAATATAAAGTTTTCTAGGGTCTCCACTACTCCCACATTACACATTTGGTACTCCTTTTCGCTGTCTTTCCATTTTTCTTCTAAGTTCTAAGTATGAACACGTGGTGCCCATACTTTGATTTGTTAGATGTAAAAACTACACACCGCACTTTTGTACTAATACGTTTTGAGTAATACGCAATCCCCACACAGTAATTTGATTTTCCTTTTATAATAACACACTGCCTGGGCCTCTAATGAAGAGACCTACATCGACCCCACTGTATGGACCCTTTCCCATCTCTATCGCCCTCGTAATCTTCTGGCATTCACACTTTTTTATAATTTCGTCCATATTGACACTTTCTGTATCTCTCCAACTACAATATTCATCCTTTCCCTCCGCTCCCCTTTCTTAGAGACCAATGTCATGTAAATTCAAAGATATAAAAATAAGCAGTGATACATCAAAAAAGACAAAAATCAGAGTAAAAAAAACACCTGAAAACTCTCCCCCTTGACAAATTGCAATAACAATTATTTGTTTTGTGTTTGGGTTGCGTGAGGTTTAAACAAAGTATGTGTTGTATAATCGTTTTTCTGTTCATACAAAAACTGCAGTGTTCATGCAGCAAAACACCCACAAATTACAATGGGATATGCAAGCAAGATGAAGGTCGCGAAAGAAAACAAATAACAATACTCATTTTTGGGCTACACAAATTTTACGTTCTTACAAACATTAAAATTATTTTGTCACCTTCTGGCCAGCCATTTAATCCTTACGTACAATGTTATAGATGTGCTTTGTATAGATTGTTCAATGTTTGAACGACAGAAGATTCTTATTGTTTATGTATAAATAAGAGAATCCTTATTACTTTATTCATTATTTCATTATGTACCCTGTGATGACTGGGAATCACGAGAAACGAACATGTGAGGCTTACGTTTTGAACGTGAAATCATAGCGCAGTTCAAAACTGAACCCTAAGTGCACAGTTTACGCGTACCCGGACACCAATGCGCCTATATGGGCTTATTGACCAAGCATTGAACAACTCCATGTCCCCCACACGTGTGCACGTCGTGACAATACGCAACAAATCGTACATGAAAAGACAAAAGATGCTCTCCTGTTCAATATGCCACGAAGAGATATTTTATTTCACAGTATGCATCCATTATAATACAACACGAATTGTTCTTACAAATACTCACGCCCCTATTCAAAAATGTGACAAAAGGTGCCACATTGTGATGAATATTTCAAGGAATTAGTCTGGAAGATACACTGCTGAGACATGGCATAGCTAGATTAGCTGTCCACCTGTTGTTCTCCGGAGATTATTTCGTTTCAAAGAAAGACTTAAGTATTACCATTGTTGACTTGTGAATAAATGGTCATATTACATTATAATACCCATTACTGGTGGACAACGACGACCCTATTGTGACACCAGAATGGTAGATTAATATAGAATGACTAATAATAAAGGTAATACCTTCATTTTTAACTCACAATTCACCCGTATCACGAGAATCTTGTTCTGAGTTCTGTAGATGTACAGGGCAATATCTCCCGTGACATTTGGTAGCTAATAACGTTAGTGTCGGAAACCGGGCAAGGTCGTTGCTGGTAGAAATAGATTCACGCTGCGCATTCAGCCTACACTCAAGGAGTGCGCCTCAATCTGTGCGCGAACGTATGTCTCATCGTGTCGAACCCGCCCGTTTCGTTTTTGTTGGGGTGGTTCTTATTCTGCTGGGGTGAGTAACTTTTCATCAAAAAGCATAATCAACAGGGCTTCACTGAAAATAACAATTATAATAATACATATAGAAACATATACTAAATTGTGACTCATATATGGCTTGGCACGCAATAGTTTCTACCCCAAATATGAGCTTTGTGGCTCCCCTTACATTACAACGTGCCTATACTTTCGCACCCACGCGGCCTCTCCTCTAGTCTATAACACGGGGCATCCCCAGCTCCTAGCCTACGATCCACAGTCTTACACGCCTTGAGACTGGAATGACATTTTCGAGAAAACACCCGACTCTTAGTCGATGGGAAGGACATTAATTCCCATTGTAATTGCTTCTCTTGTTCTTGGCCTCTGTAGATCTGTCTTGATTTAAAATTATCTTTCGAGTTCTTTTAAGGTATCGTACCTTCGCTATTCATGGATACTTGTGACAGTCCACTGTCAGAAAGTTAGGATGTACATACAACACATGCACAACATGTGCGCTTCTTATGATTAGGAGATTATCGCCACTAATTACTATATAATTAGATTACTAACTACCTTGTTTGAAGCTTATCAGGCAAGATCGTTGTTTCAGGCCAGATAAGCGCTGAATGGCGTTACTGACTCCATTGAGCTTCCGCGCCATTAAAGTTGTCACTTTTATTGCGCCTTCCCTGATTTATTTCTAATTAAATATACAGATGCCTTACTTGACAAATCGGGTTTTTGGGGCCGTCACATACCTATTTTACGATTTTACGCCCGAGTGAGAGCGATTATCAAAACTACATTTACTTTTAAAATATTCGAACATTTAAGCTATCACCTTGACAGTTAGGGTATCTTCCGCACAAAAGCTGTTTAAGATGAATTGGTAAGCAGTGGGGTTCTATTGACACTTTTATTCTTCAAAACTTTTTGTTATGGTTAGAAAAAACGTCAAAACACGCCCGCCAACGCAGCTACTGGAACGTCGGAACTCAATCTGCTGCCCCTCCACCCCCAAGATGTCGTATGGGTAATCAACGCGGTTACGCCTACCACTGGTGACGTTCGGGGACGAGTGAGGTGTCGCGATTTCTCGTCACCAAGCATAAAACAAAAGCCTAGAATGATAAAATGGTATCAGCTTTCCAATGTCGGCACTTGCTTTTTTTGAAAGAATAATTTGTAAAATATGTTAAAAGTAATAAATTTACATTACTGCGAAAACGTGCACATTATCAACATATACATATTTCATACATATGAAAGTGTATTTTTTAAAAAGTGTTTAAAAATTGTGAAACGTCGGAAAATTTAAAATTTTCAAGACTGTTGCTTGTTGAACATTAATTTTTTTTATTACTTTCCAAAGTGCGGTTTATTGGTATTTCCGGGTTTGATTATAAACGGTAACTTAACAAGTGAATTGTGCAATCAACAATTGTGTCATGTATCCGTGCGCACAAACGAAGAAGCTTTGCCGTGGGTGTAATGGGGACTTCATTGTTTTTTTGTTTTTTTTAACCCTTTACCTAACATGAAAAGCAGACGACACTTGCAAAAAAAAAAAAAAATTTGAATAACTATTATTTTCATTTTTTGTCTCTAAACCATAGTTTATGACCCCTCATTGGAACGAGCTCGACGAGCTCGTTCCAATGAGGGGTCATAACCTATGTTTTAGAGAAAAAAATGAAAAAAATAAAGAAAATTAATTGGCGATTTTTGAGAATAGCGCTGGCCGGTTTTGCCGCTACGTTAGGTAAAGGGTTAAATAATATAATTATCGTTAATAATGAAAAGTAATAAACAGAGTAATCGCTTGCCTGGACTGGTTACGTGAAATAATTCATTCCAAGCGAGGGACTATATTGTAAAACACTCGTGCGCATTCGCGCCCTCGTGTTTGTACAACGTCCCTAACCTCTCATGTTTCACGTAACCAGTCCAGTCAAGCGAATACTCTCTATATGTCTACAATTGTCAACTCCCCACCCCACCATAAGACGGTGATAGGTGAGAGATGGCAACCGTCATCATGTCACAATTGTGACTCTGAAAGGTGTTTAAAAATTGCGAAAAGTACTAAAATTGAACATTTTTCAGGATTCTATTTGTTGAGCGTTATTTATAGCTACAATAGCTGACTACTCAACCCACCCGCAGACGGTGACAGGTGAGACATGGCAATCGACATCATGTCACAATTGTGACTCTAAAAGGTATTTAACAATTGTGAAACGTAGGAAAATTGGAACATTTTCCACGATTCTGTTTAGGGAGCGTTATTTATAGCTACAATAGCCAACTCCTCAACTCACCCTAAGGCAGTGAGAGGTGAGACAGATGCGACATGGCAACAGTCATCATTTCACAATTGTGACTTTAAAAAAAAGTGTTTAAGAATTGTGAAACGTTGCAAAATTGAAAATGTTCAGGAGTTTTGTTTGTTGAGCATTATTTATAGCTACAATAGCCACCCTAAGACGTCGACAGGTGAGACATGAAAACCGTTATCATGTCACAATTGTGACTTTACATGAGATTCACCATGAGGGATAAGTATTGAAAACTACATGATGTACTACTTGCGTCTGCAGGGTTCATTGTCTCGAGGATGAAAACAAAATCAAGTTCTGTCAAGGACGTTTTCAAGCCATTTCAAGCACCTATTTGATAAGTTTGAAGTCTGTTTTTTGCATCGGTCAATAGCCCTGAGTTTGGATGAGTGACCGTCTGAGCTATCGATTCGAACTCCCGCTTTGTGTCTTTGGGCAAGGCACTTAACCCCAATTGTCCACATGGGGGCACAATGACTCCGTGTACTAAGGCGTACTGCACGTTGACGGTGCGCATGTCTTCAACCAATCTAACCCTGCCTGAGCTGCAGTGCGGAGTTACGATGTTGGGGAGCGAGCTGGCAGCTGCTCGTCGTTGCTCGGTGGTTCTCTCCGGCTTCCCCCACCCGTAAAACTGTCACCGACACCTTATGACCTTGGCTGTTAAAGTGTCGTTAGGCGTTAATAAATAAATGAATAATAAATAAATAAATAAATAAATAAATAAATAAATAAATAAATAAATAGCCCTGAGTATGATCTCGACAAGCAATTAGTGTTAACATATTTGTTTGAGAGAAACGCTTTTGTTTTGTTACCTGCAGCACAGTTGCTGATACAAATCGATTGTGTGCATTAATCCTCTATACGCTGATGTTCAAGTACCGAAATTCTAAGCAACAATTTTCCCATAACGCAACTAGAAATTTAACCAGTTCAATCTTCTTTGACAGAGCTCGTCGAGCTCGTTCCAACGAGGGGTTATAACCTATGTTTTTGAGACAAACAATGAAAAAAATTAGTTATTCAAGAATTTTTTTTGCAAGTGTCGTCTGCTTTTCATGTTAGGTAAAGGGTTAATGTCATCGTGTGAATCACGATTAGTTTGATAAAAATTTACAACTGAACATATACAAGCATATCTGGCGTATTGACTCTAGTTAACTTTGACACAAGAGCATGCCTCAGATTTAATTTTATCATAATTACAGTTATGGCATTCACAAGGTAGGCGTGACAATGCATCAGTATTGTTATGTAATTCATCATGTCTATGTTCAATATCAAAATCATACTCGGCTGACTGACTTAACCAATGGGCCAACTTCAGGTTCCTTGAAACCATATAACCTTTTCAGGGGGCAACGATAGTAAGGCTTTCAAATTCTGTACATACAGGCCATATGTACAGAATTTGATAGCCTTTCTATGGTCATAACGCGTAGATTAACTCGCAGATCAACGAAGTGTTTGTGCGCGTTTCATGACAGGACTTCACAGGCTTCAAGTTTTAACTGTATTGAAACACTTTTCACAGCTTTATATTTACACCTATTTTGAAATCCTCAATTCCATCTACTATGTTAATGTGAACAACTGATGTTTGCTTGTCTATTGTGCTTTAACGGCAGTTCCAACAACCATGGTCACATCATGTCCGACAGTTTACTGTTAGAGGAAGCTGAGTATTCTGAAAGAAGCACCGAGCAGCGGCAGGCAGCTGTCGGATTCTCTAATTTACTTAATTAGCAGCGCTTGAAAGCAATTGCACCACCGATGTGCAGCACGCCTTAGTACACAGCGCCACCTTGCTTGCCCCCCCCCCCCCCTCCCCCGTGGGAAATCGGAATTACATGTCCTGCTCGAAGACACAGTGCAGTTATCGCAAATCAGGATTGAGGTCAAATGCTCTGACAACTGAGGCCCGTACTCCTCTGTAACATTGGTTACGAGTGGTTATTGGAAGCATACATGGATTGTGTTTCCAAATAATATACATATGGAAATTAAGGTCAAGATGGACTATTTTCATATTTTATATAACGAGCTCCTGAATGTTATCGAAGAAATAATTTAATCCCGCTGCTCGCAAAAATTTTTGCACAATGAGATGAAAGGACTAACGTGGTCGTTTTTGTTATCTCTTTAGAGACATCATTGTTCTGAAAGATGGATCAGCAGCCGATGCAGCAATAGCCACTTTATTGTGTAATGGTTTGGCGAACAGTCACAGTATGGGTATAGGAGGAGGCTTTTTCATGACCATCTATAACAGGTGAGTTTTATTTCAGCCGCCAGTGTGGTCTTTGACCTCCACACTTGGTTCCGAGTAACATCACATATTTCGACGTATTCTACTGACATAAAAGAAAGTTGATCCACCTATCAAGAACTTTCGAACATTGAATTCATTTTGCACATCACTGTATGTTCAAACATCATACAGTTAAAACTAGAAGTCCTGTCATAAAATGCGCACAAATAGTACGTCGATCTGTGCGTTAATCTGCGCGTTATGGCCATAGTAAGGGTATCAAATTCTGTACATACGGCCTGTGCACAAGCAATGTTTCAGCCAATGGACCTCCGGGTAACCCGGAGGTCCATTGGCTGAAACATTGCCTGTGTTTGCTATGAGTAACCAGGAGAACCTGCCGTGCTTTGGATGCCATTCGATATGGCAATTGCGCGCAATCCTTACGCGCAATTAAGCCTAGATAAGCACACAGTTCGTGACAGGACTTCTAGTTTTAACTGTATATTATTATCTGATAAAACGTGTTTTATAGGTCTGGTTCAACTCACTTACAAGACGGTATCTAAGAGGAAGGCCTTAAATGGCTGTTGAGAAATAATTTCACATCTAAATACTGGGAGATTAGGTAACTTCCATGACAACACGAGGTGCTGTTGTGAATGTTCCTCCTCACGTGTATTTTGGAACTATACGGAAGAATGCAAGGTTAAAACATAAACGCACCATCAAAGTCATTGCTTATTGCCCATCAGTCTGCACTATATGGTCAGCGACATGAAGAATGTGTTGCTTCTTCTTGTGGCTGGCCTTTCTGCAAACAAGTGAATCATTGTCGGTAAGAATATAGGGAATTCCAACATTCGTGCTTCTAGTATTGATTTCTACTCGTTAATCCTACGGAGTTCTGCTCACGTGGTTTGAAATGTTCTTTACACTGCAAAAAATATAGGTTCTCTTTAGAACCAAAACTGGTTCTAATCTTGTCCCTGAGATGAAACCAGTTCTGTTTAAACAGTATTTATTTCAAATCAAATAAATTTACCAAGATTAGCATTCAATTTTAACAGAATATCATATGAACTGAAGTAGATCCAGACTAAACTTGGAGCTTATTCAACGCAGTCGCCAAACATTTTGAAACAAAGGAGATATGAACAGTTGGCATATAGAACCAGTTTTGGTTCTGTACAGAACTAAAACTGGTTCGATATTCCAACTGTTCATATCGCCTTTGCTTAATAATGATTTGAGACAACCTCGTATAAGCTCTAAACTTACGGCTGAAACCCCCTCAATTTATGTTTAATTCTGTTAAAATTTAATGTTAATCTTTATAAATTTATTTGATTTGAAATAAATACTGTTTAAACAGAACTGGTTCCATCTCAGGGACAAGATTAGAACCAGTTTGGGTTCTAAAGAGAACCTATATTTTTTGCAGTGTACTTTTCATAAAACATAGATAACACACGACATCTTGATTCGAGAATAATCTGTCAATATTTCATTGTTGGTGTATAAAAAAGTAATCTGTCCTCAATTAACGACTAATGCATTTTACTCCAGGAAGAAACAAATGCTGAAATGCTGGTACAAAACACATCTCGAAAAGTAAGAATTATTCCAAACACCAAATCACAAATTGTTGGCGAAACTTACATTGGACACTGGTTTATTGATTTATCATCGATATATTCGAAATATCACGCAACAACCAATGGAGTCTATCTAGTGGCACTATAAGCTGTATCCTGGAAACAAAATAGGTCTCTTTCTGGATCGGATGGCGATAGGATTCTGTTCTGATCTCGACATTTTTACATCTCCTAAATAAACATTGCAAAAACAAGAATGAATCATGTAAATCAAACGCAAATAGTATTTGAGTCTGTTTGAGAGCCAATGTTTTCGACGTTTTTTGGAAAGATGAGAAAACAAGAATCCCCAAGGGGCCTGAGGGCGCTCACCTGACATGGTAGCCTAAATATCAACCCAGAGAATTGATTTCAACAAGTTGCATCTGATCCTCCTAAAAAAAACTGATACCAAATATCCAAAGATTCTGACCAGTGGATCTAAAAAAAAAAAGATTTTTAAAGAATATTCCTCATATTGAACTAGGTTATAATTCGAGCCCCCGCAGGGAGCCCATATATGAACCGAGGGACTTGGCTTTAACAACCTTGAATCTCATCCCCCTGAGGATGCTGCACACCAAATATCAAAACATTCCGAGTGCTGGATCTGAAGAAGAAGATTTTTAAAGAAAATTCCTCATTTTGAACTAAGTTACAATTCGAGCTTCCACAGTGAGTCCAAATATGGACCTAGGGACATGAGTTGAACAAACTTGAATCTCCCCCCTCCCCCTACGGATGCTGCATACCAAATATCAAAACTTTCCGACTGCTGGATCTGAAGATCTGAAGAAGAAGATTTTTAAAGAAAATTCCTCATTTTGAACTAAGTTATCATTTGAGCTCCCACAGTGAGCTCAAATATGGATCTAGGGACATGGCTTGAACAAACTTGAATCTCATCCCCCTAAGGATGCTGCATACCAAATGTCAAAACATTCCGACTACTGGATCTGAAGAGGACTTTTAAAGAAAATTCCTCATTTTGACCTAAGTTATAATTCGGGCTATCAAAGTTAGCCCAAATATGAACCCAGGGACTTGGCTTGAACAAACTTGAATCTCACCCCCCTAAGCATGGTGCATACCCAATATCAAAAGATTCTGCCTGCTGGATCTTGAGAAGAAGATTTTCAAAGAAATTTGCCTAAAATGCACTAAGTTCAAATTTGGGCTCCTATACTCAGCCCAAATATAAACCCAGGGAGCCGATTTGAACAAACTTGAATCAGATCCACCCCACAATGTTGCATACCAAATATCAAAAGATTCTTCCTGCTGGATCTGGAGAAGAAGATTTTTGAAGACATTTGCCTGAAATGCACTAAGTTCGAATTCGAGCTTCTACAGTGATCCCAAATATGAACCCAGGGGGCCGATTTGAACAAACTTGAATCAGATCTACCCCACAATATTGCATACCAAAAATCAAAAGATTCTACCTGCTGGATCTGGAGAAGAAGATTTTTGAAGAAATTTGCCGACGGACGGACGACGGACGACGGACGAAGAGTGATAAGAAAAGCTTATCCTGATTTTCAGTCAGGTGAACTAAAAATGGCAGATAATTCCGGTCGAAATTCTCTGTTCCTCTTTATTTAGAGACACCGAGCCGGCCAATCCGTAGTTAAGACGGAAATCGCAAACGTTACTAAATGGTTGTGGCGTGCCATACGAAAAGCTATTGCTGTTGAAATGACATCTTCCTCTGTAATTTCCACCATTACTTGTCAAAAGAATTATCACAGATGTCACAGATTTCAGAATACACACGATGTAACTATTTAATAAACGATGGAACATTTGCAAGATGCATTTAACACTTTAGTTATCAAAGTAATATTTTGCAGCAACCAAAAACATTTTTTTCTAATTTTTCCAAATCCTCACCTACCGTTTCTGGTGCAAGACAACTGACTGAGTTGACACGTTGCCTGTTGAAATATTTAATTCACGGATTATACAATTAACCAGAATTTTTCAAACATTCTGATGATGAATACAATGTTTATTCCAAGATATCTTTTTTGATAGACCTCGTTGAGTTATATCCATCACGATTAATTAGTATATATGCGAATTAACCCATTATTCAATTAGTTATTTCAATTATTTTGTCGCTGATTCATTAGGTAAAGAATTAAAATGAATTATCCGTCGCTTTAGTGATAATCCATTTCAATTCTTTTTATTTAATTTTGTGTTGTTTATTACCGAGTTTAATTATTTTTGTATACTGTAGATAAATAGACGTCACTATACAGACATACATTTTTGAAACACCCCATCAATCGTGATCTTCACTGCCGCAATGGCTGTTTTCATCACAAGTGAGAGGAAATGTTGTTGTGCCAAGATTTTAGTCAACGAAGATTTGTTGGTGCCAAATCAAAATGTTTAGAGTAATTAAATTAAATTGACACACGACGACATGAACAGTGGAAACAGCTTTCACATCATCAAACATCAAAGTCAAAATAAAGACCAGCATGAAAGCTACTAACACTGTAAATACCTTCTAAAATTGGCACTCGTTTTCTATTAACCCTTTACCCAACGTAACGGCGAAAATCGGCCAGCGGTATTCTCAAAAAAATTACCAATTAATTTTCATTATTTTTTGTCTCAAAAACATAGGTTATAACCCCTCGTTGGAACGAGCTCATTGAGCTCGTTCCAGAGAGGGGTCATAACCTATGTTTTTGAGACAAAAAATGAAAAAAAATAGTTATTCAAGAATTGTTTTTGCAAGTGTCGTCTGCTTTTCATGTAAGGTAAAGGGTTTCCGTTCGGCAAAAGTATCCTAATGTTTTATATATCATTTTGTAAAATTTGATACAATAAATTAGTTTCTAGGCGAGAATTTAACAAATATTTTAAACACGCTGCCATCGTGTTTTTTCAATACGAACTGGTTAGCAGATCACTTGCGAAAAATTCCGAGGCAATGTCATTTTCCATTTTCGTCGAAATCCGCTTTCACAGGAGGACAAATGTGAAGTGTGTGATCACGTGTAGTTGTGGCTTATTCACCATGCGCACCGATATCAATTAATCTGCCGCAGCAAATTTGTAACAAAACAATGCTTTCCCGTCCGAGACGACCCGCGTTGTGTCCTTTGGCAAGGCTCTTTATCCTAGTTGTCTATATGGGGGCACGATGACGCTGTGTACTAAGGCGTACTGCACGTCGATAGTGCACATGTCTTCAACCGCTGTAACCCTGCTGGGCAGAGCTTAAACAGAGTTAGAATGTTGAGGAGCTGACAGTTACTCGTCGATGCTTGGTGGATCTCTCCGGGCACTCTGGCTTTCTTCACCCGAAAAACTGTCAAATTCACGATTAGCTATTGTGCATAAGTATGTGACCTTAAAAATAAATAAATAAATAAATAAATAAATAAATAAATAAATGCTCATGAGAAGGATTGATCTTAATGGTGTGTTGTGTTAGTCAAGTGTTCAGTGAAAACATTTCAGCGGTGATGTGTTTAATTTTTCTAAGAGTGGGTTGATAAGTTGTTTTTTTTTATCTCGTATCTTTACCTTCAGTGTTTCAATGATGTGCAAAATGATAAATGATCACTCGAACTGTAGTCACGAATGTTTCATATAATTCCGGCCCAGGGATAACCAAACCAGATGCATCGTCCCTGTCCATTTCTTCCACTTCCGCCATCTTCTTAGCCTTCGGGTTGGAAGGTGCTTGAAGTAGAAGAAATGGACAGGACAGTGACCACGCCGCGGAATGTTCATCTAAACAAGACACGATACCTATTGGGCTGAAATATGGTAGCCTTGAAAATTTGTGCCCCTCCACTTTTATCGAACTTCCGCCCCCTCTGACAGTGACACTCACAATCATCAGCCCGATCTCGAAAAAGTGATCGCCGATGCTGTTATAAGTGTTACACTGCCCGACTCATTAAAACAAAACTATAGTCGGCCAATTTTTGATGTTGAGGATTATCACACCTTCTTACACCTGAACTGGAAACAATAGATGCAGTGTGAACGGGAATGGCCCCTATTTGTAGCGTGCGCGTCAGTGAAACCTATTTGCTATTGTCGATAAATATGCTGTGGATTTTATTGGATGCATAACTGTAATTTATGTTTTATAAAACAACTTTTTATTCTTATGCCCAGTTAGTGCTAAAATAATGTACGGTTGTTCGTGGTTGTCATTTATTCGAATAGCAGCAGGGTTAAAATTAGAAACCAAGTGGATTCAGAAATGACGTCACGGAGATTTTCCTGATTTGTTTACCTCCATTAACGTGCGGCTAACTTCGTTTATATCTTCGCAATATCGTGTTTTCCGGAGTTTCGTACATTAACCCTTTACCCAACGCAGACGATATCAACATTTATTATTTTAAATATCATTTTTTATTTTTTTTTAAAAAAATTCAACAAAACCTTATCATGTGACCCCTCTTTGGAACGATCTCGACGAGCTCGTTCCAAAGAGGGGTCACATGATATGGTTTTGTTGAATTTTTTCGAAAAATAATATTTTTTCAGCTGCTGAATTTGCATATTACGCAGGCGGATGCGGGCGATTCGTTGGGTAAAGGGTTAAAGAAAGGGTTAATAGAAAACAAGTGTCGCTGATTTATTATGAGTTGCAGTTCGTATAATTAAGTACTTAGATGCAACTATCTGATGAATAATTAAATAATTGAGTTGTCCGTGTGTTCTGTACTGGCCTCGTATATACATGGTTAACTAGCATTCCCTTTTTTGGGGTCTGTCGGTGGCCGAGTGGTGTGCGTGGTTCAGTATAGTTTCGCTAGGCGGTTGGTGCCGAAGGAAACTCTCTCGGCGTGGGTTCGAACCCCCGCCATGCCAATGTAAACAAAACCAGCGTCCTTTCTTAATTCTATGGCATCCGAGAAATTTGAAAAAGACAAGTGTCGCTGATTTCTTCTGAAGTGCAGTTCGTAGAATTAAGTACTTAGATAAAACTAGCTGATGAATAATTAACGATTTTTAATTAGGACAAACAAAATTAAATAATTGATTCTCAGGCAATTTGTTTTAATAAGGAATGAGGGAGAGCGATTTTTATTTTTAATTCCCGATGGAATGGTCGCCGATGCCTAAAATCCAGTTGTGGGAGCCTAAAATTAAATACTAGAGCTTCCATGTTGATTTCGCTGACAGTTTTGTTTTGTTTGTGATCATAGAACACAAAATCAGTATAGAACAACTAAAATGGAGATGATATTCATTTATTTATTTATTGGTGTTTAAGGTCACATATTTCTGCACAATGGCTAATCATGACCACGACAGTTTTACGGGTGGGGGAAGCCGGAGTACCCGGAGAGAACCACCGAGCAACGGCGAGCAACTGTCAGCTCCACAACATGCTAACTCCATACAAGCAAGGTTAGCATTGGTTGAAGACAGGTGCACCATCGACGTGCAGTACGCCTTAGTACGCAGCGTCACCGTGCCCCCACGTGGGCAATGGGGGTGAAGTGTCTTGCCCAAGGACACAACGCTGTTGCCGCAGGTGGGATTCGAACCGAGGTCCTCTCGGCTTGCAGCCTGCACCTCTACCAACTGAGCCACCGCGCCCCCATACGGAGATGAAAAATAATAAGAAGTTCTTTTCTTCAACTGGTTGAGTACTATAATCCACAATCAAGCCTTTTAAACAAATGAGGGTACCAGTGCAAAAGCCAACATTTTCTTTGCAAAGTTTCGTATTTAGTCAAACGTAAATAAAAGTTTGTAGAAATTTGTTCTATTACAAATTACTAGAGAGTGCCTGTTGGCACTCTTTAATAATGTGTAATAAAAAACAATTTGACAATTTTTGATGAACAAATTCAAACCACCAAAAATATCTATCCCTCAGCCAGTTAAATAAATATTTTGTACATACATATTAGAATCGTGTTGCATTTCGTGAAGACAATAACAATACTGTTTCAATGAATACGACATATTGCGTTGAAAATTGTGAGGCGATACCACTGAAATCACACCCCATAATAGTTTTATACATTTTGAATTTTGCCTCAGAAATAAATCCGTCGAACAGGGCGGCAAAAACGAATGCATCGCTACCAGAGAATCAAAAGATTAGTTTTGTTTTGCTTCACAGACTTCAGTAATTTCTCGATGCTTCTAAAATCTTCCACTTTGCATGCTCTTTCGCACACAAGAAAAATCGGAGAGTCAATGTTTTTTTTTAAATTATGGGTTTATTATCTCTTTAATAATAACTAAAATATGATGGAAATATTCAATTTATATTGCGGTAAAAATGTGCACCTCATCAATATATTCGTTTTGTTGTATTTTTTCGTAAACATCAAAATATATTTTTCAAAAACGAACGGCGAGTGTGAGGCGTCAGACAATTGAAAACTTTCGAGAAAAGTGTCATAGCAACGACCCCCACCCTATCTCCATCCCACAAATGGCGAGAGGTGAGGCAGGTTTTTATTCAAACAGCCCTTAATCTTTTGAACCCTGGTGGTATATCCCATGCCCGTTCAACGGAAGCATTTGGAAGAGTACATATGTATTATGTGGGAGTTGACAAATCAATATTTACAACGTGCAGTCTTGGAACTGCTCGTTGAAAATATTGATTGGTGTACCCTACACTCTAACTTCGCAGCCATCCTACTTAATGAAAGTCTGAGGTATCATGTTACTGTACCAGAAAAGCGGTCTCTCGGGTTCAAACAGCTAAAACCAGCGACTGATTCAACACCTCTACTCCTCGCTCGACTAAAGTAGGTCTACAAGTCATACTCTGAATTCAGGGTCGAAACACATTATTTAGAACGACAAGTTCACCCCAGTTTTCAAAACTGAAGTCCAATGCACCAAAACTACCCACAAAGAAATGTATACTATCTATTGCTTACGGCGATGCAGAATGTTGACCACAAGGTCACCCAAGGCCAATCGGAAATGTCCTGCACCGTGGTACTTTGTGAATAATCAAGTTACCATTTTCCAAACTTTAAATCCCCAGACTTGCGCCAAAATGGTATTATTATTGTTCTTCACCCACCTATGTCCCCATAAACGTGTTTACGCTCACTTCTGTGACAATGATCGTAACCTTGGATCGCATCATTTGGGTTTAAATCATTTTATCCCATAAATATCTGTTTATTCGAACAATAAATGCCTTGGATAAATGTTTGCTTTATTCACCTAGTAGGGTGATAAATGTTCCCCATAGGTTTAACACTGAAAGAATTTATTCCAACAGTAGAGACGGAGTTGTTGACCCCTGACCTCTACCGCATTCGTGCAGTATAATTAACAGTTCAATTGTTGTTTTCGTTAAACCTGCTTGACAGTAATCCACAATTCCAGTAGAAAACACTACACATTGTTCATTTAATAAAGTATTTTTGCAAGTTTAGCTCAGGTTTGTATGGGAATTATTTTTAGACAGAAATGTATCACTGCGCCTTTTTTTTATTTTAGGCAATTTTGCTTGTCTTCGAATTGGACCTATGTGCTCCTCACTTCTCGCTGTGTTTTGTAGCGAGTAACAGCGCGATTTCGTCGCGACTACCCTGTAAAAGATTTATGGGATAAACAAAATAAACGTATAGTGTTTTCAAGTAAAAATTTATTCAGAGGCTCGTCGGTTTCATTCTTAATCCTACTCGTAGAATAAATTTTTTACTTGAAGACACTATACGTTTATTCTATATATGTATTATTAGTCGCCATTATGTTCAAGCAACAAATAAGTGACATAATTACCCCATTTTTAGATGATCGTCCGTTCATGCGACAGGTTCAAGACTGTGATTCAGAAAATCTCGATTTCGCGATTTTTAATCATGTTTGTCCATATTTACATTTCATACGAATATTTATTTGCACAAAAAGTGAAATCATTATGTGTTTTCTTTTCATTCTTGTCGGATAATTTTTTCAAATTATCGCCGACCGCGAGATTTCGATAAAATACCTCTCCATACACTGCTTAGGTTTAAATAGAGTTTTTCCATTTTTTTCAGTACCAGTAAATCTTCAGAGACACTGAATTCGCGTGAAATGGCTCCGATAGCAGCTACGAGAGATATGTTTGCACCAGAAAAAGGTGTTTCAGCCTTAATTGGTATGTACGATAAAGTTAGCCTCAACTCGCTTTAAAACAAACCACTCACAAAGCAAGAAAACAAGAGGGAGGCCACGTCCCGGGGTATACCCCCACGGTACATACCGCCAAACAATGACAATGAAGAAATGAACCATGATACTGTGAAAGCCATTCCCAAAAACTATTTTAATTCCAAATTTCATTGAGAGCCGCTAACCCAAACCAGACCTTCGAGGCGAACAGACAAACAATCGGCTATTTTACAAGGCAAACAGCAAATTTATTGTGTTTTACAGCAAGGTAATTGTGGAGGCCAGAAACACCTGTTACTGAAGTCTAGTGATGATCGGACCATCCACAAAAGATGTAGAACAAAGACATAATGCCACGTGTGGGGAGTTGATTTGCAAGTATTGTCTTTGTTTTACTGCAGAGACATAACTCATTTGAAAGCCTTTTCCGTGAACAATCTCCAGTCCAAATTGCATTGAAATCTGATAAGCCAAACCTAATAGAACAAAGACATAATGCCACATGCGCGGAGGCGATTTGCTTGTATTTTCTTTGTTTTACTGCAGGGACATGCCTCACTTGAAAGCATTTCCCATAAACAATCTTTATTCCAGATTTCAGTGGCATCTGATAATCCAAACCTGAAATATGAGGCGAACAGACAAAAAACTGGCTATTTTACGAGGCAAACAGCGAATTTTCAAAGTTAAAAAGGGGGATAGGTCTAAAAAGTATAAAGTAATAAATATTATTAGAGACTCATTTCAAAGCCTTGCCCATAAACAATCTACATTCCAAATTTCATTGAGATCCAATAACCCAAACTTGAGATACGAGGCGGACAGACCAAAAATAGCCTATTTTTGTATATTCAAAGGGCTATACATGTAGCTCACAGAAATAATGTCCCCACGGCAACAAGGCTGATGTTCCTTAAAGATCTCATGGTAGTGAACATCTGAATGAAATTTCATCGAAATCTGAGCAGTAATGTTGAAGTTATAACGCGAAGAGACATCTAAGTGCAGACGGACAGACGTACGGACGGTCGCACAGACACACAGACGCACGGGTGGACGCACAGGCGCAATCAAATATAACCAACTGTTTTTTTTAAAAAGTAGGGGTATAATAAAACAGAACAACACAAAAAGCTGGACGAAAGTTTGAAAACCTAAACTCTATATGAACGGAAACTGCTATCACTTCTTGTAGAGTAACAGAAATATTCGTCCCTTCTTTGCAACAGGGCACCACCGACAAAAGCATTGCCAATGGCGCCTTTTAGCACAGGATGGACGTTTGTACTTTGCAGCGAATCAAAATCAACACGGGAGATAATCCATCTGGTTGGTGGGTTTCCATAATGTCGTATCTCGATTTTTTTCAACTTTTCAGGCGAGACAAAAGACTGAATAACTCCAAATATAGGGAACACAAAACAGAGTACCGGTAACTGTAGTTCATGAAGCAAAAAGCAACCTTCATTTAAGAATTGAATGCAATTTTTATAATCTTTATAATCTATGAACGTGTGGGAATGGGTACAAATTATGTATGAATCCCTTCGGGATTCATACATAATTTGTACCCATTCCCACACGTTCATACTCCAATAAAGATTATAAAAATTGCATTCAATTCTTATAATTATATTCCGCAACTGTTTAAACTACTTTTTCCCCCACGAATCGTCATTCGCCGTTGTTGAAAATCATACGGCTTTCAGTCGTTGGAATCAAGAACTAGCGCAGGCCTTTGTTCCGTCTAAATGATATCCCAAAGACAAATAAGCTTTAATTTTCTCAACTTTAGAAAAGGAAACGAGTATTTTAGTAACGGTCTTTATGCCACAGTTGGGAAATGTCACCAAAGAAACAGCAGCGGAGTTGATCACTACGAGAGGCGCTAAAAGTTAAAAACCCGCCCAAACACCGCCCGAATTACATTCTGTCAACTGCGCTCTACCGTAAATGCCGGTCAAAGTTCGACCAAATGTATTCATTGGAAAATGAATTACATTTGGTCATGACATTTTCACCCAGCTGACCAATGGGAATTGAGTATTTGGACCCAAAACGTATAACAACATTAGCAATGTAATTATTGTTCAAAGAACATTTAAGAGTGTATTTAGAGGTGTTTTCTAAAAACATGACTTTTAGGCGCTGATACGACATTTGAAGAGTTAATTTACTGTTATGGAAATCAAATGAGACTTTTTAATTGATTATATCTTGGTCATTTTATGAACTGTTTCATTCAATCTCGGTTTGGTTTGTCTAGGCTTCCCGCCCATCTCATTTCCACATATCAGAAATAAGCTGACTGCCTCCGTTCACAGTTCTGAGATACATTTTAAAATCACCACTCACTATTTGGGGAAAAATGCTTTGAATATACGACATTTTAGAACTATATGTGAACATTTCGAACCAAAAAACACAATTTTGCTTTTGTTATTGTACATCTTATGTAATCAGACGCACGCGTAGATTTGGAAAAATGTGTTTCGCACCAAAATGGGAGAAACGATGTTTTGGAAGCCCATCGACGAAAATAAATGAGATGTATACACTTGAAGTACATATAGAGCGAGGTAGTAATAAAGATTGGGAGGTCAAGTACCGCTCCGATGGGTGCAGTAGCTTATCAAAAGGCTGCTTCCTCTTAACGTTGCCCTGAATTAAAAACAGCCACCGCTCTGCGCTGGCAAATGAATCAGAGATGTGAGCTTAGAAACAATGTCACTCTGTTAATTTATTAATTTATTTATTTATTGAAATTTAACGACACTTTCGACAGCCTGGATCACCTCGTGTCGGAGTAGTTTTACGGGTGGAAGAAGCCGGTGTACCTGGAGAGAACCACCGAACAAGGCCGACCAACTGTCCGACTTCCCAACGTTCTAACTCCACACAAGCAGGGTTAGAAATAGCTGAATCGAATTGCACCATCGACGTGCAGTACTCCACAGCGACACCGTGCCCCCACGTCGGATTATGTGCCTTGTCCAAGGTCACAACGCAGTTACCCCTGGTGGGGATTGAGCCATGAACCTCTCGCTTTGATGTTCAATGTCGTAATCCTTGAGCCACCGCGCCCCCTGCTCTGTTAATGCAAGGTAGTTTAATCGTTTCTTTAACCCTTTACCCAACGCAGACGATATCAAAATTTATTATTTTAAATATTATTATTTTAAATTTGTCAACAAATTTCAACAAAACCTTATCATGTGACCCCTCGTTGGAACGAGCTCGACGAGCTCGTTCCAACGAGGTGTCACATGATATGGTTTTGTTGAAAGTTTTTGAAAAATATTTTTGCAACTGCTGAATTTGCATATTACGCGGCCGGATGTGGGCGATTCGTTGGGTAAAGGGTTAAACCATATTAGTCCAAGGCTATTCATAGAAAACGCTTCTATACCTTTTTTACAATTTCGCTTTCCAATACGTACGTTACAGTACTGTGATCGCACAAGTGCTCTCCTTCTTGATTTCATCGAGATCCTGTCGCAACACACTTGTTTCAATAAGATGTTAGTGAGTTCAGACTTGAAGGAAGGTAAATGCTTTTAGTTATGGCGGTGAATCGACGGTAACATGATGTGAGGTTTGAGGCTTGGAGTTTATGTTTAACCGAGACGCGAAGTTGAACATAACCTCTGATCCGAATACCTCAGACCGTGTTACCGTCAATTCATTGCAATAACGTATATGTTCCCATAAGACCCTACCATAGCCCAAAACCCACATCGTGAATCGACCAGGGCATCTTTTAACGATAACAAATTTTAGTAAATTAACTTCTAGAGCACCCCCATGACGTCACTTGACAAATAATCAATAAATCAGATAGAGTTTACATCGTGCACTGATTTGTAATTTTAACATTTCATTCTTCTGTACGCGTGAAAAATCTACGGAAATGAAGAGGTTTGAAAGTCACGCCGTTGATGAAATAATTGCGAAACGGGCAATCTCATTTCAAATATTTCGCGTGGTGACGTTAGAATGTAACATCTGCTACTCGAGCCGTAAACATAGAAAGAAAAATACGCGAGCTCTCGTTCAATCAAATGGGCGTGTTTTTTTTTTTTGTCTTATTGAAATACATAAAAATAACATTTGATATGCCGCTGGATTCTACTGTTTTGTGAAGAGGGAAGCTGATAGAACCGTAACGCCCGATAATCATGTTTTTGCTCTTAAAATAAATTAATCTCTGTCTGTCTGTCTGTCTGTCTGTCTCTCTCTCTCTCTCTCTCTCTCTCTCTCTCTCTCTCTCTCTCTCTCTCTCGACCCTTTACACATCAAATATAGATTGGCATGAATGAAAACAAAATGAAACAGTGTCACTCAACTGATGTTGGTGGGGTTGTTGAATTTCCAATTGCAGTGAGAGGATCGGCCATTTCTAAAGTTCTTAAACAGCCTTTCCAAAGTCTCAGGTTTCTAAGAACGTTAGTCTCTGAAAAATTCCTTATTACCTCAAAACTACCTGGGCTCGTAACGTGTCGAGGTAGATCTGAGGTGATGTGAAGACTTGCATAGGTTAATGAACCCTGTACTTTCTATCCAATCGTTCATAATTTCGACCGTAAGAAAAAAACAATTGAGAGTAGTCTGTTGAGTCACGTGATCTGGCAAGCCGCAGGGTCTATCGCCCACGACCTGACCTAACACGTGACTTGACGTTACGGAAAGTTGGGAGAAATATGGATGGATGTGGGGTTGGGTCGTCATTCCGTGTCTCAGTAACCACACCTTCTTCGAAATATGGAGCAATATTGTTTTTGCAAGTAACATATTCCATAATTCTTCGTTGATTTTGTCTCATACGGTTAATACGAGGAGAGGTCATAAGCTGTACTTTGTGGGAGACAAATCACCAAATCTTGAAAGGGATTATAGGTATCGCTGAACTAAATATTCGAATTAGAGTTTCCCGCCTAGAAATGTTGCAATATCTAGAAAATAAACAGCCTTGGGAAAATGTATTGTTTCAATAAACGTTTGAAACATTCTATTGACATCTTGCGTTATTGTTGAATATTCCTGATGAGAAGAGGGTGATTTGATAACTTTTGGACCTAAAAAATACAATTTACTTGTTGTGTCTTTTTGCAGTGAATTCCCTGAAAAAATATGCCCACGTGACCGGTACTTCCCTTCCAGTCATTTTCTCTCTCTTATTTGTTGCATGACCCTCTGTTTTCGGGTTAGAAAAAGTTGTCTGAAGGGTTATACTTGACAAAAATGTTTAAATGCCAAAATTAAAGTGATGCTATCATATGTGTTTTCGCCTGAACGTTATAATGGTGGCCTGTGGGAAAATATTTAGTACTGTGCTACCTATATTTAAGGAATAGTGCATGGCTTGGAGTTGACTACGCCCATATAGTGCCCAGTGAGGTGGTGTAGTTCCCGTCGCGAAGCGGAGGGAACTACACCACCTCACTGGGCACTATATGGGCGTAGTCAACGACAAGACATGCACTAATCCTTATATTATATCGAACACCCATCAAGAAAAACATCTGTTCGATTTGTTAATCTATTACCAAGGTACAATTTAGCAGCCCTACCAACCAGCGTTATATAGAAAAAAATACCATGTAGTTTTTAAAAAAACATTTTCTTCTTCCAAAACACAGCTAACTTGGATTATTGATATGAGCAGGAGACAGATTTTGAATCGGTCGGCAAGGGTAAACAATACATTTCCCCCAAACGGAACTGTATATTCTAGAATCGCGCAACTCGCGAATGAAAGCTAACATTTTCGAAATTTCACAACGCAGTTTGATAATTTCTACACATTTGTCACACATATACATTACCGAATGAGTCAGTACGGGATACCAAACGCCGAAGATTCAAATGAATTCTAGTATTTATTCGTTTACTGCCCAAAACATACAATTGAATAGCGAAATAATATGAGCAGCGAAACAAACGATTTTTCATATCCGGACGCGTTCTCGTGAAAGTTGTACCCAGGTATGGATCATTCTCTTCGAAACGAGATATGGATCATCTTCCCAAGGAATAAAATGAACGCCTCGGAAAATGTGACTTCAACAATGGAAAAGCGATACATTTTTCCACAATGATTTCTTTCTGGGTCGTTTTGTGGATGTTGTGCCTCTGTGAATCGATATTTAAATTTAGCCTGATTAGTTTTATTCGCCCAGTTTGAAAAAAAAACTGATATAGTAGTGTGCTAAAAATAGAAAACGTGTAGTGCCTGGGTGTAGTGCTTGGTCAGTTCTGTGGATGTAAACTACAAGAAATAGGGTATCATCTTTCAGCCAATCAGAATGCAAGGAAGTCACGTGAGATATAATATATGAGTATAGCAACAGCTGGATTCTTCAGTTTATGAAATATGTTCCCGTTAAATACCATTTCACTTGTTAAAGTACAAGTGAAATAGTATGTTCCTTGGGAAAAAGGAAAAGATGTGTGAAATTACCTTCACCAAAGATGGAACATGCAACAATGGAAACTGATTTTGGTTTGCAATAATGGTATTTGCGTTTCACTCTTTCAGGTTGTTTCATGAAATTATTCTATTGACTTTTTATATTAAACCAAAAAGTTCCATTGAATATTTGTAGAGAAACCCAACTTCCATTCTATATTTAGACAGTCTATGCTCAAGCACCGGATTTAATCACGGGATTCACATTTTGATTATAAAATTAAATGCTTATGTGCAGCGGTCATTGCTGTTTTTCAGTTGTAAATTTATGATCAGATGCTTTTTTCAAAGTCTTCCTAAACACATGTACGTTAACATCCCGAGTATATAATAAGAAAGTAATTTGAAATGGTTTCTTATCTTGTACGGAATTTATTAACCGAGTTCACTAAATTCGAATTGATCTGAGGTTTATCTAAGCACGGCACGAATCGAATTTGGAAGACATGGTTTCTGAGTTCCGAAAAAATAGGCCGAATTTGATATCATTTTTATCGTATGATCGTTTGTAACATGTGCATTAAAGTTTGGCAATTGAATCGGCGTGGTTCGCAAACGTTGCTATAAATTCCAGACAATACGCATGGTATATGATGGAATATAACATGGGGGAATTACGTTACAACAAATCTGTAATTTGGTGAGAGTGCAGTACTGTGGTCAAGTGCCAAGACTGTGGACGTTTGGTTTCCCTATCTGATCGGAAATCTATAGAAAAACCTTTCCTATATATTGGGGAATTGCCCTACACTTTTGGCGCGGAATAATCTGACAATTAGAATTCTTAGCGCCTAATATTCATCAGGAATTTTACAAACAGTATAGATTGTTAGACTAAAGCGTTATTATTTTGAAAGATGTTCTAATGATCTCATTGAGAGTTTTTCAAATGATTTTCTGTATATATTTAAATGGCACCTTTATACTTTCAAGGGACGATATCGTCGTTCATGGATATGGTGCATGAATCATAGGAATACACATGTTTGTTCAATCCTTTATCCAACGAATCGGCCGCACCCCCTCTCGCGTAATATGCAACTTCAGCAGTTGAAAAAATATTATTTTTCAAAAATTTTCAACAAAACCATATCATGTGACCCCTCGCTGGAACGAGCTGGTTTTGTTGAAATATTTTGAAAAATTTGAAAAAATGATATTTAAAATAATAAATTTTGATATCGTCTGCGTTGTGTAAAGGGTTAAAAACACTTGGAAATGGACACACACAGTTGGCTAAGATGACTACTGCAGTACCTTTTCGCGGTCTGCCGTCTGTCGACTTAAGTCGCCTGTCGCGCCAAAAGAGTTAAATCGAATTTACGTTTTACTCGGCAACACGATGTATGCAGGTAAGAGAGTGCTAGCCATCCAAACGTGACGTGATTGTATACAACACATTCTAAAATATCATTCTAGGTGGTAAGGCTATAGGCGTTCCAGGAGAGATAGCTGGATACTGGGAAGTGCACAAAAAATACGGACGACTGCCTTGGAAAGAGCTCTTCGAACCCAGTATCAGACTAGCTAGAGAAGGCATACCAATAGCTAAAGGTATGGCAGGAGCTATCGCCCTTTACAGTGACAGGTTTGATAAATACCCAATACTTAAAAGGTGTGTATATACTTCCTCAACTTTACTTTTAACCCTTTACCCAAAGTAACGGCCAAAACGGGCCAGCGCTATTCTCAAAAATCGTCAATTAATTTTCAAAATATTTTCATTTTTGTCTCAAAAACATAGGTTATGACCCCTCGTTGGAACGAGCTCGTCGAGCTCGTTCCAACGAGGGGTCATAACCTATGTTTTTGAGACAAAAAATGAAAAACATTAGTTATTCAAGAATTTTTTTTGCAAGTGTCGTCTGCTTTTCATGTTAGGTAAAGGGTTTTAACACACAGACTATTGTTTTTGGACGATTGCTTTTTCTTTTCTTTTTTCTTCTTCCTCTTCTTCTTCTTCCTCTTCTTCTTCTTCTTCTTCTTCTTCTTCTTCTTCTTCTTTCTTCTCTTTCTTCTTCTTCTTCTTCTTCTTTCTTCTGATCTTCTTCTTCTTCTTCTTCTTCTTCTTCTTCTTCTCTTTCTTCTTCTTTCTTCTCTTTCTTCTTCTTCTTCTTCTTTCTTCTGACTTCTAAGCACTTCCTTGTTTCGGCATACTGATAGATAGTCAGAAGTTCTCGACACCCTGTGTTTTTCAGATTCCTTGGGCATTAGGGGCGTGCGTATGGGTGTTTTGAAAATGGGTTAGCCCATATCTCAGGCGTGGTATGATCTATGGACCTGTGACCAACACCAAATGAGGTCTGAGGTCACCTCGGGGTTATTGAGTGCATTTTAAGAATTGATGGAAATCACATTTTTGGACCCCCTAATGCATTTCCGAAGTTTGTGCATGCATTTGTACCCTAAAAAGGTGGGCGAGGCCAAACATTTTGAAAGTGGGCCACGCTCATATTTCAAGCATGGTATGACGTATGCACCTGGGACCAATACCAAACGAGTCGAAACTCGATGGAGGTTCAAAACATGGATCAAGGTCGCTAAAGTCACCCAGGGGTTATTGAGTGCACTTTCAGAAAATATTACTGATCTCTCACAAATTTAAATTCGCTCATCCTGTTGTAAAGAATACTCTCCTGCACAATTTCATTCTACTCCGACAAGTGGCGATTTTGAGGCTAACCTTGCCACGTCGGGAAGAAAAATGGTTTTGGTCGTTTCTAGGATAACTTTTTGCACTGAATCCGAATCTGGATGATGCTCTTTTGTAAACCTTAGGCAACTCGAGATATTCCAGATGGCGTCCAAAATGGCCATCGGAAACACCCAATATTTCACTATGTTGCCCAAAGTCGCATATTTATTTGTACGGGGAATTTTGTAAGCGACACACCACCTAGTGATCGTACATATGTTGTATAGGTTTAATTGCTATATCGCATTCCATTAAAAAGTTAAGGGGTGGACATTAAAAAGTTGCTGTGCATGTTGATTCTATGTGTTGACCTACACTTACGACCTTGACTTTCATGGATCAGTCGTATGTGTTACACTACCTAGTAGTGCTTCATGTGTTGTGTAAATTTCACCGCGTTGTCTCCCTCCACTAACTAAAAGCTTATAACGTATCCATTACATTAAAGGTTTTATGTGCATGTTAATTCCATGTGTTGACCTCTGCCTATGAACTTGACCTTGATGAGCCAATCGTGAATTCTATATGCAACGCACCAACTAGTGGTGGTACATATGTTGACTAAAAGCAATTACAGTATCTCCTTCCATTAAAATGTACTGGCCCGGACGAGAAAAAAGTGATTTGCATGCTCATTCCATGTGTTGACCTCAGTTTATGTCCTTAACCGTGATAGGTCGGTCATGTATTTTGTACACGGCAGGTCATATATAAATAGAGGATATGGAATGAGTGTTTTTCTCATATAATATTTTTGAAACGAGTCTAAGAATTTTCCGTTTTGGCGAGCCTCTGGTGAGCCCAAACGGAAAATACGGACGAGTTTCATAAATATTATATGGGAAAAACACTCACACACGCCCAAATTGGCCACTTAGTATGACTTTTTAATCCATCACCTAACTTGAGTTGCCGACGGCACTTGGAAAAAACAACCTCGTATAATTAGAAAATTTCATTTTTTGCTTCCAAAACATAGGTTATGACTCCTCATTGGAACGAGCTCGTCGAGCTCGTTCCAATGAGGGGTCATAACCTATGTTTTGGAAGCAAACGGTGAAAATATAAAAAAATTAATAGCGTTTTTCTTGTAGGTAAAAGATTAATACAATATAACCCACCCTAAATAGGACAGATAACGTAAATTCTACCTACTGAAATTATGCAAATGTGACCCAGTTGTATTTTGTTTAGCCAATCAAATTGTCCAGTTTTGAAATTGACCAATGAAAGCTCCCAACTCTAATTATGCAGATTATGAAAATGTGGCCCAGTTGTATTTTGTTCAGACAATCAAATTGTCTAGTTTTGAAATTGACCAATGAAATTGACGGAAGGCTTTATTTTTCACTGATTAATATGTAAACAAAATATCAAATGTTTTAAAGTGAACAAAACGGACGAGTCATATGATAAACAAATTTATGAAAATACTGTTTTTTGGCGACTATTTTGGACTTTATCTTGCATATCTCGAGTTTCCCAAGGTCCACAGAGCAGCCCCGTTTAGATTTGGACTCAACACAAAACAATACCACAGAAACGATCAAAAAACCATGTACTTCCAGACTAGGGTCCTGCGAATATTCAAGATTCGATTCGATATCGATACCATATGTATGCTTCGAGATCGATCCCGAATCAGTCTCAGGATTCGATTTTTTCGAATCTCTCGTACTAACTTCAATTTGTTACATTTCCAACAAAAATAGGATAAAACAGTCATTAAAAAAATCATTCATGTGCAGTACGTGGAGACTGTATTATCACTAAATCACCTGCAGAGTGGAGATTCCACCCGAGCAACAATTGCAAACTTGTTGCAAAGCATAACCAGCACCAGCAAAGTTTCAGCCAATGGACCTCCTGCTTAAACCCGGGGGTCCATTGGCTGAAACATTGCTTGCGTTTTTTGTCGATATGTACAAAACTTGAAAGTTATAGCTTGGGTGATAACTCCACTCCGCGGGTGATTTAGTAACAATCCATTCTCCACGTACTGTAGGCTCAATTCCTATTTATCTGAGTAATTGACAATGTTTAATTGTTAGGTAAGGTGCGAATTTGGCCCAGAACATTATCCATAGTTTTGGTTTTTGAAGGCTTAACTTGTTACTGTTCACGTTCTTAAGAACGTGAATAGTAACAAGTTAGGCCTTCAAAAACTAAAACTATGGACAATAGGCCTAGGTGTCTCAGCGACGGTGCTACAGAGAATATTTAGTTATTGGTGTTTAAGGTGTTCACTCCGTCGCGTAAGGGTCATCACAGTGTTCCGTAACTTCCGTTTGATGCAATATGAAATAACTTGTCTTTTAAGATTCGATTCGGGATTCGATTCGATGTCGATATCAGAGACACGATTCGATTCGAGATTCGATTCGAAAAGAAATTTGTGATTCGCAGATCTCTATTCCAGACATTGCAAGAGTACCTCCAAGGTGCTGTTGTAGTCGGGAACTCATTTTTGAAAAAGGATAATGTGACCGCAAGAATAATGTGGCAATAATCAAATAATTTCTTGAGAGAAAGTGGAAACGTTTGTCACATGTTGATGTCTCCAGTCATTTTGTGTTCGTTCTCAAGACTTCTAGCCGATAGCGCCATTCCTTATTAATCCATCGTACACATGCAGTCCGTTTCGTTAATATTTTGACAACTTATAGAGAGTAAAACAACAGATAAACCTTTGCTA
Source organism: Pictodentalium vernedei (assembly GCA_031216915.1). Lineage (NCBI taxonomy): Eukaryota > Metazoa > Mollusca > Scaphopoda > Dentaliida > Dentaliidae > Pictodentalium > Pictodentalium vernedei. Next base: position 402,243,570 of record CM062291.1, read on the forward strand.
AACAAACTGTTGGGACGGACCAAATTCTGCAAGGCAATCGAAGCTGTTATTAGATGTTTGTTTGCCTATTTTCGTGGACTTTGCGAGCACACTACCGTTGATGTTATGTAATGGCTCTTTACTCACAAATATATACTGGAATTCTTTCGTGTTCCAGATGTTTTTGTTCAATTAAAAGTACTGAATTCACATTACAAGCATCAAACTATTAACACGACTGGTGGAACTACGAGGTGTAGTCATAAAACTACGGTTGTGATGAGTTTCCAAAGATAATATAGTAATAATAATAATAATAATAATAATAATAATAATAATAATAATAATCATAATAATAATAATAATAATAATAATAATAATAATAATACAGTTTAGAGACATGAATCCGCATAATTGCGCTCTCAGGCGTCACACACACACACACACACACACACACACACACACACACACACACACACACACACACACACACACACACACACACACACACAGTCTTGTCTACCCTACATACCGAGGTACCCTATTGTTTGTCCTTTGTGTGGACTAACGGTTTCTACCTCGTTTTGCCGGTACAGTTCTGGGAAAAGAACCGAGGTAAAGGGTTTCTTTTGTCTTTTGTACCTCGGTAAGGCAAAACACGCAAACTCTTTTGTCTAGTTACCTCGTCAAGTTGGTAAGACAAACCCAGTCTTGTCTACCCTACATACCGAGGTACCCCATTGTTTGTCCTTTGTGTGGACTAACGGTTTCAACCTCGTTTTGCCGGTACAGTTCTGGGAAAACAACCGAGGTAAAGGGCTTCTTTTGTCTTTTGTACCTCGGTAAGGCAAAACACGCAAACTCTTTTGTCTAATTACCTCGTCAAGTTGGTAAGACAAACCCACACACACACACACACACACACACACACACACACACACACACACACACACACACAGTCTTGTTTTCCCTACATACCGAGGTACCCCATTGTCTGTCCTTTGTGTGGACTAACGGTTTCAACCTCGTTTTGCCGGTACAGTTCTGGGAAAACAACCGAGGTAAAGGGTTTCTTTTGTCTTTTGTACCTCGGTAAGGCGAAACACGCAAACTCTTTTGTCTAGTTACCTCGTCAAGTTGGTAAGACAAACGCACACACACACACACACACACACACACACACACACACACACACACACACGCACACAAATAATAACGGTAACTCTTGAATTCTTTATAAAAGTGCGGGTAAAAAGGTAAGTTTTGAGTGCATTTTTAAACAATTCAGGTGTCTGTGGCACCTTCAGATGTTCCGGAAGTCTATTCCAAAGAGATGAGCATGCGACAGAGAATGCTCGGTCACCCGCACTAACAAGACTTCCCGGTTTGAAAGACAGCAGATTCGAACTCGACGAGCGTAGGGAACGGGATGGTGTGTAGGAGTGTATCAGGCAACTGAGATAATCGGGAGCCAGACCATTGAGTGCTTTGTATGTTAGAAGTATTTTGTATTCAACCCTTTCCTCTACCGGCAACCAATGAAGCTGAGAGGGAATAGGACTGACGTGCTGCGATTTCCGTTGTCGAGTTATTATTCTGGCTGCACAATTTTGAACGAGCTGCAACCTTTTGATCGTTGATTGTTTGCAAACAACCAAGTCCTGTAGTAATGGTAGAGTCGTCAAGGACTTGACCAAATGCAGTCTCGACTGAGAAATATTTTTGGTTTGATTCAGAGAAAGTGAATGTTTATGGTATATTATTTAGATTCAGTTGGATGGCGTTTTTCAGTTGGCCGGGAAAGCGAACTTTTAATGTTCTCTTTTCCGACCAACTGCAATGTGCCATCCAGTTGAATCTAGAATTTGTGATGGAGTATTTAACGCTCGTCGAACTCGTTCCAATGAGGGGTCACATGATATGGTTTTGTTGAATTTTGTTGAATGTTTTTTTTTAAAAATAGTAATTAAAATAATAAATTTTAATATCGTGTGCGTTGGTTAAAGGGTTAAAGCCATGACTTGTTCCAGGCCATAAAGGCGTCCGATTCGTTCATGAATTTGAGCTTGTGACCGTCAATGCGATCAATCTGAAAACCATCCAATATTTTATTTATTTGCACTCCGAACCTTTTTCTTCGGAAACATTTCCACTTTGACACTTCTCTGGTAAGACCTTGTTTTAGCCGTTGCAAATGAAGAGTACAGCTCGTGGCTTATGTTTGAAAAAGTTGTAATAAAATGGTGAGAGATTATAGAGATATGTACATCCCGCCTCTGCCCCTTTTTGTAAGCGCATTGCGCATCTCTTGTCCAAACCCAATAGGATTACAATGCAGGCCTCCCCCCGAACCAGGCAAGTTCGGGTCTTCTTTCTGGTGGTCCCCGAAAGGGGTCGTTGTTGTTTCCTTCAAAGACGTCCTACCAAACAGAGACAACCTTAGGCAGATTACACTCAATATCATCTCCGAAGTGGCAGACTATACTTGCCTGAAAATCCAGACTGACTGCACTGCACCCTCGGGGAGAGGTAGTACCTTTGTCAGAGGACCCAACCTCTCACACTGGTCCTCACCCGAGGGTTCAACCGACATCAGTCAAACAGACCATCACGCCACTACCGGTGACACCTGCCGAGTACCTGAACCTGTTCCTCCTTCAACACGAGTAGACATGTGGAAATTAGTCATTTACAGTCACTGTGGGTCGAAAGGGGCTTGCTCCCCATACCGTCCCTGCGCGCCTTCGGCGCGTTAAACCATTCCATTCGTCGAGATATGTATGTTTACAGCCATCTGAAGTCTGTAATTAGTGAAGGGTGAGCCTTTGATTTTAACTCAACTTTACGCTTTCGTCATTGATAAATTCAACATTTTCCGAAACGATGACAATTTCCTGATAATTTTGTTCTACGAAAACAACTTTTGTTACATTAAACAGTTGGGAATTCACAACTGGACAGTGCGAAATTTTTGTTGATTTTAACCGTCAGATGTACTGACAGTTTGAACTTAGAGAAGTTGCGATTCTTTTCAGATGGTTTTATGACGATAAGAGAAAGGAAGCGAAGAAAGAAGGGGATAGTTTTATCCGACCAAAACTAGCAGATACCTTAGAGAAGTTGGCGAATGGAAATGGACAAACATTTTACGAAGGACATCTTGCAGACGATATAGTAGCTGATATTAATGAAGAAGGTAGTTTCAAACATACGTGATATCCAATTTTATTATATGGCTATGATATATTTACCCTAAATCACACTACTGTTTGACGATTTTATCCAGACTGTCGGATCACACCAGGTGAGATTTTCCCGGATCAAACATTCATATCAAACTCCTACGGAAATTGCCGAGAATTTCCGTATGAATAACGTCGGACTGTTTATCCGTTAAAAATGGACTTCATAACTAGGGAAGCCGTGACACAGATTGATTCAGGGGAATAAGTAAATCGAGGTAAGCAAATTAAGTTACTGTTAGTGTGTCAGTCATATAATAAACCTATCATCATAACAGTGTGTTGATCCGTGTCGTAGTCTCGTTGAGATGACCAGATAGTCGGATCACACTCGCTGCCTGCGACAGCTCGTGTGATCCGACAATCTGGCCACCTCAACTCGACGTGATACTACGACACGGATCAACACACTGTTATGATAATATGTATTTATCACTATCTCAGCTTCGCCGTAGTTTGTTTTCAAATGTTGCATATTACGCTCGCCTTTGTCATAACTGACGAGTTTTGTCACAGCTCCCATTTTTGTAGTAAAAATCGCAAAGTTTAGTCATTGCCTCCACATTTTGTTATAAAATCGCTAGGTTTTCTAATAAATGAGGTTACCAGTTTTGCTATAAAAATCGACAAGTTTTGTCATGAAAAAACGTTTCTTCACATCTGTCATAGAAATCAACAGGTTTTGGTGGACATAACTTTTTTTCCACTCGCAACAAATCCCTTAGCTCAACTAACACACCTTATAATAATAATAATACTTTGGCTGGTCGCTGATTTGTCGCGGTTCTCAGGTGGTTACCCCTGTTCTCCCAACTACCTCACTATTCCCACGCTCCTTCCCTATTTCCAAAACTCGGAGACGAACCTGCTTGATGACATCCCGTGCCCCCTTCTTCTCAGTCTCCCCGCTAAGCACCTAACCCCACTTCCCCATTATACTCCCAGTGAATCTTATTCTATTAGACTGGTATTTTGAGCATTCTAGAGGAAAGTGTTCCACTGTCTCCCTTATACCATCGTGTTGTTGCCTTGGGTAGCGTAACCCAAGGTTGTATTTTATCGTTGGGGGTGTGTGGCTTTTACGTGTGGTAGAATGGTATGCACGGTATCTGGCCCTTTTATCGTCGCCTGGTTGCTATGGGCAGTACGAAATAGTAGGTCAAGTGGTGGCGTGGGGTATGCTAGATCATCTAGTTTGGTAGCATAGCATTGGCGGTTTGTACACATTTGGTCATTTCAGCCTTGGAACATCCATTGATCTATTTACAGCCTATCCTGTACGACCCTGCCTCTGCGTATTATGACATGTCTCTCCAATTCGATTATTCTGGGCAGTGCTCAAGTAGGGAAGAAGTGCCTCCGCGATTCCTAACTCCTATACGGCCCTAGCTTAATAAGTATACGTTCCTCGAACATTGCTTTCAAGACTCCTATAGCTCCTAGACTATGAGTTTCGTGAAACTAGTGGTTTGTGGGACTTTTGTGTCTGATGACAGTTGGAGTATGACGATCTTTTGGGAACCTTTGGGGACTGGTTCTACAACCCGTCCACCACAACCACAACACTAACCACTGCTGTATCTATCTCTAAACCTACAACACCAACGAATAACTACTACATCAACTACTGCACCTACAAACAACTACTATACTATACTATGTCTTCAGCGCTTTTGAGCAGCATTTCGCTGGGAAAAGCGCTATATAAATAAATTATTATTAATTAATTATTATTATTATTACTATACCAACAATCTCAATTACAACAACTACTAGTACAACACCGATAACTACTACAACAATCACTGCTATACAGTCACCATGACCAAAAGACTACTACTACACCAAAATGTAGTACACAATTGTATGTCTTCTACAATACTGCCACACACCCCAGAACAATTGAATGGTAAGGAAATAGCATACAATGCACAGGGTGGTACAGTATATGGCTCTAAATGCACTAATGGATGTCCCTAAGACTAAAATGTACCAACATGTGTATAGTACCCTACACTATACTACTAATCCAGACAATTAAGCATACCCCACAATGCCACATGACATACAATTACGTACTGCCCATAACAATTGTAGGAAAGTAAGTAGAGGATAGTAACAGGCGTGAGGTGAGTAAGTAGTACCAAAGGCTAACAGTACACCAAGAGGGGTAAATTCCGTACATATTACACTACCATGCCAGATAACCACTCACATTCAATAATATCACAAGACCTAGAATACTACCGGTGGCAACAGCACAATGCGTACTACCTGTGGCAACAGCACAATGGTATAAGGTGTTAGATAGGTTACAACATCAATAACTTGATTTTCAGTAAAAGTAAGAAAGTACTCGGCAAGTTAAGTTTAAGGGGTCTGGGAGCTCTTCGTCCATTTAGTTGCTTACCGCTCATTATTTATCATAAACATTCTCAGACTATACAAATTGCTTCATCTTTTCAATAATCAAGAGCCAACGTGTATCGTAGCATTATTTTCGCGGCTCGGTTTCAACGATCTTTCATATTTCCAGGTGGTATCATTACCAGAGAAGATCTCAAGCAGTATAAAGCTCAATGGAAAGCACCAGTAGTACTAGACTTCAACAACAACATGAAAGTGTATTCTGTGCCTCCTCCAGCTAGTGGAGCCGTGATGGAGTATATACTGAACATTCTTGAGGGTAAGGCTATTTTTGTTGATTTCACATGTGTTAATTATTTATTTGTTTGTGTTTTTAAGTTCACATGTATCTGCACAATGGATAATCGTGACCGTGACAGTTTTACGGGCGGAGGAAGCCGGAGTACAAGGAGAGAACCACAGAGCATCGAGGAGCAATTGTCAGCTCCTCAGCATTCTAACTCTGGTCAAGCTCCACTTAAGCAGGGTAACAGCAGTTGAAGACATGTGCATCATCGATGTGCAGTGCGCCTTAGTATACGGCGTCATCGTGCCTCACATGTGTAAGAGTTGATTTGTACATTTCTATTGTGAAGATCTACCGTCTTATATCCCGTTAAACCCTGTCGTCTGGAATGCTTCGGGGATGGCCATATTGGGTCTGGGCGGGGGGGGGGGGGTGGGGGGCGTGGTTAAAATTGTCCAACTATATAATGAAGGCATGCCTTCTTTGCAGGCATTCCTTGATGATGTAGTTTGAATATTAGTCAGTCAGGAGTATAGTTAAATAGTACAACAGATGTGCGTGCAGTAGTCGTGCCGCAACTTCTTTTTAAATTATAAGAGTGCTAAATTATTTTTGACAGACCAAATTTCTTCACATGTCGTTGCCTTGTTACAATTTGTGGGAGTGTGCCCGCAGGCACTCTCCCATAAATTGCAACAAGGCAAATCGTTGTAGATCAAATAACTTCATATGAATATGAAGCACATCCACAGAATATGAAGCCTTGAGCATGGGGTGTCCACACTTCAGAGTAAAGCTCAAATTTGGGCTTCCCTCACTCACTCAGTTAATAAACACGTACTGTAACTGTACTGTACTGCAAATTGGTCAATGTTGGGCCCCCCAACCGATGGAATCGGGTTCTGCAGAAATTTATTTGTATGACAGACTTGCGTAAGAGGCGATATCAAATTTTGTCCATATTTCAGGGAGGGGATTTGCAACAAGGCAAATCGCTGTAGATCAAATAACTTCATATGAATATGAAGCACATCCACAGAATATGAAGCCTTGAGCATGGGGTGTCCACACTTCAGAGTAAAGCTCAAATTTGGGCTTCCCTCACTCACTTAGTTAATAAACACGTACTGTAACTGTACTGTACTGCAAATTGGTCAAGGTTGGGCCCCCCAACAGATGGAATCGGGTTCTGCAGAAATTTATTTGTATGACAGACTTGCGTAAGAGGCGATATCAAATTTTGTCCATATTTCAGGGAGGGGAAAATTGAAAAAAAAAATTATTAGCATGATATTTGCTTGTTATTTTATGAGGGCCTACCTTGTATGTAATAAAAAGTAAATATCAGGATCTGTCATCTTACACAAGAAATGTTTATCTGTCTCACAGTGTCTGTAATGCAGTTGAATATATTTACTGTGACAGTAATTCAAATCATCACCCCAAATGGATTTAGCAATAACTTTTCACAGGGTATAAACCGTATAAACCTTTAGCCGGAAGTGGAGATAAGCGAGGCGAGAGATTTCTATTTTTATCTCAAAGTTTCAGTCGCAGCGTATTAAAGATCACCGAAAACAAGATTTTTTTAATAAAAGGAATGACCGAAGAATGCAAAATCAGTAAGTATGTTATATAAAACAATATTTAACAATGAAACGACACAACTTAATGGAAAAGTCGACTCTTGTAGTATGAAGAAACACCTGCTGATCATCTCAGAAAACGAATTTCTCGGGCAAATATCTCCTTCAAATATCGTTTTTCACATGTTAGCACAAATGTAACATGTTAAAATCATAGATCGACAGATTCGGCGTTCAATTCCACACCAGAAACTATCAACCATAACAACGAAGGAGGTTCGGTGCTACTGAAACTGTTCAAAATATAATGTCACCTTATCGATTTTTTTATACGCCCAGTTGGTAAAATCGTTGATCGGGAGTTGGTGATAATTATACGTCCAGTTGAGATTATTCGATTTCCCATATGATCGTTGCAATGCCCATATTTGTGCATGTACGAAGGTCTAATCAGTTAACAAACCATATGAACAGACTCGAATGCACAACGTTGACGTCACACCTTTCAACTGAAACACTACTGACTGAACCACCGAACCTGCAACCATGGGGGAGGGGACGAGAGGACCGCCCCTCCCCCTAGGGAACTTTCACCCCCACGCGAAAGATTTCAGACCATGTTTTTCAATCGGCATTCATTTTTTTTAATTTACCTATGCTTTAGGGTAAATTAATTAACATATCCATAATCACTTGTCTGTGAAGGTAATCCCATTGTTATTTGTGAGCTGTTTATTCATCACACATACATTCACACAGCTTTGTCGGGGAATTATTTTTCCAACTGGGGGTATTTGGGGTTTGTTTCATTCTTTTTAATGACCTTTTTAAAAAATTTTTGTTTACCGTTTTTGACCGTGGTCGTTTTTACTTCATAACGATCATTTAGTGTCTATGTTTTGCGGTTTTGCCTGGCTTTTTTAATTATTTTTGTTTATTTATTTTATTTTATGTTGTTGTAGTGTGTGTTTATGGGGGGGGGGAGGGGGCGACAGTCGAATGGGAAGAAAATGTTTTCACTTCAAATAACGGCGTGTTATAACAATACGCCAATCCTCTGTTAATTGAAACCAGTTTGCCTGACAGCATGCTGAGCTAGCAGTTTATTCGACAATAATCCCTAACCCGACCCCCACCTCACCCTCTCGCGCTCTCTCATTTTCACTCTCATTTTGGCAACAGTATTTGTGTCCAATAACTGTCGAACAAACATCAAATGGGCTATTTTTTAGTATTCTCTTCGAAGCAACTGCATCAATAATATCTGGCTTTTAACGATTCCATTTTTAGAGAAATTAGCGAAACACTATGGAATCCTACATGAAGTATACCATACCTATACTTTTGTAAATATTCAATGTTGTTCTTTGAGAACTTATCTTATCTGAAATAAATACTGTTTAAACTAAACTAAAGTATTTTTAGATAAGGCGTGACGTCACATGGGATTCCCTCGATATCTCGCCAATGTCGTGTTGAAACCAAACAGATCCAGGGTCGAAAACAAGCTTTATACTCACCAAGCGAACCCTACCGTGTGACAAAGGCAAAACGATGAAATAAATAGAATAATTCGCACCTTACATAAGTATTTTATAAATTTTTATCTTATTTTCACTTAATTTTCATAGGACTTCACGGAAACAGTTTCCAAACAAGACTTCGGTTACCAGTTTTCTTTTTGAAACTTGAATGCCAAACAACATTCTACATGATGTAGGATAAACACAGTTAGGTCAACAGTAGCTGAAATTAAATTACGTTGTTGTCAATAGCAGTTCAGAGCAGGGTCAAGTTGTCAAAAATACAAAGCGATCATTTCTTTCAAATCAATCGATCACATTTATTGTCCGACGATAGCCTTCAATACTATTCACATTCTCATTTCCATTTCACTCCTGCTGAAGAACAAAACACCTCTCGGATACAAATGCTCCCAGGGACGTTCTGGGTAGTTCAGACTCGGTGTGTGTCACAGTGAGATCCTCAAATTTCCAAACTTTCATTTCAAATTGATACCATAAAAAAGTTTCCGACATTTGATGATCGGTTTTGAGAAGGATTTTTTTTTATAGATTTATGTACAAATTACTTTATATTCGCTTGATATTTGGCCTTTTCTCCATAATTATGAATTGACTTTGTAATTGGCCTAACAAAAGACTTCTTGTGGTACATGATACTGCTATATTGTGCGCGGCCGTCGAGAGGGAGGGGGGGGGGGTAGTAACCCCGGGTCCCGGCGTTATTGGGGGCCCACCGATTCCCGTAATTTCCTGAAGGCGGGATACTCGTGCGTGCGGCCCCTTCACTGCACGTCACATTTAGACGAGCAGTGAAGGACTCTCACGTAAGAGAATCCTGCCTTCAGGCAATTAGAGAAAATCGGCGGACCCCGGTGTTCCAAATTGACACTATTTGTGTGCATTTACGAAAGCGCAATCTCGATGTATTGTTAGCTTACGCAGCTACAAACTTGGAACATTATCAACATTTTAGTTCTGCGCGAAAAAGAACTAGTGGGTCATACTATGAAGAATAAATGTATTTCGGCCAAGAATCACTAGTTCTATATTTGCTTAGAACTAAATGTTTCCAACTTTTGAAATTTGAACCATAAAATTTCCAACTTTCAAAAATCAGGGTCCTCATAGGTGTGTGTGTGTGGGGGGGGGGGGGGGGAGGTCCCCGTCAGAACGTCCCTAACTGCTCTTCGTCTTTGCTGGCGAAGAGTAGTCTCTTGCGCATCCCATTTGCTTCCATCTAGATGAAAGGTAGTGGGATGCACAGGAGACTTGGCGAAGAGGTCATCCCGCACTTTAATAACACAGCCAAACGGAACGCACACCTGGCATGCGTCACTAGCCAAATCGGCTTCAGAGTGACAAGAACCGATCTTGCCGGTTTCTGAGAATTTCACCCAAACAGGCCGCTAACAAAGTTAGCCAAACTGCTCTCCAGTTTCCTTCTTAACCCTTTTGGAAAAAATAATTTTGTACGCCATGTGTCCTGGTCATATCTTGATACACCCAAACCGGCCTCTCGACTCAGCAATTTCATTCAAACCCAGACCGGCCATTACATTATTCTATAAAATACACCTGCAACTAATATATTTTACTGATATATTTTTCCAGTTTGTCATGCCTGTAAACTGAAATTATTTACTCTCATTCAAGAACGTAACCGGGGGGGGGGGGGGGGGGGGGGGGGGGCACATTCCCCCACCCCAACTTGAAATGTGGGTGACAAGTTAAAAAGAGTGGTGGATAAGTTCACTGGTCTCTCGTGCCAGAAGTCGCGGGATCGCGGATCCCCGGCTGAAAAAAGATATGGAGGTAGGCCTATCTGAACCCTCTCTGGCAGCATCATTTGCGGGGTTGATGATGTCACGGCGTGTCGTCCTATTGGGTGTGAAGTGAAATGGCTGCCCTCTGTACGGAGAGAGAGACAGACTCCACACAGGCTAAAGATCCAGTCGTAGAACACAACAAATGTGTGGTGTGCGGGATACTAAATATATGGAAATATATATTAAACCTACTGTATATAACTTGAAAACTCCGAGCTTTTGCAGGCGCCGGGCAGCAATTTGAAAGTGTGTGGAGGAAGGGGGAGAGACAATGTATCTAAGGTTTCTGCATTACCGCCCCCCCCACCCACCCACCCACAGACACACGCGCGCGCGTGCGCACTTTTACAGGGTGTTGGGCATGCTAGTATGATCTAGAGGGAATACATGCTCCCAAAGAAAGAAAAAAACACACAAACGAATGGGTAAACCGATCGAATGAATTTAGAAGCGAATCTAATAATGAAGGAGCAAGTTATTCGAATTTGCAGCGTTCAACAGTCCTCATCTGAGGAGTCAGTCACAGCAGCCTCAGAATCACTGAGCATGTGAGTTTTGGCCCTCATTTTTCAAAATATCCCAGAGAAAGCCCGCAGACCCTCACCACCGAGAATGGGATACGGCGATATCGCCTCTTGTGCCACCCCCTCCCCTACCCCCCCCCCCCCCCCCCACACACACACACACACCACCTAACCACTGTGCGGCTCGGATGCGGGTGGGTTTTTTTTTAAATATCTCGAAGCAAATTCTCAGTTCAATACTGAGTCTTATATTCGCCGTTCTGTCATTCATACTCCACGCCGGCATTTACCGGCTCTGGAAGTGTGAAATCTTACCGATATTTCTCCATTAAAAATCTCAAAATATCCACTCAGGTGCAAGGAAACGAGGGTTTGGGGACCCTGAAATTCACAATTTTCCTACCCCGGGCGGCCCAACTATGGTCAGCCATTAGTAGCGAAGGCCCTGCTTCACCCCATAATAGATCAATAGCCACCCTCTTTGCGAATTTGTGGGTCTGCTATTTAGCTACATGCCTGCCCCTTCCAGAGCGTATTTAGTTGCAAAAATGGTGGGGGGGGGGAGGGGGGAGCGGGGGGGGAGGTGTAACGTCTGCTTTTACGTGGGGGATTATGTGCGGGTTGTCTCCCCCCCCCCCCCCCCATACACGGCTCTTCGCTGCCTTTCCCACTCCCACTCCGAAGATCGACCCTGGTTGCAGGCCTGTGGACCAACGGCTTTATAGATTCATCTCTAACGAGAACCGCGACAAATCAGTGGCTGGCCAAAGAGTTATTATTATTACTATATGTAAAAGAGTGTGTCTGTCTGTTTGTCTGTTTATGTATGCAAGCAACCGCTGCATGAATTCAGATGAAATTCGTCATCAGTGTTCCTTGGATCACTGGGAAGGTTATTAGTGGGTTCGGAAATGCGCCGTTCTTAATGTTGTTTTTTTTTCATTTTTTTATTGATTTTTTTCGTTTTTTTTTTTTTTTGTTTTTGTTTTTCTATAGTAATAAATGAGGATCGAATGACCGGAGTGTCCCGCCTTCTAGGTGGGTTGAGTCGAAAAATGCGCCGTCCCAATGTTTTTTTTTTTCTGTATTTATTTTTTTTATACCATCCCGTCTGCAGGTGGACGGGCACTTCACCTATAGTTTTGAATAACGCCGTGAAGTTTTCTGCTATACAAAACGCATGCTGCTTGTCTCAATATTTCGTCCCCTGAGTGCTAGAATGTTCTAGCCCTTCGGCGACAATTTCTTGCCAGTTTTTTTTTTTTTTTTTGTTGGGTGTGGGGGGGGGGGGGGGGCATTTTACGTGACAATATTCAGAAAAATGGTATCTCAGTGAATGGAATGAGCCAGGCAGATAAACTCCTTCATACAAGTATTGAGTATTGATTCAAAACATTAACACTTTTCATGTGAAGTGTGTGTGTGTGGGGAGGGGGGGGGGGGGGGCTGAAGCTGGGTAACAAAGTTAATCTGGAACTGAGCCACATCATTTTTGTTGAACGAAAAATAGAATTAAATTAGGCCTCATCAGTTACTTATAATTATACTTACTTACTAAACATTAGCGGGAACACAACTAAAAATTGGGTAAGTTAGCTATAGTTGCAGAAAGGTGCCCTTAAATTACAGTAAATAAGTTCAGCATGAATGATTCTTTGGAGTCTGCTAGATATTTGGTCTGCCTGTTGCAGTCCATTGAAATTTAGGGACCCACAAAATTTAAGAACTCAACAAATTGTTATTATGTAAAGAAGCAAAGCACAAGAGGCTATTTAAATATAGCCGTGAGTTTATGTTATACCTTTTGCAGTTCACTGAAATTTACAGACCCGAGGATTTAAGAACTTAACAAATTGGTGCTTGAGCCTAAAAATTCATAAAATTATAATTACGTGCTATCTGTACTGCCATATGCGTACGGGAATTTTTATTTTCTGGGTGGGGTGGGGGAGGATGTGGAGCTGAGGTCCACTTCATCCGAAATAATCCTGAGTGCCCGAAAAAATCCTGACTGCTCTCCAAAAAATTATTTCACCCCCAAAACGTGTTTTGGAACAAATTGTGTCTGAAAGAGTCAACTTACAGTGAATAATGCGGTCCAACTAGATCTGACATTGTTACGCTATGCCATAAAACCAGTCTCATCTTCATATAGTTCACCGCCTATCGTTAGATTCTGTAATGCAGTAAAATGGGCCATTTCTCTGCGTTGAAAAAGGTAAGCTGTGGTTCGCTTTTTCAACGCAATGCAATGTTGCATTCAACCCGGCTTGTGCGCGTTTTGGCCTATCTTGCTTTCGGAACTTACAGGCTCCAAATTTACCAGATTCTCACATCGAAAGGGTCACCTGACAAGCATAAAAATGTATACGACTCATCAACTGAAGATACGAGCGTATACAACTGGGCGTATACAAAAATCGATAAGGTGACATTGTATTTTGAACAGTTTTAGTAGCACCGAATCTTCTTCGTTGTTGTGGTTGATAGTTTCTGGTGTGGAATTGAACGCCGAATCTGTCGATCTATGATTTTAACATGTTACATTTGTGCGAACATGTGAAAAACGATATTTGAAGGAGAAATTTGCCCGAGAAATTCATTTTCCTAGATGATCAGCAGATGTTTTTTCATACTACAACAGTCGATTTTTCCATTAAGTTGTGTCGTTTCATTGTTAAATATTGTTTTATATAACATACTTACTGATTTTGCTTTCTTCGGTCATTCCTTTTATTAAAAAAATCTTGTTTTCGGTGATCTTGGATACGCTGCGACTGAAACTTTGAGATAAAAATAGAAATCTCTCGCCTCGCTTATCTCCACTTCCGGCTAAAGGTTTATACGGTTTATACCCTGTGCTTTTGATATGGACTAGTAGCAGTGTACAAAGGACTACATCTACACGAGGAGTATCGATTTTCTGGCAATCCCATCTTTCCCTAACAGTACTGATCTTCAACAAATTATTTTTTTCAGAATTTGTTTTAACGAAAACAATATAAATTCCAGATAAGAACATTATCCGCATCAAGATAATGATTTCAAACCGTCATTTCATTTGGTTCAGACCAAACGTTTGACATGCAAAAACACTCAGTTAGAAACACAGGGATTCATATCCAAAAATGCAAATTTTCCACATGTTACGTGGGATTACACGATAGACAAAGATCGTTACATAAGAAATTTTAAGACAAGATATCGTTGTTGCCATGGAGTTTCCCGGCTAATCCGTTGCTAAATTATGCAATGAAGTTTCCGATTAGTTTTACAAATCAAAGACACTGTATGCTAAAAAGTTATGGGGAAATTATCAGAATTAACAAATGACTCTATAGGTAAATGTGTAACAGTAGGGACATGCTTGTTACATTGCGGACATATTTAGGTAAATTTTACATATCGGCACGAATAATAATTATATCAGGTAGGAAGAGATGAGACATTTATAAAAGATTTAGTCATAGAATGATTGGGACCAATCTACTGTATGGTAGATAACAAAAGACACTGGAGATCGGGTAAGAGGGTGAAGTTAGTAGAACTCACAGTTGCGTCTTTTTTATTCGTTAGATGGAAACTGAACAAGTATGAATGAAATTAATTCTTAGAATGAAGCAATACTTTTACAGTTAAATAAAGAGTTTTTCTCCTCCAACATTAGGACATTCATTAATAAACTGTTTTGTTACTGGAGACATTCGGAAACGATGTAAACAAACTTCACCAAAAATATATCATAATCAACATTATTTTCAGGAAAAGAAACACACAAAAGAGTCCACTTTTCCAAATTACAATCTACTTTGCTTTTTATCAAGCATACATTTAAGATTGAATGCAATTTTTATAATCTTTATTGGAGTATGAACATGTGGGAATGGGTACAAATTATGTATGAATCCCGAAAGGATTCATACAATTTGTACCCATTCCCACACGTTCATACTCAAATAAAGATTATAAAAATTGCATTCAATTCTTATAATTACATTCCGTAACTGTTTAAACTACTTTTTACCAAACAGCAAAGCAGAAAAACGAGATAAAACATGTACGAACGAACGAGGCGAAAAACCACCCTCGCATAAAAGACAAAGCGCACAACTCTGAGTTGAGCGCCGGTTTTCGGCATTGACCCAAATTTGTCAAACTGCCGTCTTTCGCAACGAAACTTGGAATGTTCAAAACAATTTATTTAACATATCAGTAAACTATAATCACTGATCACTGCGAGAGGCGCTAAAAGTTATAAACCCACCGAAATTCCGCCCGAATTACATACTGTCAACTGCGCTCTACCGTAAATGCGGGTCAAAGTTCGACCAAATGTATTCAGTGGAAAATGAATTACATTTGATCATGACGTTTTCATCCAGCTGACCAATGGTAATTGAGTATTTGGACCCAAAACGTATAACTACATTAACAGTGTAATTATTTATTTGTAAACATTACCTGGATTGGCGTACGACTGTGTTGATGCATCTCGGCTGATCAAACTATAGCTCGGACAAAAAGTGAATGTATGGTACAGTCATCAGGAACAAATCCATGGGTGGGTAATATTGTCCACACATGAAACTTGAAGACTACTGACAGTAAATCACAGCAAAGAATGCATTTATGAGGCGTCGGGTAACAACCAGTGCTTCATAACTTCATAACTGTAACGTCTGCTGTTGATTGCGATGTCTTATGTTAGGATTCAAATTTTAATGTATCTGTGGACATATTGCCCACCCTTGGATTTGTTACATACAATCAGTGGTGGCTGTACTGTGGTGTCAGTTTCTTTCATATTCTCATCTTTAAGAGAACAAGTTAAACACTTGAAACAAAAATTTCGAGAATCTCTCGCCTTAACAATTTAAAAATAATTCTTTGAAATGTGCAAAAAACAAAAGTAAGTGTCTTGTGCACAAGGAAAAACTACTCACAGTCAAACTAATCTGGAAATTGATCGAACAACTGTAGTTTCTTAATGCTTGATCGTCCTAACCCTTTACCCAACGTATCGGCCAAAACCGGCCTGCGCTATTCTCAAAAATCGCCAATTAGTTTTCATTATTCTTTTCATTTTTTGTCTCAAAAACATAGGTTATGACCCCTCGTTGGAACGAGCTCGTCGAGCTCGTTCCAACGAGGGGCCATAACCTATGTTATTGAAACAAAAAATGAAAAAAATTAGTAACTCCAGAATAATAGTTCAAACGTGAAGTGAATGTATAGCACAGTCATCATGGACAGGCACAAATCCATGGCTGGGCAATATTGTCCACACATGAAACATAACGACTACTGACAGTAAATCACAGCAAACTTTGAATTTATGACGCGCCGGGTTACACCCAGTGCTTCGTAAAAATCAAACCTCTGTTGTTGATCCCGATGTCTTGTGTTATGATTCAAATTTTAATGTACAGTACATGGAGAGTGTATTATCACTAAATCACCCTCAAAGTGGAGATTCCAACCAAGCTATAATTGCAAATTTGTAGCAAAGCATAACAAGCACGAGCAAAGTTTCAGCCAATGGACCACCGGGTGAAAACTCCACTCCACGGGTGATTTAGTTACAATCCACTCACCACACACTGTACATGTGGAATTTTGACCACCCTTGGGCTTATTACATACAATATACGGTGGCTGTACCGTGGGCTCAGTTTTTCGTTCATATTTTCATCTTTAGGATAACTAGTTAAACAATCAAACAAAATTTCGAGAATCTCTCGCTTTAGCAATTTAAAAATAATTCTTTGAAATGTGTCAAAAAATCTAAGTGTTTAATGCACCAAGAAAAACTTCACATTGTCCAGCTAATCTGAGAATGCTCGAAAATTGTAGTGTCTTTGTGATTGATCTTGTTAAACAATGAATTCCAAAATGCAGGATACACTTCGAAATGGGACCCTGTACCCAGGATAAGGTTCGGCTCTGAGATGATAGCAAGGATATCCTCGTATAATATAATATAATATAATATAATATAATAATATAATATAATATAATATAATATAATATAATATTAATATAATATATAGAGGATATGAAATGAGTGTTTTTCTCATATAATATTTATGAAACGAGTCTAAGAATTTTCCGTTTTGGCGAGCCCAAACGGAAAATTCGGACGAGTTTCATAAATATTATATGAGAAAAACACTCATTTCATATTCTATTTATCATATGACACACACACGCACAAATTAGCCACTTAGTATGACTTTTTAACCCATCACCTAACTTGAGTTGCAGACGGCACTTGGAAAAAACATCCTCGTACAACTAAAAATTTTCATTTTTTGCTTCCAAAACATAGGTTATGACCCCTCATTGGAACGAGCTCGTTCCAATGAGGGGTCATAACCTATGTTTTGGAAGCAAAAAGTGAAAATATAAAAAAAAAATGAATGGCGCTTTTTTTGTAGGTAAAAGATTAATACAATATAACCCACCCTAAATAAGACAGATAACGTAAATTCTCCCTACTGAAATTATGCAAATATAACCCAGTTGTATTTTGTTTAGCCAATCAAATTGTCTTTTTTTTTAAATTGACCAATGAAATTGACGGAAGGCTTTATTTATCACTGATTAATATGAAAGCAAAATATCAAATGTTGTAAAGTGAACAAACCAGACGAGTCATATGATAAAATATAATATCTGTCATCACAAGGCCCATCTCCCTGCCAGAATAAGCATGTATCATAATCATATTAGTCCTGTAACAGTTCGTCGGCTGAGTGCTAGAATGTTCTATGTCCCATAGGGGACATAGAACATTCTAGCACTCAGGCGACGGGATGCTGTATATCATGTAACAATAATAGCATTTAACACACACACATATAACACTTTGTCAACATTACACACTTTTGTCAATTTCTGTGCGCGAAAATGCCACGCTAAAGCCAGAAACATGAATATTAGAAAATATTTATGGAAAAACAAGAACGTTTATAATGTAACAAGAACTGGTATTTCCTGCAACATTTTTTTGTGATGTGATGACTCTTCCTTGTAATTTTTATTAAATTATAATATCCATTTCCACAAATAGCTCATTCCAGTACAACAATGAACACTATTTGTTCAACTGTCAAACCAAAATCAACATCTCGGATAATTGGACTCGTCTTGAGATGAATTTTAACTATTTTGTAACAGAAAAGGTAGTTCCTGTAACATTTTCAATCGTTACAGGAGGAGGCCGTTACATGAGGTGTGGACTTGTATTCAATGTACATTATTTTAAATGAGTTCTCCCTCCCGCGCAAACCGTACGCGAATATAGTGAGTACACTACTGAAGCTTCAAAAAACCAATATGTGTATATTATATGTTTGGTTCAAGTTGATGTAAATGGCGTTACATTAGATACGTTCCCAAAATATACGTTAGAAGGTGTACTCATCTGAATGTCAAGATATCGACTGCGGTAAGGACATTTTTTCTCTGACACATTCGGTCAACTTTGGGCTATTAATAGCTTTGTAAACAAGATGCGATCAAGTGTCTGATGAGTGGAGGAAAGTTCAGTATTGTTTAATAGTTTGAAATTCTTATAGGAGTTATTTTGAGTTGAGGTACATGAATTAGGAGGCAGTTTTATTTCGTTGGGATCAAGGTAGAGAGTTTTTTCCACTGTAATTCAGAGTGATAGATCGTTATCATCCACACACGGGACACACACACGTTATAAGTCGCCCAGGTATTGCCGCACTGAGATGACAAACATGGAAAACAGGCATTATGGACACGCATTTGTGCGAGATTTCCACTATTCACGCCATCAAAGAGACGTGAGAATGGATTGTCCCTTCCCTGGCTTTCATTGGTAGAACTCATGGGCTGCCTGAGTTAGAGCCACGATTAGCCCAATTATATTATATGATTTAAGAGCCTAGGCGTGAGGACAGAAATATGGATAAAATTTGATATTGCCTCATAAGTCCACATGTCAGATCTAGTCGTTTAAGAAAGTACATGATTTCTGAAGATGAAACTAGAAGTCCTGTGACAGTATGGCACTATTGTGATGCAATAAGGCGCTGAGTAGGTGCACTTTTGCCCCGGTCAAACTGCACCATTAGCGTAATAAAATAAAGAATCCAAAAACATAAACAAAAAACCCCAAACAAACACTGTACCCGACTTTGTACAATTTTATACTAGTAAATGGTGGTCATTAACAGCATTCCTAAACTGGGATACATGTGCATGTTATGACGTAAATATTTATTACAATTCGACTGCAAAAACAGAATGAAGAGAGTGGAGTACTGCTTAATCACAGCGTCATACATTCCTCCTCGAAAAGTATTTATAATTTGTTCATAACAGCACAAGAAGCACTTACAACCCGGTCATCCATGTGAAAAAAGTTTGCAATTGCTTCTTATGTTTTGTCCTCAGATGTTGTAAATAATTACTAAGTGAAAAATCTATCTCACAGTGATTTAGTAATAATCCACACTTCACATACTGTAGTCTCTATATTGTTTTTCTATTTGATCGGTTCAGCTCGTGATTTCACTGCCGAACTCGCTAATACAGTACATGGAGAGTGGATTGTGACTAAATCACCCGCGGAGTGGAGTTACCACCCAAGCCATAACTTTCAAATTGTGTACATATCGACAAAAAACAAAAGCAATGTTTCAGTCAATGGACCTCCGGGTTTAACCCGGAGGTCCATTGGCTGGAACTTTGCTGGTGCTAGTTTTGCTTTGCAACAAATGTGCAATTATTGCTCGGGTGGAATCTCCACTCTGCGGGTGATTTAGTGATAATACACTCTCCACGTACTGTAGCGTATTATACTACTCAAAGTGTGCTAGGCACCAAATATATCCAACTACCTGCTTTACGTTTTAGTTGCAATATTGTAATGAAAAATGTATATATTTTTTATTTAATTATATCTTTAATGATTTAAATACAGAAATTAAGATTTTATTTGTGTTTGACATTGTTTTTTTTAGCTTCTGAATGCGATAACCATGGAAAATGGAAAAATTGATAAAAGAGGAAATTTTTCAAATTTGCCAAAAAAGTTGACGGAGCGAACTGGTATGTTTCAGTATCGGGTATGAGACCCATTACTGTTAATTGCAGCTTGACAACGCCTCCTCATGCTCCCATTCAGATTACTGGTGGTCCTTTGTGGTATGCTGTTCCATTCTTGGACCAGCATGGCACCAAGCTCATGGACACTTCTTGGCTGTGCTGGACGGACTGAATTTGCAAGCTGCAACTCATTCCAGACATGTTCGATTGGATTGAGGTCAGGGGACCTTGCTGGCCAGTCCATACACCCAATCCCACCCCCCCCCCCTCTGTCGGTACTCCCGGACAGCATGGGCAACATGAGGACGGGCATTATCGTCCACCAGAATGAATCTATCACACACTTCACCTGCATACAAACTGACGTGGACACCCAGGATATCATCAATATACCGCTGTGCAGTCAATGTACCACGTTCAAGGACACGGAGCTCTGTAGATGCCGCCCCAGACCATGATTGACCCTCCACCATAGCGGTCCTGCTCAGCAATTTTGACTGCATGGAATCTCTCCTGGTCTACTCCATACCCTAGAGCGCCTATCTGTGTGGTCTAGGCAGTACCTTGACTCATCCGTAAAAAGGACAGGTCGCAAATCTTCTCTGGTCCATCCAACGTGGTCCATGGCCCA
Source organism: Pictodentalium vernedei (assembly GCA_031216915.1). Taxonomy (NCBI): domain Eukaryota; kingdom Metazoa; phylum Mollusca; class Scaphopoda; order Dentaliida; family Dentaliidae; genus Pictodentalium; species Pictodentalium vernedei. The sequence continues at coordinate 402,264,618 of CM062291.1, forward strand.
TTCATATCGTGCCTGGCGGTGGTTCTGGGACAGCGGAATGCGAATACATGGTCGTCTCGATCGGAGACCACCTTCGTTCAACCTTGCCTGGATCATCTTCGTCGAACATTTACCCCGGATCCATTCTGAAGGTCACTGCGAAGCTGGGTTGCTGTGGCAAAGCGGTTTCTATGGGCCTGAATGATCAAGAACCAATCTTCAGCTGTAGATGTTGCCCTGACTCTGCCACCACCATGCAGTCTTACTGGTGTGCCATACTGTCGAAATCTTGCCCAGGCTCTGGTGATCACCGTATGGTGCACCCCAATGGCTTCACCAATCTGACGATGGGTAGCCCCTTGCTCCACCATCCACACAGCCATCCACATTTCTGCTTCAGACAAATTTCTTCTTACATTTGCATTTGCCATATTTAATCATTAAATCACAAGGGTTTGTGTTGAAATGAAGACTGAATACCCTACACGTCATGTACATGTAGACAGTTTACGAAAACATCATGAAAATCAAGGGGTACATGCTTTCCATTACTATCACAAAAAGTCTACCTGCCAATAGAGCTAATGTAAACACTGGGGACCATCTCAATACATTTCTCAATCATATCCACCACAAATATCGCAAATCTGTCACAAGCAAATTTCACAATGATGTGTCAAATATTTGGTGCTGAGCAAACTTTGAATAGTATATATTTTGCATTGCACTACGCAAACGCTCTTGTGTATTTCAGACTATTTCATTCTTCTTCAGTAAGGAGCGTATTAACTAACAAGCATTTTCTGCGCTTTTTGAGATAGGACTTCTAGTTTCAACTCTAGCAAGAGAGAATTGATAATTTAGACTTAAATCATGACGAAAATGTTCTGGCTGGAGAAAATGTAAGGGTGTCTCACCTCTATGCCACCTTTGAAAATATTGATTGGTCTACCCCAGATAATGATTATGGACACTTCTAATTACTGCTATTGAACTGGCGTGGAAGATACCACTAGAGTTTAAAGGGTTAAGTTCTGACAATTGAAATGAATTATCTGTCGCTTTATCGGAGTATGAATATGGGGTGGGCGGGTTACCCATTCACCTCGGTGTGCATACATTTCCACGTGAAGAGAAAATTGGTAGTGTTCGAGCAGGCGATAGAAAGGACAAATAAATCTGAAGCGAGGCTGGGTAATAATTTACTCCAACGCTGTTGGATTAAATTATTACTGAACCACCCAAAAAAACCAGGATGGTTTCGCTCATCTCGCCGTTGGCAGTTTTCCGCGTGAAGAGAAAATTCGCACTGTTCGAGCAGACGATAGGAAAATCAAAACATCTGAAACGAAGCTCGGTAATAATTTAATCGAGTTGAATTATTACTAAACCACCCATCTCATTTCGCCGTTGACACTGTTGACTGAAATGATGTATCAAGTGTGCCAGTGTTGAAAGGCTAAAGCGTTGTATGAAAAGAAAACAATTGAACTGTACACTTAAATAAAGAATATTATTATTTTTAATGCAGGCTATAATTTCACAAAAGAGGATGTCTCAACAGATGAGAGGACAATATTAACATATCATCGGATTATTGAAGCCATGAAATTTGCGTACGCGAAGAGGTCAAGTTTAGGAGATGCAGATTTTGTGGATGTACAACAGGTATGTGATACGACAGTTTTTATGGCCAATACAGTGAGTATTTGTTTATTCATTTATTTGGGGTTTAACGATACTTTCGACAGCTAGTGTTATGGTGGAGAAAACCAGAGTGCCCGGAGAGAACCACTGAGCAGCGGCGAGCAACTGTCAGACACCCCGACATACTAACTTCACACAAGCAGAGTTAGTTTTGGTTGAAGACAAGTGCTCCATCGACGTGCATTACGCCTTAGTACACGTCACCGTGCCCCTACGCGGGCAATGGGGATGATGAGTCACAACGCTGTTACCTCTGGCTGAGATCAAACCTTGTGTGACTAAATTCATCCTACCTAGGGTTAAAAAGTGTCATAAGCGCCCTTGTAAATTGTAATGAAATTACCCAGTATATATATATATATATATATAATATGCCCATAGTATGGCCTTCGGTGCGCGGTTGAAACACAAGACTTTCTTTTTTAAGTGGATTTTTGGTGGCGTATCGGCTCCCTTAACCCTTTACCCAACACAACGGCAAAAAACGGTCAGCGCGATTCTCCAAAATCGCCAATTAATTTTCATTATTTTTTCATTTTTTGTCTCAAAAACATAGGTAATGACCCCTCGTTGGAACAAGAAATTTAAAAACCTACAGCTCTACATTCAACACCCTTTGGAGGGGGGGGGGATTCGAATTTGTTCAAATCCAATCCCTTGGTTAATATTTTGGGCTCCCTGCATGTATGGGCACCCAAAAGTTAACTCACTATGTGAAGAATGTTCTTTAACCCTTTACCTAACGTAACGGCAAAAACCGGTCAGCGCTATTCTCAAAAATCGCCAAATAATTTTCATTATTTTTTTCATTTTTTTGTCTCAAAAACATAGGCTATGACCCCTCGTTGGAACGAGCTCGTCGAGCTCGTTCCAACGAGGGGTCATAACCTATGTTTTTGAGACAAAAAATGAGTTATTCAAGAATTTTTTTTGCAAGTGTCGTCTGCTTTTCATGTTAGGTAAAGGGTTAAGTAAAGAAGACTTCCAAGATATCTTGAGTCATTCAACTATAATCCTGACTGATAAATATTCCAACTACATCATTAAGGCAAGCCTTCGACGACATTTTAGTCAATCGGGACTGGAGCCACCACAGTCGGGAGAACATCAGGCCATTGGTCATCTTCGCCACATTTCTGGATATGCCATGGTATATATAATAAGTTGGAAGTTCATTGTCGAAAAAAAACTTCCCAAGTTAGAAAAACAATTATGAACATGACAACCGTTACTTATTCCCAGTTCCTTATTCGACATTCGTTATCAACCCGTTTTCGGGTGATAACGAATGTTGAATAAGAAACTGGGAATAGGTAAGGGTTGTCACTCCCAACACAATTGTATACATAAATTACATCCATCATTACTCTTCCAAAACCGCGTAATAATAATTAATGTCAATTTGCCAGAAACAGGAAGCTAAACAGTCCAAAGAAGGACAGATAAAAACAAAAAGGACAGCTTTGCAGCAGTTGTGATATATCATGCTTTGGATGCATCGAAGCGCCGTCAGGGATGTTTTTATGTTGCAGATGACGCCTTTATGCAGTCGAGGTGCGATATGTTTTCAGAAAAGAAAAAAAACATTTAGTTCTGTATATCCTCTCCACTGGATAGACTGCAATAAATTCTTAAGATTTCTAGATACAGATTACTACTCTTTAGTACCTCTGGAATATTGAGGGTATAAAATACGCCAGCGTTATCAGCATGTGTAAAGTTGTGACAAAATGGATGGATTTTATGACGATAGGACAAAATGTAACAAAAGAATTAAGACCGTGTTTTTTTCAGTGTTCCCACTGCATATTGGCTTCCCGGTCTTTCAAATTTTGAAATCTTGTTCGTCTGGAAGCAAGTATTAGCTCTAAGTTCATACATTTCAGCCGGCAATGGAATGGTCAAAACCCACACGTTTGCAGTGTTACCCGCGGGCATTTTTGTCAATCACTAATCAGTAGTTTTCAGCAAATATTCAATGAAAGAAGCACCGGGTCGTACCCGGTGCTTCATTCATTGAAAATGAGAGGGCGATTCTATTGTTTGATGTTGGAGATTCACTGTTAACGCATGCGTGGAAATATTGCTCACGTGTGAATTTTGATCTTTCCGCGACGACCGCACTGTACATGTACCTCTATACAATTGTCCTCTGAAGAAAATAGAAAGTTGCGTTATAGATAATTGATGTTAAGGTAAATGTTTGTGAGAAAAAAAAATATGGGCATTAGCAACCGATAATGCGGATAATGGAGAACATATATATAAACTGCCCTGGACATCCGAAAAAGTCTACAGCTTTTCTTTAGTGGCTACTTTAATTCAGCAATTTAGATTTTGATTGACAGAGCTCCAATTGAGCTCTGTCAACCAAAATCTAAATTGCTGAATTTCTGACAACACAGGGGGGATAACCATGGATGACAGGGAGGTGTGGTGGGGCTTAGAGTGGGGGAGGTGTCGAGTATTCTCGACATCAGAGTGCAGGGGGTTAAAGCTATACCCGGTACAACGTTTATCAAAAACCAAATTGTATCCACCTATTCTATATTCTTTAGAATCGACAGAACAAATACATGGGGGCTCGCAAAATATATTTCATATTCTCTTTCAGCTTGTTGACGATATGACCTCCAGGAAATATGGAGATATGATTAGACGGAAGATCAGTGATGATACGACACGTGACACCTTATTCTATGAACCAACATTTCTAAATCCTGAGACGACTGGAACAGCACATTTGTCGGTAGTAGATAAAGATGGTAACGCAGTCGCTGCAACAAGTACTATTAATACTTAGTAAGTTAGTCGAGAGCTTTAACTGTTTTTATTGTCGTGACGATTTTTCACCGAAGTTACTGGTTGGTCCCTGTGCAGCTAGATGCCTGAACAGCACATTGGTCACTTATGGAAAAGTTGCCGAACCGCCTTCGCCATAGAGATGAATGTTGCTACAAATAAGCAAAATTCAACAACATCAAATTTCTAGAAGGTTTTCATTTTTCCGACGTCTCGCAATCACCTATCACATTTTAAAATCTCAATCTTGTGTGTGAGAAAATGGATATACAGTTAAAACTAGAAGTCCTGTCACGAATTGTGCGCTTATCTAGGCTTAATTACGTGTAGGAATCGCGCACAATTGCCTTATCGGGTGGCATCCAAAGCACGGTAGGTTCTCCTGGTTACTCAAAGAAAGCACATGCAATGTTTCTGCCAATGGACCTCCGGGTTACCCGGAAGTCCATTGGCTGAAACATTGCTTGTGCCCAGGCCATATGTACAGAATTTGATAGCCTTATTGAGGTCATAACGCGTAGATTAACGCGCAGATCTACGTGCTATTTCTGCGCATTTCATGACAGGACTTCTAGTTTTAACTGTATTGATAATGAGCATATTTGCCTGGCAACACAAATTGAATATTTACAACAAAGTTGAGTTATGTTTTATAAAAAGAACAAGTACCGAAATTAGAAACTTGAAAGAGTGTCACAAGTTGTCGTGAGAGAGCGATGGTTGAGTGGTTGAGTGGTAAGAGCTTTGAACGTTAAACCGAAAGATCGATAATTCGATCCTGACTAGCGGTAACTGCATCGTGTCCTTGGGCAAGACGCTTAACTCTTTTACTGCCACGCCAACTTCAGTCATATAGGGAGGACTTCTATGTACGCCTGTATGCGAGGAAGTTTAATCAAATTTATGTCATGCTTGAAACCCTGTCACCTGATTAATTGCTGGAAAGGGCTCTCTGAGTCATTTCCAGACCCTCTGAACCCTTTTCCAACAATTAATCAGATGGTAGGTGGCAATACAAATTGAATGTTTACGACAAAGTTGAGTTATTTTTTTATAAAAAAACAGCACCGAAATTAGATACTTGAAAGAGTTTTACTAGATGTTGCGAGAGAGCGATGGCTGAGTGGTTAGAGATATGTACGTTAAACTGAAAGGTAGGTCGATGGTTCGATCCTGACTAGCGGTAACTGAGTCGTGTCCTTGGGCAAGACACTTAATCCCTTTACTGCCACGCCCTCTTTAGCCATATATGGAGGACCTTTATGTACGCCTCTATGCGAGGAAGTTTAATAAAATTTATGATATTAAAATTCATCGACTGCAATACAGAATGAAGAGAGTGGTTTACTACTTAATAACAGCACCATATATTCCCCACTCGAAGGTAATTTATAATAGTTCACAACAGCACAACAAATACTTGCAAACTTTCATCACATGGACCACTTTTACAGTCACGAATTTTTGCTTAAATTAACCCTTTAAAGCTCCGTTTCCTGGAAAGGTATAGCCTTTGTTTAACTTAAAGTGAGATGGTTCAGTGCAATTTCAATATATACAGGGGGAATAAAATAATAACTGCAATCTGCAGCCCTCTGGTTATTATTTTATCATCAATGCCCCGTGTATAGACCTCTCATAATAAGGCAAACATGGGACGAAATTTTACATTGTACCGGAAAATCGGTCTTATGAGTTCAAAGGGTTAAATCAGGCAAAAGGTTCGAACCCGACTTGAATCAATAATCAAATCCACTTCCCACTACCACGATACTACTGCTATCTTACTAGTGCTGTCCATCTCCCATACAGTTAAAACTAGAAGTCCTGTCATGAGATGCGCACAAATAGCACGTTGATATGCGCGTTAATGTTCGCGTTATCGTCCAAGTAAAGCTATCAAATTCTATACATATGGCCTGTGCACAAGCAATGTTTCAGCAATGGACCTCCGGGTAACCCGGAGGTCCATTGGCAGAAACATTGCATGTGTTTGCTATGAGTAACCAAGAGAACCTGCCATGCTTTGGATGCCATTTCATGTGGCAATTGCGCGCAATTCCAACGCGCAATTAAGCCTAGATAAGCGCACTATTCGTGACAGGACTTCTAGTTTTAACTGCATGTACCGAGTATCAATATGCGAACTTGTTAGACTATTTCGTACCGTCGAACCTTTACGTACAAGTACATGGACCTATCACTCGTTTCTGAAAGGTTAAGCAATTTATTCATATAGTAACCAAAGGTATTCTGTGTACAAAGGTCGGCATGAATCAGAACATAGACGTGATGTGCAACGTACTTTCATTAATTAGAACCGCACAAGACGAGATTCTGATGCACTGACATTCAAACTAATAGAAGCTCTCGTTTTGAATGTGTCACTTCCAAAAACAGTTTGGACATTTACTGTTCTTTATATACTAATGGTGACACCTACCCAGCAGTCACCTCAGCAACGGAACTAGGCCAGGTATCACCAACATGAACGTCGAAAAGGTCATAAAGCATTGCAGATGGCGCCTTGTTCCTCCTTAGAGGCGATACATATTTGCAAAGAAAAATGAATGGATGAATGAATTCTTTATTCAACAATATACAGTACGTGGAGAGTGTATTATCACTAAATCACCCGTAGAGTGGAGATTCCACCCAAGCAATAATTGCAAATTTGTTGCAAAGCATAACCAGCACATGCAAAGTTTCATCCAATGGACCTCCGGGTTAAACCCGGAGGTCCATTGGCTGAGACATTGCTTGTGTTTTTTGTCGATATGTGCAAAATTTGAAAGTTATAGCTTGGGTGATAACTCCACTCCGCGGGTGATTTAGTTACAATCCACTCGCCACGTACTGTACATGTTACAAAGCTTAAATATAATGTTGCATAAACATTAACATTGGTATTTTGATTTTTTACAATATAGTAAATAACATGAATATTGTAAGGAGGTAACAAAGCCAGGTTAGAGTCTTCTCAATACCCCCAGAAGAGTGAAGCTGGAAAAGAGAATGATGAAAAAGGGGAAAATGAGGGGTCGTTTATGAGAGGCGCAGTAACAAGACGAAACGCGATCTCCACTATCGCTCCAAATGACACTTGATTTGGTGGGGGATTTTCCAACTTTATTTGTGTTATCTAGTTCGGTTGGATATGACCAATTGCGTTCCTTGGAAAACTGAATAGTAGGTTGTCATCTTCCGAAAGTCGACAGTAAAGAAATGTATGACATACAAAACTACTCGGGATTCGATTTTTTTTTTAATCTTCGAGATAGTTTCGAATTAAATCAAATCCGTAAAAAGATGGGAAACCGAATCGAATCCAAGACGATCGCCGTACTCTAGTTTGAGGTAATTAAGCGTTTTTGAGCCAATGTAAATATTATCCTTTGTGGAATACCGGTCAGATCAGTGTCCTCAAAAAACGTGTGCAGGGTGAATTTTGAGAGACTACTGGTATTAAAATTTATTACTTTCCAAAGTGTGATTTACTGGGATTTCCGGGTATGGTTATAAACGATAACTTCACAAGTGAATTATGCAGTCAACAATTGGGTCATGTATCCGTGCGCGCAAACGAAGACGCTTTGCCGTGGGTGTAATGGGGACTTCATGTTTTTTTGTTTTTTTAACCGTTTACCTTACATGAAAAGCAGACGACACTTGCAAAAAAATTCTTGAATAACTATTATTTTCATTTTTTGTCTGAAAAACATAGGTTATGACCATTCATTGGAACGAACTCCACACGCACGTTCCAATGAGGGGTCATAACCTACGTTTTAGAGACAAAAAATTAAAAAAATAGTGAAAATTAATTAGCGATTTTTTAGAATAGCGCTGGCCGGTTTTGGCCGTTACGTTAGGTAAAGGGTTAAATAATATAATTATCGTCAATGATGAAAAGTAATAAACAGAGTAATCGCTTGACTGGACTGGTTACGTGAAATAATTCATTCGAGGCGAGGGATTATATTGTAAAACACTCTTGGGCATTCGGGCACTCGTGTTTGTAAAACGTCCTTCACCTCTCATGAATTATTTCACGTAACCAGTCAACCGATTACTCTCTATATAACCACAAAGGCGGCTGGCTGGGCATTACAGATGTACTGTTCTCTTATTTTTATCTTGCTATGTTTATCTCGCAGCTTAACCTCAAAACTCTTTTCATTTCAGTTTTGGTTCGAAGGTTATTGGTAACAGAACTGGAATTATATTCAATAATGTAATGGATGATTTCTCCACACCAAACTTAGTAAACATATTTGGCGTTGTGCCGTCTTCTGCAAACTTTATCGTTCCCGGGAAACGACCTATGTCGTCCATGTCTCCTTCAATTTTTGTGAATGATAACGGTAAAGTTGAGCTAGTTGTTGGAGCATCCGGTGGCACAAAGATCACAACGGCTACTGCTCTGGTAATGTATATCTACTGTAATTCATGTGTAGTTTATAGGAGGAGTACTAAAACACTAATGGAGTAACGTTTTAACTTAATTTCGTACATTTTGTCAGACTCACCAACGTACTAATTCCCCGCAATCAGGAATAGCATTGGCTAAAGACAAGTGCACCATTGACCTGCAGTACGCCTCAGTACTAGAGCTGTAGGTTCTTAAATTTCTTGTTCGGTTTCGGTTTTGGTTTTTCAGGTGGAATAAAACCTCGGTTCGGTTCGGTTTTCGGTTTGTTCATGAGGCTAAATAAAATTCAATAAAACTCATTCTTATGTCCGGAGTCATAACTGAATGGCAAGGAAATTGAGTGAAACTCAATGAATGCCCGAAATAAGCTATAATACATGAAGAATTAGGAAGGCCAATATAATAATTACCTAAATATACAGAACTTTTATTGCGCTTGGCCATTTTTCGAGGTCTGACACCTACACGCAACTTGAGGAAAGCTGCAAACACCACTAAACTGAAATGTCTGAAATTCTCAGAATGTAGCCTTCCCAGAGTAGCGAGAGTACCCAGACACCATTGCCATTGGAAGTGTCTGGGTACTCTCACTACTCAAGGATGGCTACATTCTGTGAATTTCTGCCAAGAGAGCATTTAATAAAAAACGAAAAACCTTAGATTATGGGTTGTCGACGGTTTCGGTTTTTTTAAAACAAACTAAAAACCTCGGTCCGGTTTCGGTTAACCTACAGCTCTACTCAGTACACAGCGCCACTGTGCCCCAACGTGGATAATCGGGTGTAGTGCCTTGCCCAAGGACTCAACACAGTTACCCCTGGCGGGGATCGAACCGTGGACCTTTCAGTTTGAAGTTCAATGGCGTAACCAATGTGCCACTACGCTCGCAAAATATGTGGTTGGGTGGGGGTGATCCTTAGCCAATTGTGAGTAATATATTTTTTTGCAGGTGTCTATTGGTTGTGTTAGGTAAAGGATTATTTATTTATTTATTGGTGGTTAAGGTCACACACTTATGCATAATGGCCAATCATGACCGTGATAGTTTTACGGGTGGTGGAAGCCGGAGTACCTGGAGAGAACTACCGAGCAATGACGAGCAGCAGCAAGCTCCCCAATATCGTAACTCAAGCACTGCAGCTCAGGCAGGGTTAGATTGATTGAAGACATGCGCACCATCGACGTGCAGTACGCCTTAGTGCACGGCGTTATCGTGCCCCCATGTGGACAATCGGGAATAAGTGCCTTGCCCAAGGACACAACGCTGGAGTCCGAATCAATCGCTAAACCGGTCACCCATCCGAGGATTAACCGGGCTCGACGTTGCGTAACTTCGGTGATGTGACGAGAACCGGTTACCGCAACGCCACCAGGTAAAGGATTACAATAACTGCAGATGGAGGGCATCTGATATGCTTTCTCAGAAACATACATGAAAGTCACTTGTTTTCTTTTCTCATGGGTGTATGCACCCTATTGTTGGGTAGATGTCTGTTCAAGGAGTACTTAAATAAGGGGTTAATCTGTCGTCAGTAGAAATGAGCGGTGTTAGATTTTGAGTTCGGTATCGAGTTCGGCATATTTAGGGTGGATGGGGGGCGTATACCACGGTATCAGTTCGGTATTCGGTATGTGACTTTACTTAAATTTGCTGATATTACCAAAGGGGCATTCGCACCAGGAAAATACAGGATAAGTTGTTTTTGTATCATTCCATCAGATCACCACAAATGCCACTACAATGAGCTGAACATTGGCATTCTTTCGCCATAACAAATCATATCTACAGTAATTGTGTGTCTTTTTCCAAACATACCTTAACCTTTATATCAGAATTTTACGATCTCAGAGCACGTGTCCTCCACATGCCATCATTAGGGGGTCCTACTGACTATAGATAAACACCTAAGTAGTGATTTATAGTCAAGTTGTGGCTGCCTTAATAGGCAGCCAAGACTTAACTAGAAATCACAGCTAAGCAACTGGACATGTATTTATTTATTATTTATTTATTGGTGTTTATGGTCTCATACTTAAGAACAATGGCTAATCATGACCGTGACAGTTTTACGGGTGGAGGAAGCCGAAGTACCCGGAGAGAACCACCGAGCAATGACGAGCAGCTGCCAGCTCCCCAACATCGTAACTCCGTACTGCGGCACAGGCAGGGCTAGATTGGTTGAAGACATGCGCATCATCGACGTGCAGTACGTCTTAGTACACGGTGTGATCGTGCCCCCATGTGGACAATCAAGGACACAACTCGGGAGTCCGAATCGATCGTTCAGACGGTCACCCATCCGAGAACTAACCGGGCTCGACGTTGCTTAACTTCGGTGATCTGACGAGAACCGGTTACCTCCACGCCACCGCGCCCCCAACTGGACATGTACAGTTGTAGTCTAGTGGGAATTCAGAACAATTGCCTTTAAAGGTTAAGAAAACTGAAAAGGAAAGCAGTCATTTCTTCTGTGAAAATGAAAACTTAAACTGCTATCAGGCCTCAACGAAGCCTTATAAATAGAATATTCAGGAATATTTGAAAATGAAGACGGTTTTGGTATACAATGATTGGTTCAGTTCTTTTTTTCGGTATCTCCACGATATCGGTATCAAAACGTTTTTTTCGGTATAATGCACATCTCTGGTAGTTAGTGACGGATCAAACCACTTCAGAAGTGAACAGATTATCAATTTGACAATTGAGTTCCCATACAGCTCTGTAAAAGTTGTCCTACAGTTAAAACTAGAAGTCCTGTCACGAACTGTGCGCTTATCTAGGCTTAATTGCACGTGGGAATTGCGCGCAATTGCCATATCGAATGGCATCCAAAGCACGGCAGGTTCTCCTGGTTACTCATAGCAAACACAGGCAATGTTTCTGCCAATGGACCTCCGGGTTACCCGGAGGTCCATTGGCTGAAACATTGCTTGTGCACGGGCCATATGTACAGAATTTGAACTATTGTCATAACGCGTAGATTAACGCGCAGATCGACGTACTGTTTGTGTGCATTTCATGACATGACTTCTAGTTTTAACTGTCGCTGTTTTGTTCCTTGAGAACTCAACTGGTAGGAATGTTTATAAATTCCACATTTCACCACTTTTCTGCCAAAAATGTTAGTTTCTCCCCAAAATGATGAGAGATGAGATGATAGAGAAGGTGTGTAGGGGAGGGGGTGGGGGTAATAGGCAGGGTAATATGGCATGGCTTCTGTTGTCATGTAATAATTCTTGGTGTACAATTCTGAATACGTTGCAGCTTCTTAATGTTTGACTATTTACAGCCAAATAGCAGACAGTTACGATAATCAACTCTGCTTGTGACATTCGCTTGCATTAATAGTTTTGCGGCCCCACCCCACCATTCACAACGGAACGAACCCTGCTGATATTACGTAGATGTGGTATGGGCTTCGGGATTTGTGACATGAGTGTTACCAGCTAGATTCCCGTCCCTGAAATATCGCAGGTTCCGCACGACAGCCGATGGGGAAATCACATGACCATTAAAATTAGGATTAATATTTGACCATTTTGAGAGTTGGTTTGGAAGGCCGATGTAAATTACTTCACTTTGTGAGCATTTAGTTTTATATAGTTCATTATCATCCATGATTTGATATCAGATACACAGTTTCCCAAGCTGGCAATACGTCCCCTGAGTTCCAATGTGTTTTATGTGCCAGTGGGCACATAAAACACAGAGGAACTCAGGGGACGAACAGTCTATCTCTCATTTATGAGACGGAAGTGTACATAGAGTTGCGTATCATCTGCTTCAATGGTATCGATTGCTGCGCGAGAACTACAAGACAAGATAATTATTCTTTGTCCATTGACAGTAGAATGTTATTTTGGACGCCGAGTAAGGCAGTTTTAGTGCTAACAATTATGGCGGAAAGCTGACTGAAACTCCTTCGATAAATCGCACGAAAATAAGTGTCCTCGAATTTGGTAAGCTACAACACGTTCAATCAGTTTAGTTATACTGTTCAAATTAGAAACCGTACGAAGTCAATCGCGGAGCGAATTCTTACTTACCCAGGGATTATAATTTGCATTCCGATATAGAAATTCACGCTAAACACTTTTTTTGCAGTCTAAAATGCAAGAGATTATCTTTCGATGAGATCTCTTTCGATGTGATGAATCATTCGACATTTCAAAACCACGTTATTGGACGTAATCAAGCATATCGTTATTTGCAACGGCACAAAATCCTCAACTGACTGGACAGATAACCGGCAACTGATGATCGGTAGATTTCGCAACTGTCCGGACATTAAGAGATTAAATAGTGTCCTCACAAATGGGCGTATTATTTCACTCCGAGTGAGTAAATAAATTCGTTCAAACAATTTATTGTTAGTTTCTCATGTATCTTCAAATACGCGGATGTTCGTAAACGACATTTGAAGTAGAATGTTCTGGGCAAAAAACGGTTTCCAGGGCGGATCGGGACGTTTTATGCTTCCGAAACCAACGAGGGACAAAATGCTACGTCGGTGGAGCTGGAAAGAAATCTTTAGCATATTTAATTTCGTCTTGTGCACAGTGATGCTCGTATTTTGTGTTTTTATAAAAGTTGAAAGTCAAAAAAGCTCGTAAAATTCAAGGTACTATAAAACTTGCGTCTAAAAACAGAAATGCGTCGCTTCGCGCTTCGCCACTTCAGAAAAGGCGATTCGTCCGCTTATCCAATCATAGAGAAACGTAGACAAAAGAAGTACAAATCAAACACAGAATAATGGTTAATGGAATCTCCCGTGGTCTAAAATAGCACGAATTCATTAGAAACCCCCAACGAGCTGGGGATATCTCTTGAATTTGAAAAACTTGTCCACGCGCGGGAGAGGTTTTTCAAATTCATGAAAAGAGAACGATCTTTGTAACTAACTTATACATTCAGTTAGCAGCCATCCTACTTAATGTAATTATAACGTATCATATTCCTAAGCAGGATGCTTTCGAGTTTGAGTTTTAAAATCAGTAACCTGTTTGTTTATTTATATATTTATTTATTTATTTATTTATTTATTTATTTATTTATTTATTTATTTATTTATTTATTTATTTATCGGAATTAACGACACTTCCAGCAGCCAGGATCACCTCGTGCCGGACAGTTTTACTAGTGGAGGAAGACGAAGTACTCGGAGAAAACCACCGAACAACGGCAAGCAACTGCAGACCTTCAAACGTACTAATTCTGCGCAAGCAGGATTAGCATTGTTGACGACAAGTGCACCATCGACATGCAGTACAACTTGATACACAGCTCCACTGTGCCTCCACTTGGGCAATCTGGATGAAGTGCTTTGCCCAAGGACACAACGCAGTTATCCCTTGCGGGGATCGACTCGTGGCCTTTCTGTTTGAAGTCGAATACCGTAACCACTAAGCTACCGCTTCCCTTTGTGACCCAGTCAAAACGTTATGGAAAAATTGCAACGCGAATCATTTGGTAGCATTCGATGAAAAGATGACACCAATTCTCAACAAACAAGGAGGAGCAAGAACTACTTACATTCAACAGTCTAGATGTAGGGGCTAAATTATTACTGAACCTCTCAGTGAAACAGATTCGCCCCATTTGCTGTAGATTGTATTCTTACCGGCGATATCATTCAATGGTTTAGTGTTGAAAGGGTTGGACATATTTTCAGACTAGCCATTCCACTCCGCTTACCTATCATTATGAAAATCACCGTTGTTGTGCGGTGCCAACCGCTCTCCAGTACCTTTTTAAAGGGTGGAGTTAGTGTTTTATTTCTGTGAATTTTGTGCAGGCCTGTTAATGTATTGTTATGTTTAAAAGACTGAATGGCATAATCTACATCCGGCGAAATGTGTCTTGAAGGTCATTCAGTCGAGCCTCTGTCTGGTTGTTCTTTTGTTCCCCATTAACCCCTTATCTAAAAGGAAAGGCCGACGACACTTGCAAACACAATTTTCAAATAATTAAGTGTTTTCATTTTTCTGTCAAAAAACACAGCTTATGACCCCTCATTGTAACGAGCTCAAAGAGCTCGTTCCAATGAGGGGTCAAAAGCTATTTTGTAAGATACATGGTGTTTTTGTGAATAGCTCTGGCCGATTTTTACCGTTACATAAGGCAAAGGGTTAACACTTCGTCTAAGTTTACCCTTTGAACGTCCGGTGAAATTTAAATACCTGAAACCACTAATATCAGTACCAGAACACGTCAATCTGTGAACCAATTTTTCCGCGGGATCCGAAATGTTCAATGTTATTAATTCTTTTTCAAAATTTCTCCCAGGTTGCATTGCACATCCTGAAGTTTGGTAAGGATGTAAATGAAGCCATCGACGAACGAAGGGTACATCACCAGTTGCTTCCCGAACAACTCCAAGTGGAAAAAGAATTTTCAGAGGTGAGAAATGGGATTTTTTTTTACATGTAGAATTTATTTATATATTCATTTATTGGAGTTCAACGACACTTTCGAAAGCCAGGGTAACCTCGTGTCGGACAGCTTTACGGGTGGAGGAAGTCGGAGTACCTGGAGAGAACCACCGAACAACGGCGAGCAACTGTCAGATTCCCCAACGTACTAACTCTGCACAAACAGGATTAGCATTGGATGAAGACAGGTGCACCATCAACGTGCAGTACGCCTTAGTACACAGCGCCACAGAGTGCCCCACTCCTCCGTGGACAATCGGGATTAAGTGCTTTAAACAGGGACACAACGTAGTAACCCCTGGCGGGGATCGAACCATAGATCTCTCGGTTTAAAGTTCAATGCCGCAACCACTTTGCCACCGCACTTCCTTGTACATGTGGAGTTTATGTCATCTTCCGATCAGTGCACGCTAAAAACTAAAGTGTTAAAAACTACACTTGAAGTGATGTATTTAACATTTACTAAGTGCTGAACTAGCACTTTGTTCAAGTGTAGATATCCCAGAACTTGACAGGTTTTACAATAATGCCACTTGACGAGTGTAATGTCGCGACACTTAAAAGGAAACAACGCAGATGACACGGATCGGGCTCGAACTCTCGAGCCTGATCCGCGTCATCTGCGTTGTGTCCTTTTAATTATGTACCCACCAAGCGCAAATCAAATTATGGACGATTCTGGAAGAACCACCAAAGCTAGACACATGGGAAGTGCCATCCATTCAAGTTTAAGATGTTTGACGATTGTAATGTCTAAGTGCTTAAAGCATTGCACTTTGAGTGTTAAAATCAAACCCTAAGAGTTAGAATGGGTTTAACACTTTGAAAGTGTCAGTTTGAACACTTTAGTTGTTAGTGTGTGCAACTAATTAAGGCTGGGATAACATTTCATCGAAACTTTTTCAGCTCCTGGAAAAAACTTTGGGACTTTGTGTTGGTAACATTTTATTTCCAAAATAGAAGCAAGGAAAATTATTGATATTTTAGAGAAATCCTATGTTTTATACTTACAGTACATGTACGTGGAGAGTGCATTATCACTAAATCGCCCGCAGAGTGGATATTCCACCCGAGCAATAATTGCAAATTTGTTGCAAAGCACAACCAGCACCAGCAAAGTTTCAGCCAATGGACCTCCGGGTTAAACCCGGAGGTCCATTGGCTGAAACATTGCTTGTGTTTTTTGACGATATGTACAACATTTGAAAGTTATAGCTTGGGTGATAACTCCACTCCGCGGGTGATTTAGTTACAATCCACTCTCCACGTACTGTGTGCAATTAAACCTTTTTGAATGCGAATCTGACATTTTTCGAAATTTTTTTTCGATCTGTCGGAAGATTTGGGGCTCCGCACCTCCCACACTGGGTAAAAGCTATCTGTAACACTATTGTATGGCGCTTTCTGCGGTGCATTTATTACATTTACTTTTCAATTTCTGGAATTTTTAGGTAATTTTTACAATAATGAAAATGCAGCAAACATAATACAATTATAAAGTCAATTTTAGCCAATTGTTTGTTATTACGCTGTCAGTTTTAGAGAAATTCCACTGCGAGTGTTACTACTCATCGGACCCCATGACACCAGTGTCGTCCGCGTGTGTTTGTGTTTTTAACCATTTACCCAACAAATCGACCGCATCCGCCCGCCTAATTTTCAAACTGAGCAGTTGAGAAAAATGTTATTTTTCAAGAAATGTCAACAAAACCATATCATATGACCACTCCTTGGAACGAATTCGTCGAGCTCGTTCAAAGGAAGAGCGACTTGATATGGTTTTGTTAAATTCTTTGAAAAAATAGAATTAAAAACAAATGATATCGTCTGCTTTGGGTGAAGGGTTAACTCCTGTTTGCATGACGAGCCAACTACTGCTTACAATCTTCACACACTTTCATGACTGCCAACTGAAAATATTAAATTAACCATCTTTCAAGTATATTGACTTGCCATTTGAAATTATATAATTAAGACACTTTGACACGCTTTATCGCTTTCGATGGATGTGATAATGAGTAGAGCTGTTGGTTTTTAAATTTCTTGTTCGGTTTCGGTTTTTCAGGTGGAGTAAAAACTTGGTTCGGTTCGGTTTTCGGTTTGTTCATGAGGCCAAATAAAATTCAATAAAACTCATTCTTATGTCCGGAGTCATAACTGAATGGCAGAGAAATTGAGTGAAACTCAATGAATGCCCGAAATAAGCTATAATACATGAAGAATCAGGAAGGCCAATATAATAATTACCTAAATATACAGAACTTTTATTGCGCATGGCCATTTTTCGAGGTCTGACACCTACACGCAACTTGAGGAAAGCTGGAAACACATCTAAACTGAAATGTCGGAAATTCACAGAATGTAGCCTTCCCAGAGTAGTGAGAGTACCCGGACATTGCCATTGGCAGTGTCTGGGTACTCTCACTACTCTAGGATGGCTACATTCTGTGAATTTCTGCCAAGAGAGTATTTAATAAAAAACGAAAAAGCTTAGATTATGGGTTGTCGACGGTTTCGGTTTCAGTTTTTAAAAAAAAACTAAAAACCTCGGTTCGGTTTCGGTTAACCTACAGCTCTAATAATGAGATGTGCAAATCTGACAACATGGTTTTGTAGCCACACGGTGTACGTTTTTATAAAAAAACATATTTTTAACAGATCTGAACTTCTTCGATTTGGTTCATAGATGCAACCCTCCCCACCCCCCTTTGATGTATGCATTATGCAATGTATTATGAACGGGTTACTGACCATAAAGATGTTTTGTAGCAGGGATTTCACGTAACAAAAACTAAACGCTCTAACAAATTTTATAACAATTTACCGAACCCCAGGATATAAGAGAATAGCGTCGGTTATCAAACGCCCCCCCCCCCCCCCGGAACTTCTTAACAATTTATTTATTCATTTATTGGGGGTTCACGACACTTTCGACAACCAGTATCACCTCGCGTGAGGCAGTTTTACGGATGGAGAAATGACGAGCAACAGTTACTGACGAGCAAATGTCAGACAACGTACTAACTCCACCCAAGCAGGGTTAGTAATGGTTTTAGACCGGTGCACCATCGACGTGCAGTAGGACACAACACAGTTACCTCTGGAGGAGATCGAACGGTGGACCTTTCGGTTTTATGTTAAATGCCGTACTACTGAGCCACCGTGCTCCTTCATACTCCGATAATGTGATAGATCATTTATGTCAAATCCTTTATGAATCACCTTGTACCAAAGTCATGTCTGTCATCGTCTTTCTTCTCTTATGAAGTTTTAGGTACTCGAAAGGCATACGGGGTATGAAATGTGTAAGTTAAAACTTTATTTTGCTCTGAACAGTTCTCTCATTTGGAAAACCATTGATTCTTGTTTTTGTTAATTGTAGACATACATTCAGGGTTTGAAGAAGAAAGGGCACAAAGTAAAGACATATCCTGGGGTCTCTGTTGTTCAGGCTATTTTGAGAAGAGATTCTGAAATACATGCAAGTTCTGACTGGAGGAAAGGAGGAGCACCATTCGGTTATTGAATAATTATATCCTTTCCATTGATATTAACTCTTCACCTAACACGAAAAGCAGGTGACACTTGCAAATAAAATTCTTGAATAACTAATTTTTTTCATTTTTTGTCTCAAAAACATAGGTTATGAGCGCGTTCCAATGAGGGTCATAACCTATGTTTTTGAGACAAAAAATAAAAAAAATAATAAAAATTAATTGGCGATTTTTGTGAATAGCGCCCGCCGGTTTTCGCCGTTACGATTGGTAAAGGTTTAAGGCCTTTACAGACTGAACGCGATGCGTGCGTTACGAGTTAAATTTTCTGCTTTGTCTTCAATAATCCCATTTTCCCCAGTGTGATGCCTGTAATCCAAACTTACAGTTAAAACTAGAAAACCTGTCATAAACTGTGCGCTTATCTAGGCTTAATTGCGCGTAGGAATTGCGCGCAATTGCCATATCGAATAGCATTCGATGCACGGCAGGTTCTCCTAGTTGCTCAAAGCAAACACAGGCAATGTTTCTGCCAATGGACCTTCGGGTTACCCGGAGATCCATTGGCTGAAACATTGCTTGTGCACAGGCCATATGTACATAATTTGATGGCCTTACTATGGTCCTAACGCGTAGATTAACGCGGAGATCGACGTGCTATTTGTGCGCATTTCATGACCCGACTTCTAGTTTTAACTGTGGTCGACATGCAAAGGTTATAAATAGCTAAATTTAGTCCAATGTATAGCGTGGAATTCTTGATTATAGGTTTGACGCAATGAATCGCTGCGTCAAAATTTTGATTAATAATATGGCCCTGCAAATCTCAAATTTTAGGTTGAATCTGATCAGGCAGACGATTTCGAATCGAGTTGAATCACAAATCGAAACTCGAATTGAGACTCAGGTTGGAAATAGTGCACCTTCTTATTGTTCCAGCCACTACTCAAGTGCACGTATTGTATTCAACAGCTACTCGTCGGTTTGGAGAAATCAATCAAAAAAAACGGAATCATCCAGAAACGAATCAAAGTAGACTAGGAAGCGGAATCGCTTTGAACTCTTCTTCCATCGTCAGCACTCATTATAGGACAACCCCTCCCACCCCACCACCTCCTATTTAGGATCCTCTACATGAGACCCGATGATCCAAGAACAGTTCAGGAGGAGACATTTGTTTGGATATTGAAAACATATCTACGGTCTCAATGTAACTCTGTGTATTGGTTGGGTACGCTGAGAGGAAGAGGCCTATGTATTTTACTATGATGGGCCAAAGGTCAGGATCACTGTGACCATCATCATTAAATATACTTGACACTGATTCCCTCCCCCTGTCCAATCTTAACATGCCTTCATATGTGGGTTCGGTATATCATCCGTCACCTGGTAATAAATGTTTCATTTCTGTAATGCTATCCATGGTACTGCATGCGGGGGCACATGCAACGTTCGGTGTTGCTCTTGTTGTACTGTCTTTCTGCCACGCCACGAAATATCACATAGGCCACCACTGAAATATATCAGTTTATGGGTACCCTTTCATGACAATACCCCCCACCCCACCCCCACCCATCACACACACACCCACAAATTCGATGTCCCTGATTAGATATGCGGTATACATTTTCAGGTCATCATATTTTAGGTTCATGTATTCAAAATTCGAGTTAGCTTATAACGAAGCTTTTAGGCTAAAGAAAATTAATCTTTCGATTCTCTAGCAGCGGCGCAGTAGTTTTTTTCGGCCCGCGTTCGTCATATTTATTCCGGAGGCAAAATTCAAAATGTATAAAACTATCATTTGGTGTGATTTTAACGGTATCACATCGCGATTTACAATGTAATATATCGTTCACATTGATACAGTATTGTTATTCTCTTCGCGACATGCGACACGATTCTCATATGAATGTTCACAATAAATATTTATTCAACTGGTTGAGAGCTAGATTTGTTTTGGTGGTCTAAATTTGTTCATCAAAAAATGTTTTATTAAAAATTACTGGAGAGTGCCAATAATAACAATAATACTAATAAAACAAATTTTGTATAAACAAACTATTATTTACGTCTGACTGAATACGAAACATGGGTTAGGAAAATGTTGTCTTTTCCACTGGCGCCAGGGGGAGGCCACCAAAAATTTGCAAGACGTGACGTGGGGGTGGGTGGGTCTCTTGAGTGCGCCAAAAATGTGCATTGCCAACTTGTGCAATTTTTTGAATTTTTTAAAAATATATCAGTATATCAGCTAATATATACCATAATCTGTGTTTCAAATCTTAAAAATGATGTTGTACATCACACTTTTAACATAAATACAACATCAGGAGGCTTTATATGTGAGAATATTGGGCTTAAACTGGGAAAATGTCACACGTTAGTAGGGGGTGGGTATCTTGTTCGAAATGTAGAAAATGTGCAGACAATATTTTGGGAACCATTCAAATGCAAATTTGTTCCCGGATATGTACACCTGCTCTGGCCAAACCTGATAATGAACAGTTTGTCATTTGTAGATTGGGCCCACAGCAGCCTATAGAGGTTTAAATTGGTGGTACTAGTTTAACCCTTTACCTAACATGAAAAGCAGACGACACTTGCCAAGAAATGATTGAATAACTAATTTTTTTCATTTTTTGTCTCAAAAACGTAGGTTATGACCCCTCATTGGAACGAGCTCGACGAGCTCGTTCCAATGAGGGGTCATAACCTATGTTTTTGAGACAAAAAATGAAAAAATAATAAAAATTAATTGGCGATTTTTGAGAATAGCGCTGGCCGGTTTCAGCCGTTACGTTGGGGAAAGGGCTAAGAACATTATGAAAACCCCCTAAAGACAGCTGTGCCTACTGAGTTTATAAGTTTATTTTGGATTTTAATGGGAGAGTGGGGGTGGGAGTCTGAGAACGGTAGTAGAAAATTTGCACGTAGTGAGTGGGTGGGTGTAAAAAGGAGCCGAATAAAAAATAGGAAGTCACGTCTTGCAAATTTTTAGTGCCCCCCCCCCCCCCCCCCCCGCCCTTGCTGGCGCCCTCATTTTGTTTGGAAGGCCTAATTGTGACTTCTAGCACTCAGCCAGTTCAAAAACTCATTATTATTTTTTTTTAGCTCCATTTTAGTTGTTCTGTATTGATTTTTAGGTTGTATGATTACTGTTACAAAAATAAACTATAAGTGAAATCAATGTGGGAAGTTTTAGTACTTTGAGCATATTTCAGTCTAAACCTTTTGAAAGTTAAATTTAAAAAAAAATCATGTTTGTCATCCTATTTTGATAAGTACAGTTAGTGGAGAGTGTATTAGCACTAAATCGCGCATAGAGTGGAGACTCCACCCAAGCAATAATTGCAAATTTGTTGCAAAGCATAACAAGCACAAGCAAAGTTCCAGCCAATGGACCTCCGGGTTAAACCCGAAGGTCCATTGCCTGAAACATTGCTTGTGTTTCTTATCCATATGTACAGAATTTGAATGTGATAAGCAATTGCCACGTTCGGTGTTGCTCTTGTTGTACTGTATTTCTTCCACACCACGAAATCACGTAGGCCACCACTGAAACATATCTGCTTATGGGCACCCTTCCCTGACTATGCCCCCCCCCCCCCCCCACACCTCCTCCTCCCCTTCCGAGTTCGATATCCCAGATTAGAAATGTTGTATACATTTTCAGGTCATCATGTTGTAGGTTCATTTATTTAAAATTCGAGTTCGCTTATAATGAAACATTTAGGTGAGAACTTGAGATTCCTCACCCAGGTTGTTGTGAAACTACATAAGCAAATGGGATCTTTGTTGCAAAGAATAAAATAATTCTTGCAGTTCTGTTTGTTGGTTGGAACTATTTTAGTTCCCCTGGTTCATCCCCCGTCCACCCCATTAGCGACGGCCAGATGAATTGTGTCATTGCCCAGTCAAACAGAGTTTATCAGAAGGATGTCCCCTTTGGGACGCCGTGGAGGTGAATGCCTGCATGTCTACTGATGTAGATTTGTTTCATCCACTGGTGAAACAGGACCGGGTCACCAATGGCGCATGGTTGAAATTCCTAATTAAGTGGGCAATATAAGCATAAACGATTGGCAAAACTTGACTTTATACTTATGCTGTGTCATGAT
The DNA here is from genome assembly GCA_031216915.1 of Pictodentalium vernedei. Lineage (NCBI taxonomy): Eukaryota > Metazoa > Mollusca > Scaphopoda > Dentaliida > Dentaliidae > Pictodentalium > Pictodentalium vernedei. Next base: position 402,287,585 of record CM062291.1, read on the forward strand.
ATAGCCCAGATGCTAACAATCATGTTTGATACCAATAAATAAATAAAATGTAAGCGGCCCATACACTATCATCAATTTTATTGACAATAATGTTGAGTAAATAATATTGACAATATATTTTTTGCCACAAACTACTCAATAGTTTCTTCAATATTTTCGGTCATTTCTTCATCTGCCTTCGCGCTGTTAACATGGATCCAGTTGTGGGTTTAGGCGTGGTACTGGCCCTGAGTAACGAAAAACAAAATAAAAAGAAATGGTGGAATAAACGATGGTTTTTAGAAAGACACACATTTGGTCATGGTGCCCTCACGGAGGAACTCCGGATTCATCAACCTGATGATTTCAGAAACTTTCTTCGAATGGATGAAGATTCATTTAAAGAGCTGCTACGGTTGGTTACACCTTTAATAGAGAAAAAAGACACAAAGATGCGCGATGCAATACCACCGATGGAACGATTATCAGCCACATTGCGTTTTTGGCTACTGGAAATACATTTGAAAACCTACAATTCCTTAATATTGCGTAATGTTATTAACGGAACCCACACACTATCAATATTATTGACGGTCGTAAAATATTGAAGAAAATATTTCAGAGATCTCAGATATTCGTCAATAATATTGATCAATCTTCAATATCTCCCACACACTGGCAATAATATTGTCAATACCGTTTATTGACAATATTATTGACAATAATATTGATAGTGTATGGGCCGCTTGAGAGTTTTCCTTGAGGCCACATATTTTATTACACGCCTGTTCTATGAAGTCCCCATCCACAGCAACACTAAACCAGGCGGAAAATAAAAGAAAATCGTTGACGGACTATTTTTATACAGAAGCGAGATTTTACTGGAATGTTCTACAAATCGCAATCTGAATCGCCAACGGTAGCTAAAAATCGTCCCCTGAGTTCCAATGTGTTCAGTAGTCACATAGAACACATTGGAATTCTGGGGACGCAATAGTAACACGGGTTACCCGCGCAGACTTGGTTGGTGTTCTTTTTGTTGATAGTGGTCAAATGAATTGATAAGTGTCCTTTTCATAATTGCTTTCAAAGACGGGAAGGCGTGTAATAAACACAGAATGACACGCGGGTGTGATGGGTTAATCGATATGGCAAATTGTGCCATCGTGAAAGGATGCGGCCTCTCGTTTGTAGCCTACGTTTTGTCTTTGTTTTCGTTCATTTTATGCATTTAACTGAATTTTTGCAAACATGGCCAGCAAAAATGTGTGTGGGGGGTGGGGAGGTGGGCATGCGCTGCTCTTACCTGAGGTCGGAACGGTACACACATCTTAGGACCACCACATGATGACCCCAGCAAGTGAAGAAGTTCTTGTTTACTGTGGTAAACAAGTTCTATTGTTATTGGTGAAATAGGACCCGGTAACCAATGTCTGTTGAAGAAGTACTCTAAAATCGGCAGCATGGGAATTAACGATTGGCTGGTCTTCACTTGTCACCTTTGTTTAACTCTTAACCCGCTGAGTATGTTCAAGATATTTTTCATCAAATATAGTCATGGCTGCTATGCAGCAGCCATGACTAGATTTGATGAAAAATTAATCCAAATGTAAAATAAGAAATCCTTGGTGAAAACAATTCATTGAATTTACAAGGTGAAAATTTCATTATATGTGCCCAAATTATACTTTTTCTGGTGACAAGAGAAACCCTATGCTGGGCAGGAATACCCACCAGCAGCATGTAAAGAGTTAATTCTCTGTGGCTGTAAAAAAGTATCTGTACGTAACATAATCTTTCAAGGTTTTTATGCTACGGGTAGAGAGAGCGTGCTTTACTGTACTTTAATTGCTCGTTTAAATTTTTCCAGTGTTGAAGAGATGACAGCTTTGTCGTTTAGTTGATTCCAGTCCACAGTTGTTTTAGTTTAAACAATATTTTATTTCCGGTAAGCAAAAATATACAAGTACAAATATATATATAGAATACAAATAATTAACGGAAAATGGATCCAGCAGCAAGCTTAAGCTTATGTGAGCCGTCTCCATTGCATTTAAGTACATTTGGCTGATTCGATATAGCGAGGTTGTTTAAATACCAGAATAGAATATTTGAATTTAAATTCAAAAAGTAAATATCTTGTCTCTAGTGAATACTGGTGGTCTGTGGGGTCTAGGATGCACAGTATAAGAGGAGATAAGCTGTAGGTCACTCACATGAGAAATTAGCTCTCAGTTATCCTCCGCTGACAATTCCAAACCCGGACACCACCCCTCGTGAGTCACCTTGCGAGCTTCCCAGGAGATGGCACCCGGACCCGGAACCATTAGCAGAGTGAAATGAGAATAAGGCGTCTCAATTACAAATCCTCAACTCCCTCCTCTGGCACTGTACATTAGGTATTGGTCCAGTTCTATACGGACTCGACCGAAAATGAGTTTATTATTCATAATGTACTGGTGTTTGAGATTACTTTTCAGCGGCCATGGCTAAATGCAACCACAACAAGGGCATTAAATCAAGTTTAAACAATCATATATACCAATATTACCCATTTCAGTGGACTTCCAACACAGGCATTAATGACCGGGTCCTATTTTTCCAGCAAACTGAAATAGTTTACTGACGTAAACAAGCACTATTTCACTACGAGGAGGTTCCCACAAGGAGAATATATTTTTAGTAGGCATAAATTAGGGAAACGTTTTAGCCTAAGTGGCGTACTTTAGTGCTTGAAAGAAAATAATTTGGGTCCACAATGAAGTAAGATAAACTCACAGAATTTCGAAACGCGGGATACTCACTGACAATCTCAAATGAACTAAAGAGTATTGACATGGTATTTGATTTGGAATCGAGTTTAGAACATTGGTGATCTTTGATAATTCAACAATGTCGTCGACCGTATAGCACTGGTGCGGTACTATAGTTGCGGATAAGATAGACTGGTCAAACCAAAGGGGCCAGGTGGAATGTTCAGTAGAACTCCAGTGATCTATATATTAAGCCTCGTCGATTAGGGGGGTACATCGCAAAGAGGGAAAAAAACCCATTGAAGGGAGTAATGATTCTAGGTTAACCCTTTACCCAACGAATCGGCCGCATCCGCCCGCGTAATATGCAAATTCAGCAGTTGAAAAAATATTATTTTTCCAAAAGTTTCAACAAAACCGTATCATGTGACACCTCGTTGGAACGAGCTCATCGAGCTCGTTCCAACGAGGTGTCACATGATATGGTTTTGTTGAGATTTTTTGAAAAATTTGAAAAAATGATATTTAAAATAATAAATTTTGATATCGTCTGCATTGGGTAAAGGGCTAATCCAAATAACTAGAATCTACCCGATGCTTCGATAAAGTCATGCACACAATTAGCAATTAATTCATTGGTTTGGGCATTATAGGACGGATTTCCGTACAACAAAGTGTCGAAGTCAGAACCACAGTTCAGCCTTCCAAGCGTTGCACGTCTTGCATCGGAATACAGCGGACAATCTAATAGAAAGTGTTCAGCAGTTTCACGAGCTCCACAACCACAAAGGGGTGAGCTTGTCAAATGATTGTTATACAGATCACAGTTGAGATTGCTACACCCAAAGCGGAGCCGACAGTGATATATTTGGGTTCTTCGAGATTTGTTGAAAAGGAAAAAGTTGGGCACAAAACCCTTTTCTCTATTGATGTACAAGTCGAAATTGCCCAAAGAAGAATTTTCTCGGATCGTTGTTGGAAGGAGATTCCACAGCCTAGTAGTCGATGGTATAAAGGATCTTTGGTGCAGCACTGTACGAGAGAATGGCACAGACAAGTCCGTATTAGAGCGCAAAGTATATTCATGACCATCCGATAATACGGGGGGAACTAAAGCTGATATATAATTAGGAGTGATGTGGTGATACATTTTAAAATATTGTTTTAATTTGTGCTTCTCGCGTCGGGTCTGTAATGTTTCCCACCCTGTCTCGGCGTATAATAACTCCTTACTGGCACTCCTAGTTGCCCAAGTAATGATTCGGGCGGCCTCAATTTGGATTTTTTCGAGCTCCATGGTCTCGGTTTCGGTACAGTTTTCCCATACCGTGTCCGCATATTCAAGAACAGGGCGTATGAATGCAAAATATATTTTTTCCAAGGTTTTACGATCGAGGGAGAATTTGAATGTTCTGATAAGGGCAATTTTTTTCCAGGCAGTTGAGGTTATGTTACTGATATCGTTTCCCCAGGAGCTATGGTCGTTAAATGTCAACCCCAGGTGTTTGTGATGATCAACTTCTTCGATATTTGTGTTTGACATTAAGAGGGTGGGGTGCATGGTTTCAGTCCGTTTCCGTGTAATAACCAATGATTCGGTTTTGTTTGGGTTGAAATCCACCTGCCATTGGCTTGCCTATCCTTCGATCGTTTTGATATCACTTTACATAACATCTGCAGCTCTCACGGGGTCCTCAATGATAATATAAAGGGAAGTGTCATCTAAGTTGTTTTGGGGAAGAATGAGTCTTTGTATAGTTGTGTCTTACACTATCAGACTCTGTATGATTTGAAATTTGATTATGCAGATCATGTCACTATATTTCTTATTTCATAGTCAATATAGGCTCGTGGTGTAAATCGCCGTTTATATTGTACATGTGTCACACGTTGATCTGGTCGTAATACTGCTAATGACACCGAAACCACATTGTAATAGATCAACCTGTTGGGTCTTCTTCGGTCTGTTAATGGTGTCGAGTTAAAGGACACCATTGGGGCTTTGATGAACCCCTCTTCGCCTGTTTTGTAATTTTGACTGATGTATCTGATCGCCTGTCGTTGTTTGCGTTCGATTCTGTTCATATCCTGTTTTAAAGTTTCCTTAAAAAACAAACAATAAAAAAATAAGCAAATACATCCATCTGAGGAAGAGGCAGGCATACCTCCTTACCACGTAACCCAACTCCAGACCATGACATCCCCTTTTTCCCAATGTTGCCTGCGGGCCCCTTAGGCCACATCCTCGTTTTGTCACTGCTTCATGTTTCTTGAGTTCTAGGTTCCGATTAACCAACGGTTCCCCACATGCAGTTTTGGGTATATCTGATTGCAGCTCTGAGTTGCAGTAGAACTAGTTCCACGGTTATGCACCGTTAATTCTCACACCCGCTGTGTATGTGTGTGTGTGTTTCCTGTTAGGTAGTAAACATTCAAAAATTAAATTTCAAACGCTCATAATGGACAGTTTGTAATTTTAATTCTCAATTGGTTGGTTCTTCTTGTCAATAACTGATCGTTATTTCCTCTCAAAAACAGAAACTATTCGCGTTCTGGTTTTTGGTGTGTTAGTACACGTGTCCTCATTTTACACCACGTTTTGTTCTTGTAATGTGCCGCCGAAATATTGTTTTCATGAAAATATACAATAACTTAACCTTGATGGGTTTTAAACATGAGAAAAAATACACAAATTTTATTTAAACCAAGTGAACTTAGGAACTGGTTAAACTGATTGGCAATAATTGATGTTATTCATTGATGGGCTCTACTTTAGTCCTTACAAGGATGTTACGCAAGCTTTTGTTTTTCTTATAAGCGACGACAGGTGGAAGATTCAAAGGTTCATATAATTTAGAATTGGTTAAATTAAATGATCTGATAATGATCTTTCGTTTATTCTGAGGAAAATTCCTTTTTCAGATCAGGCATAAAAGTATGCAATCTGCAACGAGACTTTTTGCAATTCAGTACCGCATCACTACAATTCTACAATTCTGCAACGGGCTGTTGTGTTCAATTTTCAGTGGTTCGAAAACAGTAATTTTTGCAGGACGTTCCGGCTTTTTCAGGGTTTGAGATTTCAGGCTGCGCAAAAATCGTTTTGAGTCCCCCCTCGATCTGAGGGCGCCAAATAGAGCTGAACAAGCCTCATTGGAATTTACCTTATCACTTGAATTGCGGTGGAAACGAACGAGCTGTGATTTGATGATACCTTTAAATGTATGTTGAGGATGAAATGATTTGGTGTACGACAATTGATGTGAATCAGTTGGTTTAAAATATACTTTATAATCTAAATGACCGAATGCTTGGGGGCGCGGTGGCTCAGTTGGTAGAGGTGCAGGCTGCAAGCCGAGAGGTCCTCGGTTCGAATCCCACCTGCGGCAACCGCGTTGTGTCCTTGGGCAAGACACTTCACCCCGATTGCCTACATGGGGGCACGATGACGCTGTGTACTGAGGCGTACTGCACGTCGATGGTGCGCATGTCTTCAACCAATCTAACCCTGCCTGTGCTGCGGTGCAGAGTTCAGAGTTACGATGTTGGGGAGCTGACAGCTGCTCGTCGTTGCTCGGTGGTTCTCTCCGGGTACTCCGGCTTCCTCCACCCGTAAAACTGTCACGGTCACGATTAGCCATTGTGCATAAGTATGTGACCTTAAACACCAATAAATAAATAAATAAATAATACCGAATGCTTGGAGTTGCCTGCCTTTAAACACGGTCACATCGAGAAATTCAACAGACGTTTCACTGATAGTTGTTTTCAGCTTGATGCTTGGGTCATGATTGTTTAAGATTTCTAAAAATCATCAAAATCTTCTTTTGAATGTTCCTGAATAACAAAAATGTCATCTAAATATCTGAGGTATACGAGAGGATGCTTGGGACATTTGCTTAAGGCATTTTCCTCCCATTCCGCGACATAAATGCTTAGGACTGAACCTTTTGCTCATAGGACAACCCATTATTTGTACAAAAACATTTCCCATTGTATTGAAAGTCATTAACTTTTAAGCTCAGCTCAAAAATATCAAAGCTTTGTTCATCCGGGCGTTTTGCATTCGGATATGTTTCAAAAGCATTGTTAACAGATTTAACACCCTTTTCATTATCAATGTTGGTATGCATGCTGTCGATGTCCAAAGTAGCCAGGATTGCATTTTTCGATTCAGAAATGTTTGACGGGAGATCCTGTGAAAATTTGAGATAGCTCAGATATCTATTAGCTATAGGTTTTAGATGATAATTAAGTTAGTTCCGAGATCGCATACGACTCCGAGTTACAATCTGAAACAATCGGCTTCCCGTGTGGAGTTAAGTCATCCGTCCACGAAGAACGATCCTTGTGGATCTTTGGTACGATGTAAAATTGTCTCGTTTGAGCATGGAGCTTAGCTGTCAAATATTTCAATTTATTTTGGGTATGTGACCTTCGTCGAGGAGACAGTTTAAGATCTTATTGAATTTTTCGACATTACTAGGCCAAATAAAATGAAACTATTTTCTTATAATGTTTAGTGTTACTGAATTGTCTCATGGTTTTCTTTATATCATAATCCTCAAATAGAACGACTATCGGCCCACCTTTGTCGACTGGTATAATTACTAATTTCTTATTTTGTCGAAGTTTCGTTTGGGCTCTCCATTCAACAGCTGTTGAATTGACTTTATCGGAGAGTATGATCATGCTGAACACCTTTTGGAGGATTGGTTTGTTAGCCTCAATCCTTTCGGGATCTACTTCACTTTCTGGAGGTGACCAACTAGATGATTCTGTAAAAGGAAGTTTCCGAGCGCTGGAGTTTCTAAAGCGGTCTGCTAATTTCTATTGCTTAAGAAAATTACAATTATACGATGGTATATTTGTCTGATTACCAGTTTTAGACTTCGGTGCCGGAACAAAAGTTAAAACCGCGATCTAAAAGCTGTTAGGTCATTGACAAGCTAACCACATTAGTTCCTGATTCCACATCTGTTAGGCGGTTGTTACCTTTGACTTTAATTTAGTGTAAATCTAGATGGTGCGTGCGTGCGTGCGTGCGTGCGTGCGTGCGTGCGTGTGTGCGTGCGTGCGTGCGTGCGTGCGTGCGTGCGTGCGTGCGTGCGTGCGTGCGTGCGTGCGTGCGGATTCGTCGTGTCACGGTTAAGCTGAAAACGAAAAAAACGTCGATGGCAATATCCGCCAAAAGTCCCGTATGAAAGATGTTCAAAAATCAGTCCGAGTGACTGGAAAATAGATTTGAGGGTTCCCTTGAGTGCTTGGTTGAGCTGGGAGTGGTATAGACTTCTTGGGGTTATTATTTATTGGTGTTTAAGGTCACATATTTCTGCACAATGGCTAATCATGACCTCGACTGTTTTACGGGTGGAGGAAGCCGGAGTATCCGAAGAGAACCACCGAGCAACGACGAGCAACTGTTAACTCCCCAACATACCAACTCCACACAGGCAGGGTTAGCACTGGTTGAAGACAGGTGCACCATCGACGTGCAGTACGCCTTAGTACACGTCGCAATGCCCCCACGTGGGCAATGGGGGTGAAGTAACTCGCACAAGGATGCCATCGCAGTTTCTGCAGGTGGGATTCGAACCGAGGACCTCTCGACTTGCAGCCTGCACCTCTACCTACTGAACCACCGCGCCCCCGCTCCAGTTGTTACAATAGGATCTAACACACATTGCCATCTCACGCGATACTGATATAAACAACCCCAACCCGTGCTTTTGAATGGCTAAAAGTCTTACATGCCTATGTGGCTCAATGTAGGGTTTAGTTGGAAATCAGGATGACATTTGTGTGTCTGCAATCCAGCCAACTCAGACATGTCTGTTCACTGCTGCAGTAGTTGTGGAAGGACTTTACCCGTTCGGATAACCTCGCGAGACATCAGAGAAATGTCTTGTACCCAACGTTTAAGCATGATGAAGATGAAGTATCCGAGTCGGAAGAAAGCATGAGCGAAAGTGATGATGGCTCTGGAAAATAACGTAAAGGGATGGATACTGGTTTCTTTGTCTTTTCATGACAGAAGACTTGTAATACTGAGTGTATTTTAGAGAATCTCTTATTAAGAAAGTGTGGGCCCGGAAAAAGGCCGGCACAAAGGCATTATGGTGGTTAGCAGCCCACTCCACGCATCTTCAACTCTGTGAAGCATTCTTCTTCCCGTTGTTCTTTTTTTCCCTTACTATCACTTCTTCTTGAATCCACGTGGGGAGTTAGGACCAGTGTTTCGGCCTGGTTTACTCTTACGGTTACAAATATGTCCAGTTGGAGCTCATTATAAACCATTACCGGGCAATCAGAACATTTCACCAACTTCTATGATCAGATTTTAATAGTAACTAACATCCAATCGTCTCCACGTCTTGTGTATGTTGCTTCTATCAGTTGTTCTTTCAGGTTTCTACATGAATTCTATTTGTTTAATACTGTCGTGGTTACATGTTGCTGCACAGTGGTTCTTTACTGGCACGACGGCAAGGTTGCATGCGCCACAACAAATTCGGAATATTAAATAGATATCTAATAGACTTTAAAAAAACGATACTTTTTTGACATTTATTACTTTCCAAAGTGTGATTTCCTGGGATTTCCGGGTTTGATTATAAACGATAACTTCACAAGTGAATTATGCAATCAACAATTGGGTCATGTACCCGTGCGCGCAAACGAAGACGCTTTGCCGTGGGTGTAATGGGGACTTCACTGTTTTGTTTTGCTTTTTCTAACCCTTTACCTAACATGAAAAGCAGACGACACTTGAAAAAAAATTCTTGAATAACTATTATTTTCAATTTTTGTCTCAAAAACATAGGTTATGACCCCTCATTGGAACGAACTCCACGAGCTCTTTCCAATGAGAGGTCATAACCTATGTTTTGGAGACAAAAAATGAAAAAATAATGAAAATTAATTGGCGTTTTTTGAGAACAGCACCGTTACGTTAGGTAAAGGGCTAAATAATATAATTATCGTTAATAATGAAAAGTAATAAACAGAGTAATCGCTTGACTGGTTACGTGAAATAATTCTTTGGAGGCGAGGGACTATATTGTAAAACACTCGTGCGCATTCGCGCACTCGTGTTTGTACAACGTCCCCCACCTCTCATGAATTATTTCACGTAACCAGTCCAGTCAAGCGATTACGCTCTATATTTTTTTATTTCACACAATTTTCACTGTGCGAGCTAAATTTCGGAGAGAAGTGTTCGATGACGCAACTGCTGTTCCGTGCGGCTATTTAGTAATTGATCAGTGATAGCAAACCGCTGAAGGGTTAAGGCTTAGACTTTTCGCAAAGTCGTCGGCTGAGTGCTAGAATGTTCTATGTCCCATAGGGGACATAGAACTTTCTAGCACTGAGGCGACGAAATGTGCCAGTATATCGAGTTGCGACACGCTTGTTCTTGTTTTCAATAGGGAAGAGGACGACGAAATGCGAAATGGGATGTTCAGATAAGTATCTTCAAAAGGATACATAGCTATGCCATTGGTATCCTCAAAGGGTATCCCCAAAATGATACAACGCCATGTCATAGGTATTCTCAAAGGATATCCTCAAATGATACATAGCCATGTCATAAGTATCCTCAAAGGGTATCCTCAAATGATACATAGCCGTGTCATATGAATCCCTTTTCTCCTCGTATATACGAGGGGTTTGAAAAAATCACCCATTACACACTCAAAATTAACCCCTCATACGACGAAGGGATTTCATCGATCACCACGTTAACTGGAAGCCCACGTGTGGAATCCATTTCTAGAATGTGTCTGTGGTTACAAAATCCCTTTTTCGTCGTATGGAGGTATGATTGGTTCTTTTTGAGTGTGTAATGAGTGATTTTTTTTTCAACCCCTCACACCCTCATACGATAAAAAGGGATTCCATCGATCACCACGTTTACTGGAATCCCACCTGTGTAATCCCTTTTTAGGATATGTCTGTTGTTGAAGAATCCCTTTTTTCGTCATATGAGGGTATGAGGCGTTCCAAAATATCACTCATTACACATCCAAAAGAGAAAAGAGCAAGTGATGAGAGATATTCAGATTCTTTTTTCTTTTTTTTTGGGGGGGGGGGGGGGGGTTAATGACAGTTTCGACAGCCAGGGCCACCTCGTGTCGGACAGGTTTACGGGTGGGGGAAGCCGGAGTACCCGTACAGAAACATCGAGCAATGACGAGTAACTCCCCAAAGAACTAACTCCGTGTAAGCATGGTTGGCATTGGTTGAAGACAAGTGGGCCATAGACGTGCAGTACGCCTTAGTACACAGCGTCGCCCCCCCCCCCCCCACCACTTCGAGGGAATTCAGGATGAAGTGATTTGCAGAAGGACACAACGCAGTTACCCGGGGATTGAAAGATATATAAAAATAGACCGGTCACGATATAACCGCACACTGCAAAAAATATAGGTTCTCTTTAGAACCAAAACTGGTTCTAATCTTGTCCCTGAGATGGAACCAGTTCTGTTTAAACAGTATTTATTTCAAATCAAATAAATTTACCAAGATTAGCATTCAATTTTAACATAATATTACATGAGCTGAAGTAGATTCAGCAGTAAACTTGGAGCTTATTCAACGCAGTCGCCAAACATTTTGAAACAAAGGAGATTTGAACAGTTGGCATATCGAAACAGTTTTGGTTCTGGAAAGAACCAAAACTGGTTCGATATGCCAACTGTTCATATCTCCTTTGCTTAATAATGATTTGAGACAACCTCGTATAAGCTCTAAACTTACGGCTGAAACCCCCTCAATTTATGTTTAATTCTGTTAATATTTAATGTTAATCTTCATAAATTTATTTGATTTGAAATAAATACTGTTTAAACAGAACTGGTTCCATCTCAGGAACAAGATTAGAACCAGTTTTGGTTCTAAAGAGAACCTATATTTTTTGCAGTGTAGGTGCAGGTGATTGACAGGTTTGATAAACAAAAGTTGGAACACTATGGATACCACCAGAGATATAAGGGGGTTGGGTTAAGGTGGGTCAAAGTCGGGATGGGAGTTAGGTCGACCACGTGTGAACTGGGTATGTGTGGGTCTCTGTTGCTGATAGCGGCGATTCCTAATTAAAAGTACGTATTTCATGTAAAAACCTGAAAGAACTAATGATAGAAGCAACATACACAAGACGTGGAAACCTGCTGCTGGCTTATCACAGACAAGTGGGGGAAATTGGACGGGAACATGCGTTTGGATGCGGTGTGGGTAGTGTTTGGGTAAGGGGGAGGGATACACTTGGATTGGGGATATGGTGATGTGCGTATACAGACAGGGTCACGAGATGGTCATTAGAGGTTTTACGGCACATTTGTTTCTTCATTCAGAGTGGAGATATGTGGGACGTTTGGATGGGGACACGATGATGATCTGGTCGACACGCACTGCAAAAAATATAGGTTCTCTTTAGAATCCAAACTGGTTCTAGTCTTGTCCCTGAGATGGAACCAGTTCTGTTTAAACAGTATTTATTTCAAATCAAATAAATTTACCAAGATTAGCATTCAATTTTAACAGAATATTACATGAACTGAAGTAGATTCAGCAGTAAACCTGGAGCTTATTCAACGCAGTCGCCAAACATTTTGAAACAAAGGAGATATGAACAGTTGGCATATCGAACCAGTTTTGGTTCAAATCAAAACTGGTTCGATATGCCTACTGTTCATATCTCCTTTGCTTAATAATGATTTGAGTCAACATAGTATAAGCCCTAAACTTACGGCTGAAACCCCCTCAATTTATGTTTAGTTCTGTTAATATTTAATGTTAATCTTTATAAATTTATTTGATTTGAAATAAATACTGTTTAAACAGAACTGGTTCCATCTCAGGGACAAGATTAGAACCAGTTTGGGTTCTAAAGAGAACCTGTATTTTTTGCAGTGCGGTTATGTCACCGGGGGTGTTATGACACGTGGATTCTCCGTTTAAAGCAGCGTCAGCAGAAGGGCGGGGGCCCTGGATAGGGACATAGTGGCCCGGGTGACTCGGTCGCGATTTTGTCACCAGAGGTATTGGTAGACATGGCTGCCTTCGTTTAGGTGGGGTGGCAACTTGGATGAGCAGAAGGGAGATGGACTCTTGGATGGGGGACACACAATGATCTTGATGACGGTAATTCTCTGTGGGAAAGCATATCAATGGCATCATCCCTCGATGGATGAGACGCGTGTTCGAGTGTGGGTGATGACAGATCCGGTCACTAAGTAAACGCAGGTGGAGATATTGACAGGTTTGAGAAACAAAAGTCGGAACACTATCGCACAGGTGTATAATCACCCTGACCCGAAACCTGACCTTAGATGAACTTAAGTTGGGATTTCCCTGAAAAAAACGATTAACTGGTAGAGTGCTGGAAGCCCATATTTGGGCTTCATTCTGAAGTATAGGTTCCACAACTTAAAGGCTTCATATTCAGTGGATGTGTTTCACTTTATCTAAGAAGTGATATTATTTAGTCTGTTAGGATTTGCCTTGTTACAATTTATGGGAGAGTGCCTGTTGGCAAAGACACGTGAACAAATTCTGATGACCGAGAATAATTTAGCACTCTACCAGTTAAAACATCAACGGAAAAAAACAAATAAAAAACTCAACGAGACGTGATGCGACGACTCAGATCACTTCACTGTAGCGACAAAAATGTTTATTATATGACTTATAGTTCAACATCACATGCCAACGCTGGCATTAACAATTCCCCCAACCTTTTTTTGGTAAATGGGATTGAAGTAAAAAGAACTATTTTTGTTTACACTTATCTTTGTAACAGGTGCACACTTCTGAGGAACCACCCGATGCGCATGAATACGATAAAAAATATCATGAATACGATAAAAAAAATCCGGACCGCCGTTAGAGCGCACCCATTTTAGCTCTGAGTACAGTACTCTCTGCGACTGGAACAGCTAATTATGCGAATTCGAACGTACCCGTAAATAGTCCGTCATACTATGGTGATACGGAATGGAATTCCACACTGTGGATTTTCCGGAGACCAGGAAAAGATCGTCAAGCAGTAGCGATATTTAGCGTTTAAACTACATAAGTCATATAGGCCTAATGAAAATTGACTTCCCTTTGTCAAAATATGAATAATCCTATATAGAAATGCGGGAATATTTTGGCTGGAAAACTTTTGTGTTCATGTGGAAAGAAGTTGCCGCCACCATACTTACCATACACTTTCCAAACAAATCATGTAAATTTCAAATTAATCGCCATGGATCACGCCTTGGCTGTAATAATCTGAACGACCATCTATTTTACAAGTCCGTCATGTAGGTGTGGAGAATGTGAAGCAACAAATCATTATCTTTCAACCTGTCCTCATTACTTTGAAATGTGTTGAAAACAATCTTCCACGGTCACGGTCTCCACAACTGCATAGAATTGGTTGCAAAATCTGATGTGAACACGCCCAGAACAATTTTTGTCAAGAGATGTCTATTGTTTGTAGGTCTTCCTGCTGTTAATGCAACTTATTTGAATGTGAGAAAACATTCCAGGCCTGACTTATTTTTTTTTTTTGGGGGGGGGGGGGGGGGGGTTATCGACACTTTTGAGAGTCAGGGTCACCTCGTGTACAGTTGAAACTAGAAGTCCTGTCACAGCTTATCTAGGCTTAATTACGCGTAGAAATTGCGCGCAATTGCCATATCGGTTACCCGGAGGTCCATTGGCTGAAACATTGCTTGTGCATAGGCCATATGTACAGAATTTGATAGCCTTACTATGGTCATAACTCGTAGATTAACTCGCAGATCTACGTGCTATTTGTTTGCACTTCATGACAGGACTTCTAGTTGTAACTGAAGGACAGTTTTACGGGCGGAAGAAGCAGAGGCATCAGGAGAGAACCACCGGGCGGCGGCGAGTAACTGCCAACATACCAACTCCACACAATCAGGGTTAGCAGTGGTTAAAGACAAGTGCACCATCGACTTGCAGTACACCTTAGTACTTTTCCCCACGTGGGCAATCGGGATTAAGTGCCTTCTTTCCAATGTATTCCCCACCTTCCATTAAATTGTCTTGACCATCTTGCAGTCTTTCAACCTTTTACTTTACACATCACAGTATATCAGTTCTGTAAACTTTAATTTACTGTTAAATACATTTGCAACACTACATTGCCATGTTCACAATATGTGTAGAAACAAAGTCTGTGTTAGTTTTACATTTCTAGAAATAAAATATTGTTACTATTAACATAATGATTGGCGTGCTTCCATTCATATTCCCAAGAAGATTCAATTACTTCATTTGATAGTTTTTTTAATATGTTTTTACCTTTATCCTATACTCAAAGTAACCGTACAAATAACATCGTTATTCATAAAAATCGTCGTTCATATTTCGTATCATTTTTGGTGTGCTGTCTCAAAAACACACCTTATTACCACTCATTGGAACGAGCTCTTTGCGCACGTTCCAATGAACGGTCGTAAACTATGTTTTTGAGGCAAAAAATGAATATTTATAGTTATTCAATAATTCCTTCTTTAAGTGTCCGCTGATATGGAGGCTGAGAAAGGGGTTAAAATGTTTGTTTTTGTTTATTGGGGATTAACGACACCATCAGCAACCAGGGGTACGCCGTGTCGAAGAGTTTTGCGGTTGGAGGAAACCGGAGTTCCCGCAGAAAACCGCCAAGCAGTTTCTAACAACTCTCAGACTCGCCAACAATCCAACTTACTGACTCTTCACAAGAAGATTTAGCAGAGCTTGAAGGCAAGAGCACCATCGAAGTGCAGTACGTGTTGCTACATAACATGTTTTGCGATGCATTTTCAATTCCTTTGCATTTTATACCATAAATACCACATGCAAAGAGCTGATGATATGTTTTGTTTGTTTTTAAATTTAAATATTTAATATACTCTCTTCAAAGGATATTTTTTCTGGACACACATTCTCATTATTGTGAGGCCCAGCATCCACAAAATCAATGCTAACAAATTCTCTGTGTATATGATATATGTGGGTTGAGGCATTGAATTTGATATATTATTACCCTTTTAACCCTTTACCTAACTTGAAAAGCAGACGACACTTGCAAATATAATTCTTGAATAACTATTTTTTTTCATTTTTTGTCTCAAAAACATAGGTTATGACCCCTCGTTGGAACGAGCTCGACGAGCTCGTTCCAACGAAAGGTCATAACCTATGTTTTTGAGACAACAAATGAAAACAATAATGAAAATTAATTGGCGATTTTTGAGAATAGCGCTGGCGGGTTTTGACAGTACGTTAGGTAAAGGGTTAAAGTTATAGAAGCTTCCTGATTGGTGAGTAACCAATGCATCCAGTGTGGTACATTTAACTCCAACGGCGTGTACGAAGTTCAGCGGGGTGTATGAAAATATCACGTGATATCTAAACGGGGTGTTCAGACATTCTATTGTTCACTTCACTGATTTTCCTTTCACCCATAGCCTCAAACATTTTCGACAATAATAATAAACTTTCAGACTCACAAACAAAATGAGAACAATATTGTTTCATGAGAATATTTCAACACCTTGAAACAAAAACATGTGTACATACCCCCAGCGTTCGGTTTACTGTCGAGAAGAGGGATTCTATTGTGGTACAGTACAGTCGCCGTGGATTGGTCATAATCCACACGTGGGCAGTTATGTCCACGCATCTGTTTTACCAAGTAGTAAAAAATCACTATCAGCAAGATTTTAATTAATGAAGCACCGGGTTGTACCCAATAAAATTCTTTCGACTGCTTGTCCAAATCATTTTAAGCAGAAATTGACTGTTGCAGTTTACCAGTTGACATGTTTAAGTTGTTTAAGGCGTTTACTATTCCTTTTCAGTTGACATATTACAGTTGCTGTAGGTTTCAACTATTTCTTTCTGAAGTTTCATCGTTCTTGTTGAATAATAAAGAAACGTGTTTCTTTCAGTTTCTCAGGTTTTTTTTATCGAGGTTTTTTATCAATGGAATGCCGTTTGTGGATTATATAACAAAACAAACCTGGACAAATCTGAAGGGACAGGGTAATAAATTAATCACATGGTATCTTAGTAGAGCTGTAGGTTAACCGAAACCGAACCAAGGTTTTTATTTTTTTTTAAAAAGCGAAACCGAAACCGTCGACATCCCGTAATCTAAGGTTTTTCGTTTTTTATTAAATACTCTCTTGCTGCAGAAATTCATAGAATGTAGCTATCCCAGAGTAGTGAGGGTACCCAGACACTGCCAATGGCAGTGTCTGGGTACCCTCACTACTCTGGGAAGGCTACATTCTGTGAATTTCCGACATTTCAGTTTAGTTGTGTTTGCAGCTTTCCTCAAGTTGCGTGTAGGTGTCAGGGCTCGAAAAATGGCCACGCACAATAAAAGTTCTGTATATTTAGGTAATTATTATATTGGCCTTCGTGATTCTTCATGTATTATAGCTTATTTCGGGCATTCATTGAGTTTCACTCAATTTTACTGCCATTCAGTTATGACTCCGGACATAAGAATGAGTTTTATTGAATTTTATTTGGCCTCATGAACAAACCGAAAACCTAACCGAACGGAGGTTTTACTCCACCTGAGAAACCAAAACCGAAACCGAACAAGAAATTTAAAAACCTACAGCTCTATATCTTAGCAGAGTGTACGGGACTGCACTTCCCTTCTGAGATTCGTATTTCCTTCGGCTTTCAGTCTCGGACCTCAGAAGGTAGTACAATCCCGTACACCCTGCTGAAACACCGTGTAACTAATACCGTCCACCCAAAAAATAAAATGTGAAAGTTTTTAAAATATGCCAATGAGGCTTATATAAACAAACAAATTCCGTGTTCATGCAGAGAACACGATTTGTCTCGAAAGTATGGTGGGTCAATTCAATCGTGATGGCTGGGGGAGAGGTTTTTTTTTTGCTCAGTCCAAGTACCACTATCGTCGTGGGAGAACCAAAAGGTTCTATCTCCATGTTGGTGTCATTCGAATCGTCATGTGATTTTCTATCGATTTAGCTAGTCCAAGCATGCCTCTGATTGATATAATCTGTGTAAAATTCGTTGAAAAAAAATTTACTCTCTCTAAAATAACTGTTTTCGTCTGAGCTGAAAATTTCTATCACCTGACTTAATAGAAATTCAAGAAAATATCATGAGATCAAAGCTTGATGAATGGCTACCGCCGTTTTCCGATTTTACAGTTACTATGGGGTAAAGTGTCAGTTTTCCACGTTTCGTCACCCAATTTTTTTCATATTCCAAATATCAGGGTCATCTCCTTTCTAAAATCGATCAATAATTGACGACGCTATGGTCATAATTTGTCAATAGTCCAAACGTGTACTATAAGACCGTGTTTTTTCCTTTGATACGCCATGTTGTTCAACACACGGCATTCGTTTACCAACCACAGTGTGTCTGACTTCGCCGGCGGGAGGGGGGGGAGGGGGGGTGCTGGCAATATAACATTTGTTGTGGGGAAGATATTAACTGATTTCTGAAGTGGAATAATTAAGAAAGCCATAGGTAGTGATCGGGGGGTCTGCAATTTTCCCACAGTCTGTTAAAATCGTAAGTTTGTTATGGAAACTAATGTTGCGAATTTTTTTGTTTGATTTTTTGTTTTTCTAACGGAATGCAGATAATAAAAATAAAAATAAATAGCTCCCTGTCATTGTGCCAATTTATTATTCGCATTCTGCAAAAATGTCCGATTAGGACATTGTGCAAAATTAGGGATGTATAATTAACTTCCCATGGAAAACCAGCAGACTCACATCGGTTTTGCTGATTTTTAACTTAACTTACTTTAGAAATCAGCCAATAAACCAATGCTGAATTGTCCCCGAGGCCCGCGTCACAAAGGTTGGCGAATTAATGTCGTGTTTTGATTTCGACACAGTAGGACTATCAGGACATACAGTACATGGAGAGTGTATTTTCACTAAATCACTCGCAGAGTGGGGATTCCACCCAAGTAATAATTGCAATTTTGTTGCAAAGCATTACCAGCACAAGCAAAGTTTCAGCCAATGGACCTCCGGGTTAAACCCGGAGGTCCATTGGCTGAAACATTGCTTGTGTTTTTTGTCGATATGTACACAATTTGAAAGTTACAGCTTGGGTGATAACCCCACTCCGCGGGTGATTTAGTTACAATCCACTCTCCACGTATTGTAGCAAAGTAAAACAAAACATACGGACTAAAGACATATCTACCGTCATGCTAGAAATTTGTCCTGAATAACTCTTGAGCTTTATAATGTAATGCGTCACTGATATTTATGATCAATCTCCAATCTGTTTGGAAAGATGTAGGCTCTCCTCGATAACTCGGATCAATGGGCACTTTTCCTGAAGCTTGGCTATTTATTACATGACTACCACAGATAGTCCGACAATACCACTGTAGTTTGCCCATAAAATCCAGCTCTCCGAAAAACAAGAGTGTCAAGTCTTCCAGATCGTTATCATGTCTGTCTGAAACGAGGCGCACGTGAGCGCACTATTTCTACCAGAGACCTATAAATAAATATAGAACATAAGCGCAGAACATAAACACGAGTGTCACCTCATTAAACTTCGTTGACAAACATTCCACTCGAGGTCTATTTAAAAATGCCCTTCTGAAAAATTGCATAATAACAATCAACAACTATTTTCAAGATGCGAATCCAACAAAACGTAAGAGATCTATGTTATCGAAAGCGATTCCGATTGAAATTCAGCACTTGCTTCCATTGGTTTGACTTTCAAGTTTCATGTTCGACACGAATATTATATATTACTTCGCGTTTGGGATTCCCCAATCCCATAAGTTGTTAATGGCTATTTTACTAATATAATTCTTGTTGTATTTGATTTTTCAGGTGTTGTGATCAGTTTAAAATACTGATTGTCATACAGTACGTGGAGAGTGTATTACCACTAAATCACCCGCAGAGTGGATATTCCACCCAAGCAATAGTTTCAAATTTGTTGCAAAGCATAACAAGTACAAGCAAAGTTCCAGGCAATGGACCTCCGGGTTATACCCGGAGGTCCATTGGTTGAAACATTGCTTGTGTTCTCTGTCCACATGTACAGAATTTGAAAGCGATGCTTTGGGTGATAACCCCACTCCACGGGTGATTTCGTTACAATCCACTTTCCACGTACTGTATAATAAACAAATTTCTACAATAGTCAATTGATCTGTGTTGTTGTATTTCGTCGAGTTGACGAGATGAGATCGACCAGATCAAACGAGACGCCGTATCTGTATTGATCAACGATGATGTAATGGTATATTTCTCATCTGAATGGCATCGTTGATAAAGGCGATGCAAGATATTGGCGGAAAGTTCCGGGATAAGTCTTCTATTAATCCCAACCATTGCCTTCTGTCTTCTGGAGGCAAATACATCACATTTTCAAGTGCCAACGTTTAGACCCTTCAAAGTCACCAATTAAATATAATTCCACTGTTTCATTCTTTTCTTAGTCAGTTGAGAAATGGCTTTATGTCCAGTTAGGACAGTTTGTTTTTGTTGAATATTCCCAACAAGCCGACAGAGGCGCCGGAAGGAAAGTTGGGCAACGAAAACAAGTCAGATAAAATTGTCCCCTTCTCGACGCCCGCGCATTCCCCCCCCCCCCCCCTCCTCCCCAAAACAAAAACGTAATGCTGCAGCGGCCTTCGTGGTCCTAATCCTATGCCTTAGTTTTAACTAGAACATTTCGTTCATTATCCCCACCTCTCACTTCCCTGCAGAGAAATATGAGGTGGGCGTTTCGACTGAAACATACTAGTTAAAACTAGAGACGCCATTGCATTTGTATAGGTGGCGTCGCCACAGGGGGAGAGGGTATCTCACCCTAAACACAGACTCCCTCTCCCATGTCCTTCACACGCACACTCATCCACCCACTCTCGCACACGTGACTCGTATTTTATTACCATATACACCCACCTGATGAACACATCCAGTAAAAATTTAAGATGTCCGATGCAGATAGGTACAGTTAAAACTAGAAGTCCTGCCATGAAATGCGCACAAATAGTACGTCAATCTGTGCGTTAATCTACGCGTTATGGCCACAGTAAGGCTATCAAATTCTGTACATATGGCCTGTGTACAGGCAATGTATCAGCCAATGGACCTCGGGTAACCCGGAAGTCCATTGGCAGAAATATTGCCTGTATTTGCTATGAGTAACCAGGAGAACCTGCTGTGCTTTGGATGCCATTCAATGTGGCAATTGCGCGCAATTCCTATGCACAATTAAACCTAGATAAGCGCACAGTTCGTGGCAGGACTTCTAGTTTTAACTGTATGAGTCATGTCCGTTGATGACCCTTATTTATCTATATGATTCATGAACCTCGTGAACCTATTATGGGTCGCGTTTCTTCATTTTCAACGTCTAAAGAAAATGAGAAAGATAATTATCTTAAAAGCCATCACAAGACTTCATTTGAAAGCACCATTCTTTCTTTTTTATCGAGGCGGAGTTCCCTACCGGGAGATGGAAGGCGAGCTTCTCTCAGATAAAAAAATAATCCCGCACCTAAGATTGCTCGTTCCTTAAGAATGTAATGATATGATACTTTACGGACTTGCTTCCGTTCTGGGGAGCATGTCCCCTACTTGCCTCCCTGTAGAAGAATTCTTGGCACTGTCAAGGGGGGGGGGGGGGGGCGCACTAAAATTTGCAAGACGTGACGTCCTATTTTTTTATTCGGCTCCTTTTTACACCCACCCACCCCTACATGCAAATTTTCTACTACTTTTCTCAGACACCCCCTCCCCCCCCCCCCCCCCTCACTCTCCCATTAAAATCCAAAATAAGCTTATAAACTTAGTAGGCACAGCTGTCTTTAGGGAGTTTTCATAATGTTCTTAACCCTTTACCCAACGTAACGGCCAAAACCGACCAGCGCTATTCTCAAAAATCGCCAATTAATTTTTATTATTTTTTCATTTTTTGTCTCAAAACATAGGTTATGACCCCTCATTGGAACGAGCTCGTTGAGACAAAAAATGAAAAAATTAGCTATTCAATCATTTTTGGCAAGTGTCGTCTGCTTTTCATGTTAGGTAAAGGGTTAAACTGGTACCACCAATTTAAACCTCTGTGGGCTGCTGTGGGCCCCAATCTACAAATGACAAGCTGTTCATTATCAGGCTTAGCCAGAGCAGGTGTACATATACGGGAACAAAATTTCATTTGAATTGTTCCCAAAATATTGTCTGCACATTTTCTACATTTCGAACAAGACACCCACCCCCTACTAACGTGTGACATTTTCCCAGTTTAAGCCCAATATTCTCACATATAAAGCCTCCTGATGTTGTATTTATGTTAAGGGTGTGATGTACAACATCATCTTTAAGGTTTGAAACACAAATGATGATATATATTAGCTGATTTATTTTTAAAAAAATTCAAAAAATTGCACAAGTTGGAAATGCACATTTTTGGCGCACTCAAGAGACCCACCCACCCCCACGTCAAGTCATGCAAATTTTTGGTGGCCTTCCCCTGGCGCTGCCACTGATTTGTTTCCAATAACGTTCCATTGGACTGGAGTGTGGGTATGGTCGTATCTCATTTAGGGTCTGTTTCTTTGTCTATAGACATTTAAGTAACTATAAATATACAATTATCATTGCAACATGAAAGGGTGAGAATATTAGCCCTTTTGGGTTGGTCCTTTATTTTTATATCGTAATTATATTCGGGAAGTCTTCTTATTTTAATTGGGTCCAAGTCTTTAAATATAGTACGATCAACTATTGTATTTTCTCCGACGCCCCGTTACATAAAGGCAACGGGGACAACTACCCTCGCAGTTATCGTGACTCATATGCGCGGGCCTACAAGTCGAAACTCTGGAAGTTAAGTTGTTGCATATGTTGAACTCAATTTTTTTTAAGTCTAACGATAGAAATAAATGGTTGTGTTTATATCGTCTGTTATCCCCGAACTGAACCATATACGGAACCAGCATATTCACACCTGGATCGTAAGAAGTGTTTTCATCGTGCTGACTAACGGGCCCTCTTCAGCATGAAAAAAACCCGTAATGCTACAGCGGCCTTGATGGCCCTAATCCTACGCCTTAGTTTTAACTAGAACATTTCGGTCATTATCCCCCACCTCTCACTTCCCTGCAGAGAAATATGAGGTGGGCGTTTCAACTGAAATGTACTAGTTAAAACTAGAGACGCCACTGCATTTGCATAGGTGGCGTCGCTACAAGGGTGGGGGGGGGGGGATTTCACCCTAAACACAGACTCCCCCTCCCATGTCATTCACACACACTCCCTTCCACCCACTCTCGCACACGTGACTATTATTTTATTCCCAAACATATCCACCTGATGATCACATCCGGTAAAGATTTAAGATGTCCGATGCAGATAGATACAGTTAAAACTAGAAGTCCTGCCATGAAATGTGCACAAGTAGTGCATGATCTATCTGCGCGTTAATCTGCGCGTTATGACCATAGTAAGGCTATCAAATTCTGTACATATGGCCTGTGCACAAGTTATGTTTCAGCCAATGGACCTCCGGGTAACCCGGAGGTGCATTGGCAGAAACATTGCCTGTGTTTGCTATGAGTAATTTCATCGTTCTAACTAACGGGCCCTCTTCGGCATGAAGGAATTTGTAAGACGTATCTGAGAACTGATGTACTTACTCAAAATAATGCCGAGCAGTACTACAGTACGTGGTGAGTGGATTGTAACTAAATCACCCGTTGTGTGGAGTTATCACCCAAACTATAACATTCAAATTCAAAACGTATGGACAAAAAACACAAGCAATGTTTCAGCCAATGGACCTCCGGGTTTAACCTGGAGGTCCATTGGTTGAACCTTTGCCTGTGCTTGTTATGCTTTGCAACAAATTTGCAATTTTTGTTTGGGTGGAATCTCCACTCTGTGTGTAATTTAGTGATAATACACTCTCTACGCACTGTATATTGGCTGAATAATAGTACTGAAGTTGCATAAAATTCGAATGAGAACACTCTTCGGGTCACTGTGTCCATAACTTGACCAAAACCCAAAACCCAACCCCGACTCACACACTTTAGGATATTCCCCAAATGACCCACCAAAAATTGCTGCTGCATTTTAGCACACACCACAATTGGCGGCTGAGGTAAACCATAATGTTCTTTACCTAACAATCATATAGATTTTGGCATGAAAACCACGAGAAACGGTACGTATCACATAATGTGTTCCGATTCCGTATCATATAGACAACTCATTCTGATTCCGTATCACATAGATTCAACTTCCGGTAAACACCGCGCTATGACAAATAATAAGATTATATGCATTGTTATTACGCATTAAAATATGAAATTCAAAATTTTGACCAATTCCAACCCAATTTACACTGAACAACTGAAAAACGGGCTTTATGTAACGGGATTGTTAGATAAATGTATTATCACGACCAAATGCATGTCTTGTAATTTGTATCAGATTCTCGGTCGTGTTTACAATCGGATCACAACTCGCCCTAACGGGCTCGTTGCGATCTGATTGTAAACACGACCTCGAATCTGATACAAATTACAGGACATGCACATGGTCAAGATAATGTAAAAATCTCCAAGTGCATTGTGGCAGGGAAACGAAAAGGCAGTTTTTGAAAAAAATGTTCTGTCTCCAAACACATTTTCGTATTTTATTAAAAACACATATTAACATTATTGATGTAAAAACTTCATATATGATAAGAATTAAGTCCACTCGAACGTTTGACAACATGATCACTACCTCAAAAAAATATATTACTATGGTAGATCCGTTCACGAAACTTCAACAACAGGTTTCCACTAGAGCTGTATGTTTTTAAATTTCTTGTTCGGTTTCGGTTTTCGTTTTTCAGGTGGAATAAAACCTCGGTTCGGTTCGGTTCGATTTTCGGTTTGTTCATGAGGCCAAATAAAATTCAATAAAACTCATTCTTATGTCCGGAGTGATAACTGGGTGGCAGTGAAATTGAGTGAAACTCAATGAGTGCCCGAAATAAGCTATAATACATGAAGAATCAGGAAGGCCAATATAATAATTACCTAAATATACAGAACTTTTATTGTGCTTGGCCATTTTTCGAGGTCTAACACCTACACGCAACTTGAGGAAAGCTACAAACACAACTGAACTGAAATGTCGGAAATTCACAGAATGTAGCCTCTCCAGAGTAGTAAGAGCACCCAGACACTGCCATTGGCAGTGTCTTGGTACTCTCACTACTCTGGGATGGCTACATTTTGTGAATTTCTGCAGCAAGAGAGTATTTAATAAAAAACGAAAAACCTTAGATTACGGGATGTCGACGGTTTCGGTTTCGGCTTTTAAAAAAAACTAAAAACCTCGGTTCGGTTTCGGTTAACCTACAACTCTAGTTTCCACAGAAATGAAAATTGGGACATAAGAACGTTTTGATTTCCACACGACGCAATGCTGAAAACTACACATTCCCAGAAACATTCAAATATACGCCAAGGGGTTGTAAACTAAATAGACTTGAGTTGGCAAACAGTGTGACTCGGGAATGTTCATCATTTGCATTTCGATTGTTCCAGTTGCATGCAAATAGAAATACTGCAAGTTTTGTAATATCTTAGCACACCAGAGAAAAGTCCAACGAACTGTACCTGCCACTTTTGTTTCTATTGTGATCATAACTGTACTATTTGCATAATGCTCAGTCAAGTGGAGTATTGTCTGAAAAAGGTCACTAGGGTTGCTTTACAATAGAGAGTCGATCATCCATGACACTGACCGGACTTGCTATGAAAGTTATGAAACTACATCAGTTGATACTGGGTATCTGGAACTTGCACACAAATTCCTTTGTCTTCTCCGGGTTGGTAAGAGACGTGAAATACCCGATAGAGCAATACCATTCCTGGGTCCGTGCGTTCTGTGAACTGGCGTGAACCTCGCTGTCGGTATTCGTGAATTTGAACAACCTGCCGACGTGCTGTAACACCTCGCCGCTTCGCGTCACAAACCGCACGTTGACAGGTTGTTCAAATTCATGAATACCTTAAGCTCAGTTAGTAACTATTACAAACACATTACGGAGAACATTCCTGGCTGGTGTAGCCTACTATACTTTTAAAAATAAAACTCTTTGTTAGTAACATGATCAAGATGGTGTGTGTTTGTTCAGAACAGCTTCATTTGCATTCACAGAAATTTTACTCATATTTATTTCATTCCACAATATATCAAAACTGTGAGTCTCAGCGCAAAAAATATCCGCAAGTGATACGCATTTGACACCTCAAACATGCGACAAGTCAGTATTTGTTTGGTTTCACTATGCTGATCGAAGTGGAAGTACTTGTTGTTCCTTCGTAACTTGGGGACGTTGCTAGCAGTGAAAATCAAATTCTTAATATCGTAAGCCCCGGTACAATATATGCAATGCATTATGTAATATCGTATTTAGCTCAAATGCAATGTGTAATAGTATATTTAGCCTGTATGTAAGAAAATAGTACAAATATAATATTTATCTGTCAATCTGAGTATTATAATAATCGTCAACATTAACAGGTAGAGGGCTAAATTATTTTTGGTCGTCAGAATTACTTTGCGTGTCTTTTTCTTGTTACAATTTATAACAGAATGCCTACACTCTCCCATCAATTATAAAAAGACAAATCTTCACAGACAAAATAATTTCGCTTCAAAAGTAATATGAAGCACATACACAGAAAATGATGCGCTTAAGTTGCGGCATCTGAACTTCGGGATAAAGTCCAAATATGGGCTTCCAGCAGTCTGCCGGTTAAGGGATACCGACTGAAGTTTATAGAGGAGAACCTCTGCTAGTTTTAAGAATCACTGGCTCAGAGAGACAGAAGTTAAAACTAAGTAACCTATTTCGTGTAGCGGATTACACGCAGATGTCAGAATGGATGCTGAGTTGAGTGAAGCCCGTGGACTGACGGAAAAACTGTAAGGTTATTTAAAATAAGTAGTAATATCACCTCTCTATAATAATGGGAGCAATGGCATAACAGTAATATCGGGGGCCCTTAGACCATGTACTGTACTTATTCAGTACATTATAATGTTATATTCTAGCACACTAACTGGGTACAAATATTATATTCAGCATAATATCCATCCGGCCTTGACTAGCTCAAGAAAATCTAGTGATGGTTAGTGATTTCAGTATGGACGTCTTGGACTGGTCACTTTCCACGGGTGGGCAATATTTCCGCGGACGCAATAATATAAGATTCCAAACACTAATTATTGGAGTAATAGTAAACAACTTAATTAATGAAGCACCGTTACAACTCGGTGCTTCATAAATTAAATATTTTTTCTGATGATGATTTTCGTTCGTCCTTTCGTTCGTTTCTGTGTTCGTTCCTTCGTTAGTTGGTCAGCATATGAACTGAGAAGGAGTCATGTTGCCATGTTCCACGTACACAACCCCGTAATTGATTTCAGAGAATATCACCTCCATTCTTTATGCAAGCTGGTATTGAAGAATCCAACCCCAATGCTTGAACTACAACACTATTTCGAGACCCTTAATAATGATTTTTCACAAAATGTTGGGATTGTTGTGGGCCCCAAAAAACGTGCAATTGTTGGGGAGCCTTAGGATACGCCCTAACCTTGTTGTATGGGCGTTACATCACTGAATGGAAGTTAAAACAAAGCTCGTTGGGTTGTCCGAAATTTGGTGATTTTCAAAAGAACCAGGCCTGAAAATAAGCAGTCTGACATTTGCAGAATGAGGTCCCCAGCGGGTGAATTTGATGACGCTATCCCATACAGTGGGCCAACTTATCCTTTCTCTGTTCAGTTTTGAAACCCTGATTCAGATTGAGGTTCACAGAGGGTAAATTTAGTGATGCTACCCTGCTGTGCAGGGTAGCATCACTAAATTCACCCTCGGGGACCTCATTTTTCAGATGTCAGTCTGCTTATTTTCTGGCTTGGAAAGAACCCGTTTTTAATTCCAAATGAGTCTTAATAGCAAGCGCCGATGAGCTGACATTATGTAATATCCCAGCTCAGTCTAATATAATCTTTATGATGTTGGAATGCCGCTGTCTCTGATAGTGAAAGAACTGTATATGGCAAGCAATATATATAATATTGGAAAGTTGAACCTTATTGAGATTGTAAATCGGTCCAACAATAGCAGGCAACTTTCAGACCCGAAAAGTAAATTTTCTCAAGTATTTCTTGTAAAACTGTCCCAAATCTAAAACCTCTTTGTATTAACCGGATAAAGTTATTTAAAAAGTCACTCATTATAACTATTTGAAAATTACTTTTCAAAGCACACGTCCAAGTGACACGCATGTTAATAACAAAGTACGTAAGGTAAGTCCAATGATTAATTGCTTTCGCAGCTTAAGGTATAGATTATCGCGATAACGAATGAATCAAATGGTTTTGCGCGCCGAAGGCGCGCAGGGGCGATTTGGGGAACAAGCCCCTTTCGACCCTCAGTGACTGTAGATGATTTTGATTGTCTGGGCGTGGCAAAGGAGGAATGTAGAAGGAAGCAGCTTATCCTCTTCTATGTTTTTTGCGGGACTTCTTCTGTGGAGGTGGTTGTGATGGAGATGAGTTTGTAGAATCTTGTGGTGGAGATGAGTTTGTCTGATTTTGCTGGTTTCTTTTGTTAATGAGCTCTTTAGCCATTCTGGAGATTTCATCCGAGCGCTTGTCACCATTTATGCATTTTGCCTGGAGCTGACTACACTGCGCCCTCAGTTCCCGTGCTTCTGTTATCAGTGCGGCAAGTGTTGGTTGGTTGGCAGAGTCTCCCTTGCCCGGGCTGTCCGGAAGCGAAGGAAGAGGGGAGTGAGGGGCGGGAGGTGGCGAAAAAGCAACTTCCAGTTCCTCCTCAGTCTCCACAGGACATTCCACATCCAACTGAGTCGGCTGGGGTGACGGTAGTTGGTTGGGTGCTCCTGTGGGACTGGGAGGGGAACTGGCGGCTGCCTCCGGAACCTCCATCACCTCACTCCTCTCCTTCTTGTTTTCCAGGAAAGCCTCCAAGCGTCGGGCGTCCCTACGCTTGGTTGATGGGCTCTTTTTCTTGTTCTTCTTTGGTCTCTCTTCCTTTTCAGGGCCACCTCCAGACCCCCTCAGGTGAGGACCAGTGTGAGAGGGGTTCCTCTCACAAAAGGTACTACCTCTCCCCGAGGAGGGTGGTGTATTTTTCTCTTCAATGGTGAAGTCCAAAATCAGATGGACGTTCTTGCCCGTTTCCTGGATAGTCCAGGAGATGGGACAAGAGACGCCCAGTGCTGATATGGCTTTTTGCAGTCTGCCTGGTATTTCCATTGTCAAGTTGTTCACGCTCTGATGTCAGAAGTGTGAATGAAACAAAAATTTCGCGATAACAACATTGTACAGCCAATTTATACTTCGCCTGTTTGGATTTGCTGATGTGATATGAGTCACTTGTGCAGAGGAGAACTCATACACCATGGGGAATCTTCAGTTGGACGCTCTTCGTTCAATTTGTTGTGCACCCGCGATACTATTCTCTATAGCGAACCTGGGTTTGCCTCTCCGAGAACACGACAACAACAACACAAACTAGCATTTTATTACAAAAGGATGCATGGGCTAGCTCTAAATTATTTATCACGATGCATATCTCGAACCATTACAAAAAAGTCTACCTATTCTCTCAGAAATGACGAACGACCTTGTACTATCTCTGGAATAAAATGTTCTTCAGATTTATTTTTGCCATCGGTAATTGGGCTGCGGGATGAGTTGGATTCTGAATCACGCAGCTGTGTAACAGAACAGGCGTTCCACCGTATATTAAAGCGCTATGACTGGGATGTTCCAGAGTACTACCTCTCGGGTTGTAGAGTAGGTCAGGTTCTCCGTGCAGAATTGCGCTTGGGATGTTGTGATCTAAACGCGCCGATTTGACAGGTTTCTTGTGGATCATCCAAAATCTGAATGTGGTTTTGCATATGGAAGCACTGAACATTACGTCTTTAATCTTCAGGTGTATATAGCCCAGAGAAATACCCTTCAGAACAATTTGAATACTGTTAACGTGTTATTATGGCCAACACAGAAGGTCCCAACAACACAGAGAAGGTGTATGTCGCTGTCTTACGTACTTAGACGCCAAATAAAGAATACCCCGTCGATCCCTTTTTAATAAAATATGTCAAAAATAGGCTGAACTATTTGAAGTGACGTAAAAACGTCAAAATGGCGCCAAATCGAAAAACACCCCCCCCCCCCAAAAAAAAAAAACAAACAAAAACAAAACAAAACAGCCATCTTTTAATTTTTGAGCTGTGCAACATACTAAAACTTCAGTATAATCCGACGTCATTTAACCCTTTACCCAACGCAGACGATATCAAAATTTATTATTTTAAATATCATTTTTTGAACAAAACCATATCGTGTGACCCCTCGTTGGAACGAGCTTGACGAGCTCGTTCCAACGAGGGGTCACATGATATATTTTTGTTGAAATTTTTTTTAAAATAATATTTTTTCAACTGCTGAATTTGCATATTACGCGGGCGGATGCGGCCGATTCGTTGGGTAAAGGGTTAATTTTCGACCATATGACTCCCCTATGGTGTCACCTCAACGTTCGGGTATAACGTTTGAGAATTTGCCAGGATTGCAATGTATTTACAGAGATATGTTTTTTTGCGGAAATTACAGTCCCGAAATTTCGAAAGCCTGCACTGTAAAAACAGCGATGTTGAGAAAATTAAATACATATTTGGTGGATTTCCGTCGCAAAAAAATGTAATATTTAATTAATAACTAACAACTACAGAACCATTGCATAAGCTTTGAAACAACAATTAAATCGGTTGCAGATTCAGTAAAAAAAAGTCCGTGTTAAACACATTCGACTTAAACGCATTCATCTCAGGTTGATAAACACGATGTGAAAAACTTATAAACACCACAGTTTAATTACTAAACATGTGACGCGTCACATTTTTTACAGTGTGGGTATGAAAATAAGATTTAGAGTAAAAAATATAGAACAAAAGTGCTTAAGTTTGAAATGGAAAATAACAGTAAACAATTTAAAATAAGTAGAAAATAGTGTATGAAGCGTTTGTTTTAATGAAATGTGTCAAATATATAGGCTAAAAACTTAAAAATGGCGCCAAATCGAAATACAAACAAAAAACAGCTATCTCTTAATTTTTTAGCTCTACAACATACTAAAATGTCAGAAAATCCGAAGTATTTTAATTTTTGACCATATGACACCCATATACTGTCACTTCAGCGTTCGGGTATAACTATTGAGAATTTTCTTGGACGACAATACATTTTAGATATACTTTTTGTGCGGACATTATATACTGAGTGAAAAAAAAGTATAATAAACTTTGAGGAGCAATTTTTTTTAGTATTATTGACTTTAATCCCAAACAAATTATTGTAAATTGATATTTCGAGTCTAGATGTATGAATTTGCACAATTCCACGTTCTTACTGTTGCCAGCGTCACGCCAGGACGTCGCAATTCAGACATGGCGTGAAATGAAAAGTTCACACATGCAGTAAATAGCGTGTTTGTCCTCCGTTTGCCTCTTGGATGGCAAGACATCGACGGCGCATAGACCTGATAAGTCTCTGGATGTCACCATGTGGTATTGCGTCCCACCCCTGCCTTAGAACATTACGTAAATCGCCTAACGTCTGCAGATCAGGAAGTCGTACCCGACGGTTCAATTGACCCCAAAGATGCTCGATTGGCGACACATCTGGCGAAAGTGGGGACCAGGAAAGAAGTTTGATGCTCTGCTCCTCAAGAAAGTCACGACAGATACGCGCCACGTGACATCGGCATTGTCTTGCTGGAATAATTGCAATCCGACCTTAGCGTTGAACAACGGGACATCAACAGCGTTAAGAATTTCGTCCCAATATCGCTGTCCATTCAGCTTACCATCGATGAAGATCAACTGCGTTCGATGGTGGAGGGAAATTCCTGTCCAAACCATTACACTACACCCGCCGAAACGGTCCCATTCCCGCACGCGAGCATCAGGAAAACCGTTCTCCTGTATCGGCGATACACTCTTGCCCTACCATCAGTGCGGTAGACAAAATCGTGATTCATCACTATAAAGAACTGTGTTCCAACGCTGCTAAGTCCAGGGAACATGCTGACGTACCATTCTGACGGTTCGATGACGTTGGGTAAGGATTGGTCTGTGGTATGGACGCCTACGTCGTATGCCGTGTTCAGCGAGTCCGTTGCGGACAGTTTGTGCACTGATTCTATTGTTAGTTCTACCAGGGGTAATTGCTGCTGTCCTCGTCGCCAGAAGGAAGGGATCCCGAAAGTGAGACGTTCTGATGTGTCGGTCTTGTGCAGGGGTCGTAACTCTTGGTCGACCTGTACGCGGTCGATCGGCAGTAGATCCAGTGGTTCTATACCTTACAGTAAGACGGTAAATAGTGGCCACAGTGACTCCGAACTCAGCAGCGAGCTCATATGGAGGTATCCCAACCTCATGCATACCAATGGCACGCAACCTCTGATTTTCGGTTAATCTTGGAATTTTTTAAAATGTCGGAAGACAAAAACTAGCGTGTTTTTTCATTAACCCAGGCTCTCAAGCACAACATAACACCAAGAAAATCGTCGATCACCCATTCAATTTGACATTCTCAGGTAGCACGTGCTATTTTGAAATCCGTACGGTTGGGTGGGCAACAACAACATGTCATTAAACTCTTTGCACGACTTCTTGTCCACAAATATGCAACATTACAACTATTATATTTCATCCTTTTTGCTATTTTTTTCAAATTTGTTTCTATTATACTTTCTGTTTCGACTCAGTATAGCTCCAACATTTTGAAAGCCTGAGGATGAAAATGAGGTTGGGTTCGCTTCGGGTTCTAAGGGCAGATCACGACTCGTCTTCGACTCGTCGTGATCTGCCCTTAGAACCCGGAGCTCGACTCGGATACATATTTTGTACATCCACACAATGGTAATAAATAAATAAATAAATAAATAAATAAATAAATAAATAAATAAATAAATATTAACCCTTTACCCAACGCAACCGCCAAAACCGGCCGGCGCTATTCACAAAAATCGCCAATTAATTTTTACTATTTTTTTTCATTTTTTGTCTCAAAAACATAGATTATGACACCTCTTTGGAACGAGCTTGTCGAGCTCGTTCCAAAGAGGGTCACAACCTATGTTTTTGAGACAAAAAATGAAAAAAGTTAGTTATTCAAGAATTTTGTTTGCAAGTGTCGTCTGCTTTTCATGTTAGGTAAAGGATTAAGGGGGATTTGGGTGTTTAGGACGACCCGATACATAAAACGATACTTTGAAGGAGAGGGGACTGGGCTTTTTACAGAAAGTTCTTTGAATTTGTATTTTTTTATTGTTTTATTTTCATCCAGTCATGGGCTGAAACGACCCTAACCATTTAAATGTATTTCATTAGGATCTTGAGCCTTCAATGGGGGAGGGGGGTTCGATGTTTTGGTCTATTAAGGAGGGGTGCGGGATGGTGGAGCTGTGCACTAAGGCGTAATGCACGCCAATGGTATCATTGTCTTCGACCTATGTTAACCCTGCTTGCACGAAGTTAGTACGTTGGGGAGCCAGATAGTTGCTCGCGGTTGTTCGGTGGTTCTCTCCGGCTTCCTCCGTAAAAATGTCCGCCAGGAGGTGACCCAGATTGTCGAAAGTATCGCAAAATCTTAATAAATAAGTATTTGGTGGATTGGGTGTTGAGGACGACCCGATTTATAGCGCGTGGTTCCCTCGATTTACAACTTTGTGGACGAACTACGATTTGAATGAAGTTGTGTTTAACTGTCGTCCTTGTTCCAAATGAATAGTACTGAAGACTGTCTGATAAAGAAGGCTTTGCATTTTCTTTGTTGTTGTTTCGACAGTAATGTGGAGTAACTGCGATTTTAATTTGCCTGAGTCGCCATCGTGTTTTGGTCTGTCTCCACTTGTAGTGAACTACGGCTACCAGTGACCTAAATGTGTTTAGTGTAGAGTGCAGTTCTGAAATGCGAACTGGTAACTATAACATACCTTTGAATCGATTTCTGAGAGGTCGTTAGAGTGAAGTTAAAATTCAAAATAACTGAACAACTTGCGTGAAAAGTGTGGATTTTCTCTTTTCCATTTGTTTGCCTTTCTCGGTCGATACGGGGTATTTGTATGCTGAATACATGCTTGAAGCAACAGTTGTCTAGATTCTAGTTTGGTGGATGAAACGCCTCACATGCCACATGTCCACATGACGTCACTACTTATCTAAAAATACTTTATGTAGGAATTTCCATGTTTTTTCGTTAATTTCTCAAAACATTGAAATCTATGAAGCCGTAAACATGTCGAGCACGTTGCTTCAAAACGAATACTAAGGTTCAGTGCATCAATTTCTGGCGTATATACTGTCAGAAAAGCGAAAGATGGTCTAGAAAAAAATGTCTATTCTTTTAGTATATTTTAGATTGATCTTTCCACAGTTTGTGATAATTTGTCAGCTAGAAGCTGAACACAAGTTGATAGTCTTGTTCTCACTTTGAGACTCCAGTAACTAATGCAATGGAGGTTACGTATACGTTTAAGTCATAGTAAGCATTACCTAGCTTGACAACGCCGGTGCAAGGCACCATTTTCTGTCGATCTCTCGGAGAGAACTCTCCAAGAAATTATGTCACAAGTCGGCGCAATCAAGGCACGGAACCAGGATAATCAATTGGTTGCCGTGATACTGTAACTTAGCACCACGAGTGCCAAATTGCAATACAACAAAAGACCTTGATCTTATGAATAGAAACACGTGAGATGCCAAATGACGATCACAGTCTCGACCAACTTGGAGGTGAAATTGAACCAATCTGAGCAGAACAGTTGCGGAAATATGAGGCAAATACACATACAGTATAATCGCCATGGGCTGGTCGCAATTATGGTGTGGGCAGTGATGTCCCTCATGCGTTTACTGGGTAATAAAAACCATCATCCGCTTCATTACTTGACCCTTTACCCGACGAATCGGCAGCATCCGCCCGCGTAATATGCAAATTCAGCAGTTGAAAAAATATTATTTTTCAAAAAATTTCAACGAAACCATATCATGTGACCCCTCGTTGGAACGAGCTCGTCGAGCTCGTTCCAACGAGGGGTCACATGATATGGTTTTGTTGAAATTTTTTGAAAAATTTCAAAAAATGATATTTAAAATAATAAATTTTGATATCGTATGCGTTGGGTAAAGGGTTAAATTTGTGATGATTATTCCTATAATTCGTGTTTGGAGTCTAATATTTTTGCGTTCATGGAAATATTGCCCACCCGTAGAAAGTGACCAGTCCACGGCGGCCGCTCTGTATGAAAAAAAACATCTCTCTCTCTCTCTCTCTCACTCACTTTCTCTCTCTCTGTCTCTCTGCCACTCTCTCTATCTCTCTGAACAATCTTTGACAATATTAATAAAACTTCCCTACTGCGATGTTTGCTTTCTTTCAGGTCGATTAAAGGAAATAGATTGTACTGTGCCATTTTGATTGGTGCCTGTTTTATTGCTATCGGATTAGCCGTTGGTTTGTCGCTTGGACTGAAAAGCGATGGAAATGACACACCAGTTGTGAATAACGATAAAACGAATAAACCACAGGCAGAAGCATCAGCGTTTGGGAAGTATCGAGTCGCTGCCGTGGCTTCGGACTCTGCAATTTGTTCGAAAATCGGAACGTAAGTGTTGAATTATGACACAATAAAATATAGGTGATTACCATCCTGAGTGTCCTGAGGTAGAATATTGAAAGCGAAGCCACATCTTTGGCCACATGTAGACGAGTCCGAATGACGCATCAATATATGCCTCAGAGATGAGGTCGACACTCCAAAACACCATCTCGCAACCTTTCAAGTTGTAATGGCCAATTGTTCTTACAATATGGCCCCAACTGGTGACCAACTTTACATTTAAACAAGGAATTATTTTAATGCTCGCAAACTAAAACATAGCTCTGTTGCCGTGAGTAATTTTACGTTACAGGAAGTTCATTCTTGTGAATTAAAAACAAAATCGCTGTCAACGGCTTTTCCATTTCAGTTAAGCGTAAAATAAAGGATTTTTGGGTGAGCCTTCATACTCATGGATGTGCATTGTATTATCTTTGAAGTGATATTATTTAGTCTGTAAGGACTTGTCTTGTTATAATTTATGGGAGACTGCCTGTTGGCACTCTCCCGTAAATTGTAACAAGGCCAAGATATGTGAACAAATTTTGATGACCAAACATAATTTAGCACTCTACCAGTTAATTAGTATCGCCCAAACCAGTCACCTCAACATGAGCAGAAATTGAAGTATTTGATCAATTTGTGTGCGAGAAAACAGCTTAGAAAATCACGTTTTCTTAGTTCACCCGCACTTGGAATGCCGCTCCCCTCGATATAGATTTGAATTTCCTTTGGACCTTTTTATTTGTATTTAAAAAAAGTATATGTTTATTGTAAGACAAAAAACTAAACATCGCAATACCTGAATATTGAATTGTCGTGAAAACATTGAACAGAATATTTTCCATCAGATTGTTTTAATTTTTTACTTAACGTAATGTCATCAACCGATCAGTCGTATTCTACAAAAAAAGGCTATTAAAATTTTATCATTTATTCAATTGTTTTTTTTTATAAACAATAATTTATTTCACTTAAATGAAATAGGCTTCGGTGAACAGGGTAAGGCCTATGTCAACGCCTCTGCCTTACGGGTAGTAAACATCAGTAAGGTGCAAATGAACAAAAGGAAATTATACAACTTGTGGCACAAACACAGTCTATTATTGAACTTCAATTGGTAGTCTAGATACGTAATTTGTCAAATAATATTTGAACAACACAGATAATTACACTTTTTGGACCCACCCAACCTTGACATCGAGTGTTAATGTATCGCAAGGGGCATCAAATTATAGTATATCATACGCAAGCGCGAGAGGCAGCCGAACGCTGAAAAGGCAAGACCTACCACAATGGCAGATGTTGCCTTTCGCGTTCGGCAACCTTCGGAGCTTGCGCTGTTTTTGTTTTCAATCTTTAAGATTGACGTTGCTTAAAATGTTCCTTGATTCTTGGTGCCCTCGATGTAGTCTTGGGTCCCAAAACGGCCCCCTCCCTGAAGATAATATACCACCTTGAGTCTCCAAACAAACGCCAGCATGTCAATATGATATGCTGGTCAAGAACACTCTCCACGGTTATACTAATCGAGACCTCATCTTAAATTACAATGTGGGAGTTTAAGCAAGTGTTTCACTTTTGGTGTTAGTGATGTATTCCTGAACTGCATCAATATTGTCTTGTTCACTGGACCGGATAACGAGGGATTACCCCACAACAGGTTATTTAGAGTGAACTGTGCGGTGTCGATTTTACTTATAAGAATTTGTCTCTGAGAACAAAACAACATACATGCAAACATATAGTGTTCCCCATCTTCGTACCCAGACCCACAAGGACAAGCCGGATTATCTAACACAAATCTATTGTACTTGTGTGAACTGAGATTGCTGCAACGTAAACGTTGAGATTGCTGCAACGTAAACGCAACTGTGAGTGTGTTATCTGACTCCCCCGGTTACCATACTCGTAATACTCTGGAACATTTGAACCATGTTCTCTCAAAAAGCGCTTAAAAATTGTAACATTGACACTGTCACGAAGGTGGATATTCAACCCATTGCACACCCTCACGGAGGATGGCAGGAAAGAGTCTGACAAAGTCTTAGTTCGACAAAATGGTTCAGATAGCAATTCAGAATTTCTCGTGGTGTAAGCCGGAACCTGATAAATGTTTTATGGTACCAGATTCGCTAAATATTGTGGGACAACTCCCTTTTTCATTTTATAAAGGGATATAAGCTTATGTCGTAAATTGTGTTTGCATAAATTAGGTACTTGTGGCCCAATAACACCGTCATATCAAATTGCTTCAAATCGGCCTCTCAGTTCGAATAATAGAAATTTTGGTACAATTCGGGATCCCAAAGGTCGTCTCCTTTCTCCCAATGTAATAAACCCAGTTTCACTGTACAGCCTGTCAGGACTTCTATCCCGTGGGACACCGCATATCGTTCTTAACGCGTCTAATTGCAGGTTTTCTAATGCCGTGGATTTTTCGACCAAGCAATAATGCCAAATCACACATGCATAGTGAAAATTAGGTTGTGCATAATATTTGTAGATGGTTTCTAGAGTCGGGCGTGACAATCTGTACTTCAGGTCACGGAAACAATTAACCATAGAACTTACTTTATTTATGACACGATTTATGTGAGTATCTCGGCTTCCATTGCACTGAAATTTCAGTCCGAGGTGCTTCTTTTAGTATCTTATTATTCAAGTATAGAAGGGGTTGGGATCTGCAGTGTGTTTACGAGAAATTGTAAGTGTTACGTTTTATTTTTAATTACCTAAAAACATAGCTAGCTTATGCCCCCATTGGAACGGGCTCGGCAGGGCTGGGATGAGTTAAAATTGTCCTAAACACGTCAAGGTGTTAAATAATTCTGCGTTAACGAGTTAAATGACGTTAAATGTTAAAATGAACAAAATTTTAATAACTTTTTTATTGATTTGAATTTGAATATAATTGAACTTACGCACAGTTCGTCTCCTGAGTTCCAATGTGTTCTATGTGCCTACTGGCACATAGAGCACATTGGAACTCAGGGGACGAGTAGTCAAGATAGTTCTCTCAGGTTATCGTAAATTCTAACATTCAGCGATGTTTTCATTTAAGAATACAATCGCTACGGCCGTATCATTAGAAACATACACCCGCCGTTGCTCAAATACCAGTCCTTACGTGGAAAATGGGCGTTCGGATGAAACTGATATTGCTGTATCGTCAAATTTCGTCGGGCCAACTTCGCCAACGTTGATAGGAGGGTTACAGACATCTAAATTATTCGTGTTCTTCAATTTCGTCAAATGGCGCAAAATTAGACGTTATCAGCAGGCGCGATCCGGCTTGGGTAAACACAAGATAACGACGCAATGCTACATATTATACAATTATAATCTTCATAGTTAAACGTTACTAAATTGGGTAAAAAAATTTTACGTTGTTAAAATAATTTAACACAATAACGTTTGAAACGTTAACTGCACCCAGCCCTGGAGCTCGGTGAGCTCGTTCCAAAGAGGGGTATAACTATGAATGGAAGCAAAAATGAAAATATTTACTTATTCAATAATTGCAGTCTCTATTTAACCCCCTCCCCCGGTTTCAAAGAAAATAACTTGAACAAGTCGCGAACAACAAAGCTAAACGATGACGGGTTTGAAGTCTCCCCTTGATGATATCAAGTCGTTAGACTGGCATTTGAACAATTCATTTTGAAGGACATCAAATACAGATCCAGCCATACTTTCTGAGGTCCAATAGGTCGAGGTACTGGGCGGTATATAAACAGAAACAAAAATAACATGCGAGGGCGTATTGAAAATATTACCGTCAAACTCAACCCATAACGCAAAATCGTCGAATCGACGGATCTGCTTAAGAAAAGGCTTGTGTATCGTACGGTAGTAGAATGCTATGCCGGCCGTGAAATGTCACGATGCGCACTCGGTTGATATATGAACAGAAAAATAGTGTTGGAACATCAAAAAGTTGGTGAATGCGCCATTCCTAATTTTTTTTTTTCTTCTCAAATGGGTTTAACCAGAAAATAATTGTTAAACCATCAAACTGATCGGGGCAAATATTATAAATGGTCAGCTTATGTAATGGTATACTACGGTACAGGAAAATACCTGACGGTTTTTGCTGTGATGCGTACATCGATGATACACCATTGTTAACTTTACGAAATTCCAAATTTTATATGACATTCCCATATAAAATACCATTAGTGTCAGATTTGCAGACAACTCTATAAAATTAAGGGGAGATAACTTTCTTGTAAATCTCTTTCCATGACGAAACTCAGCCATGTTGATTTCTTGCCGAGGTACCCCCCCCCCCCCCCTCCCAATTTGGGTTGAATCTTAACACGGATTAAGCTTCCTTACCTCCCTATTTTTATTTGGCAAAGTAATACTTGTTAATAATAGTGATAACAGAGATTTGCCTCGTATTACGACTAATATTATTAACCACTTCGACTGGGTCTCGTGCCGCCCATAATAAGCCGACTGCTAATCATGCCTCTACAGTTAAAGCTAGAAGTCTTGTCACGAACTGTGCGCTTATCTAGGCTTAATTACGTGTAGGAATTGCGCACTTACCATACCGAATGGCATTCAAAGCACGACAGGTTCTCCTGGTTACTCATAGCAAACACAGGCAATGTTTCTGCCAATGGACCTCCGGGTAACCCGGAGGTCCATTGGCTGAAACATTGCTTGAGCACAGGCCACATGTACAGAATTTGATTGCTTTACTATGGTCATAATGCGTAGATTAACGCACAGGTCGACGTGCTATTTGTGCGCATGTCCTGACAGGTCTTCTATTTTTAACTGTATCGAGTCGCTAATAGACAACACATACTACATATATGCCACATAATGTCCTTCAAAACCATGTTTTTGTTATGTAAGAATAATTATTTAGCCTTCCACTGATGTGCCGCCGTCCTCAAACGGGGAAGTCTCCATCAACCACGTTAAACGCCCAGTAGCCCCCACAATTCATCTAAATCGTCCAGCATTCTAACATACTATACCTCCTCTTTTCAATATTTGACAGACAATCGGTGGAGCTATATTGAACGTGTAAACGTGCAAATTATTGCGAGTATATCGTACCCACAGCAATAGTTTCTTTTGTTCGCAATCAGTAAACAAGTTTTTATTGTTACGTATTGAGTAGTGATTGCAAATAAACAACTTCATTATTTTAAAAATCATCTGACAACCAGTCAGTGAAGGGGAAGTCATATACAGGAGTTGTCAACACTATGAGTTTCGAATAACATATCATGCAAATATATCAGTTTCAAATGCGAGGGCTTATCGTTGACCGATATATTTAAGTACACTTCATTTGGCAGCCGAAACCTGTTCGATTTAAATTTTAAACACATATTATCAGTAATATTACCACCGTTAACCATGTACCCAACGTAACGGCCAAAACCGGCCACCGCTAATCACAAAAATCGCCAATTAATTTTCATTATTTGTCTCAAAAACATAGGTTATGGCCCCTCTTTGGAACGAGCTCGTTGAGCTCGTTCCAATGAGGGGTCATAACCTATGTTTTTGAGACAAAAAAAGAAAAAAATAAGTTATTCAAGAATTTTGTTTGCAAGTGTCGTCTGTTTTTCATGTTACGTAAAGGTTTAACGCATTATTCGTGGAAACAATGCTTTACTTGAAAATTATATTTATGTTCTAGAGTGGATAGTAAATCGTTTCAAGCCTAAAAACAATATGTCGATTAAATCCTTTCAACACCGCTGACAACTTCCACGCCAATTCAGTGTCACCATTTGAAAGAGTCCATATTTATTATTTGGGATTTGGGGATAGATCAATTAATATTTTCAACGTGCAGTCTTGAGGCTGCACGTTAAAAATATTGATTTGTTTACTACACGAATTAATTATTATTAATTATTTATTAAAGTTTAACGACACATTAACAGCCAATGTCACATCGTGTCGGTGACAGTTTGACGGATGGAGGAAGCCTGAGTACCCGGAGAGAACCACCGAGCAACGACGAGCAGCTGCCAGCTCCTCAACATCGTAACTCCGCACTGAAGCGCAGGCAGGGTTAGATTGGTTGAAGACCATCGACGTGCAGTACGCCTTAGTACATGGCGTCTTCGTGCCCCCATGTGGACAATCGGGGTTAAGTGCCTTGCCCAAGGACACAACGCGGGAGTCCGAATCGATCGCACAGACGGTCACCCATCCAAGGACGAACCGGGCTCGACGTTGCTTAAATTCGGTGATCTATCGGAAACTGGTTACCGCAACGCCACCGCGCCCCATATAAGTTATGAATTGAGGTCGTATCACGACCCTCGTAGGAAAAGCGATTTGGTGGTTCAATAGGTTAAAGGGTTATATGAAAAAATCGCCAAGACATCCAAAAGTTGAATGTTAGCAGTTTTAAAAAATGACAGGTTCAGGCTGCAGATATCATACACTTTGAAATGAATTTAGATCAGTTCCTAGAAATGCGCTGGATGATCATCCTGGTGAGCTAAGAGGACGGTCAAACGCATATCACATGAAAGAGAGCAAAGGCCTTACAGCTCTACAAGTTGTAGAAGGTGTTGTCGAGAGTGAATAATACCAAATAAAAAAAATGTAAATTCTGGAGTATCGAACTCAATGGTCAGCCAACAAAAAACATCTCTGACTCATATCGTCAAGATAATCGACTTTCGATAAAGTTATCTCCCTTGAATTTAGAAGACGCGGGTGGAAGGTTCAATTTTAGAAGCATGTAATTGTTGAGACAACCCTCTGTGACATGATATCAAAGTAATGAAGCCAAGTTTCCTTTTGTTACATTTTATAAACGAAAACAACAGACAGCTCTCAGAGTAAAAGGAAACTAGACTTTTTATGGCACGCTTATTATAAGCAACCACTTCACAAAAATCCGTCATTAAGAATATCTTTCAGTATCACAGCTACATGTACCAACACTTACTAAGTGTCCATTTCGTATGTTTGTTTATCGAATGTGCTTTGCAGTATTAAATGTTCTCCACAAGAAAGAAATTAGCAAAACTCACCTTCCAGACGTTTGTAATAATAGAAATGACTGTGTCTGTATTATGCCGCGATGCCCACGCAGTTGATATAATGAATATAAAAAAAACTTACAGTATATCAAAAGATGGTGAAAGTGCTGTTTTCCTATTTTGAATGGGTTTCAACAAAGAATAATAGTCAAACTTTCAAACTTATAAGGCACAAAATTGTAAAGAGCCAGCTTTGGTGTCTCTGCACTAGGTCTGTGAAATGATGTGCACATCCAATACACAAAATCGCTGACATTTCGCAATTTCAATTTTTATAAGATACTCCTGGGAAAGAAAATCACAAATAATAAATAGAGAATATCTATGCTATTTTAGTGAATATCGGGAATTATCTCATTCATGTGGACCTGAAAGTTTTATTTTTCAGGAGCACTTGCGCGAGTGAAAAATAATTCTTTCAGGTCCACACGAATGAGATAATTCCCGATATTCACTAAAATATCGTAGATTTTCTTTTTATTTTATGCTACATGACATTTTACTGCGCAATATTCAGCCCAATTCAACTACAAACAGTTTCAAGACAATAAAAAGATCAGCTGATCGTTCCTTCAAGGCGACGTCATCCGCAGAAGCGTGACGTCATTTATAAAGCTACTGGGGGATATGTCTCGATATATATCGAGTCGGTGGATATCGAGAAATATCTTTTAGATAATCTGCGATAATTCACAGGCTAGCGTGTAATAAATAAGTGTTTTCTATACCATAGTATCTGACCTTAGAGTTACATTTACTGACAGCTTTAGGAAGTTAATATAAGTTATCTTCGCCAACATGTATGGTATGTGGGGATTTAATACCTGGATGTCGGTTTTTAAATACCGAGCCGCAGGCGAGGTGTTTAAATGAGACACCCGGGTATTAAATCTCCATATACCACACATATTGGCGGAGATAACGTGTTTGTCCCGTTTGAAACACAATAGAAACTGAGTGGAAACAAATCTGTGGACGCGTTTCTCACGCAATTGGACCAAACTCGTGAATACTGGAGCGACTTTTATGTTAATCTAAAAATAACTCTTGAAAACAATCGATAATGCACTGTCAAATCTGATCCGTCATTGGGTGTTAACTAGAGAAGCCACACCCCCGTCCAATCAGTTCGTAGTCTTTCGATCTGAGAGTACAAAGTTGTAAGTGTTTACTTCTTGGAAATAATATTGACAGTGCCAATTTTGCAATTGTTAAAATATGGAGTTTGGCTGTTTGATTTCACACCAACATTGGCGCTTGTTGAAACGTTATTGTGCTGATTTATGTCTGACAAATCAATGAACTCTATGTCGAACAGATATTACAAAAAACGGTCAATATTTACTGGAGTTTCGTCGACATCATCACTGGGAATGCACATGTTACCGTTAGTATTGTTACCGTTATTATTTTCTGCAGTAGAGCTAATACTGATATGAGTATTCAGATGAGTCGCATCAACATTTTCTGTGCCAATAGGAAGGTCATCATAGTTCTTAGCTCGTTTCGCTGGTGGTTCGGCTTCGTGGGACTGATTATTCTCGGGACTGACACTGATACTACTACTTGGCAGTGGCATGGGCGTAATGATACTGGCAGAAACCGATTTTCCCATTTTTTTAAACTTTTCAACATCAGAAATGCGCTGGTACACGGTTAACGAAGCAACAGATTTATGCCCAGCGACGGACATAATTTGCGAGGCACTGACGTTACTCTGCGATAAAATGGTGGTTCCAGTCGCCCTTTAGCCAGGATTGCTGTATACTGTGCTTAAATTGTATTGTTTACTAAGTGTTGTCCCAGCTGGTTTACGAGTGTATCATCAGAATCTGTGAATGAGTCAACAGCGTACTGCCACATCCTTTCCAGTGATGGATGACGTTTTGATGTATATTTTTGGT
The DNA here is from genome assembly GCA_031216915.1 of Pictodentalium vernedei. NCBI lineage: Eukaryota > Metazoa > Mollusca > Scaphopoda > Dentaliida > Dentaliidae > Pictodentalium > Pictodentalium vernedei. The sequence continues at coordinate 402,332,027 of CM062291.1, forward strand.
ATGAAGTAACAGGGCAAAAAGGCGAGTCCTTTTCTTCGGGCATAAAACCACCGTAAGTTTCTTTATCATTCTCTGTGTGAGATTTTTTTTCAGTTTGTATAGAGATATTTTAAACCTGTTTCTTCGTTAGTTTTAATCTCGAAAGTAGACTTTGTCATTGACTCAATGTTCTCCATCCCACGTCTACAGACAAACAGTCTGATGTCGAACATCACTTTATTGTACAGACCTTGTGGAGTATTGGGGCTCATTAACCCTTTACATAACCTGAAAAGCAGACGACACTTGCAAAAAAAATTCTTGAATAACTAATTTTTTTCATTTTGTATCTCTAAAACATAGGTTATGACCCCTCGTTGGAACGAGCTCGACAAGCTCGTTCCAACGAGGGGTCATAACCTATGTTTTTGAGACAAAAAATGAAAAAAATAATGAAAATTAATTGGCGATTTTTGAGAATAGCGCTGGCCGGTTTTGGCCGTTACGTTAGGTAAAGGGTTAAAATAGACATGTACAACTTTTTCCTATCAGTTTCATTTATGATGGGATAATGACTGGTAACCCCTTTGCCATTCCGTTCTTTGTTAACTCCGCTATGGTGCTCGTATAGCTCAAGTTGGGCCTGTAAATTCACCATCTCTCATTATATCGAAAGTCTTGCAATAAGGAGGCGCGGTCAAGTATTTATTCAATCCATAACGAAAAGCTTCCAGTGTATTTACTTGAAACAAATCACCATCCTTTTTCCTGGCATCGAAATAGAAATGTGATTATATCGTGTTCAGTTGAATGGCATCGTATTTCTCAAAATGTTGGCCCAGCTTCTTTTCTTTCAAGTACTCGCGGAATAGTCTTGCTGCATGCATATTAGCTTTTGCTGTAGCCTTTGGTGTTAATTCAACACTCTTTCCCAATATATCTACCTCCGAATGATTTTCTCATCGTTAAATCGACATTTTTAGATAAAGTGTAACGACTGAACGAGCAATTGTTTTGTTTTTGCACACGCAGAAGACAACAGATAGAGTTACATCCCTTGGGTTGTTCTTGGAAACTGTAAACAGATCATTGGCAAGTTTTGTTGACATATTTGCTCTTATTTAATTTTTCATTGAGTTGTTTGATTTAATTATTCGACTATTTAATTTATAACAGCAAAATGTGATCAAATTGTCGGAAATGAAATGATATTTGTGACGATGTTCAGGTTTTTTTGGTTCGATTTTTATATCCAGGAGGGCAAAAGCAGAAAGCTTTCATTACACCATATACCCCCGATGTTTCGCGTGCGCTTATACCCTGGATGTTGCACGCTCTCATATACCTTGGATGTTGGGTGCACCTTTGCCATGGATATTTTCCAAGGCATTCGGACCAATCAAAAGACATAATTTATCGGGATATAGGGGCAAGGGGAGTTAACATTCCTGTAAATCTCTTCCATCCAGTGACGACAAATTTTAGTCATGGTCTCACCAAAGAACGGGGCTTAGACAGTGGCGTAGCGGAAAATCGTGTGCCCCCCCCCCCTCCACCCCCCCCCCCCCCTTCGCGAGATAGAGACGGGGGCCCTTTCATAATGGTGGTTGCCTTTAAAACGGGAGCAAATTTAGTGTTGTTACGGTGCACAGCATACAGGATTTCACGTAGTACATACGCCATAAATTAAATGAAGGTATAGCCTATAGGATCGATTCTTAAAGTACGACTCTGTAGATTTTTTTCATTACATATTTTAAGTTTCATCCCTACCATCCAACGATACACACATTCACGCCCAACATGTGTGACTTGAGAGGCATCATGTATGTATATTGTTCATTTCTCATCCCCATCAGTTACAATGATGTAGCGTTCACTTAACCCTTTACCTAACCTGAAAAGCAGACGACACTTGCAAAAATAATTCGTGAATAACTAATTTTTTTCATTTTTTGTCTCAAAAACATAGGTTATCACCCCTCGTTGATAACCTATGTTTTTGAGACAAAAAATGAACAAAAATAATGAAAACTAATTGGCGATTTTTGAGAATAGCGCTGGCCGGTTTTGGCTGTTACGTTAGGTAAAGGGTTAAAAGAATAATACATAGACTACAAAGAGTACGTCGTGTGGAAGTGAGCGTTTGAAATTATGTGTAATTGGTACACAGCCTCGCTCTCTCTCTCTCTCTTTCCCTCTTTCGTCCAGCGTTGGGGCGTCCTTCAAGATGGGGGCCCCCCTCATAGACGGGGCACCCCGCAATGCTGACCCTGCGGGCCCATCCCCTACTGGGCTTTGACCCGAGATATTTTGCAACCATTCCACAAAATAATCGTGCGAAAAACGGAGTCTGGAAAATGTTCTCAGAGGACAATCGGCGTGACGACTGAGGTTAAAATAATCACTCAGGTGAGCTAAGTGATTTTTTCTGTGGAAACCGGATGAAATCACCTTTACTGAAATTTACAGAAACGACAAAAATGTCGACCATGTTCATGCAGGGAACGCCTTGGTGGTACTGGCATGGACTAGAGTATCATTCGCCACTTATGATTCCTATACAACTGGATTGCTGAAACATAAGCGAAAAGCATCGTAAATCAATCTTCACTCTCCCACACCACATCAGTTGGCGTCAAGTCAATCAACGCCTATAACTACCCATCCATGAAAAATGTGCGTACCGTCAACATATTCATTTGTAACAGGCGTCAAGTTATATTCTTTAAAAAGCTATCAGTGATTGTAGAGGGCCGGGTAATTGCAAACCTGTTTTATTCTTGTTGAGCATTGTTTAGTTATAACAATTACTGCCACCCCCACAGGATAGCGGTACAGTTAAAACTAGATGTCCTGTCACGAACTGTGCGCTTATCTAGGCTTAATCGCGCGTAAGAATTGCCATATCGAATGGCACCCAATGCACGGCAGGTTCTCCTGGTTACTCATAGCAAACACAGACAATATTTCTGGCAATGGACCTTCGGGTACCCGGAGGTCCATTGGCTGAAACATTGCTTCTGTACAGGCCATATGTACAGAATTTGATAGCCTTTCTACGGTCATAACGCGTAGATTAACGCGCAGATCGACGTGCTATTTGTGCGCATTTCATGACAGGACTTCTAGTTTTAACTGTAGGTGGGACACTTGTCGGTTTGTGACCAATGAGCTTTTCAATAAGTCAGCTATCATTGTTTGGTAAATCTACGCTGATCGCTATCGACCACAATGTGGTGCAAGCGGTGCAGTGGTTCAGTTCTTGGCTCAAAATGAATGGAACTAGAACTGAATCGACAAAAACATATTCTTCGATTTTCCCAATGGATACAGAAACTTTCTATCATCATGAAAGCCTAAATAAATACAGAAGAAGTATAGTCAGAAAATATGGTTGGCACACATTTTCCGCGTGAAAATCTGTCTAAGGCGGAGAAATAAATCAAGTGATTCATTATAGACCCACATCTTACACATTACAGCGGTGACATTCGTCTACCGGTATAATAGTGCCAGTACAGGGCTATAAAGAAAGTCTATTTTGAATAAGAGGAAAAACATCGATGTCCAATAATAACACTTTGGCGCTCGGTGATTTATCGCTGTTCTCAGGTGAGGGGGCCTTGATTAACCATGTGCTCCCAAATGCCTCCCTATCCCCACGCCTAGTCTCTCTTTTTAACACCCGGAAACGAACTGCTTGATGACACCCCGTATCGCAATCTTCCCAATCCCCCCGATAAGCATACAAACCCTCTCCTTGGTTTCATCCACTAACCACATATCCTTCATTCTCCCATCCCACTTCTCCATTATACACCAAGCGATTCTTTTTCGATTGGACTGGTATTGTGGGCATTCTAATAGAAAGTGATTTAGAGTCTCCACCACTCCCACATTACACATTTGGCTCGCCTTTTCACTGTATTTCCAAGTTTTCCTCTAAGATCTACCGATCTACTCAGATTGAACATATGGTGCACATACTTTGATCTGTTAGATGGAAAAACTGCACACCGCATTTTTGTACTAATACGTTTCGAGTGATACACAATTCCCACACAGTAACTTGATTTTCCTTTTATAATAATACACTGCCTGTGCCTCTGTCTACCCCATGGGTCCTTCCCCACCACTCTATCTATCGTACTCGTCTGGCATTCAGACAAACTGTTTTATAATTTGTCCCATATTGACACTTTCTCTGTCTCTCCAACTACAATATCTATCCTTTCCCTACTCTTGAGTGCCTGATAATCATACATGTATGATTATTCTTTTTCTAACAAAATTCCCGCCTGTATGATCCTTATTTGGCCCTGTATGATTATTAATTGATGTACAGAACAGCCGCTTATCTCAAGAAGTTCACCAAAATAAACTAGTAAGGTACATGTACAAGCAAACACAGGATGCAACTGAAATGTTAACTGGTAGAGATCTGAAGCATATATTTGGGCTTTATTCTGAAGAACTGTTACCATAACTTTAAGACCAAGTACTCAGTGGATGTACTTCATACCATCGCTGAAACAGAATTAATGAGTCTAAGGTTTCGCCTTGGTGCAATTTATGGGAGAGTGCTATAAATTGCAACAAGTCAAATCCATGTGAAAATTATGATAACTGAAAGTATTTTAGCTCTTCACCACTCCAAAAGCATCAGACATCTGTGCTATAAAAAAGGCTCTGAGCATAGCGGCTGGCCCACATCTTGGAACTTTCCACCATATACTATTATTCGACCCTATACTATTATTAATTTTCAGAAATTGTCCACCCTGTATTATTTTTTCTCCCTGTACTATTATTAGGCACTCGAGTGTAAGCTCCACTCTCTCATCCATTCCCATGTTGTTATCCTACGAATGCTCATCTGAACTACGAGAAGATCAGTCATAAGACAACAACAAGAACTAAAACTATGTTTGCGTAAAGGTAACAGTATAGAAATCAGCCATGATGCTCATTATAAATTATATCCTACACCTGTGTAGAACATTTTATTTCTTTGATTTTAATTGAAAATGGTCTAGACGACCATTTTCATTTAAATTCAAAGAAATAAAAATGACCAGTGGCATATTTGAAAAGACAAAAGAAGATAAAAAAAAAAGACATGAAAAATCTCCCCCTTGACAAATTGCAGGAACACTTATTTGATTTGTGTTTGGGTTGTGTGAGGTTTAAACAAAGTATGTGTGGTATAACCCTTTTTCTGTTCGTTGCGAAGGAAACAAATAGCAATACTCATTTTGGGGCTACACACATTTTACATTCTTACAAACTTTAAAATTATTTTGCCACCTTCTGGTCAGCCATTTAATCCTTACGTACAATGTTATAGATGTTCTTTGTGGTTAAAATTGTTCAATGTTTGAACGACAGAAGATTCTTATTGTTTATGTATAAATAAGAGAATCCTTATTACTTTAATCAGTATTCCATCATGCAGACTGTGATGACTCGTAATCACGAGAAACGAACATGTGAGGTTTACGTTTTGGAGGTGAAATCATAGCTCAGTTCGAAACTGTACCCCAAGAGTACAGTGTTCTCGCACTCGGACACCAACGCTTCTCTGTGTGCTTATTTTATTTCAGAATATGCATCCATTATAATAGGGGCGCAGTGGCTCGGCAGGTAGAGGTGTTGGCTGCAAGCCGAGAGGTTCTCGGTTCGAATCCCACCTGCGGCAACCGCGTTGTGTCCTTGGGTAAGACACTTCACCCTCATTGCCCACGTGGGGCACTGTGGCGCTGTGTACTAAGGCGTACTGCACGTCGATGGTGCACTTGTCTTCAACCAATGCTAACCCTGCTTGTGTGGAGTTAGTATGTTGGGGAGCTGACAGTTGCTCGTCGTTGCTCGGTGGTTCTCTCCGGGTACTCCGGCTTCCTCCACCCGTAAAACTGTCATGGTCATGATTAGCCATTGTGCAAAAATGTGACCTTAAAAACACCAATAAATAAATAATACAAACCGAATTGTTCTTACAAATATGTACGCCCTTATTCAAAGATGTGACAAAAGGTGCCACATTGTGACGAATATTACAAGTGATTACTCTGAAAGGTATACTGTTGGGGTTAGCTGTCCAAATGTTGTTCTCCGGAGAATATTTCGTTTGAAAGCAAGACTTAAGTGTTTCCTTTTCTTACCCTGTGAATAGATGGTCACATTACATTATAATACCCATTGATGGTGGACAACAACGAACCTATCGTGACACAAGAATGGTGGATTAATATAGCATGACTAATAATAAAGTGTAATACCTTCATTTTGAACTCACAATTCACCTCTATTATGAGAATCTTGTTCTGGGTACTGCAGATGTATAGGGCATTATCTCCCGTGACATTTGGTAGCTATTAACGTTAGAGTCGGAAACCGAGTGTGAGCGTTGCTGGGAGAAGTAAATTCACGACGCGCATTCAGCCTAGACACAAGGAGTCGTGTCGAACCCGCCCGTTTTTTTTTTTTTTTGTTGGGGTGGCTCTTATTCTGGCGGGCGCAGTGACTTTTCATAAAAAAAATTATCAAAAGGTCTTCACTGGAAATAACAATTTTAATACATATAGAAAAATATACTAAATTGTGACTTACATGAAATCCAATGAATAAAACACATACATCAATCACACCCTAGCCACTCAGGCTTGAGTCACCTTGCGAGTCCACATTCCCTGTTGTCGCTGGTTGCTTCTTCATTGTCGCTGTTGTTTGATCTTCCCAGCTCAATGTATTGTCTCTGGACCCTGGTCGCCTTTTCTCGAACATATAACGGAATGTGGCTCTATCACTGCTGTCGTACGGTAACTAACGTATTGTCATTTTACTGGACGCCTTTACTCTAACAGCCGCTACATTGAGAGTTAACTGCTTCCCTCTAGTTACCTCAGACTAATGTTGATACAGGCAAAGCCTACTCTGCCTCCGTTTGACTTGCTTTCTATAAAAAAGTAATACTATCTACCTGTATGCCAACATTCGTGAGCTCCCGGAGCTATTTTTTTTTCTTTCTGATCCTACACTCATATATGGCCACCGACTTGGCCCGCGATAATTTCTACTCTAAATATGAGCTCTGTGGCTCCCCTTATATTACAATTGCGCCACCTCCTCTAGCCTATAACATGGTGCATCCCCAGCTCCTAGCCTACGAACCACAGTCTTAAACGCCTTGAGACTGGAATGAAATTTTCGAGAAAATACCCGACCCTTATTCGATGGCAAAGACATAATTCTCATTTTATTTGATTCTCGTGTTCTCAGGAGCGCGATGGCTCAGTGGTACAACTACTACTCGGGACCTCTAGCATAGAAGTCCAACAGTCTACCACTATGGCAGACTGTTGTACTTCGATGCTAGAGGTCCCGAGTTCGAGTCCCGTCCTGGACGACCCGCGCTGTTTCCTTGGGCAAGGCACTTTATCCCGGTTGCCTACATGGGGGCATCATGACGCCGCGTACTAAGGCGTACTGCACGTCGATGGCGCACATCTCTTCAACCGCTGTAACTCTGCTTGGGCGGAGCTTGAACAGAGTTAGAATGTTGAGGAGCTGACAGTTTTTCGTCGATGTTCGATGGGTCTCTCCGCGTACTCCAGCTTCCTCCACTCGTAAAACTTGTCACGGTCACGATTAGCCATTGGGCATAAGTAATTGACATTAAACACCAATAAATAAATAAATAAATTCCCTTGTTCTTGGCTTTGTGACACTTGTGACAGTCCCCATTCAGAAAGTGAGGATGCACGTACAACTCAGGCACTGCATGTGCGCTACTTATGATTAGGAGATTATCACCAGTAATTATCATATAATTAGATGACGAATCACTTTGTTTAAAGCTTACCAGGCAAGATCGTTGTTTCAGGCAAGATAAGTGCTAATTGGTGTTACAGTCTCCTATTGAGATTCCGTGTCATTAAAGTTATCACTTTTATTGTGCCTTCACTGATTTATTTCTAATTAAATACACAGATGCCTTACCTGACAAATCGTTTTTTCGGGGTCTGTCACATACCTAGTTTACGATTTTAGGCCTGAGTGAGAGCGTTTATTAAAACTATATATACTTTTAATCAACAAAATCGAAATTTAAGTTATCACCTTGAGAGTTAGGGTATCTCCCGCAGAAAGCTATTTAAAATGAATTGGTAATCAGTGGGGTTCTGTTAACACTTTTAATCTTCAAAACTTTTTCAACGAGGTAGCACCTACCAGTGGTGACGTTCGTAGACGAGAAAGGTGTAGGGCTGTCACATCACCAAGCATCAAGCAAAAGCCAAGCAAGAGAAAATGGTATCAGCTTTACAATGTCGGCACTTTTCTTTTTAGAAGAACAATTTGTAAAATATGTTAAAAATATTAAATTTACATTACTGCGAAAACGTGCACATTATCAACATATACATATTTCATACATATCCAAGTATATTTTTTAAAAAGTGTTTAAAAATTGTGAAACCTCGGAAATTTGAAAATTTTCTAGAATTTTGCTTATTAAGATTTTTTTTTTTATAGCTACAATTGTCAACTCCCCTACCCACCCTAAGACGGTGACAGGTGAGACATGGCAACCGTCATCATGTCACAATTGTGACTTTAAAAGGTGTTTAAAAATTGTGAAACATAGGAAAACTGAACATTTTCCATGATTCTATTTGTTAAGCGTTATTTATAGCTACAATAGCCGACTCCTCAATCCACCCGCGGAAGGTGATAGGTGAGACAAGTGTGAAACGGCAACCGTCATCATTTCACGGTTGTTACTTTAAAACGTGTTTATAAATCTTGAAACGTCGGAAAATTAAAAACGTTCATGCATTTTGTTTGTTGAGCATTAGCTACGATAGCCAATTCCTCAACCCACCCTAAGACATCGACGGGCGAGACAGAAAACCCTGGAGGGCTTTGTTATATAGGACTTATTAAACGCGTTTCAATCGCGCATCAGCAGAATTGTGATGCAATCCTTACAGACTCAATCCTTAAGTTCTCCATCAGTTGCGAGGCAATCCTCACTAACTCCACGCAATTTAATTATATTGTATAATTTTTTATTTTCTGAAAACTTTGTTTTTTTTTATTAAGTGATCGGTTTTCGTGTAGCTCAACCATTAATTCACTATCTTGGAGTCTGTTGAGGGTTTTGATTTGTAGGTCTTTTAATCGCGTATCAATAGTTTCTATTTTTGCTAGCTCGTGAAGTTCCTTTATCGGTGTCCAATTGGGTTTGCATAGTGCCACACGCAAGGCATAGTTTTGAATCCTCTGTAGCTTCTGTATGTTGGTTTTGCTCAGGTCACTTGTTATTATGCCATGGAAACTGTGATCATGTCACAATTGTGACTTTACATGACATTCACCGTGAGAGATAAGTTTTGAAAACGACATGACGTACTACTTGTGCGTCTGCAGGGTTCATTGTCTCAAGGATAAAAAAAAATCAAGTTCTGTCAAGGACGTTTTTAAGCGATTTCAGGCGCCTTTTTGGTAAGTTTGAAGATTTTGTTTTTTTGCATCTGTCAACAGCCCTGAGTATGACAAGCAATCAGTGTTAACCCTTTACCTAACGTAACGGCAAAAACCGGCCAGCGCTATTCTCAAAAATCGCCAATTAATTTTCATTAATTTTTTCATTTTTTGTCTCAAAAACATAGGTTATGACCCCTCGTTGGAACGAGCTCGTCGAGCTCGTTCCAACGAGGGGTCATAAACTATGTTTTTGAGACAAAAAATGAAAAAAATTAATTATTCAAGAATTTTTTTTGCAAGTGTCGTCTGCTTTTCATGTTAGGTAAAGGGTTAACGCTGCATTAACCCTCTACGCACTGATGTCCAAATACCGAAATTCTAAGCAACAATTTTTCCCATAATGCAACTTGAAATTTAACCAATTCAGTCTTGTTTGACAGAGCTCACAGAGCTCTGTCAGACAAGACTGAATTGGTTAAATTCCTAGGTCCATTGCAGGAAAATTCTGTAGCTTGAAAGTCTGTTATTTGGCATCATTTTGCATTGGGTTAATTATATACGGTTCACTCAAGAAAACTACATCACATCCTATTTATTTATTGGTGTTTAAGGTGACATATTTATGCACAATGGCTAATCATGACCATGACAGTTTTACGGGTTGAGGAAGCCGGAGTACCCGGAGAGCACCACCGACCAACTGTCATCTCCCCAACATACTAACTCCACACAAGCAGGGTCAGCATTGGTTGAAGACAAGTGAAACATCGACGTGCAGTACGCCTTAGTACACAACGCACCGTGCCCCCCCCCCCCCCCCACACACACACACACGTGGGTAATGGGGGTGAAGTGTCATGCCCAAAGAAGCAAAGCGGTTGCCACAGATGGGATTCGAACCGAGAACCTCTCGGCTTGTAGCCTGCCTTCTATCAACTGAACCACCGCGCCACTACATCAAATATTAAGGAGTAACTGAAATTTAAGGACCTTTAAGGCACCTGCTCAATTTCCAAGCACTTACAAGGCCTTGAAAATGAATTTTCAAATTCAAGGATTTTCAAAGTTTTCAATGAAGTTATTTACGATCTTCATACGCTGTTGGTTATACTTATAAACCTCGGTTGTCTCACCCAATGTCACGTGGATCTTGATATAAATTTTAGTATCAAGCTTGAATAATATTCTTAAACAAACTGAAGATGCATTAAAAAGTGAAATTAAAATGGGAAATATCGTTTTAATGGAAAATGTGGCACGGGTTAGCATTCCCGTGCGCTGACATTCTTCAACTTCTGTGTGTATATTTATATGTGGGGTTTATCGCTACTTTCAACAGCCAGAGTCATATCATGTCGAACACTCCTACTGGCGGAGGAAGCTGGGATATCTGGAAAAGAAAAGCATCAAAGCAGTGGCGAGCAACTGGCAGACTCTCCAACTTACTAGCCCAGCACAGAGTTAGTAGCGGTGAAGGTAAGTGCACCGTAAACGTACACTACGCGTTATTATATAGCTCGGGGAGCGCGGTGGATCAGTAGGTAGAGATGAAGACTACAAGCCGAGATATCCTCGCTTTGAATCCCACCTTCGGCAACCGCGTTGTGTCCTTGGGTAAGGCACTCCATTCATTTGCCCGCGTGGGGACCCTGTGTACTAAGGTGTAAAGCACGTCAATAGTGCACTTGTCTTCAACCAATGCTAACCCTGCTAGTGTGGAGTTAGTACGTCGGGGAGTCTGACAGTTGTTCACCGTTGCTCGATGGTTCTCTCCAGTTACTCCGGCTGCCTCAACCCGTAAAACTGTCCGGCACGAGGTGACCCCGTCTGTGGGGATAGGGCTGTGGGATTAAATTGTTGCTGCCCCTCCTTACCGAGCTGTAGGGGATTGTGTCGTCTTCTCGTTAAATACGACTATTTTCTTTTCGCAAACATTTATGCACAAAGAACTGGAAGGATTAACGCAGTCGTTTCTGTTATCTCTTTAGAGACATCATTATTCTGAAAGATGGATCAGCAGCTGACGCAGCAATAGCCACTTTATTATGTAATGGTCTGGCGAACAGTCACAGTATGGGTATAGGAGGAGGTTTTGTCATGACCATCTATAACAGGTGAGTTTTATTTCAGCCGGCAATGTGGTCTTGAACTCCATGCTTGGTTCTGCGCAGACATGTCAACCGGTACCTGTTCCGGTACCGATACCGTCGGTTCCCTCATTCTCCATTCGGTACCGGTACTGAAGCTTTTGTCCCGCCGGTACCGGGACAAAATTATTTTATGGGGAATTTCCTAATTGAACGAGGGTAAACAGGCTGATAATCGCGAAAGGTACACTTGCACGACATACATTTAACTTATTTGTGAATGAACATATCAAAACACTGTACAGGTACATATTCTGTCTGCTCCACAACTCGATAAGGTCGACCATTTTGACTTTCCCTACGTCGCTTCAAAGACAGTGGAAGCGCCGTTGTCGGCTACTTCAAAGAAATTATTATGTGGTGAAATCAAAGTAATCATAAAGCACGATCTTCGTGCTTTATGATTACTTTGATGTCACCGCAGAATAATTGGACGATGCCTTATTTGTCTTGCGATCTTGGGGACTGGCGCGGTTTGAATGCGAATTTCTGCCATCTGATTGTGATATGTCACCCAATTGTTGATTTGTCCCTGTACCAGTACCGGATTCGGCGGGACAGGCTCTGTCCCGTCCCGGTACCGGCTATGATGGTACCGGCGGTACTGCGGTAACATCACATATTTCCACCTGTCAAGAATAAATCAACTTTCGAACAGTAACTAACGACAAACATTGAAATTATTTTGAACATCGATGTAAGTTCAAACATTTTATATTGTTGTTTGGTAAAACGCGGTTTATATGTCGGGTTCACCTCACTTATAAGGCGGTACCTACGAGGAAAACTTTAAGTGGCGGCTGAAAAAGAATTTTGCGTCTAAACACTGGAGATTGGATAACTTCCATAACAATATGAGGTGCTGTGGTAGATGTTCCTTCTCGCATGTATTTTGGGCCTATAAGGAATAACGCAAGGTTTAAAAAACGCATCAGCAAAGTCTCTGCTTTTTGTCCATCAGGTTGTACTCCATGGTCAGTGTCATGCAAAATGTGTTGGTTCTTCTTGTGACCTTTCTGAAAAAGGTGAATCATTGTCGGTAGGAAGGTATGGAATCCCAACTTTTGTGGTTCTAGTGATGATTCCTTCTCGCCATTCTACGGAGTTCTGATCAAGTGGCATGAAATGTTCTTTACTATTCAACATGCTATTGGATTTGGATAACACACGATCATTTTGATGTTCTTTATTTGAGAAAAGTCTGATGAAGATGCATAGTTACTGTATGGAAAAGTAATCTGACCTCAGTTAACGACTGACTAAAGCATTTTACTCCGGGTAGAAACAAATGCTGAAATTGTGTAACAAGACTCACATTGAAAAGAAAGAATTATTTGAAATGCGAACACCAATTCACTAATGGTAGGCGTACCTTAACTCTTCACCCAACGTAACGCCCAAAACCGGCCAATTAATTTTCATTATTTTTTCATTTTTTGTCTCAGAAACATAGGTTATGACCCCTCGTTGGAACGAGCTCGTCGAGCTCGTTCCAACATGGTGTCATAACCTATGTTTTTGAGACAAAAAATGAAAAACAATAGTTATTCAAGAATTGTTTTCTTTTGCAAGTGTCGTCTGCTTTTCATGTTAGATAAAGCGTTAAATTGGATATTGGTTCATTGATTTATCGTCGATATATTCGAAATTTCAAGCAACTACCAACGGAGTCTATCTAATGCAACTCTATGCCGCATTGTTGTAGCAAAATAGGTCTAACTGGGTACCTAACAGGCCACTTGTGTACTGAAGCTATGCTGAAATGATGATTTCGCGCGCCGAAGGCGCGCAGGGACGGTATGGGGGACAAGCCCCTTTCGACCCTCCGTGACTGTATAGGGTGGCTCTCACATGTCAAGGCGTGTTGAAGGGGGAAAAGGATCCGGTACTCGGCAGGTGTATCATTGGCAGATGTCGGTTGAACCCTCGAGTGAAGACCAGTGTGGGAGGTTGGGTCCTCTCACAAAGGTACTACCTCTCCCCGAGGGTGCAGTCGTTCTGGATTTTTGGGCAAGTATAGTCTGCCGCTTCGAGGATGATAATGAGTGATGGCCATCACTGGCAAGTATAATCTGCCTCAGGCTGTCTCTGTTATAGTTGGACTCTTTGGAGGAAAACAACAACGACCCCTTTCGGGGACCACCAAGAAGAAGACCCGAACTTCCCTGGTTCGGGGGCAGGCCTGCATTGTAGTCCTATTGGGTTGGGACAAAAGATGCGCATTGCGCTTACAAAAAGGGGCAGAGGCGGGACGCAGGACCAACGCTCGCCTCCCTTAAAGTGGTTGACCACTTTTAGGGATGGAGCGGAGGATGTTCAGGAACCGTGGGGGTGACTGTTTCCATAACGGTTAGACTGTCTGTAGCGGTTATTGGGGTGCTGGTCAAAAAACATCTTCTGTGTACCTGCTTAAAAGAAGAAGGTAGAATTAGTTTTCATTAGAATATGTAAACTGTAAGTATAAAAGTAGCACCTCTTTAGTTGCGTGTCTTGTGGTATCTGCTGTGTGTGTGTGGAGAGTATGGAATGCACGAATCTTTTCATTCGTAAGAGCAGTAACATACTCTCGTGTGGTATTGTGCTGTGTGTGTGCTTGTCGCTATGGGGGAGAGTATGAAATGCACGAATCTTTACATTCGTAAGAGCAGTAACGTACTCTCGTGCTTGGGACCCCAATCGTTCCCTATTTATTATTTAGTTTTAAGGTGCAGGGGATCGCGAGCGTTTTAAGTGGGTTGAACTTCCTAGTTTGCAGCGGGACGGTAACAGGTCTAGCACACTAGACCACACCAGAGGGTGTTTCTTTCCTGTTGTGTCCTTCGCTGGAAGTGGCCTTATTTAGGTTAGTTTAAGTTTATTTGAAGTTGAGGGTGCCGGGGATCGCGATCGTTTAATGCGGGTTGAGCTTCCGAGGCTGTCAGCGGGAGGGCAACAGGTCTAGCACACTAGACCACATCCGAGGGTGTTTCTTTCCTGTTGTACCCTTCGCTGGTTGCGGACTTATTTATTTTAATTTAGTTTAGGGGTATTCGGGGGCGTCGGGGATCGCAGTTCACCTTGTCATTCCCTAGTTTTTATTCGAGCGGTCTTAGTTTTGATTGCAATTTTTGGGCTTCTGTCGGCTTTCGCAAATTACTCCAAGTTCGGAGATTAGTTCGCTGTCGGCTAACCGGTCTAGATTTTTCGCGGCCAGGGTGGCTAGGCGGTCTTTAATGGTAGGGATATCGGCCCTGTCGTGGAGTGTTTTTATGGGTGTGTCCCATGGGGCGCGGAGGGCAACTCTAAGCGCGTGATTTTGGACCCGCAGGAGTTTTCCCATATTAGTTTGGTTGAGGTCAGTTAGTATTATTGCACCGTATTCGAGTACTGGGCGCACAAAGGATTTGTATAGTTTGAGTAGGGTGGACTGGTTGGCCCCCCATGAAGTTCCCTTGAGCATTTTCAGTAAGTTAATTCGTTTAGTAGCTTTTTTCGCCATGTCGTCGGTATGTTTGTTGAAGGACAGTTTCTGATCAATGGTGATGCCCAGGAATTTCGCTTCTTTGCATTCTGGGAGGGTGTTATCCATAAGTTTTAGGTCAAAATCTCGTTTATTTTTCTTGCGAGTAAAGGTGATTCGTTGGGTTTTATTGGCATTTAGCTTAATTCTCCATTTGGCACACCATTGTTCTAGGTCATCGAGAGCGCGTTGCAAGGGTTTTTGGAGCAGATTGGCCGTATTGTTAGAGTCCCAGGGGCCCTTGTCATCCGCGAATTGGGAGACTTGTACACGATCTTCGGAGAAGTTAAGGTCATTTACATAGAGGATGTAAAGGAGGGGGGTCAGGACGGATCCTTGGGGGGTGCCTGCTCCAAGGGGGACACTGTCAGACATTTCATTGTTCACTCTGATTTTAGCTATCGCTAATGGCTTTCTATTTGAACGATGTGCTCAACCAATCAGGTTATCCTATTAGGTTAGGACCAATTAAGGAGCTCCGCTGTACGTTTTGTTTATAACACAGCATTGAGACTTGCGCACCAAGAATTTTTAAGTGAACGATCAAAGGCTAGTAATAGTATATAGCATAGATAGAGTATGTTTGTTCTGTTTTAGCGCCGCCTGGAAAATGTACTGTTCTGAGGATGGAAGTCCACTCGTATTTTCATTCCAACAGGGTCCTATCGCTGTTAAGACCGTTTGCCTGTCTAAATTACATATTAAATACATGTCAGACTCAATCATTAACACAATAGAAAGTAGACTTTGCAATTTGAATGAGATATATCAAGAATGTGAATAAATATTATAGTAACTTCGAGGATTGTCGTTGTGTAATTTGTTGTGATAGTATTGGTAGGCACACTTATAGAGGCCAGTGGTGTTAGTAACAACACTTGGTTCTTTATTTATTTGTGCTTAAGGTCAAATATTTCTGCACAATGGCTAATCATAATCGCAACATGGGTCTTAAGTCATGTCCAGCCAATCATTTATTCCTGTGTGCTAATAAGAGTAAAATCGTCGCCCTCTGATTGGATCAGATCTGGCGTAGTTTATTTTATGTTTACGGATCCAGTAGCAAATGTTACCGTCTGACGCCACAAATATTTGAAATGTTGTTGCCCGTTTCGTAATTACTTCAGCAACGGAGTGACCAGCAAGCCGCTTCATTCTTCGGGATTTTTCACACTTGTAGCAGACGGTGTTTCGGATAAAGTGTTGTTTAAATTACAAACCAATTTACGATTTGAACTAAGATGGAATGAGTTTATCTGGTTTATTGATTATTTATTCAGTACCGTCGTGGAAACACGAGAGGTTTATTTACTAAACAGGTTTTGGACTATGGGTAGTATCTTATTGTAACATATACGTTATTGTGATGCATTGATTGTAACATGGTCTGGGGTTTGCGGCTCGGAGCGTATGCTCAACCTCGTGCCCCCATGTGGACAGTCGGGGTTAAGTACCTTGCCCAAGGACACAACGCGGGAGTCGATCAATCAAACGGTCACCCGTCCAAGGACTAACCGGGCTCGACGTTGTTTAACTTCGGTGATCTGACGAGAACCGGTTACTGCAACGCCACCGCGGCCCCGAGGAAGTTACTTCCTAAGACAAGAATGTATTGGAATAAGGTGTGTGGTTGAATTAGAACACATTGATAGTGGAGAAAGGCTGTAGTTGTGAACTATACTTTAAACATTAACACTTTATTTTATACACCTACTGGACATTTGCAAAAACATATTGGTATAACTAAACATGTTCTTTTTTCACATAAACAAGCTTATGAATCCCCATCGTAGTTAGTAGGAACGCTCGTCCCACTGAGGAGGCAAAGGCTATAGGTGAATAAGTTTTGTTTTGGGGGAAAAATTGAAAAAAAGTAATAAAATTTGCACCGCCCCCTCCCCCAACCCTCAATATGTCATCAAGTCAATCGGCACCTGTAACACCTCCTACGTGTGACGTAGAAACAGTTACGCTGTGATTTCTGAAGTCACATTCAGTGTTCACGTTTATTTGCTTCTGTCTGGTTCCAAACTTTTAGCTTTTCAAGAAGCTTTAGTGCCAAACGAAGTAGTGCTAAATAAAGTGTTCATATGCCAAAACGCTGGTGGGAGTGTGTGTGTGTGTGTGTGTGTGTGTGTGGGGGTGGGGGGGGGGGGGTCCTGTTTGATCCGAGGAAATTGATCGATTATCTTGGTTTTAAAGCTCTCGTCGCCAAATTGAGCTCATGTTTACGCATGTCCGAAAAGACAACAATTTCCACATGTCAAATAGACTTGACAATCGTTACCTATTCCCAGCTCCTTATTCGTCATTCGCTATCAACGGATTTTATCGGTTGATAACGATTGTCGAATAAGGAGCCGGTAATGAGTGACGATTGTCACGTCCCAACATGTCTACACAAAATCAGTTGCAACACAAGTCAGTGTTGGTGGTAGCTGTTTTGGTAGCGAAGCCAGACCTTATAATTAGCATGCCGTAATGCATTGCATCGAACATTTCTCGTGGAAATTCCGAGGTCTTGAATCCCCATCTTCCGAAAGTCCTAAGTTAACCTGTTAGTACGCTGGTCTGAAACAATCTGGTGCCAAACTTTTAGGCACTTAGAATATTTTAGTGCTAAACAAATCCAATTGGCACAGGTAAACATGAAAACTGGAACAGCTTTCGCATCCGACGCGTCCATTTACCCAATACTACCCAATACCACACTATGAAATCATTT
This sequence comes from Pictodentalium vernedei, assembly GCA_031216915.1. Taxonomy (NCBI): domain Eukaryota; kingdom Metazoa; phylum Mollusca; class Scaphopoda; order Dentaliida; family Dentaliidae; genus Pictodentalium; species Pictodentalium vernedei. The sequence goes on from CM062291.1 coordinate 402,349,866, forward strand.
GGATTAAACATCAACCCAGATCAACTGGGTTGGGTGCATATGAACCCAACAGGGTTCATATTCACCCAACCCAGTTGATTTGGGTTGATTTTTAACCCATCTGATTTTAGAGTATACCCAATACTTACCTAATACTACCCTTACACCCAATACAGCATAATACCTACAAAGTACTTCCTCACACAATCTAAGACTTATCAAATGGTACATATGCCTTCTCAAGCATCACAGTACCTACCAAATACTATTCCTTACTGCCCTGTGCTACTCATATTGCACAATTTTTCCCATTACTTTCTCCAAACTTGTCCTCTGTAATTTCAATGTTCTGTAGAACCACCTGTGTTTCTTTCAGTGTTGTCGTTCATCTTTTTACAGAATCGTGTGAATCTCTTTCAAACAAGTATCTCTCTTCGCAAGGAAAAACAAACTGAAAAAACATTAAAAAAATAAAAAGACAAACGAGATGTGAATTGAGACTGCTGCATAAATCTCAGAGACGTCATTCAATGAAAGATGGTCTACGGCATTCCGCCCATAAGGTCGAAGGCACTTGTGAACCTTTTTGCAGTTATCGAGCTATGCTTTTAATTGATAATAAAGCAATAATAATGCAATGTTAACGTCTAGAATCCACCGCAGTGCTCTCAGACTTACATTATTACCCCGTATCATAGGTGTTCACACCCTTTGTTCATTCTATAACTTTATCAGCTCAACTCAACGGAGCATACTGCTGGTGCTTCACAGACGTGCTCACAAGGCAAGTACCTCAACAGGTCCCTATTTTACACCTAGGTACGTTGGGGATTGCGTAGTACTGGTGAACATTCCCAACGTCCACAGCTGGAATGTGATGTAACGTCGCAGAATCACACACTTAAACTTCACCGATCGCACACTAGCCACTACTACGAGAAGCACCGAAATCAATTGCCGAATGGTCACCCATCCAAGGATTAACCGGGCTCAACGTTGCTTAACTTCAGTGATCTAACGCGAACCGGTCTCGCTTCGCCAGTGCTCCCCGTTAATTAAGTCCGAAAGGTTAACACACAATGGTAATTACGTCCCGACACAGACAACATTTCAATAGTATTGGGTAGTGCGGGGTAGAACTGGGTAGTATTAGATAAAATTAGGTATTATTGGGAAAGTATTGGGTAGTATCGCATCATCAAATATCAAAAGAAAGCCTAGCGTGGAAGCTAGTAACTTGAACATTTAACAAAATCACCGTTTCCGTCATACAAAAGTACCCTAATCTTATATATGTCATTCATATGAAAGCGTCCGATTCGATTAAATAAATTAATTTCTTGGCGAGAATTTATCGGATATTTAAAAAGAACGCTGTCATTGTATTTTTTCAGTCCGAACTGTTTAGCCGATTACTTGCGAAAAATTCCGGCGCAATGTCATTCTCCATATTCGTCAAAATTAGCTTTCACAGAAGGGCAAATATGAAGTTTGTGTTCAAGTCTATTTGTAGCATACGCGTCAATGAAATCTATTTTAGATTGCCCGTGTCGATAAATATACTGTGCATTTTATTGGATGCATAACTACAATTTATTTTTAATAATACAAACTTTTTATTCTGTCTAATTATGCCCAGTTAGTGCTAAAATAATGTACGGTTGTTGTTCGAGGCAGTCATTTATTCGAATAGCAGCAGAGTAAAAATTAGAAGCCGTGTGAAGTCAGAAATGATGTCACGGAGATTTTCCGGATTTGTTTACCTTCAATAGCCTTCTGGTAACTTCGTTAAAATCTTCGCAATATCGTGTTTTCTGGAGTTTCGTCTACATTAAATATTTATAATTAGGGCAAACAAACTTAAATAATTGATTCTAAGGCAATTTATTTTAAACGAATGAGGGAGGGCGGTTTTTAGTTTTATTTTTTATTCGTGGTAGAATGATCGCCGCTGCCAAAAAATCAGTTGTGATAGCCTGAAATAAAATACTGGAGCTTCCATGTTGATTTCACTCACAGTTTTTTTTGTAACAGTGATCATATAACACAAAATCAATATAGAACTACCAAAATGGAGATAAAACATAATAAGGAGTTTTTTAACTCAATCAGTCCTTTAAAAAATGAGGATATCAGTGCAAAAGCCAACATTTTCCTTGCCCATGTTTCGTCTTCCGTCAAACGTAAGTAATAGTTTGTTTATAGAAATGTGTTCTATTACAAATTATTGGAGAGTGCCTGTTGGCACTCTCCAATAATTTGTAATAAACAATTTTCTATGAACAAATTCAGACCACCAAAAATAATCTAGCCCTCAACCAGTTAAATAAATATTTATTCTGTGCATTCATATGAGAATCGTGTCACATTTCGCGAAGAGAATAATAATACTGTATCAATATTTTCGACATAACGCATTGCAAATCGCGATACGATACCGCTAAAATCACACCCTACGATAGTTTTATACATTTTGAATTTTGCCTCCGAAATAAATATGGCGAACGCGAACCGAAAAAACGAATGCGCCGCTACCCTGGAATCAAAAGATTAATTTTCTTTAGCCTCGCAGACTTAAGTAAGTTCACGTTGCTTTTTAAGTCTTACACTTTGCATGCAATGTTTATTTTTTGCATGGTCTTTCGCATACAAGAAAAATTGGAGAGTCAATATTTTTTGACAAATTATCGGCTTATTATCTTTTTAATAGTAACTAAAATATGTTTTAGATATTCAAATTGTATTGCGGTAAAAATGTGCTGCTCATCAATATATTCGTTTTGTTGTATTTTTTCGTAAACATCAAAATATATTTTTCAAAAACACTATCGGCGAGTGTGAGGCGTCAAACAATTGAAAACTTTCGAGACGAAGTGTTTGTTGCTGAGCATTGTCTATTCATAGCAACGCCCCCCCCCCCCCCCCACAACCATCTCCATCCCATAAAAATGGCGATAGGTGAGGCAGTCTCTTATCCAAACAGCCCTTAAAACAAGCGACATCTCTACTTCTCATTTGACTAAAGAAAGACTACACAGTCATCGTACAGGATCAGGGTAGGAACACATTGCTAAGAGCGATGAGTTCACCCCAGTTGTCAAAATCTAACTCCAATACACCAGAACTGTCAGCAGTAGGAGATGTACCCGACCGTCCCACACTGGGGTGAGGGAATGGGGGAGGCGAAAGTGACGTCATATTCACGTGACCCAGTAGCGCCATGTTTGGTGGTCATGGTAAACCGCGTGAGCGGCCATGTTGTGACGTCATCCACATAGTGATATTTGTCATTTCACGTTTAGCCAGCGATGGATCAGCATCACACCTGTGAAGAGTGCCAGAAAATGTTCTCAAAGAAATGCAATCTTTATCGTCATAGGAAGACTGTCCACAGGCTCGGAATCTCACCACATATCACTATGGGGATGACGTCACAACATGACCGCTCACGCGGGTTACCATGACAACCAAACATGGCGCTACTGAGTCACGTGACTATGTCGTCACTTCCGCCTGCCCCATTCCCTTCTCCCACTGTGGGACGGCCGGGTACATCTACTATTACTGTCCATAAAGGCATGTATACTGTATATTGCTTATGATGATGCAGGATATTTACCTTAAGATCACACAAGACCAATCGAAAATGGCCTGCTCCGTGGTAAGTTGTGAACAATCCAGTTACCATTATCCACACTTTATTATCATTGTTCTTCACTCTCCTATATTCCCTTAAACCATTTTACGTTCACTGGGGTACTTCTGTTTCAACGGTCCTAACCCTGAAACGCGCCATTTGGGTTTAAATCATTATGTATTACCCACAATAACCATGTGTCACCTTGAAAGTTAGGCCTGGCCTCCTCCTATCACAATGGCCAGCAACAACTGTGTCGCCCTTAAGTTCAAGGCAAGAATGAAAGGTGCAATTACCCCGTTTTCGACGATCGCTCGTTCACGCGAAACGTTCAGGACAGTGATTCAGAAAATCTCTATTTGCCGATGTTTAATAACTTCTGTCCATATTTACATTTCATAGTAAAATCATTACGTGTTTTCTTTTCGTTCTTGTCTGATATATCATCTTCAAATTATCGCGACCGCGAGATTTCGACAAAATACCTCTTTAATGCACGCTTTAGTTTTATTCTAAATTGAGCTTTTACATTTTTTTCAGTACCAATAAATCTTCAGAGGCACTGATTTCGCGGGAAATGGCTCCAATGGCAGCTACGAGAGATATGTTTGCACCAGGAAAAGGTGTTTCGTCCTTAATTGGTATGTACGATAAACTTATTCTCAACTCGCATTAAAACAAAACACATTAAAAAAATAAAAATAAAACAGAACACAAAAAGCTGGACGAAAGTTTGCAATAGATATGAAAACCTGAACTTCACATGAACGGAAAACGCTATCGTATCTTGCAAAGTTACAGACATATTCGTCCCTTCAGTGCAACACGGCACCATCGGAAATGCTAAAGCATATCCGATGGTGCCTTTTAGCACAAAATATACGTATTGTGCTTTGCAACGAATCAAATTCAACACGGGAGATAGAAAATCCATCTGAAAGGTGGGCTTCCATAATGTATTTCGAACGTTTCCAACTTTTCAGGCGAGACAAAAACCGAATAACTTCAAATATAAGGAAAACAAGACAGAGTAACAGTAGTTCATCAAACAGAACGCAACCTTCATTGTTTCAAAGAACAGTTAGAATGTATTTAGAGGTGTTTTCTAAAACAATGACTTTTATGTGGTGATACGACATTTGGAGAGTTACTTACTGTCATAGAAATGAAACGAAATTTGTTAACCCTTTACCTAACGTAACGGCCAAAACCGGCCAGCGCTATTCTCAAAAATCGCCAATTAATTTTCACTACTTTTTCATTTTTTGTCTCAAAAACATAGGTTATGACCCCTCGTTGGAACGAGTTCGTCGAGCTCGTTCCAACGAGGGGTCATAACCTATGTTTTTGAGACAAAAAATGAAAAAAAATAGTTATTCAAAAATTATTTTTGCAAGTGTCGTCTGCTTTTCATGTTAGGTAAAGGGTTAACGGATTATATCTCGGTCATTTTATGAACTGTGTCATGCAATCTCGGATTGATTTGTCAAGGCTTCCCACCCATTTAATAATAATAATAATAACACACCTATTTATTGAGCTCGTGCAAATATACAAACAGAATATATGCAGTATTTTGCAGTCCGCTGATAAGGAAGAAAGTTTGAGATACGTCATTGTAGAATCACCACACACTATTTTGTTTTGGGAAAAAATTCTTTGAATATACATTTTGGAACTGTGAGTGAACATATCGGGCCAGAAAACACAATTCGCCCGGATCAAATGCTTCCGTTCTTGTACATATTATCTAATCGGACCCGTAGATTTCGAATTTGTTAAGATGTGTTTCGGGCAAAAATGAGTGTACACTTGAAATGCCTATATTACAACGTAGTAATAAAGAACTGGAGGGGGGGGGGGGGCAACTACTGCTCCGATGGATATACTTTTATTACATGCCTGTTCTCTATGTAATCACCATCTACAGCAACACTAAACAGTGTGGAAGATAAAAATCTGTTCCACACATATGTGCGGAATGGAAATCGTTGACGGACTATTTTTAAATAGAAGCGAAATTTCACTGGGATGTTTCTACAAATCGTGCAACGTAATTACAATTTGAATCGTTAGCGATAGCTGAAAATCGTCCCCTGGGTTCCAATGTGTTTTATGTGCCAGTAGGCACATAGAACACATTGGAACTCACGGGACAAAATAGTAACACGGGTTCCCTCGCGAATTTGGTTGGCGATAAAATGTGTCGTTTTTGTTGATTGTTGTCAAATGAATTGCTGGGTGTCCTTCTAAGAATTGTTTTTAAAGACGAAAAGGCGTTGTGATAAACACAGAACGATACGCGTGCGTGAATGAGTTTAATCGATATGGCACCTGTGCCATCACGAAAGGATAAAACTCGAGGCCTGCGGCCTCTCGTTCTATCTTTCCGCGCTGACACTCGTGCCATATCGATTAACCCATTCACAAATGCGTGTCGTTCTGTGTATTTATTTTAAGCTTATTAAAAGGCTGCCTCCTCTTGGCGTTGCTCTGTATTACAGCCATCGCATTGTGTTGCACATAATCAGAGATCTGAGCTCAGTGAACAGTGTCGCACAGATACTGTAAAGTTCCTTAATCGTTTACTGAAACCGTATCCGGTCGAGGCTATTCAGACAAAAATCACCAAATTATGAAAGGGGTTTTATGAGTATAGCAACGGCTGGATTCTTCAGTTTATGAAATGTGTTTCCGTAAAATATACCATTTAATTTGGTAAAATACTGGTGAAATAGTACGTTCCGTGAGAAAATGGGAAAGATGTGTGAAATTATCTTCACCAAAGAAGGAAGACGCTTCAACCGAGATTGTTTTTGACTTGCAATAATGTTATTTACGTTTCACGTTGTTTTGTGAAATTATTCTATTGACTTTTTGAGTTAAACAAGAAAGTTCCATTGAATAGTTGTATAGAAAACCCATTTCCAATATATGTTTAGAGAGTCTATGCTCAGTGGCGTATGGGATGGGCCCGCAGGGCCCGCATTGCGGAGGGTGGGGCGGCTAGAAGTCGGACCCTGTCTTGAAGGACGTCCCAACGTTGGCAGAAAGAGGGAAAGGGAGAGAGAGCGAGACTGTGTACCAAATATACATAATTTCAAACTCTCACTTCTACACGACGTACTCTTTGTAGTCTATGTATTATTCTTTTAACCCTTTACCTAACGTAACGGCCAAAACCGGCCAGCGCTATTTTCAAAAATCGCCAATTAATTTTCATTATTTTTTTCATTTTTTGTTTCAAAAACATAGGTTATGACCCCTCGATGGAACGAGCTCGTCGAGCTCGTTCCAACGAGGGGTCATAACCTATGTTTTTGAGACAAAAAATGAAAAAAAATAGTTATTCAAAAATTATTTTTGCAAGTGTCGGCTGCTTTTCAGGTTAGGTAAAGGGTTAAGTGAACGCTACATCATTGTAACTGATAAGCGTGAGAAATGAACAATATACATACATGGTGCCTCTTAAGTCACACATGTTGGGCGTGCATGTGTGTATCGTTGGATGGTGGGAGTGATACTTAAAACATGTAATGAAAAAATCTACAGAGTCGTACTTTTAGAATCGATCCTATAGGCTATACCTTCATTTAATTTATGGCGTATGTACTACGTGAAATCCTGTATGCTGTGCAGGGTAACAACACTAATTTGCTCCCGTTTTAAAGGCAACCACCATTAAGAAAGGGCCCCCGTCTCTATCTCGCGGGGGGGGGGGGGCACAAGATTTTCCGCTACGCCACTGTCCATGCTTAATTACCGGATTTACATTTTGATTGTGAAATTAAGTGCTAATGCACAGCGGTCATTTCCGTTTTCCAATTGTAAGTTTATGATCAGATGCTTTTTCCAAATTCTTCCTAAATAAGCTGAAAATGAGGCTATATAATAAAAAACTTCTGTCAAAAGAAAGAAGTACCAAAATGTTATCTTGTACGGAATTTATTAACCGAGTTCACTAAATTCGAATTGAGCCGAGATTTATCGAAAAACGAATCGTATTTGGTAGAGGTGTTTCTCAGTTCCGTACAAAATAGGTCGAATTTGATAATTATTTTTATCACATGATCGTTTGTAACCAACGTTTAAGCAATGCATATGTACCAAAGTTTGGCAATTTAATCCGCCTTATTCGAAAACGCTGTTATAACTTCCAGAATATACGCATTGTATATGATGGAATATAACATGGATGAATCACGCTACAAAAAAAAATCTACAATTTTGTTAGTATACAGTGCTGTGATCGGGCACCATGACCGTAGAAATTTGGTTTCCCTATCTGATCTAAAATCTGTCAAAAAACCTTTTCTGTTTGTTCGAGAATGTAGGATTGCCCTACTTGACCCCCCCCCCCCCACCCCCCACCCCCACACACACCCTAGCACAGACACACACACACCCTCACTCACTCACACACACACCATCGAGAACCTATCTACAAACCAAAATGGCATCTGTTATTTAATGGTCTTACATTTAATTTTCGACAGGGAGGATTCCACAGCATTCTTGCGAGGGGAGCGGACAGAGAACCTCAATGTCTGGAAGATTCCTTATTATCTCAGACCAACCTTGGCTCGTACCCTGCCCAGGTAGAACTGAAGTGATGCAGAGTTTTACATAGATTTAATGAACCCTGTACTTTCTATCAGAACTGTTCATAACTTCGACCGGAAGATAAAAACAAGATATGATAGACGACTCACGTGAAGTGTCAGGCTGCGGGCGCTAGTAATTAGAGCTGTAGGTTAACCGAAACCGAACCGAGGTTTTAAGTTTTTTTTTAAAAACCCAAACCGAAACCGTCGACATCCCGTAATCTAAGGTTTTTCGTTTTTTATTAAATACTCTCTTGCTGCAGAAATTCACAGAATGTAGCCATCCCAGAGTAGTGAGAGTACCCAGACACTGCCAATGGCAGTGTCTGGGTATTCTCACTACTCTGGGAAGGCTACATTCTGTGAATTTCCGACTTTTCAGTTGAATTGTGTTTGTAGCTTTCCTCAAGTTGCGTGTAGGTGTCAGTCCTCGAAAAATGGCCAAGCACAATAAAAGTTCTGTATATTTAGGTAATTATTATATTGGCCTTCCTGATTCTTCATGTATTATAGCTTATTTCGGGCATTCACTGAGTTTCACTCAATTTCACTGCCATTCAGTTATGACTCCGGACATAAGAATGAGTTTTATTGAGTTTTATTTGGCCTCATGAACAAACCGAAAACCGAACCGAATCGAGGTTTTACTCCATCTGGAAAACCAAAACCGAAACCGAACAAGAAATTTAAAAACCTGCAGATCGACTAGTGATCCCCCTCACACGAGCACATACATACATACGCATACCGACGAAAACTTATCTTCAAACAAAGAGAGTAGCTGATATTCAATGACCTTACATTTATTTTTCGATAAGGAGGCGAGTGGGGTTCCACAACATTCAAATGAGGGAAGCGGACAGATAATCAGTCGTGACCCGTCGAAGTTCGCCGCTCATTATTAGAACAGCAGTATTGTATACAGAACCCATTTCAATTATTGTCTGGATGCAAAGCCTCGCGTGAGAGTTTGTTTCTCTCCTTATGCATGGAAAAACTTCCGAGTAAGTCTGGTATTTACTTGAAAAGTGCAGAATTATCGTGCAAAATTTTAAATCTTCTTAGACGACATCCTGAGCAATTAATTGATTCAAATTATTTTCACTTTGTATTGCATTCCACCAGCACACTCTCATATTCACTGTTAATTATTCACTGCAAACGTCGCTCATAGGCTGGCCTTCCCCTGGTAGAGGGAATTTTGTCCACTCTACACATCATACGTTTTTAAATCAAATTTACGTTATTACGACATGATGCATGCGCGTAAGCGACTACATAATAGAAACAACACATTCTGAACTCTCATTCTAGGTGGTAAGGCTATAGGCGTTCCAGGAGAGATAGCTGGATACTGGGAAGTGCACAAAAAATACGGACGACTGCCTTGGAGAGAGCTCTTCGAACCGAGCATCAGACTAGCTAGAGAAGGCATACCAATAGCTAAAGGTATGGCACAAGCCATCGCCGCTTACAGTGACAAGTTTGATAAATACCCAACACTTGAAAGGTGAGCAAATATTTCCTCAACATAATTTTACTTTTTTTGTCCATAAAAAATCTTAAAATTTAAATACATTATCATTTTGAGAATTAATTCTTGTCTAGTTGAACAAACTGGCTTAGGCTGAATTGGGATGTCAAGTTTTTATTTATTTATTTATTTATTTATTTATTTATTTATTTATGTATTTGTTTATTTATTTAAACACATATGGATCAAGGAATTTACCGAAACTCTTTGAAGAAACATTTGTCAGGTTTTACATACCTTCCTAACTTTTAACAATCTAACTTCTACCGAATTCGGAACACCCCTGTATCAGACGAATCACACAGTGTTGTATTCTAGATGGGCAATGATGAGTGCGACAGTCGTTTTCCTAAGACAATCATACCAGTATACCCAAGTCTGGAAATAAGCAGACTGTCATCTACAGCATACACTGCAAAAAATATAGGTTCTCTTTAGAACCAAAACTGGTTCTAATCTTTTCCCTGACATGGAACCAGTTCTGTTTAAACAGTATTTATTTCAAATCAAATAAATTTATAGAGATTAACATTAAATATTAACAGAAATGAACATAAATTGAGGGGTTTTCAGTCGTAAGTTTAGAGCTTTTACGAGGTTGTCTCAAATCATTATTAAGCAAAGGAGATATGAACAGTTGGCATATCGAACCAGTTTTGGTTCTATACAGAACCAAAACTGGTTCGATATGCCAACTGTTCATATCTCCTTTGTTTCAAAATGTTTGGCGACTGCGTTGAATAAGCTCCAAGTTTATTGCTGAATCTACTTCATTTCATGTAATATTCTGTTAAAATTGAATGCTAATCTTGGTAAATTTATTTCATTTGAAATAAATACTGTTTAAACAAAACTGGATTCCATCTCAGGGACAAGATTAGAACCAGTTTTGGTTCTAAAGAGAACCTATGTTTTTTGCAGTGTAGGGCCCCAAGAGGGTGAATTTGGTGATGCTGGCCTGCACATTGAATCTCAATCTGAATCAAGTTCTCAAGCCTGGATATAAAGAGGTACCTTAAGGATAAATTGGCCTACTGTATGGGACAGCATCAGCAAATTCCCCCTTCTGGCGATCGCATTCTGCAAACGATAGATTGCTTATTTTAGGCATGTGTATATTCAGAAGTTGGTCCACATCAGCGACACTTCGATCAGATGATGGGCCTACTTCTAACGATAGCAATCTTTCTTATTATGCACACCACTCAACCACATACTGAACAACATAAAATGTCCGCCTAGCGAAACGACATTAAACCGGTGGCCGATGGGTGTGTGATTTAGTATAGTGTCGCTAGGCGGTTTATGCTGAAAGGAGTTCGAACCACCAATAAGCAATTTGCAATATCAAAATACACTGTTAAAATTTGGAACTTCTTTCTTTTGACACTCAGCTGGCTGAGGTTGGCGTAATCTCAAATGCACCGTATTAAAAATACAGGCAATAATTGGCAAGAATATGTAAAAAGTGGTATTTAGGTAGAACACCATTACATAACTCAATACCATTCATTCACCTCTATCGAAATGTATCCCTTTTGAAAAGTGAGAAAAATTATCGAATCAAGCAACTTGTTTTGCATGTTAAAGTCATTGGAATAAACCTCTGTCGAAAGTGTTTTCTGCGGCATTAAATCAAGAGTATTCTGAGATAGCCGGTGGAAATGCTACATATTAAATTAATATATTAAGATGATATGAAATATTATAATAATAATGAAAAATGTATCCTGTGAAATTATGACAGTTATTGTTGTAATTGTTGTTTTAAATGTAAGCATACACATCTCTCGAAGGTTATTGTTTACAAGTACACGACCTTTCTCAGCTTCAATCATTTCAGCCGCGTACAGTACGTGGAGAGTGTATTATCACTAAATCACCTGGAGAGTGTATATTCCACCCAAGCAATAACTGCAAATTTGTTGCAAAGCATAACAACCACAGGCATAGTTTCAACCAATGGACCTCCGGGTTAGACCCGGATGTCCATTGGCTGAAACATTGCTTGTGTTTTTTGTCCACATGTACAAAATTTGAACGTTATAGGCTGGGTGATAACTCCACTCTGCGGATGATTTAGTTACAATTCACTCTCCACGTACTGTATGTGCACACTTTTTGTACTAAAAACCTGAAATGGCGTGTATGTTAAGTAAAAGTTTCGTCTGTGGGATTAAATTAGACATTTTTTGTATTAAAAACCTGAAATGGCGTGTATGTTAAGTAACAGTTTGGTCTGTGGGATTAAATTATTACTAACCTTTCCACAAATTCAAATTCGCTCATCCTGTTTTAAAAAATAATCTGCCGAACAATTTCATTCTAGTTCGGCAAGTGGCAATTTTGAGGCTAACCTTGCCATGTCGGAAAGAAGAAAAAAGAACGCTTCTAGGGTCACTTTTTGCACTGAATCAGAATCTGGATGATGCCCTTGTGTAAACCGTGGGCAACTCGAGATATTCGAGATGGCGTCCAAAATGGCCACCGGAAACACCCAATATTTCACAACGTTGCCAAAGTCGCATATTTGTACGGGCAATTTCACACTACCTACTGGTGGTACATATGTTGCATAGGTTTAATTGCTATATCACAGTCCACTAAAAAGTTAAGGGGTTGACATTAAAATATTGTTGTGCGTGTTGATTCTATGTGTTGACCTATATTCACGACCTTGACTTTGATGGATCAGTCGTTTGTTTTGTGTGTTACACTGCCTAGTAGTGCTCCATGTGTTGTGTAAATTTCACCGCGTTGTCTCTCTCCACTAAAAACTTGTGGCGCATCCATTACATTAAAGGTTTGATGTGTATGTTAATTCCATGTGTTGACCTCTGTCTGTGACCTTGACGAGCCAATCGTGAAGTTAATATGTAACGCACTATCTACGTAGTGGTGGTACATATGTCGGGGAAGAGCCATTATAGTATCTCATTCCATTAAAAAGTACTGGCTGGCTCGGACAAAAAAAAGATGATTGGCAAGCTCATTCCATGTGTTTACCTTTATCTATGACCTTGACCGTGATGGATCGGTCATGTATTTTGTACACCGCACATTGTCGTATATAAACGAATTTATGAAAATAATGTTTTTTGTCGACCATCTTGGACGCTGTCTTGCATTTGTCGAATTGCCCAATGATTACAGAGTGGCGTCATTTAGATTTGGACTAAGCACAAAAAGTTACCAACGAAACGATCAAAAAAAACGTTTTTACTTCCTGACATTGCAAGGTCAGTGGTGGCGCAGTGGTGGCGGAACCGGAGCTGGAGGGGGGGGGGGGGGGTGCTGTGGCTGGGGGCTTCAGTCCCTACACATTTTTGCCGGGCCATGTTTTTTTTGTATGCATATATTTCAAGAGGCGGATCCAGAGCCTCCCCCATATTCTCGCCAGCTATGTTTCTCTCGTACTGGTTCAGTTTTGATGGATTTCGGATCATTTTTTGCAGTAAGTGGCAGCAAACGCTAAAATGTATATCTGTTAAAAAAAAAAAACACCCCATACAAGATAATCCACAGACAGCATAATTGCTGTATAACGTCAGTAGTATATCATGTACCCGAACGTGCCCCATTGGCAGGATCTCATGCAGGATCTCATATGTGACGTCATAGTCACGTGACCTGGTGACGTCATGTTGTGTTGTCATGGTAACCCGCGTGAGCGGCCATGTTGTGACGTCATATTCATAGAGATACGTGGTGTGAGTGCGCATGCGCAGCGCGTGTTGTTAGGGTGGCACGTGTTTCCGTCGTCCATTTTGTATACTGGAGGCCGCCATCTTGGTTTCTATGGTAGCACGTGATTGCTATGTTACCTAAGGCCTACAATAGGACAGGGGTATGTTCGGGGGTATGTTCCTTTGTAGAAGAGTAAATCTTATTACCACAAACAACCCGACAATCCCCCAAATCACCCAAATCCACCCAAAATCACCGAAATTGACTTTATTTCCCCAAGTTATCGGCTTGGCACGTAGTGCTATGGTACTAAGGGGTACAAAGGGGTGCGTTCGATGGAACAGGAGTAATGTTCTGGCTTAGAATTCTCCCAGAATCCCTATTCCATGACGTTTTTCCCTATTAAGAATAGCACGTAGTCCTATAGGACAAATTTACCCAGAATTCTCTGCTTCTATCTATATAAGCAACAGTTTTCGTCTATCTGGCCATGTTCCTTTGTTCTAGAGTATACTCCAGTAGCGTAGAAGAGCCTATTAGTTGGAACAGTTTATCTTATTATTACTATATTTAGCAATTTCGGGTCTATTCTTGTTAGTTCTGACCCTATTCCAAGTACTCTTGTTGTTTCATTTATCTAGATCATTTATATTAATTATAACTAACCAATTAGATTGCTTGATTTCCCATAACCTGTATGCAGAGTTATCTCCCTTCTGTACAACAAAAGCCAATATCATTCCCAAAGCCAATATCATTCCCAAAGCCAATAATCTATCGAGCAGTTACTGATAAGTCATTGCTCGAACGACTCGAAGCTCATCGAGCAAATGAGCCTTAGAGCAATTGCTCGATCGAGTGACTCGGCATATTGCTCGAATGACTCGAAGTCTGTCGAGCAAATGAGCTATCGAGTAATTGCTCGTTCGAGTGACTCCTCGAACGACTCTTCGACTCATTTCAGTATTTGAGGATACCCATGGCCCGGCATGGAATAGGGATTCTGGGAGAATTCTAAGCCAGAACATTACTCCTGTTCCATCGAACGCACCCCTTTGTACCCCTCAGTACCATAGCACTACGTGCTAAGCCGATAAATTGGGGAAATAAAGTCAATTTCGGTGATTTTGGGTGGATTTTGGTGATTTGGGGGATTGTCGGGTTGTTTGTGGTAATAAGATTTACTCTTCTACAAAGGAACATACCCCCGAACATATCCCTGTCCTATTGTAGGCCTTAGGTAACATAGCAATCACGTGCTACCATAGAAACCAAGATGGCGGCCTCCAGTATACAAAATGGACGACGGAAACACGTGTCGCCCTAACAACACGCGCTGCGCATGCGCACTCACACCACATATCACTATGGAGATGACGTCACAACATGGCCGCTCACGCGGGTTACCATGACAACACAACATGACGCCACCAGGTCACGTGACTATGACGTCACATATGAGATCCTGCATGAGATCCTGCCAATGGGGCACGTTCGAGTACATGCACTACTACTAACGTCTGGTGGTAAAGCATACAGGTGAGGTCTATTTATCAGCTTTGGTCGTTACAACCAAAGCTGATAAATGGACCTCACCTTATGGTTTACCGACGTTTTTTAGCGGCTCTCAAAGTGTGAATTCTTTCAAATACTTCTCCCTAAAAATCTCAAAATATCCACTCAGATGGGGGGTCTTGGGACCCTGGAATTTAAATCGTTCATACCGACGACCATCCATCACCCGATCCACCCCCACACACTACTTTGAAAATCGTTCCGCCGCCACTGAAGCTTACCTCCTCTGGGTGCCAGACTATTCGGGAACTCACTTTCGGAAAGGGTTAATGTAAGCGCCAGAATAATGTGTCAGTATACAAATAATTTCTTGACAGAAAATGGAAACATTTGTCACATACTGATGTCTCAAATCATAATTTGTTCATTCTCAAGACTTTTCGCACATAGCTCCATTCCTAATTAATCCATCAAAACATGTAGTCCGTTTCTTTATCTCTTTTGGCGCGGAATAATCTGAAAAACACAATTCTTAGCGCCTAATATTCATCAGGAATTTTACAAAAAATAGGTTGTTAGACTAAAGGGTTATTATTTTAAAAGATGTTCTAATGATCTCATTGACAGTTTTTCAAATGATTTCCTGTATATATTTAAATGGCTCCTTTAGCCTAATATTCATCAGGAATTTTACAAAAAATAGGTTCTTAGACTAAAGCGTTATTATTTTAAAAGATGTTCTAATGATCTCATTGACAGTTTTTCAAATGATTCCCTGTATATATTTAAACGGCACCTTTATACTTTCAAGGGACAATATCGTTGTTCGTGGATAGGACATAAATGGTGCATGTTTGTTCAACCCGTTACCCAACGAATCGGCCGCATCCGCTCCCCCCCCCCCCTCCCGCGTAATATGCAACTTCAGCAGTTGAAAAAATATTATTTTTCAAACAAATTCAACAAAACCATATCATGTGACCCCTCGTTGGAACGAGCTCGTTGAGCTCGTTCCAACGAGGGCTCATATGATATGGTTTTGTTGAAATTTTTTGAAATATTTGAAAAAATGATATTTAAAATAATAAATTTTGATATCGTCTGCGTTGGGTAAAGGGTTAAAAGCACTTGGAAATGGACACACACAGTTGGCTAAAATGACTACTGCAGTACCTTTCCGCAGTCTGCCGTCTATCGACTTTAGTCGCCTGTCGCGCCAAAAGAGTTAATATTTTTACAAATCGTATACAGTAAAACAGCAGGTAAATATTTGCTAAACAAACTGTTGGGACGTCCCAAATTTTGCAAGGCACTCGACGCCGCTGTTATGAATTGTTTGCCTATTTTCGTGGACTTTGCTGGCAGACTACTGTTAATTTAATGTAATGTCCCTTTTCGCACAATAATATACATAAATTCTTTCGCGTTCCAGATGTATATGTTCAATCAATAAGTACTGAATTCACATTACAAAAATCAAACTATTCACACAATTGGTCGAATCTCGCGACATACTCTTAAAACTACGGTTGCGGCGAGTCTCAGTCCGTAATATTTAGTAAAGAAAAAAGTCTTGTGGTAACAGTAAATGTCATCAGATCGCGGCCAAATCAAATCTCCATTGAGAAATATTCTTACTTTGATTCAAAGAAAATTAATGATTGTGGTAATATATTTAGATCAGTCCTGTGGCTTATTTCAGTTGGTCGAAAAAGCAAACTTTTAAGGTTCCCTATTTTGACCAACAGTAATATGACATCCGATTGAATCGAGAATTTTTAAAGGAGTATTTGAAGGCATGCCTAGTTCCAGGTCATGAAGACGTCCCATTCCTTTAAGAATTTGAGCTTGGAAACGTCAATGCAATCAATGTGAAAACCACCCGATATTTTATTTGTTTTCACTCCGAACCTTCTTCTTCGGAAACATTTCCTTGTAGCGGTCGAGGTATAAAGGCCATTTACCAACCAGCCTGGTTGGTCCGGATCTCTTAGTCTCGTGGTAAATCGGTCGCTTTGTGTACTAGAGGTCTACTAGAGGTCGACGGTTCGAACCCCGGCTCACGCACTTATCTCTCCTCCTGTTACATCCTCTTTGACACTTCTCTGGTAAGACCGTGTTTTAGCCGTTGCAAATAAAGAGCACAGCTCATGGCGTATGTTTGAATAAATGGTAATAAAATGGTGATTTTCTAAAGATATGAATAGAATCAATATGTACTAGGGCTGTCACGATTAATCGATTAATCGATTGTCGATCGGTCACGCCGAAATCGATTAGTATTTTTCGTTGTCGAAGAATCGGTAAATTTCACCCTGTTTTAGACACTGAAAAAAATTTGAAGAAAAAACTTTGTTTCTAAAGGTAAAAGGCCAAGAACGTCGACGTTAAACCTCAAGAAGCCGTTAGAAGCATTTATCTGTTCGGTACATTCAAAGCTTTGTTGTTCTGAACTTTTGCCGTCAGTGTAATAATCAAGACCGGTCGGCAGTTGCGAAGTTCGCAACTGCCGACCGGTCTTGATTATTACACTGACGGTTCAAAAGTTCAGAACATCAAAGCTTTGAATGTACCTAAAAGAGGATCGTCTTCGTTGTTTACTTGAGGTTGGTAAACTGAATTGATCTTCATTTTTAACGACTTCAAAGAGAGGGAGGCGGAGTGGGTGGAGGGGGACATCTATGTATGATTAATCGATTATTATCGATTATTTGCGATGATTAATCGATTCGTAAAATTAAAAAAATCGTGACAGCCCTAGTCGGTAATCAGATTTCAACCACTAGTAGGTTAAGGGTTTTAACCACTCGCTTTGCCGAGTGGTTAAAACTCTTATTCTAGGAGTGGTTTAAATCTGATTACCGGCCCTTGTACCCATTTGTTTCATTTATATCGTGCTCTTAACAAATAATCGACTTTGTCACTTAAAATGTGGAGAGACGAAACTTTCTATCACAAGCACACGGGTTTGTTTTGTTTACATCTGCGCCGGTGGGCAGTACTACCGGCTGCACGTGAATGCTTGATTGACAGCTAGACAGTAGTAGACAGACAAATCGTCAATGTTGATTGAATTTACCTTGCTTTTTCAGCCAAATGATTATTAACAATTCTTAAATTTTATTTTAAATATTTAATTGTAGGTATTTTAAACCCAATAAGTCATTGCACGTAGTAGATAGTACCGCAGAATGTATGTTTGAATGAAACATCGTAACATAGGCGAGCATGGTATAACTATATGTTTACCGCCATCTGAAGTCTGTAATTAGTGAAGAGTGGGCCTTTGATTTTAACTCAACTTTATGTTTTCGTCATTGATAAAGTCAACATTTTCAGAAACGATGACAATTTCCTGATAATTTTGCTCTGCAAAAAACAACTGTTGTCACATTAAAGAGTTCGGAATTCACAACTTGACTGCGCGAATTTTTTGTTGATTTTAACCGTCAGATGTACTGACAATGTACTGACAGTTTTGACTCTAGAGAAATTGCGAATCTTTTCAGATGGTTCTATGACGATAAGAGAAAGGAAGCGAGGAAAGAAGGGGATAGTTTTATCCGACCAAAATTAGCCGACACCTTGGAAACGTTGGCGAATGGAAATGGACAAACATTCTACGAAGGACATCTTGCAGAAGACATAGTAGCTGATATTAACGAAGGCGGTAGTATCAAACATACGTGATATCTAATTTTATTTTATCACTACCTCGCCTTCGCCGTAGTTTGTTTACAAAATGTTATGTTACGCCCGCTTTTGTCATAACTGGCGAGTTTTGTCATAGCTCCCAAGGCACTTTATCCCAGTTAACTACACGGGGGCACGATGACGCCATCTACTAAGGCGTACAGCACGTCGATGGTGCATATGTCTTCAAACGCTGTAACCCTACTTGAGCGGAGCTTGAACAGAGTTAGAATGTTGAGGAGCTGACAGTTGCTCGTCGATGTTCGGTGGTTCTCTCTGGGTACTCCGGCCTCCTCCACCCGTAAACTGTCACGGCCACGATTAGCCATTGTGCATAAGTATGTGACCTTAAACACCAATAAATAAATAGTTTTGTGAGACGTTACTTTTTTCCACTCGCAACAAAAAACTGTTATCCTTTAGTTCAACTAACCCAACTTATAATAATAATAACACTTTGGCCGGTCGCTGATTTGTCACAGTTTTCAGGTGAAAGGACCTTGGTTATCCATGTGCTCCCAACTGTCTCACTTTTCCTACGCTTTGTCTCTCCTTCCAACACTCGGAGACAAACTGCTTGATGACATTCCCCATTCTTCTCAATCTCTCCGATGAGCATACAAACCCTCTCGTTTATAACACCCACTAACCAAAAGTCCTTCATTCTTCCATCCCACTTCCCCATTATATTCCCGTGAATCTTATTCAGTTAATGATATGGAGGGTATCTGGCCCTTTTATCGTCGACTGGTATAAATTCTCAGTACGAAATGGTTGGTCGTGTAGTGGTGTAGGGTATACTAGATTGTCTAGTATGGCAACATAGTATTGGCGATCTGTACCCTTATTTGGTCACTTCAGTCTTGCGACATTTATCGATCTATATACAAACGTATACCTATCACTCTGCCTCTGTGTATTATGCCATTTCTCTACAATGTGATTATTCTGGACAGTGTTCCAGTAGCGTATATGAGCCTTCGCGATTCCTAGCTCCAAAACAGTCCCTAGCTTAGCAGGTATGCTCTCCTAGAACATAGCTTGCAAGACCCCTTTAGCTCCGAGACTATAGGTTTCATGACGATAGTGGTCTGGGGAACGTTTGTGTTAGAGCTGTAGGTTAACCGAAACCGAACCGAGGTTTTTATTTTTTTTTAAAAACCCAAACCGAAACCGTCGACATCCCGTAATCTAAGGTTTTTCGTTTTTTATTAAATACTCTCTTGCTGCAGAAATTCACAGAATGTAGCCATCCCAGAGTAGTGAGAGTACCCAGACACTGCCAGTGACAGTGTCTGGGTACTCTCACTACTCTGGGAAGGCTACATTTTGTGAATTTCCGACATTTCAGTTTAGTTGTGTTTGCAGCTTTCCTCAAGTTGCGTGTAGGTGTCAGGCCTCGAATAATGGCCAAGCACAATAAAAGTTCTGTATATTTAGGTAATTATTATATTGGCCTTCCTGATTCTTCATGTATTATAGCTTATTTCGGGCATTCATTGAGTTTCTCTCAATTTCACTGCCATTCCGCTATGACTCCGGACATAAGAATGAATTTTATTGAATTTTGTTTGGCCTCATGAACAAACCGAAAACCGAACCGAACCGAGGGTTTACTCCACCTGAAAAACCAAAACCGAAACCGAACAAGAAATTTAAAAACCTACAGCTCTAGTTTGTGTCTGATGACAGTTGGGATATGATGATTTCTGGGAACATTTGGGTCTGGTTCTACACCACACCGCACCCACCACAACCACAAAACTAACCAGTATTATATCTTTCACTAAACCTGAAACATCAACCAATGACTACTACACCAACTACTATAACTTCAAACAACTACTATACTAGTCTATATAACACCACCAACAAATATACCATCAACCTCAATTACAACAACTGCTAGTACTACACCAATAACTACTACAACAATTACTGCTGCACAATCACCATGACCAAAAGGCTGCTACTTCATCAAAATGTAGTACACCACTCTCAGTCTTCTACAATACTGTCGCACGCCCCAGAACAATTGAATGGTAAGGGAATAGCATAAAATACAGGGTGTGGGTGCTAAGGAAATAGCATTTATTACTTTCCAAAGTGTGATTTACTGGGATTTCCGGGTTTAATTATAATAAACGATAACTTCACAAGTGAATTATGCAATCAACAATTGTGTCATGTATCCGGGCGCGCAAACGAAGACGCTTTGTTGTGGGTGTAATGGGGACTTCATTGCTTTTTAACCTTTTACCTAATATGAAAAGCAGACGACACTTGCAAAAAAAAATCTTGAATAGCTATTATTTTCATTTTTTTTTTGTCTCAAAAAGATAGGTTATGACCCCTCATTGGAGCGAGCTCGTTCCAAAGAGCGACCATAACCTATGTTTTAGAGACAAAAAATCAAAAAATAATTAAAATTAATTGGCGATTTTTAGAATAGCGCCGGCCGTTACGTTAGGTAAAGGGTTAAATAATATAATTATCGTTAATAATGAAAAGTAATAAAGAGAGTAATCGCTTGACTGGATTGGTTACGTGAAATAATTCATTCGAGGCGAGGGACTATTGTAAAACACTCGTGCGCATTCGCGCACTCGTGTTTGTACAACGTCCTGGAGGCGCGGTGGCTCAGTTGGTAGAGGTGAAGGCTGCAAGCCGAGAGGTCCTCGGTTCGAATCCCACCTGCGGCAACCGCGTTGTGTCCTTGGGCAAGACACTTCACCCCGATTGCCTACATGGGGGCACGATGACGCTGTGTACTGAGGCGTACTGCACGTCGATGGTGCGCATGTCTTCAACCAATCTGACCCTGCCTGTGCTGCGGTGCAGAGTTCAGAGTTACGATGTTGGAGAGCTGACAGCTGCTCGTCGTTGCTCGGTGGTTCTCTCCGGGTACTCCGGCTTCCTCCACCCGTAAAACTGTCACGGTCACGATTAGCCATTGTGCATAAGTATGTGACATTAAACACCAATAAAATAAATAAAATTGTACAACGTCCCTCACCTCTCATGAATTATTTTTAAGTAACCAGTTCAGTCCAGCGATTACTCTCTATAAAATACACGGGTGGTACAGTATGTTCATCTAGATGCACTAATGGATGTCCGCAAGACTAAAATGTACCAAACTGGGTGCAGTCTCCTACACTACACTACCAATCCATACATTCAAGCATAACCAATAACACCACATGACATACCATTACTTACTACCCTTACTAACCAGAGGATAGTAAAAGGCATAAGGTGAGTAAGTACCAAGGGATAAAAGTACACCAACAGGGCTAAACACCGTTCATATTACACTACCATACCAGACAACCACACACCCAATAATATCACATGACCTGGAATGACGTACTACTAGCGGCAGAAGAACGATGGTGTAAGGCATTACATTGGTTAGAACAGCCATGGCATCTTTCTGTGAAAAATTCAAGAACGTACTCAGCACGTTGCAACAACTAAGTTAAGGGTCTGGGAGTTCTTCGTCCATTTAGTTGCTTACAGCACATTATTTATAATAATTATTGTCAGCACATACACATTGCTTCATATTTTCAATAATCAAGTGCCAACGGGTATCGTGGCTTTATTTTCACGGCCTCAGTGAAACCACTTGTTTCAGTCGTCTTCCATATTTCCAGGTGGTATCATTACCAGAGAAGATCTCAAGCAATATAAAGCTAAATGGAAAGCACCAGTAGTACTAGACTTCAACAACAACATGAAAGTGTATTCTGTGCCTCCTCCAGCTAGTGGAGCCGTGATGGAGTATATACTCAACATTCTTGAGGGTAAGGCTATTTTTGTTGATTTCACGTCTGTAGGAGTTGATATGTTCATTTATATTGTGATGACCCCCCCCCCTTCTTATATCCCTTTAAACCCTGACGCATGGAGCGTCCTAAAGATGGCCGATTATGGAGAGGAGGAGTCGTAAATTGGACTGGTGAAATATTCCAACTCCATAATCAAGGCATGTCTTCTCTGCAGGCATGCCTTGATGATGCAGTTTGAATATCAGTCAGTTAAGATTATAGTTAAATAGCACAATAATTATTGGCCATATCGTCCCCTGAGTTCCAATGTGTTCTATGTGCCAGTAGGCTGCCAGTAGACACATAGAACACATTGGAACTCAACTCATGGGACGATATATTAATGAATAAATCAAATATGCATGCGGTAGTCGTGCCGTAACTTCTTATTTAATAAACACGTACTGCACCTGTACCGCAAATAAGTCAACTCTGGGCCACCAACAGCTCGGTAGTGCAGCCATCTGTTTGTTTGGCTGATAGTGTGTATGGCATAAGCCCACGTGTCAAATCTAGTCGTTTAAGAAAGTACATGATAACTACAGTTGAAACGAGAA
This sequence comes from Pictodentalium vernedei, assembly GCA_031216915.1. Classification (NCBI taxonomy): domain Eukaryota; kingdom Metazoa; phylum Mollusca; class Scaphopoda; order Dentaliida; family Dentaliidae; genus Pictodentalium; species Pictodentalium vernedei. Next base: position 402,372,905 of record CM062291.1, read on the forward strand.
GTCTTGTTACTGTATTGTGCACTATTTTGAAGTAATGGCGCGCTGAATAGGGGCACATTTGTCCGCGTCAAACTGCACCATTACCGTAACTCAATTCCTGTACACAAACAGCGTTCCCAACTCTGTTCAATTCTTTACGAGTACATAAAGATCATTAATATCATTCCTAAAATGGGATGCATGTAAATGTAATGACTTAAATAGGTATTAAAATTCGACTGCACGTACAGAATGAAGAGAGTGGATTACTACTTAATAGCAGCACCAAATATTCCCCACTCGAAATTAATTTATAATAGTTCATAACAGCACAACAAACACTTGCAAACTTTCATCACATGAAAACTTGCAAGTGCTTCATGTGCTTTGTCTTCAGGTGTTGTAAATAATTATTAAGTGATACATTTATACCACAAGGATATTTAGTAGTAATCCACCCTTCCCATACTGTTGTCTCAATATTTTCTTTCTGTTTGGTCGGTTCAGTTCGTGATTTCACTCGCCAATAACACATTATATTTTGTTTTGCACAGCGCAAACGCTCTTGTGTATTTCAGACTATTTCATTATTCTGCAGTAAGGAGCGCATAAAATAGCGAGCATTTTCTGCGTTAATTGTGACAGGACTTCTCGTTTCAACTGTAGGAAGAGAGGATTGATAGTTTAGACGCAAATCCTGACGAAAATGCCCTGACTTGAGAAAGTATTGTGGTGCATCACCCCTATACCCCCTTAGCGACCCCCCTCACGTGCATGACGCCATTAAGGGTACTGCCTTATAAACTACCGTGTTCTGCGAAATGGGCGAGTCTGTCTATCAGTTGTGAGGAGGTTCAGTAATAATTGAATCCCATAGCCCTGCTGTAGGGTTAATTTACTATTGCCCTATCCAGGTAGATATTCGCTGTGTTGTATTTTTATGAACTGCCAATATAGGCGTTGGGAAAACAAATTATAATAATTGAAATGAATTAAATTGTAACAATTGAAATGAATTATATGTCGATTTATCCGAGTATGAATATGGGGTGGCCGTGTTACCCCTTTCACCCCGGTATGCATATTTATTTATTTATTTATTTATTTATTTATTTATTTATTTATTGGTGTTTAAGGTCACATACTTATGCACAATGGCTAATCGTGACCGTTACAGTTTTACGGGTGGAGGAAGCCGGAGTACCCGGAGAGAACCACCTAGCATCGACTAGCATCGACTAGCAACTGTCAGCTCCCCAACATTCTAACTCTGTTCAAGCTCCGCTCAAGGAGGGTTACAGCGGTTAAAAACGAGAACCATCGACGTGCAATACGCCTTAGTACACGGCGTCATCGTGCCCCCATGTAGGCAACCGGGATAAATTGCTATGCCCAAGGACACAACGCGGGCCGTCCGGGACGGGGATCGAACACCGGATCTCTAGTATTGAAGTCTAACAGTCTTCCACTGAGCCACTGTGCTCCCGTTAAACCCGGTGAGCAGAAATGACCGAATGCGTGAAGAGAAAATTGGTAGTGTTTGAGCAGGACGATAGAAAGGGCCAAAAATCTGAAGCGAGGCTCGGTAATAATTTAATCCAACAGCTCTGTTGAGCTGTTGGATTAAATTATTACTGAACCACCCAAAAAAACCAGGATGGTTTCGCCCATTTCTCCCTTGACAGCTATGACTGAGAAGGAGAAGATACCTTCCAGGGCGCCAGTGTTGAAAGGGTTAAGCGTTGTATGAAAAGAAAATAATAACTATACACTTAAATAAAGAATATTATTATTTTTAATACAGGCTATAATTTCACAAAAGAGGACGTCTCTACAGATGAGAGAACAATATTAACATATCATCGGATTATTGAAGCCATGAAATTTGCTTACGCAAAGAGGTCAAGTTTAGGAGATGCAGATTTTGTGGATGTACAACAGGTATGTAATACGACAGATATAATGACCAATACAGTGAGTATTTATTTATTCATTTATTGGGGGTTAACGATACTTTCGACAGCTAGGTTCACCTCGTGTCGAACAGTTTTATGGGCGGAGAAAGCCGGAGTACCCGGAGAGAACCACCGAGTAACGGCGAGCAACTGTCAGACTCCCCATCATAACTCCGCACCAGCAGGGTTAGCATTGCTTGAAGACAAGTACACTATTGATATGCAGTACACCTTAGTACACAGCGCCATCGTGACTCCATGTGGGCAATCGTGATGAAATACCTTACCCATGGACACAACGCGGTTACCTCTGGAGGGATCGAACCGTGGCTCTTTCGGTCAGAACTTCAATGACGTAACCGCTGAGTCACCCCTGAGTCACCGCGTCCCCAAGTGTAGTGACGAATAGCGACAATACAAGTAATTGTGGATCCGGTATGTCCAGGGGCTTTAGAAAGGTGTGGTTTAGGGGTATTACACACCCCAACCACGCCCACCCCAATTATTTGTTCCAGTAGGGTCATTTCTAATCTCTCTTGCTAGTAATCATGCACGTGAGGGCTTGCGTCACACACACATTTGATCACAGAAATGGAGGTTTGTAGGACCTGATTCGGGATGTTGGGTGAAGAGGAGTGTCAGTAGAGTGCGTGTCAATTAAAGAAGATGCGCCACGCTTGCTGCTTGTATATTTTATTTATCCACAAACAGACTTCCAAGATATCTTGAGTTATTCAACTATACACTGCAAAAAATATAGGTTCTCTTTAGAACCAAAACTGGTTCTAATCTTGTCCCTGAGATGGAACCAGTTCTGCTTAAACAGTATTTATTTCAAATCAAATAAATTTATAAAGATTAACATTAAATATTAACAGAATTAAACATAAATTGAGGGGGTTTCAGTCGTAAGTTTAGAGCTTATACGAGGTTGTCTCAAATCATTATTACGCAAAGGAGATATGAACAGTTGGCATATCGAACCAGTTTTGGTTCTGTGCAGAACCAAAACTGGTTCGATATGCCAACTGTTCATATCTCCTTTGTTTCAAAATGTTGGCGACTGCGTTGAATAAGCTCCAAGTTAACTGCTGAATCTACTTCAGTTCATGTAATATTCTGTTAAAACTGAATGCTAATCTTGGTAAATTTATTTGATTTGAAATAAATACTATTTAAACAGAACTGGTTCCTTCTCAGGGACAAGATTAGAACCAGTTTGGGTTCTAAAGAGAACCTATATTTTTTGCAGTGTAGTCCCCACTGATAAATTCGACGAAAGCTTACCTTGATGAGATGTAGTTTAAATATTAGTCATTCGGGATTGGAGTCACCAGAGTCGGAGAAAATCAAGCCATTGGTCATCTTCGCTAAGTTTCCAAATATGCCATGACTTACGTAATAACAAAAAAAGAAATTCATTGTCGAAAAGAAAACTTCCCACTTACGAAACACAATTATAGTCCTGACAACCGTTACTTATTCCCAGTTCCATATTCGAGATTCGTTATCAACCGATTTTTGTGACAAGGTTACTAATTCCCAGTTCCTTATTCGACATTCGTTATCAACCGAAAATCGTTTGAGAACGAATAAGGAACTGGTATAAGTAACACTTGTCACGTCGCCAACAGAATTGTATACATAAATTACCCCCGACAAAAGGCGGTATTACTCTTTCAAAACCGCGTAATCGAAACCGCAATGTTCATTTAGTTCCGCAGTAGGTCATCGATATAAGCTGACCGGAAATAATAAGTAATGTCAATTTGCCAGAAACAGGCAGCTAAACAGGCCAAAGAAGACAGAAAAAAGGCCAGCTCTGCAGCAGTTGTGATATATCGTACTTTTGGAGCATCGTAGCGTCATCTGCAATGTTTTTACATTGCAGACGGCGAAAACCCACATTATCACACCCCCTTGTGCAAAGTTGGGAAAAAAAGAATGGATTTTATGACGAGAGAACAAAATTTAACAAACGAATCAAGACCGTGTTTTTTCCCATGTTCCAACTAGGGCTGTCACGATTAATCCATTGTCGATCGGTCACGCCGAAATCGATTAGTATTTTTCGTTGTCGAAGAATCGGTAAATTTTACCCTCTTTTAGACAATGAAAAAAATTTGAAGAAAAAACTTTGTTTCTAAAGGAAAACGGCCAAGAACGTCAACGTTAAACCTCAAGAAGCCGTTAGAAGCATTTGTCTGTTCGGTACATTGAAAGCTTTGATGTTCTGAACTTTTGAACCGTCAGTGTAATAATCAAGACCTGTCGGCAGTTGCGAAGTTCGCAACTGCCGACCGGTCTTGATTATTACACTGACGGTTCAAAAGTTCAGAACATCAAAGCTTTGAATGTATCTAAAAGATGATCGTCTTCGTTGTTTACTTGAGGTTGGTAAACTGAATTGATCTTCATTTTAACGACTTCAAAGAGAGGGAGGCGGGGTGGGTGGAGGGGGGCATCTAGGTACGATTAATCGATTATTACCGATTATTTGCAACGATTAATCGATTCCTAAATTAAAAAATCGCGACAGCCTTAGTTCCAACTCACTTGCATACAGGTTTCCCGGTCTTTCAAGTTTTGAAATCTTGTACGTCTTGAAGGAAGTATTAGCTCTACTTCCATACAGTACAGTCGGCAATGAAATAAATGGTCAAACTCCACACGTGGGCAGTTTTGACCTCGGGCATTTTTGTCAATCACTGATCAGTAGTTTTCAGCAAATATTCAATGAAAGAAGAACCAGGTCGTACCTGGTGCTTCATTCATTGAAAATTTGAGAGGATTCCATTGTTTGATGTTGGAGATTCGCTGTTAATGATTGCGTTGATAGACCGCACTGTACATGTACCTCTATACACTTGTCTTGTCCTTTGACGAAATAGAAAGTTGCGTAAAAGATAGTTCATGTTAAGCTAAATGTTTGTGAAAAAAAAAAAACATGGAGCTTAGCAATCGATAATGCGGATAATGGGGAACATATTTATAAACTGTCCTGGACATCCGCGTACAGTCTACAGCTTTTCTGTAGTGGTTATTTTAAAGCCATACCCGGTACAATGTTTATCAAAAACGAAATCGTATTCTCCTATTTTCTATTCTTTAGAATGGACAAAACAAATACATGGGGGCTCGCAAACTATATTTCATAGTCTCTTTCAGCTTGTTGATAATATGACTTCCAAGGAATATGGAGATATGATTAGACGGAAGATCAGTGATGATACGACACGTGACACTTTATTCTATGAGCCAACTTTTCTAAATCCTGAGACTACTGGAACAGCTCATTTGTCGGTAGTAGATAAAGATGGTAACGCAGTCGCAGCAACAAGTACTATTAATACTTAGTAAGTTAGTCAAGAGCTTTAACTGTTTGTGTTGCCTCGACGATTTTTTTTTATTGAAGTTACTGGTCTCTATGCCGCTGGGTGCCTGGAAAGCACATTGGTCAAATATGGAAAACTTGCCGAACCGCCTCCGCCATAGCGGTGAATGTTGCTACAAATAAGCAATATTGAACATAAAATTTCTAGAAGGTTTTCATTTTTCCGACGTCTCGCAATCTCCGATCGCATTTTAAAGACTATACCTTGAGGTCTGTGAAAAAATGGATATGTTGATAAAGAGCCAATTAGTGTGGCAATACCAATTGAATGTTTACGACAAAGTCGAGTTATATTTTATAAAAAAACAGCACCAAAATTAGAAACTTGAAAGAGTGTTACTAGATGTCGTGAGAGAGCGATGGCTGAGTTGTTAGAGCTCTGTACATTAAACCGTTAGGTCTATGGTTCGATCCTGAATAGCGGTAACCGAGTCGTGTCCTTGGGCAAAACGCTTAATCCTTTTACTGCCACGCCCTCTTTATCCATATATGGAGGATCTCTATGTACGCCTGTATGCGAGGAAGACAATAAAATTTATGACATACGTGAAACCTTATCATCTGATTAAATATTGGAAAGATCTCTCCAAGCCCTTTCCATGCTCTCTGAGCCATTTCCAGCAATTAACCAGATGTAGGTTTGATCTGCGCATTCCAGAACGTATAGATAATCATCAGAAAATAGGTGACAATAGTCGCTTTCGGTACCGTACATGTTAATCCCGAACAGCCCACCTGTGGGCTTGGTAGCGCTGTGTACTAAGGCGTACTTCACGTCTTCACTAGCCTTCATCTGCTGCGAACTATACATGTGCAGAGTTAGTAAAATGACCGAGTGAATGAGTGTGTTGGTCTCTCATGCCAGAGGCCGACCCCCGGTAGCTGAATGTTCTCGAGGTGTCCGAACTGTCTCTGTCAGCATCAGTTGTGCGATTGATTCTGTCACAGCGTACCTTTCTATCGGGTAGGGACGTATAATGGCTATCCTATGTGCGGAGAGAGACACACTCCGCACAGGCAAAAGATCCCTTCGTAGTATAAGAGAAGAGCGAAGCCACGAGGTTCCCGCTACGAAGGTCATCTCACACACTTGCGCCATTGAGCCAAGGAGAGGCGTTAATATAAGTTGCATAACGTGTTCGCCAATGCTTGTAAAACAAATAAGCTTAAAATATAGAGTTTTATAATTGAGAGTCTGACAGTCGCCCGCGGCTACTCGGTGGTTCTCTACCCTATCTACCTCCAACCGTAAAACTACCAGACGTGACTCCTGCTGTTTAAAATGTCGTTAAACCCCGATAAAAACAAACAAGAAACGAACATCCCATTTCCACTAGGTGTCAAAAATATTCACGTGTGTTACCGTCACTTTCTGTCGTGAGTTATCGTGGAGTAGATAATTATCTCCTAACAAGCATCCACGGATAGGATTGTGACTAACAGGATTATCGTGCCAACATAAATTGATGACAACTCTGTAAACGGGTCGCGTCGTATGGCTCAGAATAATTCAAGCTCATTCGATGATATTTGGTGGCGGTGTCCAATATACGACTTTAGCCCTCTTAACTGGTAGAAGCTGGAAGCCCATATTTGGGCTTTATTCTGAAGCGCAGGTGCCGCAGCATAATGGCTTCATATTCTGAGAATGTCCTTCATATTAATTTTGAATTAAAATAATTTAGTCTGGGAGGATTTGCCATGTTGCAATTTATGGGAGAGTGCCTAGTGGCACTCTCCCATAAACTGTAACAAGGCAAAGGAACATGGACTAATTCGGATGACCAAAAATAATTTAGCACTCTACCAGTTAACTGGTAGAGTGCTAAATTATTTTTGGTCATCAAATCTTGTACACATGTCTTTGCCTTATTACAATATATGGGAGAGTGTCCATAGGCACTCTCCAATACATTGTAACAAGCAAACCCTCACAGACTAAATAATATCACTTCAAAGACAATCCAAAGCACATCCACTGAATATGAGCCTTCAGGTTGTGGTCCCTGCACCTCAGAATAAAGCCCTAATATGGGCTTCCAGCCCTCTACCAGTTAAAATGGTCTGTCGGATATCACTGGAGAAGCTCGGATCACAATCCTCAGAATGCATTATTTTCCAACATTATCGTGATCATTTTCCAGACCGGGGAAAATGGGGAATCCCTCCAACGCGCAATCTCCAAATCGGCCCCTCGAGGCACTGATGATGCGTTCCGGGTCATTCACGAGACAACATTGATCGCGATCGACCTGTGAAAAAAATGGTAACGTATACTTTTACGGTCTTGAAATACTCAAAACAAACATTTTCTTAAAAATTCTCTCCCTCAAACGAATTGGGAACTAAAGAGGAGGTAAGATGACTCCATACTTGTTCAAAATGTAGAGAGCAAGATCGTAAGTTACAGTTTTAGTGTTATGCGTTCTTAAACTCGACTTCAGAACAAGTTCAGGTTCGTAGGTGTTAATGTCGAATCACTTCATTCATTAGTAAAGGTAGTACACGCTAAAAACTAAAGTGTTAAAAACTACACTTGAAGTGCTGTATTTATTTTAGTGTAGATATCCCAGAACTTGACAGGTGTTACAATAATACCACTTGACAAGTGTAATGTCGCGACACTAAAAAGGAAACAGCGCAGATGACGCGGATCAGGCTCGAACTCTCGAGCCTGATCCGCGTCATCTGCGTTGTGTCCTTTTGATTATGTACCCACCAAGTGCAAATCAAATTATGGACGATTCTGGAAGAACCACCAATGCTAGACACATGGGAAGTGCCATCCATTCAAGTTTCAGATGTCTGACCATTGTAATGTCCAAGTGCTTAAAGCATTGCACTTTGAGTGTTAAAATCAAACCCTAAGAGTTAGAATGGGTTTAACACCTTGAAAGTGTCAGTTTTAACACTTTAGTTTTTAGTGTGTAGTCAACATTATAAGTTATTGTGATGAATTGACGGTAACATGGTCTTAGGTTTGAGGCTCGGGGCTTATGTTCGGAAACGCTGCGAGCCGCGAACCTCAGACCATGTTACCGTCAGTTCATCACAATAACGTATATGTTCTAATAAGACCCTACCCAAAGCCCACATCGTAAAATGAATAAGACGACTTGAGGTTCGGACCGTCGACGTCTAGCATACAAAACGACCGATTTACCAAGAGACTAAGAGATCCGGACCAACCAGATTGGTTGGTAAACAGCTTTTATACCTCGACCGATACACTACGTTCCCCTTCTTTTTGAGATTCGCCCACCGTGAATCTCACCTCACAGCGGTCGAAACATTCACCATGCTTCACCACAGCGTACACGACGTCACCAACCGCTGAGGATCGGACGAGCCTCCAAATGTAACAGGAGGAGAGATAATTACGAGAGCCGGGGTTCGAACCGTCGGCCTCTAGCACACAAAGCGATTGATTTACCACGAGAGAAAAAGAAATTCATACCTCGACAGCTACAGATAAACAAATTAGTAAATAACCCTCTCGTGTACTCCACGACGTCACTGAACAAGAAAAAAAACAATAATTTAGATAAAGGTCGAAGTTACTACATCTAAGTTCAAATCATGATCAAGTTCATGATTTGAACGGAGTTACCTCGACCTTTTTATAAGTGGGTTATGGGTATACATTCAAAGCTTACTGCTTGTATATTTTATTTATCCTCAAACAGACTTCCAAGATATCTTGAGTTATTCAACTATACACTGCAAAAAATATAGGCTCTCTTTCGAACCAAAACTGGTTCTAATCTTGTCCCTGTGATGGAACCAGTTCTGCTTAAACAGTATTTATTTCAAATCAAATAAATTTATAAAGATTAACATTAAATATTAACAGAATTAAACATAAATTGAGGGGGTTTCAGTCGTAAGTTTAGAGCTTATACGAGGTTGTCTCAAATCATTATTAAGCAAAGGAGATATGAACAGTTGGCATATCGAACCAGTTTTGGTTCTGTACAGAACCAAAACTGGTTCGATATGCCAACTGTTCATATCTCCTTTGTTTCAAAATGTTGGCGACTGCGTTGAATAAGCTCCAAGTTAACTGCTGAATCTACTTCAGTTCATGTAATATTCTGTTAAAACTGAATGCTAATCTTGGTAAATTTATTTGATTTGAAATAAACAATATTTAAACAGAACTGGTTCCATCTCAGGGACAAGATTAGAACCAGTTTTGGTTCTAAAGAGAACCTATATTTTTTGCAGTGTAGTTCCCACTGATAAATTCGACGAAAGCTTACCTTGATGAGATGTAGTTTAAATATTAGTCACTCGGGACTGGAGTCACCAGAGTCGGAGAAAATCAGGCCATTGGTCATCTTCGCTAAGTTTTTAAATATGCCATGACTTTCGTAATAACAAAAAAAGAAATTCATTGTCGAAAAGAAAACTTCCCAGTTACGAAACACTTTCGGTACCGTACGTGTTAATCCCGAACGCCTACCTGTGGGCTTGGTAGCGCTGTGTGCTAAGGCGTACTTCACGTCTTCACCAGCCTTCATCTGCTGCGAACTATACATGTGATAACCTCGACAGCTACAGATAAACAAATTAGTAAATAACCCTCACTGGTATCGAAAAATACGATTTTGTAGGTACTTTGAATCTCCTCCAATTGTTATCATATTTTCAATTATTTCACTTGGTGACGCCAAGGGTAACATATATTACTGGAGACGTAAACATAGAAAATATACGCGAGCTCTCGTCCAATCAGAGAAGGTGGATTTTAGTGTTATTGGAACATATATTTATGCCTAAGGTAGGGTCTGGTGAATCACGATTTTTTGCTGCAATTAACCCTTTGAAACTGCGTTTCCTGGAATGGTATCGACTTTGTATAACTTTCAGTGAGATGGGTCAGTCCACTTTCAATACACAGGGAGGATAAAATAATAACTGCAGTCTGCAGCCCTCTGGCTATTATTTTATCATCAATGCCCCGTGTATAGACCTCTCACAATGAAGCAGAAATGGGACGAAATTTTGCCTAGGACCGGAAATTCGGTCTTACGAGTTCAAAGGGTTAAATCGAGCAAAAGGTTCAAACCCGACTCAAATCTAGGGTCAAATCCACTTCGCACTTCCACAATACTACTGCTATCTTACTAGTGCTGTTCATCTCCCATATGTACGTACTATCAATATGAGTACCTTTACGTACAAGTACATGGACCTATCACTTGTTTCTGAAAGGTTGAGTAATTTATTTATATGGTAACCAAAAGTCTTTTGTGTAGAAATGTCGACATGAATCAGTGCATACACGGGATGTGCAACGTACGTTCATTAATAAGATCCGCATAGGACGAGATTCTGATGCACTGACATTTAAATTAATTGAAGCTCCAGCTTTGAATGTGTCACTGCCAAAAGGAGTTTGGACATGTGCTGTTTTTAATATTCTAATGGTGACATCTCACCCCGCAGTCACCCCAGCAACGAAACTAGACCAGGTATCACCATACTGGACAACGAAAAGGTCATATATATCGGCTCTTTTGGAAGAACAAAGCGCCATCTGCAATGCCAAAGCATTGCAGATGGCGCCTTATTCCACATTAGAGGCGATATATATACTACTCAAAGTTTGCTAAGAACCAAATATTTGACACATCATTGTGAAATTTCTTTGTGACATATTTGCGATGTTTTTGGTGGATGTGATTGAGGAATGTATTGAGATGGTCCCAGTGTTTACATTAGCCCTCTTGACAGGCAGACATTTCGTGACAGTCATGAAAAGCATGTACCCCTTTTCATGATGTTTTCGAGTACTGTCTACATGCACATGACATGTGTAGGGTATTCAATCGTCATTTCAACATAAAGCCTTGTGATTTAATGATTGAATATGGCGAATGCAAATGTAAGAAGGCATTTGTCTGAAGCAGAAATGTGGCGGGCTGTAGGGATGGTGGAACAAGGGGCTACCCATCGTCAGTTGGTGAAGCCCTTGGTGTCCATCACCAGAGCCTGGGCAAGATTTCAGCAGTATGGCACACAAGTAAGACGGCATGGTGGTGGCAGAGACAGGGCAACATCTGCAGCTGAAAACCGGTTTTGATCATTCAGGCCCGTAGGAACCGCTTTGCCACAGCAACCCAGCTTCGCAGTGACCTTCAGAATGCATCCGGGGTAAATGTTTCGACGCAGACTATCCGGGCAAGGCTGCACGATGGTGGTCTCCGATCGAGAACACCATTTATTCGCATTCCGCTGTCCCAGAACCGCCAGGCACGATATGAATGAGCTATGGACCATGTTGGATTGCCAGAGAAGATTGACGACCTGTCCTTTCTACAGGCGAGTCACGGTACTGCCTAGACCACACAGATGGGCGTTCTAGGGTATGGAGAAGACCAGGAGAGCGATTCCATGCAGCCAACATTGCTGAGCATGACCGCTGTGGTGGAGGGTCAATCATGGTCTGGGGTGGCATCAGCTTGGGTGGACGTACAGAGCTTTGTGTCCTTGAACGTGGTACATTGACTGCACAAAGGTATATTGATGAGATCCTGGATGTACACGTCAGATTTATGCAGATGCACTGGGTGATACATTCATTCTGATGGAGGATAATGCCCGTCCTCATGTTGCCCATGTTGTCGGGGAGTACCGACAGAGGGAGGGGATTGTGACTATGGACTGGCCAGCAAGATCCCTTGAACTCAATCCAATCGAACCTGTCTGGAATGAGCTGCAGCTTGCAATTTCAGCCCGTCCAGTCCAGCCAAGAAGTGTCCAGGAGCTTGGTGCCATGTTGGTCCAAGAATGGAACAACGTCCCACAGAGGACCATCAGGAACGTGATTAGGAGCATGAGAAGGCGCTGTCAAGCTGTATTTAACAATAATGGGTCTCATACTCGATATTGAACCCATAACAGTTCGCTCCGTCAACTTTTTGGCATATTAAAAAATGTCCTCTTTTACCAATAATATCCATTTTCCATGGTTATCGTATTCAAAAGCTAAAGGATAATGTCAAACACAAATAAAATCTTAATTTCTGTACTTAAATCATTAAAGATATAATTAAATAAAAAATATATACACTTTTCATTACAATATTTCAACTAAAACGTAAAACAGGAAGTTGGATGTACTTGGTGCTTAGCAAACTTTGAGTAGTATATGTTCAAGCAAGAATGAATGAATTCTTTATTTAACAATATACATATTAGGCTTAAATATATTGCTGCACAAATATTAACAATGGTATCTTGATTTTTTAAAAAAGGGGAAAATGAGGGGTCATTTATGAGAGTGGCAGAAACCAGACGTAACTCGATCTCCACTATCGCTCCAAATGACACTATTTGGTGGGGGATTTTAATTTGTGATATCTAGTTAGTCTGGATACGACCAATTGCGTTCCTCAGAAAACTACATACATGTAGCAGGTTGTCATCTTCAGAAAGCCGACAGTAAAGAAAAGTATGAAATCAAAAACTACTCGGGATGATTCGATTTTGTTTCGAATAATCGAGAAAGCTTCGAATAAAATCAAATCAGTAAAAAGACTGGAAGCTGAATCGAATCTTGGATGGTCGCCGTTTGAGGCCATTATGCGGTTTTCTTGCAAATGTAAACCTTACTATTTGGGGTATACCGGTCAGTGTCACCAGAAAAAAAATTCTCCACTCGATGTATAGGATGAATTCTGTGAGACTACATGCATCAAACTATCATCACAAATGCGACTGGCTGGGCATTGCAGATGTACTATTGTTTTACTTTTATCTTACCAGTTTTATCTCGCAGCCTAGCCCCCGAACTCTTTCATTTCAGTTTTGGTTCGAAGGTTATTGGTAACAGAACTGGAATTATATTCAATAATGAAATGGATGATTTCTCCACACCAAACTTAGTAAACATATTTGGCGTTGTGCCGTCTCCTACAAACTTTATCGTTCCCGGGAAACGACCTATGTCGTCCATGTCTCCTTCAATTTTTGTGAATGATAACGGCAAAGTTGAGCTGGTTGTTGGAGCATCCGGTGGAACAAAGATCACAACGGCTACTGCTCTGGTAATGTATATCTACTGTAATTCATGTGAAGAGAATAAGAGGTGCTGGTGACTACTAAAACACCAAAGGAGTCACGTTTTAACTTAATTACTCACATTCTACGAAAACGCTTAAGTACAGGCAAGGTTTTAAAAAGTATACCCACTGGTTCAGCCCTTAGACCCATTACCAAAACAAATTGCTCGTGCTTCTCCAAGCTCATAATTCACCATTAAACTCTTACACGAATCTATCACAAAATTAGTCTGGCATGCCAGCTTGGTGATTCTCTGGCTTATTTCCCCCTAAAATAGGAGAGTAATTGTCTAGGGGACGCGGTGGCTCAATAGGTAGAGGTGCAGGTTCGAATTTCACCTGCAGCAACCGCGTTGTGTCGTTGGGCAAGACACTTCACCCCCATTGTCCACGTGAGGGCACGGTGGCGTTGTGTACTAAGGCTTACTGCACGTCGATGGTGCACTTGTCTTCAACCACTGTTAACCCTGCTTGTGTGGAGTTACTATGTTAGGGAGCCGACAGTTGTTCGCCGTTGCTCGGTGGTCCTCTATGGGTACTCCGGCTATCTCACCCATAAAACTGTAGTGGTCATGATTAGCGATTGGGCAGATATATGTGACCTTAAACGCCAATAAATAACTAAATAAATAGTAATTGTCTTGGCGTAAACACCACTTCATTGCTGTTTTATTTGTAATCTACTCTGTTTGTTTTGCGTGAGGATTTAGTCTTTTTATACCATGCTCACCTATGTTATTATCTGTGAAAAGCCCGCATATTAAATTTTAGCTTTAAACCCCACTTCCGGTGTAAAGCTTCTTCTGCGGGTAAAAAGAATTTACACCTATAGTAGGAAGTAACTTGACCTTTGACATGACTCAATTTGCCGACTTCGACACATCCACACTTCGCGATGTTTCATTCAAACATACGACGTTTTGCGGTATTATCTACCACGTGCAATGACTTATTAAGTTTAAAATACGTACAATTAAAAATTTTAAATACAATTGAAGAATTGTTAATAATAATTTGACTGAAAAAGCAAGGTAAATGTATCCTACTTTGATGTGTCTAGCTGTCAATCAAGCATTCACGTGCCGTCGGAAGTATGCCTACCGGCGCAGATGTAAACAAAACAAACCCATGTGTTCCCTCGTCTGCTAACCAAAAACACGGTTTTTTTCTCCATTTTAAATGACAAAGTAGGTTATTTATTAAGAGCATGGTACAAATAAAACAAATTGTTACTAGTACCGGTAATCAGATTTAAAGAACTCTTAGAATAAGGGTTTTAACCACTCGGCAGAGCCTCGTGGTTAAAACCCTTATCCTATTCGTGGTTTAAATCTTATTACCGGTCCTAGTACCTATTTATTCTATATATCTAATGTAACGGCAATATCCGGTTAGCGCCATTAACAAAACTCGGCGTTCAAATTTTATAAGTTTTAAAACAATAATTGTCTCCAAATCATACCTTAGGACCCCTCTGTTATACAAAATATACTGCTCACAATTTGGGATCATCACACCCCTCCCTCCCACCCCCACCCATATTCAAATTTTATATATAAAAAGTAACTGAGTACATTGTTTATGTTTGTTATTTATTCATTGGGGGGTAACAGCAACCTAGGACATATTATTTAGGATAATTTTACAGGCGGAGGAATTAGGAGTTACCTATGAGAACCACCGAGCCATTGTGGGTAACTGTCTCACTGTCCTATTTACTATCCAAGTATAAGCAGTATTAATACTGGATAACGGAAAATTAGAGAAGAGCGTTAACATGCCGTATGTGTATGGTAAACGTTTTATACGCCTTCCCTCAACCACTGCTAACCCTGCTTGTGCGTTCATAGTAAATTGGAGAGTCAGACAGCTACTTCCCTTTGCCCAGTAGGTTCTCTTTGGGTACTCCGGCTTTCTCCGCGCGTAAAAATGTTTGACATGATTTGGTCCAGATTGCTGAAAGTGTAGTTACACCTTACTACACAAACATAAAATGGACACATTCTCTTCTTATGTACAAATATGTACACCTCGTGTCGGACAGTTTGGGGGTGGACGCTGGAGTACCCGAAGAGAACAACCGATCAACGGCGAACAATTGTCAGACTCCCTAACGTACTAACTCTGTGCAAACAGGATTAGCATTGGTTGAAGGCAAGTGCACCATCGGCGCGCAGTACGCCTTGGTACACAGTGCCACGGTGTCTCCACGTGGGCAATCGGGGTGCAGAGCCTTGCTCAATGACACAACGCAGTTACCCCCTGGCGGGGATCGAAACGTGGGCCTTTCAGTCTGACATTCAATGCCGTAACCACTGTGCCACTACGCTCGCAAAATATATCGTTGGGTTGGGGTTATCCTTAGCCATATGTGAGTAATATATTTTTTGTAGGTGTCGCTTGGTTGTGCATGGTAAAGGATTATTTATTTATTTATCGGTGTTTAAGGTCACATACTTATGCATAATGGCTAATCATGGCCGTAACAGTTTTGGAGGAAGCCTGAGTACCCGCAGAGAACTATCGAGCAATGACGAGCAGCTGCCAGCTCCCCAACATCGTAACTCCGCACTGCAGCACAGGCAGGGTTAGATTGGCTGAAGACATGCGCACCATCGACGTGCAGTACGCTTTAGTGCACGGCGTCATCGTGCCCCCATGTGGACAATCAGGGTTAAGTGCCTTGCCCAAGGACACAACGCGGGAGACCGAATCGATCGCTAAACCGGTCACCCATCCGAGGAATAACCGGGCTCGACGTTACGTAACTTCGGTGATCTGACGAGATCCGGTTACCGCAACGCCACCAGGTAAAGGATTACAATAACTGCAGATGGGTGGCATCTGATATGCTTTCCCAGAAACATACATGAAAGTCACTTGTTTTCTCATGGGTGTATGAACCCCATTGTTGGGTACAGTTAAAACTAGAAGTCCTGTCATGAAATGCGCACAAATAGCACGTTGATAAGCGCATTAATGTACGCGTTACGACCCAAGTAAAGCTATCAAATTCTGTACATATGGCATGTGCACAAGCAATGTTTCAGCCAATGGACCTCCGGGTAACCCGGGGGTCCATTGGCAGAAACATTGCTTGTGTTTGCTATGAGTAACCAGGAGAACCTGCCGTGCTGTGGATGTCATTCGATATGGCAATTGCGCGCAATTCCAGCGCGCAATTAAGCCCAGAAAAGCGCACTCTTCGTGACAGGACTTCTAGTTTTAACTGTAGATGTCTATTCTAGGAGTACTTAGATAAGGGGTTAATCTGTTGTCAGTAGAAATGAGCGGTATTAGTATTATGAGTTCGGAATCGTTTTCGATATATTGGGGTGGTGGGAGGGAGGGGGGTATACCACGATATCGGTCTGGTATTCGGTATCGGACTTGACTGAGATTTACTGATGGTACCAAAGGGGAATTCGCACCAGGAAAATACAGAATAAGTTGTTTTTGTATCATTCCACCAGAGCTCCACAAATGCCATTACAATGAGCTGAAAATTGGCATTTTTCGTAAACAAAAATCATATCTACAGTAATTGTGTGTCTTTTTCCAAACACACCTTAACCTTTATATCAGGTGTTTGCGATCTCAGACCATGTGTCCTTCACATACCATTATTAAGATGTCCTACGGACTATAGATAAAATACCTAAGCAATGATTTATAGTCAAGTCTTGTCTGCCTTAATAGGCAGCCAACACTTGACTAGAAATCACAGCTTAGCAACTGGACATGTACAGTTGTAGTCTAGTGGGAATTCAGAACAATTGCATTTAAGGGTTGTCAGGACACCTGAGGCACCGTAAGGCCTGGGCTGACGTGGGGTTATTTAGTCCCGCTGATGAAATTGCGGGAAAATTAGACCAACGTGGAGGGTCGGAATCCAAGTGTCGCGAACTCGGCGCTGGGAGCTGAGTTAGACCGACGCCGTGATTCCTTCTCTGCCAAATTGGCTTGAAATAGGTTCGATTTCCGTTAAATGTGATTCCTAATCACTTCAGGCTGTGTAATGGAAAGAATGATTTAAAATAACAACGATTCTTTTATTTACACATAAAAATAAAGCCGTTTCAATATTTCAACAATCAACAATTCGATTCTTTTTCACAGAAAATGGGTTGCTAGGGTTAAATAATTCTCAACAATTATATAGTCATTCTATAGCCCTGTACTGGCGCTATAGTCTACACACTGGAAATGTTATTACCGTGAGCTCGCCATAAGAGCTTCACAAATCTGAAATGTTATTACGGTGAGCTCGCCATAAGAGCTTCACCCGATTAGGCTCAAATGTCAACGTCTGCGCGTAACTGTACCTCTGGCTGTCGGAGGGTTCCGACCAGCAATGTTCGTCATCTATAAAGCCACCGTACTTCTTCTGATTTGGGTCAGATATTGTCTACTCATACCTTATGTGCCTTTTGAATGTCCTCCGTGAAAGTCCTATTGAAATGTTCACTGTTCCTGGTTGAATTCACGATTCACAAATGCCCCTTTTTGTCCTAGGGCGAAATTGTCACTCATACCGATCTCCAGTCGGTATTACGATGCTTCGACAGCAAAACAAACTACTCCCAACGCAATCAGTCTGACGCTTCAACGGGTTAATACGCACAATACAATTAACCTACACTTCTGACTATTGCAGGCTGATACCTGCTACTCGACAATCTAAACTTTAACGTTTCACCTTCGGTTTTCCTTCTCAACGAATTTGGCACTGTAGTCGCCTATCAACCTTAAGCTAAATCAATCGTGGAATGCCCTGTCGGGCGATTCCAGCCGTTTCAGGGTCCTGTGATCGAAGGTACCCCTATGCCAGGAAACAGAGTCCGCCTGCCCTGGACTTCACCAACATGTGTGTGACCACAAGTGTGTGTCTAATGCTCTGCTCTTCAAGGTATATATACTTTTTACCCTAAACTATCAGGTGGACAGACGCTCATCTGTCCATCTACCAAAACGGTGGGAGATGACGTATACCGAGGCAGAATCAATACAAGTCATCTCACGCGTGACTTAACGGTGATTTCACTTGTCGAGAGAACCGATTCGTTTCCGCCAGTCATTGCTTTTCTAATGATCAGGTGACGACACGACAGACATTTCTATCTTTTAGAATCTCGTTTCTCAATTGGCCGTGACGATATCCTGCCACCAACCGATTACGTCTCGTAAGACTCGCGACTACTGGATAAATTAAATGAGATTAGACCTTATCTAACATACCGTGTCTCCCCTGGGTCCCTGCGCTGAAGCTGGATATACACCACGTGTGTTTTTGTCATGTCCAGCTTCACAGAGAAGTGAAATTCACGTAGGGTTTTCACCTTGATGCGGAACATCTTTTGAACTTACACTATCTTTATATATGAGGCTCCTTGCCCCTATATTTAGGCTGGCTTTGCCCTGACAACTTCCTTCCCGAGAGAAACACCCTGTGTATCTCTTAAAACACAAGAGGCAAAGCCACGCACGCTCGTCTCTCACACCTTTTTACAATCTACCCATATGTTCAAGACTACAAAACTGTACCCTAGTGGTCGTGGGCTCAGGACCGCGCTCATGCGTCGGCCATGTCGATTCCCACGACACACACACTACCACATGCTCCTGTCTTGCGGGTTTACATATGGAGAGTAGCCTTATCCTTAGATTTGCAGCACTCTCTCTCTCTAATATTATATATTTACACCTAACCATACACATTTTTATACACATTCGCCTATTTTGCAAACAGTTCACTTGGCACTCACTCCGACGAGTAACACCGTCCGCGCCTTTGCATCAGATGGGTTAATTCCAACGGAGTGTAACTTCACCTCCCATTCCCCTATGTCTTGTGAAGGGGCAAACGACCCCTGCATTATGTTGAGCCTCACCCTCGCAAAGCTCAACCAGGGGATTAAATTTGTGCCTCACACACTCACACATTCAACACACAGATTTCCCGACCGCGCCTTTGCGACAGACGGGGTTAGTGTACCTCACACTCACAACAAACTCTCGTCAATAAAAACAAGCGCGGTTTCCTCGGGCCTTAACACCGGGTTTGTGCATCCCATACTTACAAAACTCGACATACAGGCTCCCCGCCCACGCACACGCGACGGACGGGGCAGTGTATCTCACATTCGCACTCACAACCAACTCAAGTCAGCAGTCAGAGCAATAATAAAATACGAAAATTTCCTCCGGGCCTTAACACCGGGTTTACGAAACTCATCACCTCATCCACAAAAATATTTGCGACTGGAGCCCCCGTCCCAGACACCAGGACCATACCCACCCAACCATTGCTTCTTTATAACCACCGACCATTGGTAGGGGCCCGGTTCCCAGTATCCCCTTGGGTAACCCTTGACACACCCCTACCCCTACTTCGCGCCCCGTTATTTCTACGGGTATTCCACCAGGGTCCCCATACCCTGTCATTGTCGCATTCCTAAGAGCTTCCCTTGGCGCTATATCCCCCAGGCTCACTCGTCCCGGCGATTACCTTCGTTCGAACGACACTGGCCGTCCTTGGCCCTTGTGCCGTCGACCCCCGGTCCATTGCGACGACTTCTTGCGCACCTTGGGTGCTGTGCGCTCCCGGCACTCACTGCGTGCTCTCCGCCACCTAGGATGCTTCTCCTTTGGTTTGTGGACCATTTCCTCGGCCCCCTGGGCGCCCACCTTAGCGGTCCCATCCACTTTAACACCCTCAACTTGTGTTGACCCGTGCCCTCTCAATTCTGGGGAGTTGGCCCAGCCATTTGCGTGGGTCTGGCCTCCCTTCTCCACACGGGTGACACTGACTTCTTGGGGCGCTCAACTCCCCCACATAAATTTGCTTGAGGGTCTTCCCCAATGACCTCATTGGGTTCCCTCGCTGTTTGGCGTTTAGCCTGGACCGCCTGCAGCCCCTTCTCCCTAATTGGTCAGGAGTCGTCCCTCCTGAAACTTGCCGACATTTCGTCGTGTAGGGGCCATTCCATGGACCATCGGATTGGTTCCCTCTGGGAACCTTCCCTTCCTTACTCGGTCCGTTACCGAGTGCAACCGCCGGGGGTCCTTGCCCACCGACTTGAACTTCCTTTGCCCTCGTTGGGGCCTCATTTGGCCCCCTACCCCTAGACCATAACTCATCAGGGCTTGCCCTCACCCCTGGGATATTACCTATGACCAGGTCATACATAGATGATTCAATGCACATGGCTTCCACTTCGCCACAATAAAATAATGTATCCACCGTTATCCTCACGATGGGGAACTTTCTAACGGCCCCATCTATCAAAATACACAAATGGTCGCGCCCCAACAATTGCTTGTCGTCAACCAGTTGCCTTCTAACCGCTGCAGAGGAGCACCCAGAATCCCGGAGCAGACGGATCTCCCTTTGTCCCACATACCCTGGGTACACTGTCATATTAACCTTCTCCTGCGAAGTTGTGAGCCTCTCACACAGGCCACTTATTCTCGGGACAACCTCCCCGCCTTCCAGCCTTAATTCTCCCTCTTGTATACATTCCCGGAGGGGACTGTGTTCTGGATCGATAGTTTGACAGAACGCTGCCGTCTGTCTACAGGGTCCTGGATCTACGCGGTCACATTACTTCCAACCCCTTGGTACTGCGTAGCCGGCCCCCTGCTGAGGTGGTCTGATGTTCCCAGTGGTCCTAACCTGCTTCTGCCAGCAGTCCCTGGCAATATGTCCCCGCTTGTTGCAGATGAAACAAGTTGTGTCTTTGGGGGCGTTCCCATTCCGGCTGGCCTGCGACGCAAGCGGATTGGGGTGGTGTTGCCTTACGGGTGCCATTGCCAACCCGTTTGCCCCACCCCTAGCCGATTTTGGTGCGTTTACACTCCCACCGTGGGCCTCGATGTAGAGTTCTGCCACAGTTGCCATCTCATCATAGGTGGGCGGACCCCTTTTCTTGATGAACAGGCCCAACTCCTTGGAGCATGTAGTTAAAAACTGCTCCCGGATTGAATAGATCTCGCAGGGCTCCATATGACTCATTCACTTCTGCGAGATCAGTCCAGCGGTCAAAGTACCGCCTAGCTCGGGCAAAATACTGAGGTACTGTTTCTCCCTTCTCCTGCTTAATTTCTCGGAACTTGGTCCGATATCCTTCTTCAGTGAGCTGGTACATGTATCTCCGAAAGATGGCATTCTTCATCTCACTGTAGTCGTTAAGAAGTGCAGGAGGCATACTGGTATAAGCCTCGAGGGCTTTACCTGACAACAAAGGGCTCAAACACATAGCCCATGTGTCTTCTGGCCACATTTGTCTGGGAGCAAAACGCTCGAACCTCTCCAAGTACGAGTCCAAGTCATCTGTGTTTTCATTAAAATGGGCGAGGTGGGGGCGTGGGGCATGAATTGCTACCCCTGCACTCCCGTCCCCTGAGCGCCGACTTTCATTTTCCACATCGGCTCTTGCTCTGAGGAGCTCTAATTCTCTCTCGTGCCTCTGTTGTTCGAGCTCTCGTTCTGCCTCCCTTGCCTCCCTTGCTAATTGGGCTTCCCTCTCTCTCGCCTCATTTGCTAATTGAATCTCTCTCTCTCTCTCTCTCTCTCTCTCTCTCTCTTGCCTCCCTTGCTAATTGAAACTCTCTCTCTCTCTCTTGCCTCCCTATCTAATTGAATCTCTCTCTCTTTTGCCTCCCTATCTAATTGGGCTTCTCTCTCCCTCGCCTCTCTTGCGTCTTTCTCGCGCTCTCGTTCTAATTGGGCTTCTCTCTCCCTTGCGTCATTTGCTAATTGGATCTCTCTCTCTCTTTTGCCTCC
This sequence comes from Pictodentalium vernedei, assembly GCA_031216915.1. Lineage (NCBI taxonomy): Eukaryota > Metazoa > Mollusca > Scaphopoda > Dentaliida > Dentaliidae > Pictodentalium > Pictodentalium vernedei. The sequence goes on from CM062291.1 coordinate 402,395,087, forward strand.
CTTGCTGCTTGGGCCTCCCTCTCCCTTGCGTCATTACGTAAGGCAATCTCATTGGCCTCACGTTTCTGCTCATCTTTAACGAACTTCTGAAGTTCGGCCCCCTCAAGGCCCATTTCCTTGCCTAATGATACCAGTTGGGCGAGGGGTGTAACAACATCCATTTTGATTTTTTCTTTCTATCTTCAACACTCGTCAGAAAGAATGAAGAAGGAAAAGAAAGAAAGAAAAAAAAATATGGCAATTACTCCTTATTTACATGTGCAATTTAACGTAATTAAACGCCCCAAATATTATGAAACCTACAGCAGTTATTGTGGCTATTAAGTATCCTCTTGGGGACTACTGTATTGCGATATTAAACCCTTGAACGGCATCAGCTGACCGAACGCGTCAAAACATAAACAGAACCGCCGTTAAAATAAAACAAAATTTCCATATAGCCATTTTTGACCTTTTAGAAATATCCTGGTTAGCGCTCGCCAATCATGTCAGGACACCTGAGGTCCCGTAAGGCCTTGGCTGACGTTGGGTTATTTAGTCCCGTTGATGAAATTGCGGGAAAATTAGACCAACGTGGAGGGTCGGAATCCAAATGTCGCGAACTCGGCGCTGGGAGCTGAGTAAGACCGACGCCGTGATTCCTTCTCTGCCAAATTGGCTTGAAATAGGTTCGATTTCCGTTAAATGTGATTCCTAATCACTTCAGGCTGTGTAATGGAAAGAATGATTTAAAGTAACAACGATTCTTTTATTTACACATAAAAATAAAGCCGTTTCAATATTTCAACAATCAACAATTCGATTCTTTTTCACAGAAAATGGGTTGCTAGGGTTAAATAATTCTCAACAGTTATATAGTCAATCTATAGCCCTGTACTGGCACTATAGTCTAAACATTGGAAATGTTATTACCGTGAGCTCGCCATAAGAGCTTCACAAATCTGAAATGTTATTACCGTGAGCTCGCCATAAGAGCTTCACCCGCTTAGGCTCAAATGTCAACGTCTGCGCGTAACTGTACCTCTGGCTGTCGGAGGGTTCCGACCAGCAATGTTCGTCATCTATAAAGCCACCGTACTTCTGATTTGGGTCAGATATTGTCTACTCATACCTTATGTGCCTTTTGAAAGTCCTCCATGAAAGTCCTATTGAAATGTTCACTGTTCCTGGTTGAATTCACGATTCACAAATGCCCCTTTTTGTGCTAGGGCGAAATTGTCACTCATACCGTTCTCCAGTCGGTATTACGATGCTTCGACAGCAAAACAAACTACTCCCAACGCAATCAGTCTGACGCTTCAAAGGGTTAATACGCACAATACAATTAACCTACACTTCTGACTATTGCAGGCTGATACCTGCTACACGACAATCTAAACTTTAACGTTTCAACTTGGGTTTTCCTTCTCAACGAATTTGGCACTGTAGCCGCCTATCAACCTTAAGCTAAATCAATCGTGGAATGCCCTGTCTTTGCGATTCCAGCCGTTTCAGGGTCCTGTGATCGAAGGTACCCCTATGCCAGGAAACAGAGTCCGCCTGCCCTGGACTTCACCAACATGTGTGTGACCCCAAGTGTGTGTCTAATGCTCTGCTCTTCAAGGTATGTATACTTTTTACCCTAAACTATCAGGTGGACAGACGCTCATCTGTCCATCTACCAAAACGGTGGGAGATGACGTATACCGAGGCAGAATCAATACAAGTCATCTCACGCGTGACTTAACGGTGATTTCACTTGTCGAGAGAACCGATTCGTTTCTGCCATTCATTGTTTTTCTAATGATCAGGTGACGACACGACAGACATTTCTATCTTTTAGAATCTCGTTTCTCAATTGGCCGTGACGTTATCCTGCCACTAACCGATTACGTCTCGTAAGACTCGCGACTACTGTATAAATTAAATGAGATTAGACCTTATCTAACATACCGTTTCTCCCCTGGGTCCCTGCGCTGAAGCTGGATATACACCACGTGTGTTTTTTTCCATGTCCAGCTTCACAGAGAAGTGACATTCACGTAGGGTTTTCACCTTGATGCGGAACATCTTTTGAACTTACACTATCTTTATATATGAGGCCGCTTGCCCCTATATTTAGGCTGGCTTTGCCCTGACAAGGGTTAACAAAACTGAAAAGAAAAGCAGTCATTCCTTACATTAAAATGAACACTTAAACTACTATCAAGCCTGGACGTCCCCATATGAATGGAAAATGTAAGAATATTTGAAAATACAGACTGTTTTGGTATTCAGTGATTGGTTCCGTTCACTTTTTTGGTATCACCATGATATCGGTATCAGTTCGGTTTTTCGGTATATTACCCATCTCTGGTTGTTAGTGACGGATCAAACCGCATCAGAAATTAACAGATTACCAATTTAACCATTGAGACCCCATACAACCACAAATTGCTCGTTCATTATTGCTCTGTAAAAGTTGTCCCAGCTGTATTGTTTCTTGAGAACTCCACTGGTTTATAAATTCCAGATTTCACCAGTTTTCTGCCAAAAATGATAATTTCTCCCCAAAATGAAGCCTTTACCGACGGCCTCCACCTCAGTCAATGGCTTATTCTAGTATGCTGCTGAGAACTCCCGTACAAACCTTCTAGGAAAAGAAACTTTTACATTGCAATTAATTTGACGTTAGGAGAATTTTTTTGTCTACTCTACTGGACTAGTTTGAAATTTATGCACGCCACACAATTCGGAATTCATTCTCTGTATTTTAAACAACAAATTAATTATTGTTAACGTGCAAAACTTAAATGTCTGAATTTGAATGTTTATGAATTTGCTTGTCACACATTTCGGAGTCAGTTGTTGGATTTTAAACAACAAATTATATGTTGTGAACCTGTAAAACCCAAAATGTTGTAATTTGAAATTCTAATCTACATTGTAAATGCGAAATTTGAGGCTTGAAGATTAAAAGTTGAAAGCTGAATGAGCCTTCTCAGCTTTTGTAGTTTATGTTTGCAGTGCTTTTTCATGGTTACTGGCTGCCTGTACCGGCACCTAACAATCATGTAGAAACACTTTGAAGATACCATACACTTAAAACTAAAAGTCCTGTCCTGAAAAACGCACAAATAGCACGTCGATCTGCGCGTTAATCTACGCGATATGACAATAGTAAGGCTATCAAATTCTGTAAATATGGCCTGTGCACAAGCAATGCTTCAGCCAATGGACCTCCGGGCATCCCGGAGGTCCATTGGCAGAAACATTGCCCGTGTTTGCTATGAGTATCCAAGAGAACCTCCCGTGCTTTGGATGCCATTCGATATGGCAATTGCGCGCCATTCATACGCGCAATTAAGCCTAGATAAGCGCACAGTTCGTGACAGGACTTCTATTTTTATCTGTATATGTAATTGAATGTTAGCTTGAAAATAGGTGATAGGTTATTTTCGATGTGGTCAAAATTTAAACAAAGTAATAAGTTGTCAATTTGTTTGCTGTTCATCAGTATTTATGAACAATGCTTCGCAGTTCTGAACCCCCACCGCCCCCCCCCCCCCCCCCCCCACATACACTAAAAGAAAACTTTTAACACTTTTTTCGATATCTGACTTCATCGGAAATAGCATGTCATACCAACATTGAAGCTAAATTTCACATTACTTACAGTTAAAACTAGAAGTCCTGTCACGAAATGCGCAGAAATAGCACGTTGATATGCGCGTTATTGTACGCGTTATGTCCATAGTAAAGCTATCAAATTATGTACATATGGCCTGTGCACAAGCACTGTTTCAGCCAATGGACCTCCGGGTAACCCGGAGGTCCATTGCCAGAAACATTGCATGTGTTTGCTATGAGTAACCAGGAGAACCCGCCGTGCTTTGGGTGCCATTCGATATGGCAATTGTGCGCAATTCCAACGCGCAATTAAGCCTAGATAAGCGCACTATTCGTGACAGGACTTCTAGTTTTTACTCTATATGGCACCTTATGTCATTTGCAGCCTGAGTAACAATGACAATCAAAGACAGATCATGCATTCAGTATTGGAGGATGGTTTGCCTGACTTAATAGAAACTGCTCAATGGCGCCCACGGTAGGTGCCTGCTATACTTTAGGTGCGCCACTGGTTACAGATAGAGTATATTTGACAGGTAATGTCCGAGTAGAGGAACAGTTGTGTCTCGTGGGATGTTTAAAAAAAAGTCTCCAAGGCACAGTCATATGGAATCAACTCTCGTCTTATTTATTTTGATATTCATCTGTTGGATTTGTGTTTCTTCGTAACAGATGGTCCCCTTGATATCCTCATGCCTGGCAATCTTTGTGTTGTCTCTCACTGATGGAGTTTCTACCAGGACAGTTGGGGAAGCTGGCAGTTTGTCATCGCTTCTTGGTGGTTCTATCTGGGATCTCGGGTTGCCTCCAGCTGTGAAAATGTCAGACGCGATATGAACTGGTTATTGAAAGTATCGCCAAACCCCAGTAAACTAAAAAAAAAACCTGATAGGACATCCACACTGCCCGTGTTCAGCTTAAATGTTAGTGCGAGTATGGTTTATATGATTTAAAATACCACATTCACTCGATATCTATGCTGACCTCCCACTCGAAACAATTGGACTTAACAGTCAATAAACTGTTCAGTACGGCGGGGCTTTATTGTTTGTCCCGCGATATGCCATTTTCTTTCCACTTGAACGGAGAAAATATTGATTTGGCCCAAATACATATACGATTTTAGAAGATATTTAAGGAATGATCGTTTCTTTTTGTCTCATTTACGCGATGTTTGGACTTTGTTTTGTGGGGTTCATAACTCAAGAAATAGACAAAAAGAAACGATCATTCCTTATAATTAAACGTTCGCGACCCAAATAAATAAATAGTGTTAGTCGTCCTCTACGTCAGCGAACAAAGACTTAAAAACTAAAACTGGTAGACATATTATTTTTCTGGCATAAAAGAGGGCGCATATTATTGAAATGCAGGTAGCAATTGACACACTTTCCAAGTCAAATGCACTTATGTCATTAAATTTTTTATTGACCAATGAATTACGTAATGCAAAGAAAACGTCATAAGCCACGCCTCCCTCAAATTTCATTCAACTGTTCACTTCACGTAAAAGTTACGTTCCGTGGTAGGTGGAAGTAGGCCATTAGTATTACATTGTATTTGGGTTTTGACCGTTTCCCGAGAACTGAAAAACGCAGTTTGTAACAGTGGAGTTAGATATAAAGCCAGATGACATTGCCGTATTCAAATTTGCAATGTCAAAATTGCCGTATTCGTCGTGACCAGCCATTGTTTACAATAGATTTGGGTAAAACGATGAACGCAGACGATCACCCAGTGTGCGTAAAAATTGAAATGTCAAATAAATACAGTTGTGAAGAAAAAGAAAAATTGACTCACCACGGTCATTTAAATATTTTAAAAATCATTTCATGGTGATAAACTAGTAATATAAATTTATTTTTATTTTTCACATTTAGAACGTGCCAGTGTTCTAACTTCTATTGTTTTGACACCATGTTGCAACTCCGAAGACTGGTATTTTAGGGGCGTGGCTGGGGGCGGACCTAATTGTGTTTGTTTCGGTTCACTGAGTTATGAAAAGAAAAAACAGAATCGTGTGAGCCAGTCGTTTTATCTGAAAACGCATGAACCGAAAAAAAGTTTTATTATTACACTTTGATGGACAAGATATCGCGAGTCGTGATCAGACGCTGGTCCCGGATTCGTAATTAAGAGATACGTGATAATCAAATTTAAATTCTCACTCGCCTAGGGGTACATGGTTGCTAAAAGGCATTTACTGTAAAGTTCGATGAGTCCATCATAGAAAAGTTGAAAGATACACGTGGACATAAAAATATGAAGGCGAGCAGAGAGCGAATTCAAGCCTTTGGAAAGGAAAACAAAAATAAACTGTATGTGATGTTGTCGCATTTCTTTTTCAACGTTTGAGATTCTACAGTATTGTAGGGAGTACAGCAGAAAGATAATTCTGGTCGAATCGGGGCTGGGTTGCCATCCGATTGAAATTCATAAGCCACGTTTGTAATGACAGTTCTGTGACTGGGAAAATGCTATGCTATCATTATCGATTTGAATATACTTGAGTAGAAACTATGCCGTTGTATCCCTTATTCATATTGCCCCCCCCCCCCCCCCCTTCGTCCTCTCCAACACTGTTGGCAACCTGACAAGTGGTCGTGACATTTACTAAAAGGCTGTCCTCATACAGAATCAGTTCGCCACCTGGGTGCACCGAGACGACATCTGGAAGTCTGAGACTGCTGGTAGCGCCTTGGTGCGCTCATGGGACGAATTGCTACACGGAATTCACACCAGGTTCATGGAATATTGATTTGTAAAACTCTGACTGCACCCCATACCCTCTTCACTATAATTCACCTACCAGCAATACCATTAATACAGGGACACCCCTTTATTTACATTGTGCCCCTCTACTCTTTACCTGTTCCATTGTCCTCATTCTAATTGTTTGATGATATTTTATTTGCTGTACCTCATGTACCATAAATATGGTTTGAGCGTAATAAAGTAAAGTTGAAAGTTGAAAGGTAAACAGAGATTTTTACAACTGAAAATTGACTTACCTTTTTGCCAAAACAAAGAAAAATAGCAGTTCATACACAGTACAGTCCCTGTGGATTAGTCAGAATCCACGCGTGGGCAGTGATATCCACGCATGCGTTTACCAGGTAATAAAAAACATCATCAGCAAAATTGTAATTAATGAAGCACCGGGTTGTACCCGGTGCTTCATTAATTAATTTTACTTTTGAATTATTCTTATAATTAGTGTTTGAAATCCTATTTTATTGCGCCTGTGGAAATATTGCCCACCTGTGGAAAGTGACCAGTCCGGGGCGTAGTACTGTACGTGGTAGTAGGTTAATGAAAGCGTCAAGGTCCAAAAATAACGCCCATGAGCAATACCAGTCATAATAATGTTCAATAACACTGTATTAAACAGAAATTACCCTAACAACAAGAAATTGGTTAACTTCTGGCAGAAAAGAAACGAAACAGAATTGCAGGCGGAAAACACAGGTGAAAGGTTAGTATAACAGTAACATGGGTTTGGAGGCGTTATGTTTATTAACGACCCGAGAGGAATGAATAACAGTGTTTATTACCGGCTCAGAACGTCCGACAAAATCATGTTATTAAGTACTATCATTACATTTACCGTCTGCAGGAATCGGGCTGTTAATGAAATTTGTTTTCATTAACGCCCGCCACTCGCTTCCGGTTGTATGACGTCGTGAATTATTGAGTTTTACCGCCCCACTAAACCCCGTTAATATACTACAGAACGCCGGCTAAAGTGGCAATAAAAATACTAATAATGGGAGTCATCATTATCTGGCACAACACATATTAGCCATATAAATTATACTCTGGCGAAGCAAGTCCCCAACAAACCACTTAACACATAGTTTGACACACAAACAAATGAAGTGAGAGCTTAACAGAAAATATAACAGGAATACAAAATTAAATTTACTCACAAAAATTACATAAGAAGTGCTTGATCAGTGTTAAGTTATTATTAATACACACAGATATAAAGGGAAATAAAAATAATGAAAATCTAAGCTCACTGTTCATGATATCCAACACAGATGATCTGAACAGAAACTCTTACAACAAAGATGTGGTGAACAGACGCCTTGACAACTGGAGAGTAGGGGCCTGCGAAGTTTCGAAATTCGATTCGATTCGATTTGAAATAGTTCCATGAATCAATTCGAATTCAAACTCGCCAATTCGAAAAGTTTCGAATTCTCGAGATGTTCTCAAAATACAACAAAGTGTCTCCTCTTGAACTCGTCTCCTATCTTCCAACGAGGGGTCATAACCTATGTTTTTGAGACAAAAAATGAAAAAAATAATGAAAATTAATTGTTTATACCAGTTTTTGCAGTTACGTTGGGTAAAGGGTTAATAGAACTACCAAGTTTACCCATTAAACGTCCGGTGAAATTTTGAATTTCGTTTATACCTGAAATCACTAACATCAGCTCCAGGGCACGTCAATCTGTGAACCAATTTTTTCCCGAGACATCCGAAATGTTTGTTGTTATTAATTCTTTTTCAAACTTTCTCCCAGGTTGCATTGCACATCCTGAAGTTTGGTAAGGATGTAAATGAAGCTATCGACGAAAAAAGGGTACATCACCAGTTGCTTCCCGAACAACTCCAAGTGGAAAAAGAATTTTCAGAGGTGAGAAACGGTTTTTTTTGTACATGTAGAATTTATTTATTTATTGGAGTTTAACGACACTTTCGAAAGCCAGGGTCACCTCGGGTCGGACAGCTTTAGGGGTTGAAGAAGTCGGAGTACTCGGAGAGAACCACCGAGCAACGGCGAGCAACTGTCAGACTCCCCAACGTACTAACTCTGCACAGACAGGTTTAGCATTGGTTGAAGACAAGTGCACCATCGACGTGCTGTACGCCCCAGTACACAAAGCAACCGTGCCCCCACTCCCCCGTGGGCAATCGTGATTAAGTGACTTACCCAGGGACACAACGCAGTAACCTCTGGCGGGGATCGAACCATGGACCTCCCGGTTTGAAGTCCAATGCCGCAACAACCGAGCCACCGCATTCTCTTGTACATGTAGAATTGATGTCATCCAGAGTTCAGTGCAACTAATTGAGGCTGGGATAAGATGATTGTGTGACAAAGGGTTCGACGGAGGGGTAAGATTTCATTGAAGCTTTTTCAGCTCGTGTTGAAACTTTGGGACTTTGTGTTGGTAACATTTTTTTTCCAAAATAGAAACAAGGAAAATTATTCATATTTTGGATAAATCCAATGTTTTAGACTCATTTCCTTAACCCTTTACCTAACGAATCGCCCGCATCCGCCCGCAATTTGCAAATTCAGCAGTTGAAAGAAATAAATGTTTCAAAATATTTCAACAAAACCATATCATGTGACCCCTCATTGGAACGAGCTCATCGAGCTCGTTGCAATGAGGTGTCACATGATATGGTTTTGTTGAAATCTTTGGAAAATTTTTAAAAAATAGTAATTAAAATACTAAATTTTGATATCGTCTGACTTGGGTAAAGGGTTAAACTGTTTTGAATGCGAATCTGACATCTGTCGAATTTGTTTTTCGATCTGTCGGAAATTTGGGACTTCGCACCTCCCTCACTGGCTAAACGAATGGGTTTAACACTTTGAAAGTGTCAGTTTGAACACTTTAGTTGTTAGTGTGTGCAACTAATTAAGGCTGGGATAACATTTCATCGAAACTTTTTCAGCTCCTGGAAAAACTATGGGACTTTGTGTTGGTAACATTTTATTTCCAAAATAGAAGCAAGGAAAATTATTGATATTTTAGAGAAATCCTATGTTTTAGACTTACAGTACATGTACGTGGAGAGTGCATTATCACTAAATCGCCCGCAGAGTGGAGATTCCACCCGAGCAATAATTGCAAATTTGTTGCAAAGCACAACCAGCACCAGCAAAGTTTCAGCCAATGGACCTCCGGGTTAAACCCGGAGGTCCATTGGCTGAAACATTGCTTGTGTTTTTTGACGATATGTACAAAATTTGAAAGTTATAGCTTGGGTGATAACTCCACTCCGCGGGTGATTTAGTTACAATCCACTATCCACGTACTGTGTGCAATTAAACCTTTTTGAATGCGAATCTGACATTTTTCGAATTTTTTTTTCGATCTGTCGGAAGATTTGGGGCTCCGCACCTCCCACACTGGGTAAAAGCTATCTGTAACACTATTGTAGGACGCTTTCTGCGGTGCATTTATTTATTTGTACATTTACTTTTCAATTTCTGGAATTTTTAGGTAATTTTTACAATAATGAAAATGCAGCAAACATAATACAATTATAAAGTCAATTTTAGCCAATTGTTTGTTATTACGCTGTCAGTTTTAGAGAAATCCCACTGCGAGTGTTATTTACCGGACCCCATGATACCAGTGTCGTCCGCGTGTGTGTGTGTGTGTTTTTAACCATTCACTTAACAAATCGACCGCATCCGCCCGCCTAATTTCCAAACTCAGCAGTTGAAAAATGTTATTTTTCAAGAAATGTCAACAAAACCATATCATATGAAATGACCCCTCTGTGGAACAAGCAGGTCGAGCCCGTTCAAAACAAGTGCGACTTGATATGGTCTTCTTAAAATTCATTGAAAATTTTGGAAAAATAGAACTGAAAAAAAAAACAAATGTTATCGTCTTCTTTGGTTGAAGGGTTAACTCCTGTTTGCATGACGGGCCAACTCCTGCTTACAATCTTCACACACTTTCATGACTGCCAACTCAAAATGTTAAATGAACCATCTATCAAGTATATTGACTTGCCATTTGATATTATATTATTAAGACACTTTGACACGTTTTATTGCTTTCGATGGATGTGATAATGAGATATGCAAATCTGACAGCCTGGTCTTGTAGCAACATGGTGTACGTTTTTATAAAAAAAAATATTTTTAACAGATCTGAACATCTTCGCTTTGGTTCATACACTCAACCCTCCCCATCCCCTTTGATGTCTGCATTATGCAATGTATTATGGACGGGCTACTAGCCATAAAGATGTTTTGTAGCAGGGATTTCACGTAACAAAAACTAAACACTCTAACAAATTTTATAACAATTTACCCCAAAACCTTGACGAGCGTCGGTTACCGAACTCTCCCGGACCTTCTTAACAATTTATTCATTTATTTGGGTTTAATGACACCTTCGACAGCCAAGGTCACCTCGTGTCAGGCAGTTTTACGGGTGGAGGAATGACGAGCAACTAACTGTCAGACTCCCCAAAGTACTTACTCCACACAAGAAAGGTTAGTAATGGTTTTAGACAGGTGCACCATCGACGTGCAGTAGGACACAATGCAGTTACCCCTGGAGGAGATCGAACCCCGTGGACCTTTCTGTTTGAAGTTCATTGCTCTACCACTAATACATCCTGCTCCCTCATACACTGCAAAAAATATAGGTTCTCTTTAGAACCAAAACTGTCCCTGAGATGGAACCAGTTCTGTTTAAACAGTATTTATTTCAAATTAAATAAATTTACCAAGATGGAGGGCGCCGTGGCCCAGTAGGTAGAGGTGCAAGATGCAAGCCGAGAGGTCCTCGGTTCGAATCCCAGCTGCGGCAACCGCGTTGTGGCCTTGGGCAAGACACTTCACCCCCATTGCCCATATGGGGGGGGGGGGGGTGGCGCAGTAGGTAGAAATGCAGGCTGCAAGCCGAGAGGTCCTCGGTTCGAATCCCAGCTGCGGCAACCGCGTTGTGGCCTCGGGCAAGACACTTCACCCCCATTGCCCATGTGGGGACACGGTGACGCTGTGCACTAAGGCGTACTGCACGTCGATGGTGCACCTGTCTTCAACCAATGCTAACCCAGCTTGTGTGGAGTTAGTATGTTGGGGAGCTGGCGGTTGCTCGCCGTTGCTCGGTGGTTCTCTCCGGGTACTCCGGCTTCCTCCACCCGTAAAACTGTCGTGGTCATGATTAGCCATTGTGCAGAAATATGTGACCTTAAACACCAAAAAATAAATTCACCAAGATTAGCGTTCAGTTTTAACAGAATATTACATGAATTGAAGTAGATTCAGTAGTAAACTTGGAGCTTATTCAACGCAGTCGCCAAACATTTTGAAACAAAGGAGATATGAACAGTTGGCATATCGAACCAGATTTGGTTCTGTATAGAACCAAAACTAGTTCGCTATGCCAACTGTTCATATCTCCTTTGCTTAATAATGATTTGAGACAACTTCGTTTGAGCTCTAAACTTACGGCTGAAACCCCCTCAATTTATGTTTAATTCTGTTAATATTTAATGTCAATACTGTTTAAACAGAGCTGGTTCCATCTCAGGGACAAGATTAGAACCAGTTTTGGTTCTAAAGAGAACCTATATTTTTTGCAGTGTACTCCGATAATGAGATGGATAATTCATGTTAATCCTGTATGAATCCTCCTGTACCGATGTGATGTATGTCATCGTCTTTCTTTTCTTGGGAAGTTTTCGGTACTCGAAAGGCATAAGGAGTATGAAATGTATAAGTTAAAACTTTATTGTGCTCTGAACAGTTCTCTCATTTCGAAAACCATTCATTCTTGTTCTTCTTAATTGTAGATATACATTCAGGGTCTGAAGAAGAAAGGGCACAAAATAAAGACATATTCTTCTGACTCAGTTGTTCAGGCTATATTGAGAAGAGATTCTGAAATACATGCAAGTTCTGACTGGAGGAAAGGAGGAGCACCATTCGGTTATTGAACAATCGCGTCTTTACCATTGTCATTAACCCTTCACCTAACATGAAAAGCAGACGACACTTGCAAATAAAATTCTTGAATAACTATTTTTTTTTATTTTTTGTCTCAAAATCATAGGTTATGACCCCTCATGGGAACGAGTTCGATGAGCTCGTTACAATGAGGAGTCATAACCTATGTTTTTGAGACAAAAAATGAAAACAATAATGAAAATTAATTGGCGATTTTTGTGAATAGCACCCGCCTGCTTTGGCAGTTACGTTGGGTAAAGGGTTAAGACATTTACAGACTGAACGCGATGTGTGCGTTACGACTATAATTTTCTGGTTTGTCTTCAATAATCCCATTTTTCCCAGTGTGATGCATGTAATCCAAACTTTGTCGATGAGCAAAGGTTATAAATAACTAAATTTAGTCCAATGTATAGGGTGGAACATGAAATTCTTAACCCTTTACCTAACCTGAAAAGCAGACGACACTTGCAAAAATAATTCTTAAATAACTAATTTTTTTCATTTTTTGTCTCAAAAACATAGGTTATGACCCCTCGTTGGAACGAGCTCGACGAGCTCGTTCCAACGAGGGGCCATAACCTATGTTTTTGAGACAAAAAATGAAAAAAATAATGAAAATTAATTGGCGATTTTTGAGAATAGCGCTGGACGGTTTTGGCCGTTACGTTGGGTAAAGGCTTAATCATAGTTTTGACACAATGAATCGCTGCGTCAAAATTGTGATTAATAATATGACCATGGGGACCGATCGTCGATATCTGCTGTGAAACAATGGTGTTCAACTGATGACATTAAATATGATAACAATTTAATATTGGATCTGGTTTTCCAAATGTCTAACAGCGACAAACATTTAACAACTGGCCTTGTTGGATATCCGAACAATATCACCGTAATAATAGCTCGTGGGATTTCCCAGTTAAATGAATCAGAGTTACGTTTGGAAATCCAAACTGCAACTGAATTCTCGAATGAATGAAAGGTTTTAGTGCACTGGAGACGCGCAGGGACGAAGTGGAATTTACAAATCCCTTGCGACCCGGTTAACCTTATTTATTTCACTTGGATCACACAGGCCTAGCTCTATTGCCTCAAATGGGATTTGAGGGGGTATGCACGCGGTTAGAATTCCCGGCAGTTTACGTTGGAGGGATAGATTGTCAATAATCAATCCCTCAACGCCATTAAGGCTATTAGAGAGTGGGCTCTATTCGGTTCCAGCTTGGCGATGGTAGAGGTATCAGTCCCACCATGGTGGCGAGCCAGAATATAATGTTGTGTGATGGCAAATTTAAGGGAAGCAGAGAAAACAAAACCAAACAGCAAAGCCGGTTTGGTAGCGGCCCGGTATATGACCATAGCGGTTACAAAAAAGGAGTGGAGAAATCTCAGTTTAGTTTTGAAAAACCCGGACTCATCCATCAAGCCTTCTGGGAGATAGGATGCCGTATGTGATTATGAGGTATCTGGTTATCCTTCGGGGTTTCCAAATGACCTCCCCCGCCCCCAACCCCCCCCCCCCCCCCCAAAAAAAAAAAAACAAAAAAAACAAACAAACTACACACACCTAAATAAATAACAACAAAGCCCTTAAAAGGATTGTTTGTTAGCAAGATTGTTCCAATCCTTGCCTTGGTCTTGTGAGGTTTTCTGCACATCTTTGCATGAGGATTGTTTCAATTCCTCATAGTTTGTCATTCAGTTTGTTCGTGTGTCTGATAAGATGGAGGAGGTAGAAAAGATAGAGAGCTGGAAATTAGAGCAATTCGTTTTTTAATTTACAACTTTTCCGTCCGTGACGTCCAGTAACATGTGGATGGGGAAGCCAGCATTTTTTCCCCGAAATTTATATCTCGGAGAGGGGAGACCCGGCAGCAGGTGGAGATTTTCCTCGCTGTTTGCAACTCCCGCTGGTAACAGAGATAAGCTGTCGTGCGTATCGTGTCACCCGCAGCCAGCTCTGAATTTATGTCACCGAATGCCTGGCTCACCCCATCGCAGTGATGTAATCTTTAACCCTTTCGATGGACACGCCCCAGATTATTTAGTTTTCCTATTGAGGACGCGATGCGCATTGAGTTCTATTATTAATTCGCTATCTTGAAGTCTATTTAGAGGTTTGCTTTGAAGATCTTTTAAGCGCATTGCTATCATGTCTATTTTTGCTATCTCGTGAAGTTGTTTGATCGATGTCCACGTTGGCTTGCGCAGAGCCACACGCAAGGCAAGATTTTGGACCCGTTGTAGTTTTTCAGTGTTGGTCTTATTCAGGTCACTTGTTATTATGGCCCCATACTCTAGTACTGGGCGTATATATGATTTGTAAAGCTTGAGGAGAACTTCTTTATTGGCTCCCCAATTTTTACCTCCAATCATTTTCCGGAAATTGATGCGTTTAGTTGCTTTGACAGTGACTGGGTTTACGTAATTGTTTAGTTTGAGACTGTTATCCAGGGTGAATCCCAAAAACTTTGCCCCATTACTTGCTTCAGGTTTATGGTCGTAAAGCTTAAGCTCAATATTAGGGATAGGTTTTTTCCTTTGCTTTTTTATAGAATGTGATTCTTTGTGTTTTCGCGGAATTTAGCTTGGTGCGCCACAGAGCGCACCAGTCTTGAAGGTCGCGGATGGTATCCTGCAGGCGGTTTTGTATTATGTTTCGAGACTTACTGGCCATCCACATTCCTTTGTCGTCTGAGAATTGAGATAGTTCAACATGGTTCTTTCCTACTTTGTCAATGTCATTCACATATATTATAAATAGATGCGGACTTAGGACCGACCCCTGTGGAGTGCCCGCTTCGAGTTTTACCTCGTCTGACACTTCGCGATTGACCCTCACTTTGATTTCTCAATCAGATAAAAATGATGATACGATCCTTAGAATTTTGGTAGGTAGACCCATTTTAGCTAGTTTGTATCTCATGCCATTGTGCTAAACAGAGTCAAACGCTTTTTCTTCGTCGAGTAATAGCGCGGTTCCTGTTTCATTTTGACTGAACGCCGTTTTCATATAATCTACCAGTCTATAAACATGCTCGATTCCCTCTCTTTGGCTTCTGTAGGCCCTTTGCCACTTATTAAAGAAGCTGATTGATTCGAGATAGCTGCGGGGTCTAGTCGTGAGAATCCGTTCGAAAATTTTTTCCAATACAGCTGAGTAGGCCGATTGGGCGGTAATTTGATGGGTTGCTCAAGTCCATGTCGGGTTTGGGTATCATGACTCCTGTAGCTACTTTCCAACATTTTGGGAAGTATCCACTAGAGAGACAGCAGTTTAGGAGGTTAGTGAGTCTACCGAAAAAGTATTGGGACATTGTTTCAGGATTTTGTATGAGACCTCGTCCCCTCCTGGGGAAGAAGAAAACTTACATTTTGTAATTGTGTTAGCCACTTCTTCTTGGCTTATTGGTTCCGTAAGTTCATTGCATCTCCGTCCTCGGGCTGAAGTTGGCATCGTTAAACGTTGTCTTATTGTCTTGAGCAAAATTGTTTACTTTTTCTTTGAACTCATCATCAAACCTATCGCCCTCATGGGGCGATGATATATCGACCTTTTTAGTTGGAAGTTTTTCTGATTTGTATGCACTGAAGGCCTTTTTTTGTTTTATTATTTGGAGTGTGCTTTCAGTTGTTCTGTTGGCCCGTGGTTTAACCGTCTGTTTGGGACAAATCTCACAAAGAGTGTTGTTAATGACTTCAGTGAGATTGGTACATGCTGCTCGAGCTCGTAGGTATTCATTGGGTCGTTTTTATTTATTTTAACCTGAATTATTTTTCTGAAGAGGTCCCAGTCAATTTTAGATAGATTCCTCCTACTCATTGTGGGGTATCTTGTGGATCCGGTGCAACCGTGTAATGTGTAATGTGGCATGAACAGGCAGGTGGTCGCTACCTAAATCATCGTCCAATACAAATGTCTTGCATTTGATTAGTTAGTGATTTACTGGTTATAATAAGGTCAAGGATGTCGGATTGGTGGAGTGTGTTGTTACTGACGTGGGTAATGTCTTGGTCGTTATTTAACACAAAAAGATCAAATTGTCCGGTGTTATTGAAGACGGCGTCGCCATTGGGCTTCGTTTTATTCCATCCGAAAACCCGATATTTGGCATTGCAATCACCTACGAAAATACAGTGTATTTCTTCACAAAGAATTCAAAGACTTTGCTGTCAACTGTATTTTTTCAGTTCATTATAATGTGAGATTACGGCAACTTTTTGTGATCTTGTTCAATCTCAGCGGCAATCACCTCTGCGTCGAGGTGATCGCTTGATATCGTTTTATATTTTATGTCCTGCCTTGCGAGGAGAGCCACTCCGCCTCCACGTTGTGTGGGACGGTCTCGTCTAATAATGTTGAATCCACTTAGCAAAAATGTCTTGCTTGGCTTTAACCATGTTTCGCTGATATCAATTACATCTGCGTTTGTGAAGTAATCGGACATCTGTGAGCTTTTGCAGTTAACGCTTCTAGCGTTCCACTGAATTATTTTCAACTCATCCATAATTGGTCAGTACCTGACGTAATTGCATTAGTTAACTTGTTACGGGTGTGATTTATATTTTATTTATGGCGGCTTCTATTAACGAAGAAGATATTTGAGTTCGATATAGCTTGGATGCTGTTTTCCCAAATTCTTTACATATGTCGGAAAGACTGACGCCGAAGTGTTTGTTCATTATATTAAAAATCGAACCAGCGATTAGGCTGCACATCGAATACGGAGAGGTTGAGTTTTCTATGCTGTTGACATTCATAACTTTGAGTTCTATGTCGGTCTTAACTTTTTTGTAATGGGGACAGCCCCGATAATTGTTTTGGTGTTGCCCGTTACAATTTTGGAATTTCCGTGTTGAAACCTTCCATGATTTTGTTAAATGTTTTTCGTCGCATTTCATGCAATGCAACTCTCCTTTGCATTTGTTCGACATATGGCCACATTTCTGGCATTTATGACACTGTGTGGGCTGAGACAAAACACGATACTTCTCAGTCTAATATTTTTGTCCGTTTACATGTATACAAACACCTTTGCTAATTAAGTTCAGTTTTGTGACCTTATTGGGGCATTTTACTTTAATTTTCCACGTAGGGTTTCCTGTAGCCTTAGTCTGCCCCGCGGGTATACCGACAGGGCAACATCAATATCCCCATCATTAATCTTTGTATGAACCCTTGTGACGACTACGCAAGGGTTTTGCAGCGGTTGATGCTGTTGTTTATTCGTCTGGTGTATGGCCGTACAGTTAAAACTAGAAGTCCTGTCACGAATAGTGCGCTTATCTAGGCTTGATTGCGCGTTGGAATTGCGCGCAATTGCCATATCGAATGACATCCAAAGCATGGCAGGTTCTCCTGGTTACTCATAGCAAACAAAAGCAATGTTTCTGCCAATGGACCTCCGGGTTACCCGGAGGTCCATTGCCTGAAACATTGCTTGTACACAGGCCATATGTACAGAATTTGATAGCTTTACTTGGGCCATAACGCGTACATTAACGCGCATATCAACGTGCTATTTGTGCGCATTTCATGACAGAACTTCTACTTTTAACTGTATTATCTGTTGAGGTTGTTTAGAAAGGGTTCGTGCCTTGTTGGCGAACGATACACCACTGTCAGCGGTGAATGTTGGCATCGCCGGCATCGTTTCCGTTGCGTTACTCTCCGCCGAATTCCCATCATTATGGAACTCCGCACTGGTTGTTACTATTGTAACATCCATGGTGTCCGAGGTCTCAGCGACAACAACACCCGGGTTATCGGTGTCTGTCGACGCTGTCCGGATTTTCTTAGCCACCGTTTTCTATTTCCAGGGGCTCGCCATTTTTTTGGAAGTCTGTATCCAATTTTCTTTTTGGTCGCGGCGTAATCTGATTAACCACATCACAGGTGGGAACAGTAGTTGTCTCTTGCTCTATGAGCGAACGCAACCAGTTGTCTTGACTGGTGGTAACGAGTTCCGAGCCCTGATTTGGTGGTACCTCCAAAGAGATGGCGTGCATACTCTTGTCCTTTTGTTTAGAGCTTCCGTTGCTGGAGCACGAACCCAAGCCTGATTTATTTCTACTTTTTCCCTTTTTTCCAGATGCCGACTTATTTTCCCTTTTTGATTCCTCCGACGCCTTTATAAACTCCAATTTTTCTTTCTCGAACTGTTCTTTTTGAGCCCTAAGATCCGAGCGCAAACCCTCAATAGTGTCGTTCAAACTGGCTATCTCTTTTTGAAAACCAGACATCATCGATGTTAAATCCACTCCCGAAGTGGATTCAGTGGTGCAGTTAGTTGCCATTACACTCAGTTTAGTTATCAGTTATTGTCTAAGTTATCAGCAAATTATTGGTAAAATGTTTAGTTAAAGTATATTTAGTTTTAACAGAGAAAAGCAGGCAGAAAATAGATAGAGCTAAACATAAACACTTACAAACACTTACAAAATTACACTAGAGTGCACAGAACTGAATTCTTACTTATGATCGACGCTATATATACAATACAATAAAAAAAGTCATGTCACAATAGGTTTACTGGATTTTAAGATTGAAGTAAGCTTTCACTGCGTCTTAATCAGACGCCTGATTAACTTACTGAATACAGCTCAAATGAACAATGGAGGGAAACAATGAATAAAAGCAACTTGTTGACAACTTCTACGAGAGAGGCTTGCTGTCACACAACGAATAAAGATATATACCAAGTTTAAAACAATTGAAATTAAATTGGACGCACATAGTATAGATTGTCAATATACCAATAACATGAGTTTGGAGAGCGTTGCGGTTTATTAACGGCCCGAGAGGAATGAATAACAGTCCGAGGGTTTATTACCGACACGAGACGAAGTCGAGGGCCGTTAATAAGCCAGAGGGCTGTTATTCATTCCCCGAGGACCGTTAATAAAACGGAACGACTCGACAAGATAATGTTATTACTATTATTACCATGACCGGAAGCGGGCGGCGGACTGTTAATGAACTTTGTTTTCATTAACGCCCGCGGCTCGCTTCCGGTTGCATGGCGTCATGAATTACTGAGTGTTACCGCCCCTCTAAACTCCGTTAATATACT
This sequence comes from Pictodentalium vernedei, assembly GCA_031216915.1. NCBI lineage: Eukaryota > Metazoa > Mollusca > Scaphopoda > Dentaliida > Dentaliidae > Pictodentalium > Pictodentalium vernedei. Next base: position 402,414,470 of record CM062291.1, read on the forward strand.
AGAGAACGCTCGCTAAAGTGGTAATAATACATAATACAATATAACAACAGTAAATCTGTCTTTTGTTTCAGTCATTTATGCTCTGACCATGCTTCGGTGATAATAATATTGCGCTACAAATATCAAATTTCGGGTTGAATCTAATCCCGAATCTGATCAAGCTGACGATTTCAAATCGAGTTAAATCACAGATCGAGTCTCGATTTGAAACTCACATTGTAAGGCCACACAAAGCAGATCTTCTGTTTCTCGGGTCATTATTTGGGAAATTGCATGCGGGCGAGCGTTTTTTTATTTTATTTTTTATTTCAGTAATTACTTCTTTGCCATCAAAAGTTCATGTTCTTGGTTCAAGTTTTAGGCCTCATAATCTACAGAATAGTATGGGTGGTGGTGTATTTCATCTCTTGAGTGCAAGATGGCTTTGCAATGCTAAAGCATTGCAAAGCCTTCTTGCACTCAAGGGACAAATTCATCGATTTTTTAACTTGGGTAAAATATCAGACATAAACCATTTAATTTTAATTTTTTTAAAGTTTAAATTGGTTATAAAAAGAGAGCATGCGGCAGCCAAAAGGACCACGCGGGAGGGCCTGAGAAACAGATTTTTTTATTTTTTAGGCCTAAATAGTTATTTATTTATTTATTGGTGCTTAACTTTGTAAATAGTGCACCTTCTTATTGTTCCAGCCACCACTCAAGTACACGTATTGTATTCAACAGCTACTCGTCGGTTTGGACAAATCAATAAAAAACGGAATCGTCCAGGATCGAATCAAAGTAGACTAGGAAGCGGAATCTCTTTGAACTCTTCTTCCATTGTCAGGTCTCCTGTTCAGGAGACATGATGATGCAAGAACAGTTCAAGTGGAGACATTTGTTTGGATATTGAGAACAGATCTATGATTTGAATTTTGTTTCGAATCAGAGCGACACAAGTTGAATTAAATTGACGATTTTAATTCGAACTGAATATAGAAGCTTCGCAGGGCCCTAATTGATTACTTTTTGTTTCTCCTCTTACAATGATTTCAGGGAAATAAACATTTTTATTTCCAAATGAAACAAAATACTGCATTTTGATTGGCTGAGAGGTACGGTGCAACTTGCAATCCACGGTGGGTTTTCTTTTACACCGTGTTCAACCACGGTGTAAAAACAAGAAAATACAAGAGCAAGATATATGGCTAAAAAGTACCCATTTTTAATTATTAATTCACACCTACTACTCGGTTATGTTAGAACAAAAATAAAAATACAGGAAATTTAATATTTATGTGCAATAAAATATTACAGATATGGATGTCATTGGAACTGGCTCATTAAGCCATTTCCAATGACAACCATATTTGTCTGGTTTATTTAAGAAACTTGCAAAGTACAAAATTTCTGTCAGTTTTTGCCCACAATTTAGGTTAAAGTATTAAGTACACGAAAACTCTTGGAAATAAATCCGTCATCCTTGTGTTTTCCAGGGTGAATGGGAATTTGCACCGATTTGGGAACTCATACACCATTCGGCTTCGCCTCAGAGTGTATGAGTTCCCAAACCGGTATTCATTTACAGCAAGGGTCAGATTACATAAATGTTACAGAAATGATATTACTTTAAAAACGGCACGATGAGAAGAAAATTTGTTGAATATAATATTATCACATCGGTCGTAACTCTCGAATCCGTATCTAGCGCACGGGGTTCATTACTTTGTTTTATGAAACAATCGAATGGGAATACAGTTAGTTTGTTAAAATTTTGATTGATAAGGGCCTGAGTCTAGAACAAACTTCACAACTCTGCACTTGTTCACACGCCATTGTTGGTAAAATAAGAATGTATATTTTATATATCAGTGAGGTATTTACATAGGCATATGCCTGTTTACCAAACCATTTCGTGATAAATCAAATATTGTATATACAGTTAAAACTAGAAGTCCTGTCACGAATAGTGCGCTTATGTAGGCTTAATTGCGCGTTGGAATTGTGCGCAATTGCCATATCGAATGGCATCCAAAGCACGGCAGGTTCTCCTGGTTACTCATAGCAAACACATGCAATGTTTCTGTCAATGGACCTCCGGGTTACCCGGAGGTCCATTGGCTGAAACATTGCTTGTGCACAGGCCATATGTACAGAATTTGATAGCTTTACTTGGGCCACAACGCGCAGATTAACGCGCAAATCAACGTGCTATTTGTGCGCATTTCATGACAGGACTTCTAGTTTTAACTATAAACTGGGAATACAGGTCAATGAAGCACAATGTAACTCATAACAATAAACTGACTCCCCGATGATATTATATACATTTCTTCCTGACCAGTGATACACACACATTCTTGTTAAACTGTTCAAATGTAAAATGGTGAGACTTGTGAGCAATTTGTATGTGGCCGAAAGAGGACAATGCATTGTCTTTAATAGAGAGGTTCTTTTAAATTTCATTTTAAATTGAACCAATATTTATTCTAGAAGAATGGTACTATCCCTCTGAAGTAGTGACATCTAACATGTTTGATGATACCTGAGACTGGATCCTCGTCAGTCCTGCCCATTTATTTGGTACAACAGTAGTAAATAAGTGAATGAGAGTTATCTACCTTGAGAAGTCAGCAGCCATTATTGATCTATATCTAACTGGATTGCTGGAACGTCAACGAAAAAGGTCGCAGTCTGCGTCCCTGTGATGGTGTCTTATCAATCAATACAGTAGCCCCCCCCCCCCCCCCCCCCCACCCCCCCCCCCCCACCCCAATCCATGGCGTTTGATGCCGTGAAAGGGATTACGCTGTGACTGTAGTCACGGTGTAACAGCTTTCACTTCATCAAACTACAAGGTGTTTACCTACCCCGAAAACTAATTACATGGTATTAACTTCCCGATCACGGCGCTTGCTCTTTGTCAATAATAAATAAAATATATAGAGAATACCTACGCTGTTTTAGTGCATATCGGAAATTATCTTATGAATGTGGACCTGAAAGTTGTATTTTTCACGAGCGCTTGCGCGAGTGAAAAACAATACTTTCCGTTCCACACGAATGAGATAATTCCCAATATTCACTAAAAAAGCGTAGATTTCCTTTTTACCATATGCTACGTGACATTTTACTGCGCAATATTCAGCCCAATTCGACTGCAAACAGTTTCAAGGAAATAACAAAAAACTGCTATGGTTCCTTCAAGGCGACGTTCAGGGTGACGTCATGTGCCGAAGCCTAACGTCATTGAGGAAGCTACTGAAAAAATTCATCGTGTGGACTTCAAAATATTATTTTTCACTCACGCAAGCGCTCATGAAAAATAAAACTTTCAGGTCCACACTCATGAGATAATTCCAGATACTGACTAACATAGAGGAGATTTTCGTTTTTATTATATGCTACGAGACATTTTATTGCACAATGTTCAGCCCAATTCGACCCCCAAATGCATACGTTTCAAAACAATAACAAAGATCAGTTGATCGTTCCTTCAATGCGACGTGATGTGGCATAGCGTGTCATCATTTAGGAAGCTACTGAGGGATATTTCTCGATACCTATCGAGTCGATGGATGTCGAGAAATATCTTTTAGATAATTTGCGATAATTCACGGGCTGGCATATAATAATGCTGTTTATTGTGAATCTTCAATTTGTATTGCAGCGAAAGGTGTGCTCATCCTCAACATATTCATTTTTCGAAGACATCGGGCGTTCGGCGAGGCGTCAGGAAATTGAAAACCTTGGAGAAAATTTTATCTATTGGGCATTGTTTATTTTTGCAATTTCCGCCCCTTCCCTATGATGGCGGGGGTGGAGACATTTTTGTATATGGCTAATGGGGGCTCCAGAAGTCCATTTGAAAAGATCACTGGCGGTGAGGCACTATGAGAAAATTAGCAGTCTTAACCTTTTTAAAGCCACGCCCACTTTAGCCTTATATGGAGGACCTCTATATTCGCGTGTATGCCAGGAAGTTTAATAGGGTTTATGACATACTTGAAACTCTATCATCTAATTAATTGTTGGAAAGGGCTCTTTGAGCCCTGCCCAACAATTAATCAGGTGGTAGGTTTCATCAGCGCGTACCAGGAAGTACAGATAAACATCATAAAATGGATGATAATAGTCGCTTTCGGCGGCGTAAGTGTTAAAGAAAAATATATATATTTTCTTGAAGTATAGTGAAGCATTCTATTCAACTGTACACCATTGTTGAATATTCCACAGATGAAATCTGAGTAGTAAGCATATAGGTCTTACAGAACTAAATATTTTTCCCATAGGCGACCATTATAACACTTATGTGGAAAAAACTATGTTCGCATCACTTTAAATTAAATATTTAAATACCTACATAAAGTACAGACCATCACACAACTTTCTCTGGCCAGAAAATGTGGGTCAGGCAACAAATAAGAGAGAAAATGCACCAGGAAGTGAATTACCGTCCTTGAACTCAGTTTTTTGGGGGGAATTCCCAACAAAAATACACAAATAGTTAACTGAATTTTATAGACCCAGAAAATACTTAGAAAATCTCTTTTTTCTTGTGAAATATTCAGTATTGTTGACAAAACCTAATAAAATGCTTTAACAGTTTTCTCAAGCAATAATCTTTTTCTAGGAGTCTTATTTTAGACTATGATGCAATATCCGAGTGCAACATTTCAAGGCAGATCACTCTAAACTAAATATTTAGTTCCGCGATACCATGTAATTGATTATTGATATTACTGGTACTTTAATTCTTGTCAGGTTTTTCTCTCTGATGCTGGATTTGATGACATTAGTTGGGCTTTAGTTTTAAGCTAAAATATTTTAAGAGTATTGGCGAGCAACTTAAATATAAACAACTTATATTAACGTCTCTATTTATCCCAATGATGTGGGTATGTGGGAGAAAATTAAAATAAAATCTTATTTGTATAACCCACAATTTTTTTATGATCGTCAATTGGAAAATATGCTCTACCTTTATACAATTCTATCGTTTAGTTGATATCAATGGAATTAACCACGATTTGTTTTCATTATTTTAGCAAATTTAGTTTATTGATATGACGGTACTATTTGTAGAGTGTAGTAGTTTGATACCTTGCATGTTTTTAATGATCGGGATTAAGTGGACCGTAATATTATCAGTCACCTGTTTAAATCAATAATCGCTTTATCAGCATATTAAATTAAATGATTTTTCCAGAATTTTACACCTCCATTTTGGGAATTTGATGAAGCGGGCACTCGAGTATCTGAAATAGGTCACATGAAATGATTTTCTGTTGACCGAGATTTTACACATTAGCGATATATATTATAAGCCAATCTAGGGATTTTCGCGATCCGATCGCTAACCTCCTTCCAGCATTTTAAAACTCGAGTTCCCCTTCCCCCTTCCACTTATAGACAGTCTTAAAAAAACTGATACGAAACAATTAGAGCTGTAGGTTTTTAAATTTCTTATTCGTTTTCGATTTTGTTTTTTCAGGTGGAGTAAAACCTCGGTTCGGTTCGGTTTTCGGTTTGTTCATGAGGCCAAATAAAATTCAATAAAACTCATTCTAATGTCCGGAGTCATAACTGAATGGCAGTGAAATTGAGTGAAACTCAATGAATGCCCGAAATAATCTATAATACATGAAGAATCAGGAAGGCCAATATAATAATTACCTAAATACACAGAACTTTTATTGCGCTTGGCCATTTTTCGAGGTCTGACACATACACGCAACTTGAGGAAAGCTGCAAACACCACTAAACTGAAATGTCTGAAATTCACAGAATGTAGCCTTCCCAGAGTAGTGAGAGTACCCAGACACTGCCGTTGGCAGTGTCTGGGTACTCTCACTACTCCAGGATGGCTACATTCTGTGAATTTCTGCCAAGAGAGTATTTAATAAAAAACGAAAAACCTTAGATTATGGGTTGTCGACGGTTTCGGTTCCGGTTTTTAAAAAAAACTAAAAACCTCGGTTCGGTTTCGGTTAACCTGCAGCTCTATCACGAATGACACAAATAAATACACCAACTAACGCACAAAACAAACAGCGACTTCACAAAGCAGATAGAGGATGTGTGAAAGCATGGGCAAGGGGATGGAAAAAATGGCATTTGTGAATTTCTGTTGAAATAATCTGCTATGCATACAAGGAGAGAAAGAAAGATGTATTTTGCAAGTCTTCTATTTTAATTTCCTGAATAGTTTCATGGCTGCATTTTTGTTGACAATCTGACAATAAGAGTTTGTGTCTTTCAGAGTATTTCTCTTGAAAATCAATCTTTTGTTTCCTTTTGCAGATTCACCAGTTTCTCCTTCCTTTCTAAAAACGTGAAGGCATTCAAAAGAGGGTCGAAAAAGGTGTTTCCTATTTTTTATATATACTGTCCCAAAAAAGTTAACCTCCCTATAATACCAGTGGGTATGCAGTAAATGGGTAAATTCTCCCGAGAAAACCTACTATTTGCAGTAGGGGGAATATGCCTTATTAGTGAAGCAAGGGTTTCTGGAGCTTTCTTTTTTTATTGAATGAATGTTAGGCACCGCGGAAGTCATCACAACGTTAAAAACGTCACGTTGTTCAGTACCTGGTGGAACAGCCTCGAGAATATCTAACATATTAACCCTTTACCTAACATGAAAAGCAGACGACACTTGCAAACAAAATTCTTGAATAACTAATTTTTTGTCATTTTTTTGGTCTCAAAAACATAGGTTATGACCCCTCGTTGGAACGAGCTCGTTCCAACGAGGGGTCATAACCTATGTTTTTGAGACATAAAAATGAAAAAATAATGGAAATTAATTGGAGATTTTTGAGAATAGCGCTGGTCGTTTTTTTTCCGTTAAGTTGTGTAAAGGGTTAATCGGCGTAGCATGCTGTCCATGACCTTCCGAATTTCTCTCACTGTGATGTTGTCTCATTTCTCTATAAGCACACGGCAGTGAAGTGGTCAATAGCCAGCAAATATTCACCTGTTTTAAGGATGTATGCCCGATCCGATAGAGGAATGCAGAACGTCACAATATGAGCTATTAGTATACCCACCCACAGGTATTATGGGGAGGGAGGGGGTGGGGAGCTTAACTTGTTTTGTACAGTATATTTTGGACTTCTCCAATCCCATAACTTTAGTCGGGTCGAAGTCGATTTGCACTTTCTTGAATTTTATCATCAAACGGAACTCGACTTATAATCGCATTAGATTTAATCCTCCCAAGAACCGTTCATAAATAGAAGCTATCATGGTGTCCGTAAAAGACTCGATGGCTTTTTCGTCGGCCTCTCGGCCGGTCTGGTTACTGTCTATGGTTCCGCACTACAGTTTCGCATTATTGCACAGGGGTGAAATTCTAAACATAGGGCATATGTTGAAACTAAGGCCATGTAAAATAGAGATATGTTTTTAGTATCAGATATATGATTACATTGGGCTTTTTGTTGGACAAGAGAATTTGAAGTTTTGGTCCCAAAGTTGGAGTCTGATACATAGGGGTAAATTACCAGATGAATTATGGGAAACAGTGGCTTCGAAAAATTGGCTATTTTTTAAAATGTAATTTTTACACGGCTTTGTTACCAGACAGGTAACCAAAAAATGAAACGGAAACATATAAAAAATTTGGGGCATTTTAGAACCAGGGGATGCTCTGCTCCAGGGGTGGGTAGGTGGTGTTGGTGGGAAAATTCTGCTTTGGGGCTGCTAGGTGGCTGAAAATGACTGGTTTCGGCATTTTTTCATGCACTTTTTGAGGCTGAAGTCTTGCCTTTGACAATAAATTATTCCACCCACATCCAGATTGTTTATTTCTACGCAGTCAGATAGTGTTATATGTTGTTTTTTTGTGGATTTGGGAAATGTAATACATGTTATAGGTTAAATAACTAAGTTACAGAATATTTGCATTTGAAGAGAATGTATGGCATGTCATATTTGGAAATGCCTGGAAAATTGTGGAGCGGAACCTATGTATGAAACTACTAAATCTTCGTTCAACTCGCCGTTGTCGTTGTCAACACCTCGGGCTAAATCGAGTTGTTTTCATTTGCCTTCACCTTCCGAGAAATCACTTTCTGTATTTGTACGGGTGCAAGTTTCCACGGGTGGGCACTATTTCCACGGTCCAATAATATTAGATTCCAAACACTAATTATAGGAATAATCATCAAAAATTTAATTAATGAAGCACCGGGTACAACCCGGTGCTTCATTAATTAAAATTTTGCTGATGATGATTTTTGTTACCCGGTAAACGAATGCGTGGAAATCACTGCCCACGCGAGGATTACGGCACTCCACGGCGATTTTAGTTGTATATCACTCTCTTTCGATACACAAAATTCACAAGGTTATCACTTACAGACAGGCATCTCCAAACACAACAGTTAAGTATCGACCACCTATAACCCGAGTATGACAGCACATTGGAATGAGGTCAAAGAGATCGTTCCATAGAGGATCATATGCTATGACAAAAAATTGAAAAAGTTACGAAATTCATTACTTCTTTTTTTTTTTTTTTTAGGCGTTGGCTGCTTATGACCGGTACGTTAAGTAAAGGAGCTAATGGGATATTTTTTTTAAAAAATGATTCCATATAAGCCCATAGTAGTGTAACTTTTCATGACGTTTGACCTTTGTGAATCAAAAATATGAGGCGGAGGAAAAAAACGAAATGGTTCCGATTTATCGCCCAATCCAAATTTTCAAGGCCAATCCTAATCTTTTTATAAGAACTTAACAAACATATTACCTCCATTTACAATGATATCGGAAAGTACGAGTGGAGCTAATTTCAAATACATGTGCACCGCGATCACAGGCCATACACATCAACCTTCCACCTAACCCCCAAAATAGGCAAAATTCAATATTTTAATTTTCGCACCACCCCCCCCCCCCCCTCCCCAAAAAAAAAAATAAAAATAAAAAATAAAAAAATATTGTTTATGACCCAGCTCACTGGAACGACCTCGGTGATCATACGGTATGTTTTGAAACGAAAAACGAAAAAGCAATAAAATTTGAATGGGGAGGTTTTGTAAATAGCGCTGGTCGACGAACGTTTACATGCTGGAAGCTGGCAACGGACAAACTGCAGTGGCTCAAAGTCTCAACGTTACTCAATCGGTGATAAGCAGGTTGTGGTCACCCTACCGTCAGACAGGCAATGTTGATGACAGAAGTCGTTCTGGTCGTCCCAGGGCGACAACTGCTAACCAGGATCGTTTCATCCGAACCACTGCATTACTTACCCGCCATCAAAGTGCTTCAGAAATTTGACAGCAGCTGCACCGAGCGACAGATGTGCGAGTCAGTGGTCAGACTATCCGAAATCGCCTACACAGCTGGAATTTGTACGCTCGACGACCTCGAATAATTCCACGTTTGACTGAACGTCACATCGCAGCAAGACGTAATTGGTGTGGAGCACGACAGCGCTGGGACAATCGTCGGTGGAGTAACGTCGTGTTTTCCGATGAATTGACGTTCACTCTCGACTTCCACGACAGGCGAAATAGAGTTTGGCGGCGGAACGAACGATACCATAACGTGACCGTTTGGCAGCACGATCGTTTTGGTGGTGGATCGGTTATGGTGTGGGGAGGCATAACCATGACAAGCAGAACAGCATTACATGTCATCCAAGGGCGTGTCACAGTGCAGTACTACCGTGACAACATGTTAGCAGCTCATGTGCTGCCATTTGCGCGACGTTACGACCGTCGATTCATTTTCCAAGATGACAGTGCAAGAGCACACATGGTCAATGTCGCTACAGAGTTCCACCTGGAGCAGAACATCACTACACTACCTTGGCCAGCATCAAGTTCAGATCTTTGACCAATCGAGCACGTCTGGGATATGCGTGGCAGACCCCTACGACAACGCCAACAGCCCCCAACCAATGTCCAGAAACTCGCAGCTGCACTGCAGGAAGAATGGAATGAAATCAGTCAAGCTGATGGACGTTTGGTGAGGAGAATGCTACGTCGGATCCGCGCTTGTCTCGCGAACCGAGGGGGATTTACAAGGTATCGGTGTCTTAGACTGAATGTGGTAAATTCTCTGATTGACCGTCCGTGTCTTCTGCAGCTCAGTGCGTGGAACGTGTGCTTGTCAGACTCTCAACTATCGCCGAAATCATTCACCAGATGTCACAGCGCAATGCCTCAACTGCCTTGTTTGATGAAAATAAAAATATATTTCTTCATATATCTCACTTTTATCCCCTACTTTTTTGAAAAGTATATTATATTCAATGGCGATTCCTCTGTTTTTGCAAGTCACTCGAAAAAGCGGAATAATTCAGAACGGATTCAAAGTAATTTCGGAAACTGAATCCCATTAAACTCTTCTTTCAATTAACTGGTCTTCTGGAGAAAGGAGAAATAGTGCAAGACGAGACACCTGAAACACTCTAAAATCATTTGGGTTAAAACTCAACCCATATCAACTGGGTTGAGTGAATATGAACCCAACTGGGTTCATATTCACTCAACCCGGTTGATTTGAGTTCATTATTAACCCAACGGGAGCACGGTGGCTCAGTAGGTAGAGGTGCAGGCTGCAAGCCGAGAGGTCCTCGGTTCGAATCCCACCTGCGGCAACCGCGTTGTGTCCTTGGGCAAGACACTTCATCTCCATTGCCCGCGTGGGGGAACGATGACGCCGTGTACTAAGGCGTACTGCACGTCTATGGTACACATGTCTTCAACCAATCTAACCCTGCCTGTGCTGCAGTGCGGAGTTACGATGTTGTGCGGAGTTACGATGTTGTGGAGCTGGCAGCTGCTCGTCGTTGCTCGGTGGTTCTCTCCGGGTACTCCAGCTTCCTCCACCCGTAATACTGTCACGGTCATGATTAGCCATTGTGCATAAATATGTGACCTTAAAGATCAATAAATAAATATTATTAACCCAACTGATACTAGAGCGTACAATTTTGAGAACAACCAAACGATTCATTAAGGCGACTTATTTAATTATTTATTTATTGATTTATTGGTGTTCAAGGTCACATACTTATACACAATGGCTAATCATGATCGTGACAGTTTTACGAGTGGAGGAAGCCGGAGTACCCGGAGAGAACCACCGAGCAACGGCGAGCAACTGTCAGCTCCCCAGCATACTAACTCCACACAAGCAGGGTTAGCATTGGTTGAAGACAAGTGCACCATCGACGTGCAGTACGCCTTAGTACACAACACCACCGTGCTCCCACGCGGGCAATGGAGATGAAGTGTCTTGCCCAAGGACACAACGCGGTTGCCGCAGGTGGGATTCGAACCTAGGACCTCTGGGCTTGCAGCCTTCACCTCTACCTACTGAGCCACCGCGCTCCCATCAAGACGATTTCGAATCGAATAGAATTTCGAGGTTTCGCATGTCCATAACTTACCGGGTCATATTACACAGGGAACACAGAACTTGTTTCCCACAGAAAACACACATTGCTCCACTTCTCATGATTCCGTGCGAGCCATGGAACATTACGAACATTACGACCAGTACGAACATTACGAACAGTAACTACATCCTTCGAAGGATCTGAGGCCTCACAAAACTAAATAATCGATTCTCGGACAATGTTTTTCTTAAAACGAATGGGGAATTGGGTGGGGGTGGTATTTTTATTTTTTATTCCTATTGGAATGGACGCCGATGCCTAAAATTCAGTTGTGTGAGCAAAAAAGAAAATACTAGAGCTTCCATGTTTTACCGATCGTTTTTTTATTATTTTTTCATTGTAGCAGTGATCATACAACACGAAATCAATGTGGAACAAGTAAAATGGAGGTCAAAAATAATAAGGTGTTTTTTTTAACTGGTTTAGGACTGGAAGCCATAAACGGGCCTTTCAATAAAATGAGGGTACCAGTGCGAGGTATCACAGAACTAAATATTTTCCCATAGGCGACCATTATAACGTTCAGGTGGAAAAAAATATGATCGCATCACTTTAATTTTGGCATTCAAATATCTCTGTTCAGACAACTTTTTCTGATCTGAAAACAGGGGGTCATGCAACAAATAAGAGAGAAAAACTGACACAAAGGGAAGTACCGGTCACGTGCACATATTTTTCAGGGAATTCCCTACAAAAACACACAAAAAGTAAATTGAATTTTTTAGGTCCAAAGGTCATCAAATCACCCTCTTTTTTATCAGGAATATTCAACAATAATGCAAGATGTCAATAGAATGTTTCAAGCGTTTATTGAAACAATGGATTTTCCCAAGGCTGTTTATTTTTAGAGATTGCGTCATTTCCGAATGCAACATTTTAAGGCGGTTCACTCTAATTTCAATATTTAGTTCCGCGATACCTGCGAAGGCCAGCATTATCCTTGCACATGTTTCGTACTCAGTCAAACGTAAATAGTAGTTTGTTCATACAAATTTGTTCTATTACAAATTATTGGAGAGTGCCTGTTGGCACTCCCCAATAATTTGTAATAAAACAATTTTTGATGAACAAATTCAGACCACCAAAAATAATCTAGCCAATAATAATAAATATTTACTTCGTACATACCTATGAGAATCGTGTCACATTTCACGAAGAGAATATTTATTTATTTATTTATTTGGTTTTAAGGTCACATACTTATGCACAATGGCTAATCGTAGCAGTTTTATGGGTGGAGGAAGCCGGAGTACCCGGAGAGAACCACCGAGCAATGACGAGCAGCTGTCAGCTCTCCAACATCATAACTCTGAACGCTGCACCACGGCACGGGAAAGGTTAGATTGGTTGAAGACATGCGCACCATCGACGTGCAGTACACCTTAGTACACAGCGTCATCGTGCCCCCATGTAGGCAATCGGGGTTAAGTGCCTTGCCCAAGGACACAACGCGGGAGCGCGAATCAGTGGCTGAATCACGAAGAGAATAACAATACTGTATCAATGTATACGAGATATTGCATCGAAAATCGTGATGCGATACCACTAAAATCACACCCTATGATAGTTTTCTACATTTTGAATTTTGCCTCCGAAACAAATATCACGAACGCGGGACGAAAAAATGAATGCGCCGTTGCCTGAGAATCAAAAGATTAATTTTGTTTAGCCTAATGCAATTCAAGTTAATTTTGTCCAGATCATGTTTCCATTTTGGAATTCTAAGACATGAATCGTTTTGTATTTGGGTGGGTTTTTTAAACTCCTGTTACTTCAGCAGATGAATTACTGCTTCTGATCTCCAGTTTATTGACAGCCAACTGAAAATATTAAATGAACCATTTATCAAGTATATTTACTTGCCATTTAAAATTTTTATAATTAACACTTATTGATGTATTTTAACACTTTGGGTGGATGTGATGATAAGAAATTTGAAACTGAAAACCTAATGTTACAGCCGTACGATATAAATGTTTATGAAGAGATTTTAACCCTTTACCCAACGCAGACGATATCAAAATTTCTTATTTTAATTTCTATTTTTAAAATTAAAAAAAAATTTCAACAATACCATATCATGTGACATCTCATTGGAACGAGCTCAATGAGCTCGTTCCAATGAGGTGTCACATGATATGGTTTTGTAGAAATATTTTGAAAAATTAAATTTTTCCAACTGCTAAATTTCCAAATTACGCGGGCGGATGCGGGTGATTCGTTAGGTAAAGTGTTTTAAACTGATCTCACATTTCTATCTATCTTCATTTTGGTTCATTCATGCGGAATCCCTCCTTCCGGGTATGAGTACTGGAACCTGATGATAAAGGTTTTACTCGCGGATTCCACATACCTCAAACTGTCGGTATAGGTAACAGGTTTACTTTTAGAGTCCCCATAGGAAAACTGGGGACAAAAATCGGAGTGTTATAGGCACTTGCACTTATAATCCGGTCAACATGTTGTAAGCCATATGTACCGTTAGGCCTGTGGGAATTCCTATAGTCAATTTTGAAGTCAGTTTTCATCCGACTGTCTCTAGCTGCTAGGAAGTTACCCCAGGCTAATATCCCAACCGAAATGAAAATATTCAAGCAATAACCTCTAATCCACACAAACACATCGATTTGACCGTTTTCGTGCCAGAATTAATACTCATTTAAATGGTGCCGAGAAAGAACTTCGTATTATGGATTAAAAAATAAACAAGCACGCCATAGGTGACATGCTGAGTCCGTTATGTAGAATAGGCTTTACGAAAATGCTAGGATATGCAAATATAACGTAGTACTTGCTGAAAGTCTTCTTCTCAAATATTGCGAGTATCTTTATCTGTACACTTCCGTTCACCCAATGTCGGTGTGGGGCTGCATGTTTCTCACGTTCGCTGATCATTATTTCTTGATGCCATCAGCTCATACTCTCATTTTGTTTGTTCATTTGGTTGTTTTTTTTAGCTCGTGCGAATTTCAGTGTGGTATAGTTCCCTGTTTTACACATATGCATTGTGATTTGCGAGGGGCTAAGATTATCAAAAGCCTGGAATTTTACCCATTTTCAAAACACTTGTAAAAGCATTCAAAGGGGAGTAACTCAATGCAAATAGGTACAGTACAGTGCCCTGTATTTTGTTTGCCCATTCCCACTTTCAAAAATGTTCCGCCTCCGATGTTTCGTTCACCTGTACCGACTCACGATATACCTTTACCTCGTCTCACACTGAGTAAAATCGTGGAATGTTTAACACTTATGCTGCCGAAAGCGACTATTTTCACATACTTATGATGATTATCTGTACGTTCTGGTACCAAACCTACCATCTCATTAATTGCTGGAAAGGGCTAAGACAGCCCTTTCCAACAATTAATTAGATGATAGAGTTTCAAGTATGTTATAAATCGTATTACACTTCCTCGCATACAGGTGTACATAGAGGTCCTCCATATATGGCTAAAGTGGGCGTGGCAGTAAAAGGGGTAAAACAGATGTGGACTACCGCTACTACTACGTAGCAACGATTGTAGCCTACACAGTTGTTTTAAGCAAAGCATTGCACTCACACGTTAATTTAAATGATAGATTCACAAAAATCATGTTGAGGTAAAACCCACCCTCACCCCTCCCCTACGGTGTTGTTGTACAGAAGTCGAACCTAACAATCAGCCCCCAGTACCGCCGAGAGAAAATACGGGTCCCAGGGGGGGTCAATTAGATGGTACCGCCTGGGCCCCCTTGTTTCAAACCCAACTTACCAAGGACCCATGAAAATATCAGTTCTCAGAACTGACCAGGAATATCGAAGCGGGACGTCTATATAACCGAATTACAGAACAGCGTATTGTGGGCGGATCGACCCACGATATATCTAATAACTTAGACAGTTCTTGAAACGAATATATGCTTACTAGTGAATTCGGGGGCCCGCGACCCGCCTGTTGATTCATACACACTAGGCATTGAAAAAAACTCGCAAACTAGCTGTCTCGGGTGGCACGGCTTCGTCCTCGCCCCCCCCCCCCCGGACCACCGGGCCACGAGGTTACTACCCCGGCCCTCCCCCCTCTCGACGCCCCTGTCAGCCCCTCCACCTTATAAATCGTCCTCGGTCAATGCGCGATGTGTTTTTACAGAAGTGACACGTGGCGATTCTTACCCATCTGAAATTCTGTTTTCTCGACCTCCCACGAAACAGTTTTCCACACGCCATCACACACAAACGGTTCATTACATCTGTTTACAGAAGAAAAAACCGTTGATGCGAGAATTAAAAAAACAAACCGTTGGTGCAAGGCTTCGTTTCGCGACATCGGAATGAAAAACAAGTTGTATTCAACTTACATAACAGAAACAATACTATTCCAATTTTTATATTTGTGTGAGTTCACGGTGTCAAATTATTCAGTAATTTAGCATAGCGATGACAATTTTAACATGGTGTGTGATTCTGGAGCGATACAATGTGTATAATAAGCGCTCTGGGTGTGATGTAATTAACATTGCAGACAGAGATGGAATGAAAAGTGCCTGTCCCAGTGTTGTAACAAAGTAATCGCAATCTTCAGTCTGCCGAAACTCATACTGGAAAATGTTTACTTTGGACGATTTTCAAATATATTCAAGGGTCAGGGATGGCTGTAGTCGTGAGTCTAGCTCGTTACACTCCACTGGAAAGGAACTGAGGGTGACAGTGATATTTCGACTGCCCTTGGGGAAGGATCCGAGCTGGACTGGGTAGGGACAGGGCTGTCAATCGATTTAGCATCCCGTGGCTTTTGAGACCTTGATAATCAAACTCTGCAGCCAAATCATTGATCGACATATTAACACTTACGCTACCGAAAGCGACTATCGTGACCAATTTTGTAATGTTTATCTGTCGTTCTGGTATGCGCAGATCTAACCTTCCATCTGGTTAATTGTTGGAAAGGGCTCAGAGAGACAATTGCGCTGCGATATCCGGATTAAGAGTTAACTTTGATAAAATTCATATCGCTTGGATAGGATCTCGGCGTGTTTGTGGGTTCGTACTGGAAACAGAAAATCGTATAAAGTGGAATCATAACGGAACGTTTACCATCCTTGGCATAAAATTTGAACTAAATTCAGACAATTACTTCTATAAACATTTTTCAGAAAAAATAAACAAAATGCGAAAACTTTTATCAGATTGGTCCCTCAGAAATCTTACACTAGTCGGCAAAGTTACAGTTATTAAAACGTTAGCAGTTCCCATCTTAATACACTCTCTTACTGTTCCGGCTGAAAGAATACTAGATGAAATTCAAAGTATAATTTTTAAATTTCTGTGGTCGGATAAAATGGACAAAATTAAACGTGACGTTATAATCAATTTAATCGAAAATGACAGGCTCAAACTACCCAACGTAAAAACACTGTGTTGCTCTTTAAAAATGATATGGATCAAAAAGTTAGCCTACTAGATTCAGAAACAATGGCCCAATGGAAAACGCTCGTAGTCGATAATTTTGAAAAGTTTGGGGGAGCAAAATGTGGTCTTTGAATAAACATGGTATACTAAGAGTTTCAAATTATATGGAACCTTTCTGGAAAAACGTGTTTAATGTATGGGCTCTCTTAAAAAATAGCGATCCCACAACCCCGACCGAGATCCTCTCACAACCACTATTTTATAATAATTATAAAAAAATTAACAATGAATCCTTTCTTTACGGACGTTGTTGTACAAAGGGTGTTTTCTTCATAAACGATATGCTTAGGGCTTCTGGGGCCATTATTGACTTTCAAGAATTTAAGTTGAAATATGACCTTTATATACCATTCACCAACTACCTCGGTGTGGTGAATGCAATACCAAGGTCATGGAAAAATATAATAGCCAATAGTACAAAACTCGAATATGTTTCTGATCCCTTGGTAAGTGACATCATATCTTGCACTAAAGCCAACCGCCATTTCTATCCAATATTTCTTAACAAAGTATCACAAAAAACGACATATACCCAAGAGAAATGGAACACCACATGAGATGAAATTCTTGACCATAATGATTGGCAACTCATTTACAGACAAACTTTTAGGGAAACAGATGATACATATCTGCAAAGTCTACAAAATAAGATTAACCACAAAATCCTATTTACAAAATCTAAACTCTTTAAATGTGGGCTTTCGAAAACAGAGCTGTGCTCTTTCTGTGGAAATACGAAGGAAACGATCGCACATCTGTTTTACGATTGTTCTTTCTCAAAAACAGTTTTACTTTCACCAGAGGAAAAGGTTAACCTTAATCCGGATCCGCAAGTTCTATCTACTGAACATAAATAAAAGAGAAATAATTTTAGGCGTAACTTCCGAGCATGCATATCCAAATGTCTGGAATACCTGTCTCCTCATCTACAAAATGTATATTTACACCTGCACACTAAAAACTAAAGTGTTAAAACTGACACTTTCAAGGTGTTAAACCGATTCTAATTCTTAGGGTTTGATTTTAACACTCAAAGTGCAATGCTTTAAGCACTCAGACATTACAATCGTCAGACATCTGAAACTTGAATGGATGGCACTTCCCATGTGTCTAGCATTGGTGGTTCTTCCAGAATCGTCCATAATTTGATTTGCTCTTGGTGGGTACATAATTAAAAGGACACAACGCAGATGACGCGGATCAGGCTCGAGAGTTCGAGCCTGATCCGCGTCATCTGCGTTGTTTCTTTTTAAGTGTAGCGACATCACACTTTTCAAGTGGTATTATTGTAACACCTGTCAAGTTCTGGGATATCTACACTTGAACAAAGTGCTAGTTCAGCACTTACAGTTAAAACTAGAAGTCCTGTCCTGAAATGCGCACATATAGCACGTCGATTTCCGCGTTAATCTACGCGTTATGACAATTGTAAGGCTATCAAATTCTGCACATGCGGCCTATGCACAAGCAAAGTTTCAGCCAATGGACCTTCGGGTAACCTGGAGGTCCATTGGCAGGAGCATTGCTTGTGTTTGCTATGGGTAACTAGGAGAACCTGCCATGCTTTGGCTGCCATTCGATATGGCAATTGCGCGCAATTTTTACGCGCAATTAAGCCTAGAATAGCGCACAGTTCGTGACAGGACTTCTAGTTTTAACTGTAGTAAGTGTTAAATACAGCACTTCATGTGTAGTTTTTAACACTTTAGTTGTTAGCGTGTGCAGCCGAAGTGATATCATCCCCTTTTATTCAGGTCTAGCAAGAGCTGTGAAATCCTACAAAAAT
Source organism: Pictodentalium vernedei (assembly GCA_031216915.1). Lineage (NCBI taxonomy): Eukaryota > Metazoa > Mollusca > Scaphopoda > Dentaliida > Dentaliidae > Pictodentalium > Pictodentalium vernedei. The sequence goes on from CM062291.1 coordinate 402,433,103, forward strand.
ATTGAAATGTATTCTCTATACATGTACTCAATCGGCAAGGCTGAGCGTATTAAGAAAAAATGGAACTACCTAACTGATGCATTTTTTTAATAATAGAACTGCTCTGTATGTATATATATTATGCTGTAAAAATTCAATTCTGTTGTAATCTTTTATAATGTACTATTCTTCTAAGAATGCCAATAAAAAAAAAAAAACAAAAAAAAAAAACATAAAAAAATCAAAAAAAAAAAAATCAATTAATCAGATGATAGAGTTTCAATTATTCCATTAATCTTATTAAACTTCCTTTCATACATGAGTATATAGAGGTCCTCCATGTATGACTAAAATGGGCGTGGCAGTAAAAGGGTTAAGTGTCTACAATCTGGGCACACGCGGCACGAACATGTGACACCACAAAAGTAGCTATTTATGTATTTCTGAATACGCTGTTTTATCAAGACATGTCGAGAGGGTAAGGCTTGGATGCCAGCATCAATTTCACTCCAAATCTTGAGGGAGCTATGCTTCGAAAGTTTGGCGGAGAAGAGGGTTCTGACCTTTTAGTTCTGAATCAGCCTAGCTTGTCTTGTAAGAATTCCATCGGAGAAATGAATATTGAAAAAAAGTTTCAAGTGATCTGGGTAAACTGATATTTTTGAAATCGTGAATAAAAATGGAAACAATTAATTTGAAAGGCTCGCCAGATTTCACAATATTAGTGACTTTCAGTCAGGGATAAGGTGACTTACTTTTTACGGCTATACCACCTCACCCAAACCTCACCCATTTCCAGCCTACAGGGGAAATGCTCTGCATATGCCATGGGTCGATTTGATATCTACCAGCGTCGGAAGCCCATTTAATCTTCCAAAACTTCACTCTCAAAATTTGAACCCCTCGTCGCCCTGTTGTGTATTCTGCGCTCCTGAAAATGCTAACATGCATTTTGCTCTGTATTACGGGAAAGGTTCCGTCTCTCCGACCTAGTGGAAATTATTTTGATGCATTATGTCAAATTTGGAATTATTGTTTGCTCATGGGTTCGTTTCTGTTAACCCTTTACCTAACGTAACGTCAAAACCGGCCAACGCTATTCTCAAAAATCGCCAATTAATTTTCATTATTTTTTTCATTTTTTGTCTCAAAAACATAGGTTATGACCCCTCGTTGGAACGAGCTCGTCGAGCTCGTTCCAACGAGGGGTCATAACCTATGTTTTTGAGACAAAAAATGAAAAAAATTAGTTATTCAAGAATTTTTTTTTGCAAGTGTCGTCTGCTTTTCATGTTAGGTAAAGGGTTAAACTCAGTCGCTATCGATGCCTACCTTGGGTTTCAGAAGAGGTAGAACTGGTCCAGGAGTGTGGAATCTTACAGATAATAAAGTCAGTCCTGAATTTTACTAATACATGATATGCTCAAATTGTCAAAGACACAACGTATATATTTTTGTCTTACTCATTCTAGGGTTTTGGGAATGGGTCAAGCGAGTAGCCAGGATTCTATAATAGGAGTTCCCTAGCCATTTTATTTTTTAGGGGGAGAGGTGGAAAAGATGAAATTCGAAAGGCTGTTATGTGGAGTATTTTAGGGGGGTTTGGGGCTCCCCTTATCCTAGCTAGTACCCTCCGATCATTGCCAGTAGTATGTCTCGGGCTTTTCAGGGCCCATTGGCAGGACACCGGTGCAGGACCCCGGAAGTGACGTCATGTCACGTGACCTAGTGGCGCCATGTTGTGTTGTCATGGTAACCCGCGTAAGCGGCCATCTTGTGACGTCATCCCCATAGTGATACGTGATGTTAGTGCGCATGCGCAGCGCATGTTGTTAGGGTGATACGTGTTTCCGTCGTCCATTTTGTATACTGGAGGCCGCCATTTTGGTTTCTATGGTAGCACGTGATTGCTATGTTACCCAATTTTTCTGCAATAAGACGGGGTATGTTCGGAGGGTATGTTCGATTGTAGAAGAGTAAATCTGAATACCACAAACAACCCGACAATCCCTCCAAATCACCAAAATCCACCTAAAATCACCGAAATTGACTTTATTTGCCCGTAGTGCTATAGTACTAAGGGGGTACCGGGGTGTGTTCCTTTGTAGAAGAGTATTTTTCTGGCTTAGAATTCTCCCAGAATCCCTTTTTGGATCCCTATCCCATGACGTTTTTCCCATTAAAAGACACGTTGCCACTCCTCCCACTGCCCTTAAGAGAAGTGTCAGAAGGGGTTAGCGACCAGAAAATCCTAGTTAGGACCCCCCTCCCCCGCGAAAAGTTTGCAAAAGAGCTAATCTGAGGTATTTGAAGATGCTGAATTCGATACCGTAGATAGATCAATATTAGTTGATTAACATGAACAACTGGGTCTGAGAAATAATATACTTGGAGTATTACAGTCTATGTACCAGTCAAGTTATTACCGAACATCTCCGTCAGCAAAATTATCATTGGACGCTCGATTGGAAGCTGAACAATATCTACAACGAGATTCTGGGTGCGTTCGGAGTCCCACCATTGGTAACAAACGGTATTTACCACAGGTACCCGAACGTATACCGACAGTAACCGATGGTGTATTTCGACTCCGAACGGAAATTGGTAGCCATCGGTAACAACATGGCGGAAAGAAAATGCATAATCGCCGCTTCACTTCTGAATATTTGTTCCCAACGTGTTTCAAACGCATTAGCATGTTACCACTTGCGCACAAATGCTTTTCTGACCGACTCTTCCCCCATAAAAAGAATGTATGCAGCAGCTTGCAGACGAAAATTTGTCACAAAAATAATAAAATACATACAACCCTCATAAAAAAGTACCATGGTAAACCATGGTGAATCCCAAAATACCCTAGTAATACCATGGTAATACCAGGGTATTTTGGGATTTACCATGGTTTACCATGGTACTTTTTCATAAGGGAAAACGTAGTACAACAATTTCAATGCCACGAAATTAGGACATTATTCGATATTTTGTGTTATTTCTCACGGAAATAACTGTATATTCTCTTGAACCTTCATTACAAAATCCACTGTCAATTGCTTACTTTTTGCCGACCAAGAAAATGTCTCTTTCTTTCTAGAAATGAAATAATCTTTTCCATTTACTGGTATTTTAATTTTGAATCGGTCTGCGTTCGCCATGTTGGATTTCGCGTTGGTGAAAAATTTCACACTCTTGAGCATGGTCTCAAAAATGCACCACTGGTAAAAAAAAATGGCGGAATTGGTACCAATCTTTACCGATGGTATCGAATAGCTGCCATTGGTTACCAATGGTAGGACTCCGAACGCTCCCTCTATGTGATTGAAGTATAGGGACGTTAAAGGCACTGACAACCGGTACTTGAACCACATGAATATGACACTGTAAAAGAGAATTTAAAAAATATCCACCGCGACACCTTCTCTAAAGACATCCACGAAGATACGGGAAAAATAGGATTAAACAAATTAAGAACTTATCGTCGGTTCCAAAAAGAACATAAATTAAAAAAAATTGTTTGACAAACACGACATCGTCTGAAGCAAAGAGTATGTTCACGCGACTGCGTATCAGTAATCATTCCTTAATGATAGAGAAAGACAGGCATCTACCCCCCCCCCCCCCCCCTCCCTATTCCCACAAACGAACGACTTTGTGGGCTGTGGGACTCGAGGGATGCAGAGACGGAATTTCATTTCGTTATGGAATGTGCGTCTCTCAGGAAAGACATTTTTGCAGACTGGAGGATGAGTACCAGCTCTTCTCCGCTATGAATGTCGAAAAGAAATTCAAATTCCTAATGAAAATGAAGTCCCCGGATTATGCAATATCATCTGTAATATGAAACAGCTTTTCGTCAAACAACGAGCGTTCAGCAATAATCTGTAATTGATCATAGTATTTTACGTGAACGTTTAGAAAATATATTGTCACTTTTAAGATTACTCTTTAGATTACTCTTTTATGTGTTATTTTTGTCATTTAACCCCTTACCCAACGTAACTGTTAAAACCGAACCGCGCTATTATCAAAAATCGACAAATAATTTTCATTATTTTTTTCATTTCTTGTCTCAAAAACATAGGTTATGACCCCTCGTTGGAACGAGCTCGTCGAGCTCGTTCCAACGAGGGGTCACAACCTATGTTTTTGAGACAAAAAATTTTTAAAATATAGTCATTCAAACATTCTTTTTGAATGTGTCGTCTGCTTTTCATTTTAGGTAAAGAGTGAATAATGTTTAATTTTCAGTTGTTTTTACCTCTCCTATTTTGTTGATACAAATTGCCTTGTTTTTGGGGTAGTTGCTCAATAAAGCTATTCTATTCTGTGAATCCCAAGACATAGTCCAAGTATTCTGGACGTTGGATTGCTCCCTTGTGCATTCACGGCTACACACTCAGACATGACGTTACTGGCAAGGTAAACGAACACATTTAATGCACTCGGCTTCTTACAGGGAACGCGGAGCGATTTTGAACTTAGAAGGGTGGATATTAGATCCGAGTGTATGTACATGTACGCGGGACGGGGTGGGTGGGTGATGGGTGTGTTAACCCGTTCCTTATGCTTCGGTGTGTTTTTTTCTTCTCTCTCTCAACATCGTCTCCTTGAATTAATATGAGCTTGGAATGTTTTATTGCAGCGTTAGTACACATTTCTTTTAAATATTCTTCTTACGCGTTAACTTAACTGTGGACTGTTTCACACAAAATGTGAGGTTAGGCTGAGCGACGAGAGTAGCTGAAGGTAATCGTAACACTACACTTTCTGCTTCGTTGGAAGTTCTGACATTTTACTCTGCTGCCACCTGCCACTGCCACCACCACTAGTTTTTTTTTATGAAAGGTTAACACTATTTTGGCTGTATTACTTGTGAAAAAGCATTGACATCTTCTGAAAAAGCAAACCCCCTCCCCCACCCAAACTCATCGCTGGCTGGCTCATAAAGTTAGACACGCAGTGACGGATTTGCAGATATAGCTACCCTTGAATATCAGTCGGATTTATATTTAGCGTAACTGTACAAATGCAACACGACCTCACCGAATCGTTAAAATCAGATTCATAATAATTATTGCCAGCCACATTATTTAACCGGTTGATTGCTAGAAGCCACTATCAGAGTTTCAAGAAAATGAGGGTGCCAGAGCAAAAGCCAACATTTCCCTTTCTCGTGTCTCATATTCAGTCAAACGCAAATATCATTGTGTGGGCACTCTTCAATAATTTGTAATAAAACTATAGTTGATGAACATATATTTAGACCACCAGATATGCTATAGTCCTCAACCAGTTAAAGGACAACAAGCCGCTAATTTGAAAAACATACCTGCTATCAGATTTTACTTGTTAAAAAAACGCTGTGGGCAAATTGTTGGACGTCAGAAGCAACAAGAAAGAACTTAAATCTGTGAGAAAAAAAAACTTTCATGCTGACGAAATTACAGAAGATAAGAGACTGCGAAGATATAAACGAATTTGCTTGAAGTAATCGGATATAAACAGAAAACAGCGTGCTACAATTTTGGACCCCCATTGAAAATAATCGAATATCCAAGCTACATTCCGAATATTTAACCGATCAGAACAAAGACTGTGCATTATTTTAGCACTAATCGGAACAAAAACTCCATATTATTTCAAATTAAGGGCAGTTATGCTTTCAATAGATCCCACAGAAAAAATATCGACAACGGCAACTCAAGTTAGTTTTCATGAACGCATACGCTATAAATAGCAACAAATGTATACAAACTTCACATCTGTCTGTCTGTAACAGTAATGGTTCATTCAAGCAAAATAACACCCACAGAGATGCAGATTGCACAAAAAATTAAAAGTTATGTGGCATTATTTTAATTGACTACTAACAAACGAAATTGCTACAGTTAAAACTAGAAGTCCTGTCATGAAATGCTCACAAATAGTACGTCGATCTGCGCGTTAATCTACTCGTTGTGACCATAGTAATGCTATCAAATTATGTACATATGGCCTGTGCACGAGCAATGTTTCAGCCAATGGACCTCCGGGTAACCCGGAGGTCCATTGGCAGAAACATTGCCTGTATTTGCTATGAGAAACCAGGAGAACTTACCGTGCTTTGGATGCTATTCGATTTGGCAATTGCGCGCAATTTCTACGCGCAATTAAGCCTATATGAGCGCACAGTTCGTGACAGGAGTGCTAGTTTTAACCGTATGTTTGAAGAGTAATAAGGCTAATGTATTATAAAGAAAGGTATGTACCGTCAAAACTATAGGTCAGGTAAGAGATGTACGATTTTGCAATTATTTTTTCTCTTTTCCTGAAAAACAGCAAGATAATGTTTCAGATGGAGTGGCATAGTGATGGTGTACTATTTTCCATGATGAATTCAAATCGATCTTATTTGCTTGCATTTGAAAAGCGCGCGTTCTTCCTGTTCATTATTGTTGACACCTGATTTCTGATGTTTGAAAACAGTTGAAAATAGAAGTCCTGTGACTGTATTGTGCACTATTTTGAAGTAATAGCGCGCTGAGTAAGTACACTTTTGTCGCTGTCAAACTGATCCATTAGCTCATTCCAAACCTCCACTGGGATACATGCACAGGTAATAGCGTCAATAGATATTAAAATTCAACTCCATATACAGAATGAAGAGAGTGGATTACTACTCAATCGCCACGCAATATATTCTCCACTCGAAAAATATTTATGATTGCTCATAACAGCACAAGAAGCACTTTCAAACTTCCATCTCATGGACAACCGGGTTGGAGAGATCGCACAGCCTTGCCTAACCACATTTGTGGATAGTAGAGACGAACACAGACCCTTGGCAGTTTTAGTAAGATAATAACTTGAGGTGTACAAGGACTGTAAAATTTCAAGTAAAAAACAGTTATACCTCATTTACGTGATTTATTAAACAGCCATGGGCGATGAACTGTGTCAAATGCTTTCCTGATGTCAACAAAAGCTGCACATAACGGCACTTTTCTGGTTTGCAGTGACTGAAAATATTTTCGAGAACACATGCACTGTCGACCGTGCTACGGTATTCTCGAAATCCAAATTAGTTGTCGTTTATTTTAAGACGTTTTTTTTCAAGGAAATCATATATCCAGTCATTTATAATCTTATTAAAAGACAGTATTAATTGAAAATAGAATATATTTTCATTTTTGGAATTCACTTTAAAAAATTCCCACAATCCTGTATAAGTATTTCCAATAGTTCCTTGAATCCAGCGTCCTTTGTAACGACGTGTAACTAACTTACCCAAAGCATTTTTAGAGCATTATATATTTTCATGTGACATGTGAAATGGCAGTTACCAATTTTTTATAACCAGAAAGTGTGACTAACTCTGTGCACTGCACAGGGTTAGTCACCCTTTCTGGTTATAAAACAAATATTTTCTAACTGAATAACTAACCATGTGCACTGTACAGCCTTAGTGTAAATGTCATCTACATCAACTCTGTACCCAATGTAATGGTGAAAACCAGTCAGTACTATTGAAACTCAGCTAAAGAACCCTCGTTGGGTTTGTCTTTGTTGAATTATCACTATCAAGGCTTTCAAAAAATGAGCATACCAGAGCAAAAGCCAAGATTTTTCCTTGCTTATATTTCACATTCAGTCAAACACAAATAATATTTTGTTTATATAAATTTGTATTTTTTTACAAATTATTGGAGAGTGCCTCTGGGCACTCTCCAATAATTTGTAATAAAACAAGTTTTGAGTAACAAATTCAGACCACCAAAAATAATCTAGCCGTCAACCAGTTAATCACTAATGCGAAAAAGATCTTGTTATTTGTACATTCCGACGTTTGACGTCGCATTTTGAAAAACGTTGAAGAAACTGAATTCCCAGTGACGTTTGAACGTCAGAATAATTTAATTTTTAAAGGGTTAAACGATTAATTCCAGTGGAATGTGTTGTGGATACAATTGATGAAAATCTGACAACAACCTCAGGGTAGCCTCGCTCGTAGTCCAGTTATTAGTTGTTGAATCTCACTGTTATCAGTTTCCACTTTGTTCCTACAGGAATTGATACCAACATCTACAGTTAGAACTAGAAGTCCTGTTATGAAATGCGCACAAATAGCACGTCGATCTGCGCGTTAATCTACGCGTTACGATCATAATAAGGTAATCAAATTCTGTATATATGGCCTGTGCACAAGCAAAGTTTCAGCCAATGAACCTCCGGGTAACCCGGAGGTCCATTGGCAGAAACATTGCCCGTGTTTGCTATGAGTAACCAGGAGAACCTGTCGTGCTTTGGATGCCAGTCGAAATGGCAATTGCGCGCGATTCATACGCGTAATTAAGCCTAGATAAGCGCACAGTTCGTGACAGGAGTTCCAGTTTTAACAGTATGGGCACTTTGTTCATTAGCTGGTCTGGTTCGCAATATTAACACATTTCAACAACCCATTGCTTCTCTGTCCAGACGTCATGACAATGTTTGCTTCTTGGCGCCCTGAGCGCAACTTTTGGGGCATTCAGGGGACGAATTAATCGAGTTACTTAAGATAAGGTGAGTGTTTTGGCTCGTGAAAACGTTTAGATAGCTCTCCATTCGAATCACTTGAAAACGTAGAGTCTCTGTATGTGGGAGTAACCCAAACAAGTAGAATATCCTCTCAATGTATATTGTTGCCGTTGATTGAAAGATTGTTGTATCTGTTACTGGTGGACACATTGATATTATGATCACTGACTGAAGACTGACTCGCCAGCGCACCAATGTTCGATCCTACATTACATTCTGGTGTCACATTGCTGCCACAGTTTGTTGTTGGGGTATTTAAGTGGATAGACTCCGAACGTTGGTTGAACAGTTTAGGTTCCAACCGGGGTTCATCTTCTTTTGAGGTCTGATTAGAGTACCTCTCCTTTGAGACTTTGATCTGAGATCTCACGGTTCTGTATGTCGGTTTTCGGTTCAACGTTTTCCTGCTTAATAAGACTGTTTTCGTGTTCAATAGCAGTCAGCCCGTGAAGGATATCTTGTCAATCGACGCTAATGAAGTTGGAGTACTGTGTTTTAGCTAGAGCTGTAGGTTAACCGAAACCGGGCATTCGGGCATTCATTGACTTTCACTCAATTTCACTGCCATTCAGTTATGACTCCGGACATAAGAATGAGTTTTATTGAATTTTATTTGGCCTCGTGAACAAACCGAAAACTGACCCGAACCGAGGTTTTACTCCACCTGAAAAACCAAAACCGAAACCGAACAAGAAATTTAAAAACCTACAGCTCTAGTTTTAGCGTCCATTATTTTGGAATGGCATGATGACTCGTGCTGACTAAGCCGACACGCGATGTGTAGAGTTTGCGGCAGGCGTTAGAATGATTTTTGTCGTATCAGCAGAGTCCTTTTCAACACGAGTGACAACATTCCGAATGTCGCCATCATATTCACAGTTAAATCCAAATTCAAATTCTAGAGGTAACTCTGTAATAAACCACCATCGAATTTTAAGTTTGCTTTGCTGGAGAATCATTGTGTTAGTTGTCCGAAAAATCGAAAAATGAGAATTCGTACTTTACCTAATCTGATTCGCGGAACACTCAACTTGCCTTCTACTATCACACCCTTCCGGTCGTTCACACATTCCCAAATTACTTCATGTCTTTCAGATTGGGTTGTCTCATCCCAATATCGAACCGTTGGAATAGTTAGTCTGTGTGAAACGCACAAACTATTGTTTTTGTACGGTCTCTTTTTCTATCTTCTTCTTCTTCTTCTTCTTCTTCTTCTTCTTCTCCTGTCTTCTGTCTTCTATGCCTTCCTTGTCAGCGTGATAACTCTTAAAAGAATTGTCCTATCTCGCTGATTTTTGGCATACTGATAGACAGTCACAGGTCTGCGGCGCCCTATGTTTTTCAGAATGCTAGAGCCCTTGGGTATGGCCCAGTCGGCCACAGGGTTTTCATAGCCTCTAATTTCCTGTAACAGTAAATTATTCCGAAGCAATACTATGTTGTGTTTATTCACACTGGAGACAATGTAAACAATCAGTTTACATTAGTAGAGTTAGCTGTCAAACAGTAAATGTTCTCTTGCTATTTTAATCAGATGTAGGCTCCCCAAACCAAGATAAGAGAAACCATTTGCTTTGCAAGGAAATAAAGTATAAATTATTCAGCTGAATGTTTTTAACCCTCTCAAGACCTCAATGTGGGTTCCAAAGATTTTATTTCATGCGACGGCAGAGCAAAAAAATGTCCATTTCTGATTTCGTGATCGAACTCTTTGATTGATGTGCACATATATGCGTTTTCTGGTTTCTTGGCAAAAATTTATCTGATTCCTGTGTGAACATCTTTAAATACTATTAACGAAAACCTATTTTTGATTTCTTTAAAAATATTTCACCCCCAAAAATAAGCCTCCATAAATTCTCTTTCTATTTTGTTTAATTCTGATGCTTTAACCCCTTTCACACATACTTGAATTTACTGGATGCGGTCATTTTTGTTTCTCTAGTTACATATTTATTTCGTCTCCAGTAGAAGAACGGCACATTTCCCTTGATTTTTTGTTTGAATTTTGTGAATGTCCTCAACTAGGGCGTTTTGTTTCCTCTTTATAACTTTGGATACATTTAAAACATAGTTCCATTCTTCTTCTTGGAAGTTAACGTTTCTTGTGTCTTACTTATTTATAACTAAATATTCAAGCTCGGTATCCAGTCTGTGCCTATATCAGAATGACAGGATCCTTTCTTGGTTGTACTAAGAAAATCTGCACTGTCGTCACCTGTTCTTCATTAAAATGTTTTTGTCCATATTTTCATTATTCACATTAATAAATTCTCCATTATTCATGTCATTATCAGTTTCAGTATTTGCATAATTCCATCCATAGTTGTATTTAGCTAATATACTATCAGTTATCAGTTATCTTCAGTGGTCGACGCACTTTGACCAGGGACCAATACGTTTTTATTACTTTCCAAAGTGTGATTTACTGGGATTTCCGGGTCTGATTATAAACGATAACTTCACAAGTGAATTATGCAATCAACAAATGTGCCATGTATCCGTGCGCGCAAACGAAGACGATTTGCCGTGGTTGTAATGGGGACTTCATTGTTTTTTGTTTTTTTTTAACCCTTTACCTAACATGAAAAGCCAACGACACTTGCAAAATAATTCTTGAATAACTATTTTTTCATGTTTTGTCTCAAAAACATAGGTTATGACCCCTCATTGGAACGAGCTCGACCAGCTCGTTCCAATGAGGGGTAATAACCTATGTTTTAGAGACAAAAAATATTGGCGACTTTTGAGAATAGCGCTGGCCGGTTTTGGCCGTTACGTTAGGTAAAGGGTTAAATAATATAATATAATAATTATCGTTAATAAAGAAAAATAATAAACAGAGTAATCGCTTGACTGGACTGGTTACATGAAATAATTCATTCCAGACGAGGGACTATATTGTAAAACACTCGTGCGCATTCGCGCACTCGTGCTTGTACAACGTCCCTCACCTCTCATGAATTATTTCTCATAACCAGTCCAGTCAAGCGATTACTCTCTATATAATTGTATGTTCTTAAATTGTATTTTCTAATTATGTTTTTAAATGGCTTGAAATGAACTATTAACATTTTCAAAGATGTGGCAATTTGCCTGTGTGCCCACGATATTACTTCCCATTGTTATTTTTTCATCACCGTACGGTGTGATGATGGTCTGTACTGTGTAATTGCTTAAAGCTTCGATATAGTGCTATGCATGCAATATAATAGATTGTCAAGCCTTTAGTCCCTTATACCCAACACATATACTAGACGACACTGGCAAACTCAATAGTATTTTTATTTTTTGACTAAAAAATAGAATTTGAACCCTCATTGGAACGAGCTCGATAAGCTCGTTCCAGTGACGACTCATATGGCATGTTTTTTAGGCGACAATTGAACAAATAATAAAAATTTGAATAATGATATTGCTAACAGTATTGGTCGATCTTGTCATTACGCTAGCTAAAGGGTTAATTCCATTTTAATGTAGAATGTCCGGCACGAGGTGACCCTGGCTGTCGAAAGCGTCGTTAAACCCAAATAAATAAATGAATAAGTTAATAAATAAATAAATAAATAAATAAATAAATAAATAACAATGTAGAAAGGATTGGTTTTTAAGCACTTATGTGAATTGTTCAATCGATCTTCAGTCACAATTTCTGAGAACATTCGTAAGAATCTCATGTAAACAACAATCGGAGATATACTAGTAAGAATGGAGGTATAAATCGAACGCATCCTCTCTACAAACGATTTTTCCAAAAAATTAAGGTTCGGTTCTTTTGACTTGCGCGGTGGACAATTAACGCTACAAAACAAATGACCAAAGAAAGGGCAACACTATAGAATTAATCACATAAATGAAACATGACGATGATTTGAACAGCTAATTTATGTCGCCCCCACCCCCACCGCCCAAATACATAAAACATATACACCTCTTTACACCAGTACAAAGCACGCTTCGAGTTGTGTTCGGTGGTTTATGATCTAAAATATTTGTAGGAGCTTTTTAAACTAAAGTAACCTCGGCAAAGAGGCGGTGGGACGAAGGCGATACAGGAGACATTTGTCCCTCCACCTTTTTCACAGACACGTTAAGCGGTTACACAAAGAATTAAAATGGGCGCATGCAAATGTGTCAATATATAGGCATTTCGGTAATATATTATTTGCAATCCAAACAACATTTGGTCAAAGAATCCCACCTTCGGTCTCCTCGTTCCGTTGCTTCTGCTTCAACCATCTTCCAACCCGAAGGCTACACGCTAAAAACTAAACTGTTAAAAACTACACTTGAAGTGCTGTATTTAACACTTACTAAGTGCTGAACTAGCACTTTGTTCAAGTGTAGATATCCCAGAACTTGACAGGTGTTACAATAATACCTCTTGACAAGTGTAATGTCGCGACACTTAAAAGGAAACAACGCAGATGACGCGGATCAGGCTCGAACTCTCGAGCCTGATCCGCGTCATCTGCGTTGTGTCCTTTTAATTATGTACCCACCAAGCTCAAATCAAATTATGGACGATTCTGGAAGAACCACCAATGCTAGACACATGGGAAGTGCCATCCATTCAAGTTTCAGATGTCTGATGATTGTAATGTCTAAGTGCTTAAAGCATTGCACTTGTTGTGTTAAAATCAAACCCTAAGAGTTAGAATGGGTTTAACACCTTGAAAGTGTCAGTTTTAACACTTTAGTTTTTAGTATGTAGCCTTTGGGTTTGAAGAAGATTGAAATAAAAGAAATGGACAGGACAGTGACCACACCGCGACATGCTCGTATAAACGAGAGACTTTTGTGTGTCATGGTGCTTTTTTCAATATACGATTGTAATTTTTCTTCCAAAGAGCCGAACCATGGTAGTCTTGACGATTTGTGCCCCTCCACTTTTATCGAGCTCCAGCCACCTCTGACAAATGTAGATAGTCAGAGAAGGGGAGACACACAGTAGCTGTGTTGTAGCACTTATCTGTAGTTTATGTGAATTTGTGAAAACTATTTTGAGTATCCTTCAACCAGTGGCGTAACGACCATACAATGAGGTCAGGGCGTATCCTAAGGGCTATTGCACGTTTTTGGGAAAACAAATCGTTATTCCGGGTGTCAAAACAATGCTGTAGTTAAAGCATTGAGGTTGGGTGCTTTTTAATACCATCTTGCATAAAGAATCGGGGCGATATTCTCTGAAATCAATTACGGGGTTGTGTACAGTACGTGGAGAGTGTATTATCACTAAATCACCCACAGAGTGGATATTCCACCCAAGTAATAATTGCAAATTTGTTGCAAAGCATAACCAGCACAAGAAAAGTTTCAGCCAATGGACCTCCGGGTTAAACCCGGAGGTCCATTGGCTGAAACATTGCCTGTATTTTTTTATCGATATTGTACAAAATTTGAAAATTGTAGCTTGGGTGATAACTCCACTCCGCGGGTGATTTAGTTACAAACCACACGCCACGTTCTGTACGTGGCACATGACATAAGGTGCTGACCAACTAATGAAGGAACGAACACAGAAACGAACGAAAGGACGAACGAAAATCATCATCAGGAAAATTTTAATCAATGAAGCACCGGGTTGTACCTGGTGTTTCATTAATTAATTTTTTTACTATTACTCCAAGAATTAGTGTTTGGAATCTAATATTATTGCGTTTGCGGAAATATTCCCACCCGTGGAAAGTGGCCAGTCCACGACAACCATACTGGAACCACTATCCATCACCAGATGTTTTAAGCTAGTCAAGACCGGGTAGATTTTATACTGAATAGAATGTTTATACCCAGTCAGTGTGCTAGAATATAACATTATAATGTACTGAATCATTACAGTATGTGGCCTAAGGGCCCACATTATTAGTATTACGCTACTGCCCTCAACAGTTTTTCTCCGAACGGTTGGATTTAACTGCATACATTATGTTTACCAGGCTGAGAATAAGCAGTCATAATTTGAGTATTGAGAGGGGCAGACTCCTATTCCACTAAATCGTAGGCTCTGCAAGGCTTCTAGTGTTTGTGCAGCTGCCGTTGAAGTAGAAAGTGAAAATCACTTTATCATGGATTGCCCGGCCTATTCAAACATAAGAGCCACGTTGTTCAACATTATAAGTAGAGATAGACCAGATTTTATAAAAGCCAGTAAATGTCAGCAATTTAAACTCATTATGAAGAATGACAGTCCGACAATCATTAATCCCATCTGTAACATGATCCTGCTGTTCTTCAGGGAGAGAGATGCATTAATTGCCAAAAACACGAGCTAGATTGATTGCCTTTCCTGTAAATAGTATTTGTTGATCTTTTTAACAGTCATTGTATATATTTTATAATTCACATTATAATTCACATTACATGTTATTTGTGCAATCTGCTTCACTGTAGGTGTAATATTGTTTCAATAAACTGTCTATCTATCTTTTGATAGATAGAAGCTGACAGATACATGCGTTTGAAATAAACCATTATCATCCCGATGAAGATGAGTTCACATCTGTTTTGATTCATATTTCCTATTCTGCCCACAGAGAAACAGATTTATGGTGTCATCACGATTGGGAGCTATTTTGAAGTACCGGTACTTGAAAAGATAACCCCGTGTTATAAATATTTTAGCTGCACACAGCTAAAACGTAGAAAAGTGAACGTTTGGAAGAGTATGAGGGTGACATATTTCCATGGTTATTTATAATAAAAATTACATCAAGAGTGGAAGCAGAAAATTCGCGTTAAATAACTTCATCGTCCTATAGTAGCGGGCCAATTAAAATGGATTCTGAAGGGAAAAGACCTGGAATGCTGAACGACAGGTAAGATTTTTGAATCAATCAACATATTTTTAAAATATTCAATTCCTCTGTGTATTACATGGAAAGAAAGACCTCACACATTTTGTGTTCACTATGGTTAGGCGCGAAGTTTGTCGAGAGTTGAGTTGTGGGGTGGGGTGGGGGGGAGGTGTCCCTCAAAATACATCAAATCTAAAACTGTCATCGCAGAAAAAAATGTGCTTTACTTAAAAGGAATGTTTACGTGTACAAATTCAGCTGAAATAAGCGCAGAGATATCACACGTGAACATTTTCAAACCATTTTTCCTCTCTAGGTATTTCTACGTGTTGATATTATTTCTTGGAAAGCTCCCTCCGAGAGCTTCCTAAGAAATACTATTCAGACTTCGAATTGGGAACGAATAGAAAATATTAATGAATTTCTATTCCTCCATATCCTGCGAGTTATTTAGTGGACGCTTTGGCTATCTCTTTAACCCTTTCCCAACACAATGGTAGACATCTGAAAAAAATGTCTTGAATAACTAATCTTTTTCATTTTATGTATCAAAAATATAGCTTATGACCCATCAGTGGAACGAGCTCAACGAGCTCGTTCCAAAGAGGGGTCATATGCTATGTTTTTGAGATACAAAAAAGATGCAATAATGAAAACTGAATGGTGATTTTTTGTGAATAGCGCTGGCTAGTTTTGGCTGCTACGTTGGGTAAAGGGTTAAAATTCCCATTCCAACCACTAGGATACAAACTTTCCCCGACCCAGTGCACCTCGCGGTTTGCTTGTGGATTGCTATGTTAGTACGACTGTCGTAAACGTTTACATCTCGGCCCACTCATGTTGGCGTACTAGTTTCGACCCTCATTTCAGAAAGATTACCGTTATTTTTCAGCAGTGTTTTTCTTTAATATCTGAAGAGATGGATCGATAAACTCGAAGGATCTGTTGATCCTTCCATAAAATGTACGTACTTCTGGGACATTTTCGTACCTCTACATGTAGACTCACTCTGGGAAGAGGTCCGCATGATCTATGACTATTTTCTGAAGAATTTCATAAACTTGATGACATGCACATACTAGCTACACTTTGTGAGGGAAAATGTAAAAAGAAAACAATAGACTCCTAATATAATTCATATCAGGTATCAGGCCAGTAAGTTACGACAGTCATTGCATGCGTGTAGTCCATGTTTTCCTCAATGACATAAATTTGTCCGAAGGTAAAAATGGGCGAATATACCTATACATCACGGTGAGCTATTCAGAGAAGGGGTCTACAGTTGCCGAATCAGCCACGACATTGCCGGTTGCCGTGGTTAATTTCTGGAGCTAATGCTACTCACATTTCACCCAATTAGCGCACCACCGGCGACAGTTTTATGTTTCTGCGATGGTCTTTGGACATGACAATTATCGGGATAATACTATTTATAGTGCTTGTTGGAGGATTCGACCGAGAAGAAATCTTTATCAAGGTTGTTTTAGTATCACTCTGTGCAGAAATGCCCCATTAACAAATCAGAACAACATACACAGAAATTGCTAATATCCGATTTGAGGAAATTTCAAGATGGCGTCCGAAATCTTGAAATTCCTTCACATGCCTAATCAATCACGAATATGCGGTAATTGTGAATACGGGCCACATTGATCGAAAACTTGAAGTAATTGAAAACATACAGGTGCGTTTTTGCTTGATTTTAACCCTTTGAATCCGCGTTTCCTGGAGGGGTATCGCCTTTGTGTATACTTACAGTGAGATGGGTCAGTCCAAAATCAATATACAGGGAGGATAAAATAATAACTGAAGACTGCAGCCGTCTGGCTGCAGTCTGCAGCTATTATTTTATTATCAATGCCCCGTAAATAGACCTTTTACAATAAGACAAAACTGGGACGAAATCATGCCTTGAACCGAAATATCGGTCTTACGTGTTCAAAGGGTTAAGATCGTGAAGAGGCAAGTTATGAACCTTGCGAATTTACACTTTGTGGCGAGTCTAGTCCCGAATCGAATCAGCTAAGGACTTCAAATCGAACCGAATCTCACAATTACTAAAACTGTAGATATTTCACCTTTTTAAAACAATGAATATTGCCAGCTTCAGTCCTCCGCCCCAGTTTAGTGTTCAATGGCGACTCATCTGTTTGACCAAGCCAACCGAAAAGGGGAATATTTCAGAAACGGAAACAAAGTAGTTTCGAATGCGGAACCTCTTGAAATCGTCCTCTGTCATTAGGTCTCCTATCGTAGATCTGGTGGGAGAAGTCGAATTCAAGCGGAGACAGTTGATAGAATTTTAAGAATATCTTGACGATTCGAAAATTTCCGAATCAGCGGTACTTGAATCGAATCATCGGAACGATTTCGAATGGGGTCGAATGTCGAAGCTTCTCAAGGGACCAAGAGGCATGTATGTGTGTTGTGGCTTGGTGGGGAGGGGATGCGTCTACAACGATTAGTTTCCCACTCGATATAGGCTAGCTTTCGGGTTTAAAGATGGCCGCGGTTGAAGAAATAGGCTAGACTGGGCCGGTTGAAGACGACATGTAGTGTCCAAGTGCAACATTTGCGAATAATATATTTGAGAAATGCTTTGTAGTGACGCATTGCAGGCTCTCGCGATTTCAAGCTCATTGTTAATCAAGAACATTTATGTGGGAAAATGATGGATACACTTGTCCCTCTTTCTCTGTTCAGATGTACAAACAGCACAAAAGATGTTCATTTTGTGTATGTGGAAAGTCGATGTTATACTGGAGAAAAGTGTATGTCACAGCAATCAATGGAGGTGTGACAAGTCAAACTCGTATATTTATCAGACGGCGGGCCTTCATCATTGTAAAATAGGGACAGCTAATTCTGCAACCCAACTCGTGAGTACCTCCCTTGACTCAGCCTGAGACAGTGACGGTTTTGTCCTCTCACGATCGCTTAGATTGGGACGGTGATAAATGGAGGAACTTCAGCTCAAATGCTTGCCTAGATTCTAGTCATCAGTTAAAAAGCAACAGATGATTTGAAATTCAGCTATTTGATTTGGGTTCTGACAAACAAAATCGCCGCCGTGGCTTCAGATGAATTCAATGCGTTAATCTCATCAATATCAAAGGCCTCTCGTTCTCGATTACTTTCTTTCGTTGTCGGGCTGAATATTATTATTTGTGGGTGTTTAACCCGTTACCCAATGAATCGGCCGCATCCGCCCGCGTAATATGCAAATTCAGTAGTTGAAAAAATATTATTTCAAACAATTTCAACAAAACCATATCATCCACAACCATAAAGTTGGCCCCATAAGAACAAGCAGCTGTATATATGTAAGTAAGTCTGTATACATTTTAATCCTTTATTCCTAACTTAAAAGCGGTAAACATCGGGTCTGTTTTTAAGTTTTCTAACTTCGTTGCAATTGAAAGCGTACCAGTGCCGATCAGGTGATAATCATGTGACACCAGTTTTTTGACCTCAGGCAATATTATCATCTCGTACCCGGAGTTACAATGTGTTCTATGTGCCAATAGGCACAAAGAACACATTGGAACCAGGGGACGATCTGTCGAAAATGAAAACTTTTAAAATGTCATGTAAGATACGGAATCAGTGGTAATAATAGTAATAACATGACTTTGTCGAGCCTTGTGGTTTATTAACGGCCCAGCAGGTGTGAATAACAGTCCTTCAGCTTATTAACGGCCCTCGAGGGCCGTTAATAAGCTGAAGGGCTGTTATTCACACCTGCTGGGCCGTTAATAAACCACAATGCCCTCCAAAGTCATGCTATTGTTATATTGTCAATGCCCCATGAATATACCTCTTATAATAAGACAAAACTGGGACAAAATTATGGCTTGAACAGAAAAAGTTTCATCAACGGTCGTCTGCGTGCAAATTTCCACATTATGTGGGAAAGCAAGCAGCCCATAACAGCGTCGAAATCCGAACTGAATTATACTTTTGGGTTGGGATATTGTTGCATCATCTGTGGCTATAGCATGATCGCGGCACGAGTAAAATGTCAAGTCATGCAAATCGTTCATACCTCTGTTGCCCACTTTAGTGGACTCGCTTCACAGCTGGTAAAAGAGTCCTATTTTATCAGTTATAGAGAACTTGCTCCCTGTAGTAAACCAGCAATGCTCCATTTCCCGAGGCTCCGACGGCTGTCTTACTGGCAGGTACTGTAGGTTGTGTGTTGTTACTTAGTGTGTTGGTTGAATATGCACTGGAAGCTAATGAAACCACTTTGGGAGTTGATGGAAACCTTAGTCCACTGTCGCAGCAACCTTACTTTATTTTCTAACACAGTGTACTTTCAAAGATGGAAATTGGAAATAAATATTGTTTAAACTGACATTCGTTATTCCAGATTTGTTCTTTTTTTAAAAAAAGTTAGGCTCCAAAATATAACTGGTGGCCCATCATTGAAACGCGCTGTTTCGGAATCAGCCAAGGGTTGAGCGCAACTGCCTGTATAACTGCGACTTGTTTATCAAGCACCGCCCGAAGTCGGATGAAACTATCATTTCCGAACCCTTGACCTCGAACAGTTGAAAAAACAAACTTACATTGGACTTTGCGTGGAGAGGACACACATTTTGTGCAAACGTTTTACGTTTTTATTTTTTATTTTTTCCTTTTTTGCAAACTATTTTCATTGTAGTTTACTGTTTACAGAGGACCTCCCACCCCCTCCCACACTAAAAAGTAAAAAAGTAACTGAATAAATGCATAACAATAAAAAAAAAAATAACGTAATAACAATTTCTAGATGCAGTTCACCGTAAGATAAACCACCGAACCACTTAATGGAGCCACATCTATGTATTCCATACACAGTTTGCAACGAAGAAGCAGCATTTATGATTTTTAGGGTAGAATACATGGTAAAAATATGGGGTAATCGCAATAATGCCGCAGTGACGAATGAAAATACTTTAAAAAAAATAATTATTTTGTACACACAAAGTTCAATCATGTACAACTCGTCCCCGGAGTTCCAATGTGTTCTATGTGCCTACTGGCACAACGAACACATTAGAACTCAGGGGACGACAGGGGCGGCGGAAGCTCAATAAAAGTGGAGGGGCACAAATTTACAATGCTACCATAGTTCGACCAATTGCGAAAAAAGGTTACAATCGAATATCGATAAATGTACCATGACTCGCTATAGCCTCTCGCTTAGATTAATATGCCGCTGTGTGGTCAGTGTCTTGCCAGTTTCTTTTATTTCAGCAATTTTCCAACCCGAAGGCCAGCCTGGTGGATCATGATAATATAAGGCCAGCCTGGTGGATCATGGTAATATAAGGTCAGCCTGGTGGATCATGATAATATAAGACCAGCCTGGTGGATCATATAATATAACGCCAGCCTGGTGGATCATGATAATATAAGGCCAGCCTGGTGGATCATGATAATATAAGGTCAGCCTGGTGGATCATGATAATATAAGGCCAGCCTGGTGGATCATGATAATATAAGGCCAGCCTGGTGGATCATGATAATATAAGGCCAGCCTGGTGGATCATGATAATATAAGGTCAGCCTGGTGGATCATGATAATATAAGGCCAGCCTTCGGGTTGGAAGACTGTTGAAGTAGAAGAAACGGACGGAAGCGACCGAAGTGGGATTCTATGGCTGAATATTGTTTGGATTTGCAAATAATGTTACAGGAATGCCTGTATATTCACACGTTTAAATGCGCCCATTTTTACTAATTGTGTAACTGCGAAACATATCTGGAAAAAAGTGGAGGGACACGTGCCCCCTGTACCCTCTGGCTGCGCCGCCTCTGGGGGACGATCTCTCTAGTTTAAGGGCTAACTTCAAAGCTTCAATTAAACAGTCTGCACACGGCACTGTAGACTACTTTTCAAAGATCGTGATAATTGTTTATCAGGTTGTATATAAAGTTTCCAGCGATTTGATCTGGCGGGACGTTAACAGAGCATAGCTGCAAGTTATTCCTGCTATACGTTGACGGGCATAGATAATGTATCTCAAATCAAAGTCAACGAATAATATTTCATTTTTCGATTAAGAAATTAGAATGCTTTATCTCAGGAATCAACATGTGGTAAATTGTAAACCACAAGATGTTGGTTGTGTTTGTTCAACAGATAATCTTGAAAACGCACCACAGCAGCTGAACTACAGACCTGCACACATTAGATGTGATGACAGCGTTCTGTGCGATAGAGCAGTAAATAACAACTCCTTTCATCTCCTTAAAAGTACTGATGTGCGCTGTCTTATTCGTTACTTCATACTGGACCTATCTAGAAAGGTCGTAGGTTCGACACAGACGATACTGCCCCGCGTCATGTACATCGTGTCCTTCGGCCAGACACCTAATTCCTATTGCCAAACTGGGGGCACGGTGGTGCTGTATGCTAATGAGTATTCACGTCGTAGATCAACCGATGGTAACCCCGATTCTGTCGGGTAGTTGTAGAATCTGACCGTTACTCGACACTGCATTTTGGTTCTCTCCTGTATCCCGGCTTTCCATCGTATCACAGAACGGCTACAATATGATCTATCATTCATTAGGGACACCGGCAGATAAACTGAGAGTCTTAGATAATTTTGGTGCTTTTTCAATTAATTGTGCCCCACCTACTGTAGAGTACTTTTCTCCGTGGTGGTACTTGTGTCCGGAAGTGGCTTATTAAAGATTATTTTTTTATTTTTCTGCATTCTCCACAGTCGGGACGGGCCCCCTGCCACATCACTTCATGTTTGTGGATCAAATCCGAGTTGTGGGAAAGCTTTTGTTTGCTTCTGAGCCGTATCGATATTGTTTGAAATCAATAAGCACCAGGGACGTAGCTGGAGGGGCGTGGAGGGACGGGGATAAACACAAATATCGCCTAAAATTTCAAATTTGGAAATTCGGTGATGTTAATTCCAAAAGTTGGAAATTCAAAAATATCAATTAATTTGTTCTTGTCACAGGTGTTTGGTCAGAACCAGTGTCAGAGCCAAAGTGATTTTTCAGTTTTCGATCAAATTCTCCGACTTTTCCAACCATTTGATAAAATATTCCGAAAATCCGACTCAGATCTGTGACCGGTCCGGGTTTTCGAATTCATCGTTCCGTTTTTTTCCAACTGGAAGTGGTCAGTTGGATGGAGGATGTCTTGACAGAATAGCTAGTTGTCCGTCTGTAGTACTTGTGTAAACTGGTCAGTGTAAGGGTAAACTAATGGACCTATCTGGGGAAATACATTTTTCTTGTGGTTCAAATGACCTGAGCCAGATAGAGGCCTGAGAATCAATCTCAGTGGTTCAAAAATTTAAAAAATAACGCCGGGGAGGTGCCTCGGACACAAACCATCAAAAGGGGGATACAAGCTCTCGAGCTCTCCCCCAACTCGGTCTGGTGGCCCGCGGGACATGCCTTCGGCACGTCGTTTTTAGACCCCCAACTCCCAGTTTGAAAACTAGTTGATCACACACACCCATTGAAGTCCCTCTGGCTATGTGCCTGATAGGCCCTTGTGATTAGGGCTGTCACGATTTTTTAATTTAGGAATCGATTACTCGTCGTAAACAATCGATGATAATCGATTAATCGTACCTAAATTCCCCCCCCCCCCCCCTCTCTCTTTGAAGTCGATAAAAATGAAGTTCAAGTCAGTTGACCTACCTCAAGGAAACAACGAAGACGATCCTTTTTAGATACATTCAAAGCTTTGGTGTTCTGAACTTTTGAACCGTCAGTGTAACAATCAAGACCGTCGGCCGTTGCGAACTTCGCAACTGCCGACCGGTCTTGATTATTAAACTGACGGTTCAAAAGTTCAGAACATCAAAGCTTTGATGGATGTACCTGACAGACAAATGCTTCCAACGGCTTCTTGGGGTTTAACATCGATGTTCTTAACTCTTTACTTTTAGAAACAATAGCTTTTTCATCAAATTTTCTTTTAATTATTAAACGTCTAAAACGGGATACAGTTTACCGATTATTCGACAACGAAAAATACTAATCGATTTCGCCGTGACCGATCAACAGTCGATTAATCGATTAATCGTGACAGCCCTACTTGTGATAAGAAGATGACTAAAA
The DNA here is from genome assembly GCA_031216915.1 of Pictodentalium vernedei. Classification (NCBI taxonomy): domain Eukaryota; kingdom Metazoa; phylum Mollusca; class Scaphopoda; order Dentaliida; family Dentaliidae; genus Pictodentalium; species Pictodentalium vernedei. The sequence continues at coordinate 402,456,514 of CM062291.1, forward strand.
TGCGGAGACATTTAAAATTCACAAATCCATTCTCTGAACATACATAATCTATCGTATATATTTCGAATAAGATGACTGATGATGGACAATTAACATAATAATCATGTGGGCCTACGTGTATACAGGCCTACGTTCACGACAGCAACGGCTGTTTAGAAAGGTCATTACCGACCTATAAAATACTAATTTAGCTCCACATCTAATGATGTATCATAACATCTACATGTACCCAAAACGCATTCAACTTGTCACGTGAATGGCACTTGAAGGTAATCACTGATGTGACAACCGCTACTTATTCCCGGTTTCTTATTCGACATTCGTTATCAACCGATAATATCGGTTGATAACGAATGTCGAACAAGGAACCGGGAATAAGTAACGATTATCAGGTCCCCAGGATAATCTCAAATTCAATTGACCAATATAAAACGGAAAATGCCGATTCTTCCAACTCACTTCAAATGTTAGCTCAGATGTGGTTGCAGATCCATGGAGTCGCCGGGTTCATTAAAAATAATTAGGGTCTTAATGTTTGTTGGACGAGTTGGGCTTTATAATAGCTGTAGATATTTGTCATCATCTGAGAAGTGGAACCGAATAGAAGTGATCACATCTAGAACGGTCGACTAAGAAGTGAACCTTTCAATAATTAGAAAACACATGTTATCACGAAAAGTGACGGGTACTCCGGCTTCCTCCACCCGCAAAACTGTCACCGACACGATATGACCTTGGCTGTTAATTTGTCGTTAAACCCTAATAAATAAATTTGATCAATCGGTTTCTCACACACATTATATTAACCATAGATTGTCATCGTAAACGGCGGTTGGTGAAGCTGTGATATATTTGAGGGAAAATTATCGTTCCTTTTTACACTTTGGTCGAAAATCAACCGTGATTGTAGACGAAAATCAAGTAAGAAAGCCACTAAGAAGTGATTTCCGAAGAGCAGTTAAGCAGTAGTGTGAGGAGGTGACTAACAAAATAAAAACTGTTTTACTTCAATCCGAGATATTTCCAGTTTTCCAAAGACTGGTCGAGTGATAACTCAACGGAATGATCTCAGCGAGCTCGTCCCACGTGGTGATAGAGTATAAATTGCAATAAATCAACAGAAAACTGAGAACATTTCCTGTGATCATTTTTGTGTACACTGTTGGTTTCGAAATTTGACTAATGTTGTGTGTGAAGCGTCAATGGCAACCCTGAATTATCAACAAAGTTCAGTTCCTCATACTCCATGGTTATACATATACAACTCGTGAATATATATATCCCATTCGTGGTTATTTTAATTGAATGGAGTCACGTGATGCGTTGAACCGGTGATGAAATCATTTTTCATTATCATTTCAGCGCCCACGGTTTTTTTTTTCGATTTCAACATCCAAGTAAACTTTTGATATTGCATACTGCTGAGTACAGACGCCCCGAAAGTGGTAAGGACATGTGTTTTTAGAGAAATTAATTTTAAACGGTTTGTGCAAAATGGAAAAAAATACTCCTCTGTTAAAGCTCAAATCACTCTGTTCACCACATACTGTGTGCTTATCCTTCAAGTCAAAGTCGACAAGAAAAATGTTTTCACATTGGTAATCTCTAGCGTAGAATACTGAGTAAGAAGCTATTTGTAAAACTACTAAAAATGCGTCATTATAATTACAAAGGGAATCCCCAAACTATAAACTACTCAAAGTCTACACACAGTACCAAAGGACTAGACGAAAGGAATTTCCAGCCTGTATAATATTAATAAATCTTCGGCCTTCCGCTGATTTGTAGCGGTCCTCTAACGAGGATGCCTACATTAACCAAGTGCTATGCCGGGGTGTTCCTCCTCCCCAAACCCACCCCCACCCCCACCAAGACCCCCCACCCCCACCTCCACCCCTCTAATCTCTCAGAATTCAATAGACAACTGTTTCGTAATTTCCCCCATTGGCGCGTTCTCTATCTCCCCAACTATAAAACTGACCCTTTTCCTAATGTCATTTCTCATTCAGTTTTCCTTCAAGTTTCCATCCCATTTTTCCATTAGTTCACCAAGGAGTCTTGTTCTAGTAGGCAAATATTTGGGGCATTCTAAAATGAATTGTTCCAGGGTCTCCGTTACACCTAAGTTATACATTTGGCACATTCCTTCCCCAGCTTTCCCGATTCTCCCCCTCAACTCCAGTGACTTGGATCTCACATAATCTCATGTAGAGGTTATGTTATGGAGTGCGGGTTCTTTGATAGCTTCATTTGCACACGAGAAGCGATTCAGGGAGAGACTGGGAGGATAACCCAGGAAGGTAGAACGCACGTCGAACATTAGGTGGGAGAGGGTGGGCAAGACCTTACAAGGACACCCATACATTGATATATCTTACCTCCTCTTAGTATCTGGGAATTTCATTGGTTCAAAGACGTCACATGCAGACTGCATATAAAAACATATACTGCCTGTCAACATCAATATACGCTGACAGCTATGAGTAATCTCCCCTTTGTTCATTGATTATTCAAAATGGCGGCAGTCGATAAACGCTTCAAGTTGAAAGATTGAGTGTTGGAAGTCCGTATTTGGTCTGAAGTGCAGGTTAGGCATTTTAAAAGGCTTCATATTCATATTATGTGGATGTGTGTCATGTTACCTTCGAAATGAAACTGTTTAGTATGTATGAATTTGCCTTGTTACAATTTATGGGAGAGTAGGCACGCTCCCATAAATTGTAACAAGGCAAAGACACGTGAACACATTGTGAGATTTTTCTCATTTAATTTTGATCGCTATTGCTATTAGTTATGTGCATCGATGCAGCAGTCGGTAAGATATATTCGTTACACAGTTTGGCGGTGGCCTAATATGGTATATATGGTGTCAGTTAATTCCATATTGGACGAGAGCGAATGTGTAACTAATAATATATCAGCTGTGGCTGATGTGCCGTAGAAGGAAGGTAGGAATACAATACACGAAGCTATGTTTGAGACCCGTGGGTGGGAGATCGTGCTCCCCAGCAGAGTCACTATAGTAAAAGTATATGGGTAGTTAAACCCCACCAGTTTAAACCACCAGTTGGACGTTACCGAATAATCTTCAAACATGAGCATAATAATGGTGTCATTGGAATGCAAACAGTGGATTTTAGCTTTTGGATTTTTTTTTATTTGAGACAATATGGCGAACTGCAACCCTCTTGCCACTGTGATTCAAAATTATAATGTTCACTGACGCACTTGAATATTTGATTTTTTTCTCCTCAAGTGTATGTCAAATTCACCCCAAAGCATATTTATACAGTTCACCCCAACCCTCTCAAACAAACATCTTACTTCGCCTGTACTGTAAGTTGTAATAAAGTGGAAATTAAAAGTCATTTTAATCGACCAATGATGAATTGTTCACGTATTTGTATAGAACTTGGAAAGTGTTTAACTCGAAAGAAATAATGGGGCCGTGTTTCCACCATTTGCTGCGAGCAACACCCACCCCCCCCCCCTCCCTCCTCCCACCTATCAAACGCATGCACTCACGTGGATACGGCCTCCTCACCAGTGTTCACGTTGTCGGGTACCAGTTTAGCAAAGTCTTCGTTGGCTAAAATTTTGTTTCCAAAAAGTTCTTTCACTGATGAAGGAAAGACGCTGCGGCAGTGAAAAGGAAGGTCGATGACGAAACTACAAAAAATATGTTTTTACTTTTGTCAGTAAGCTGTTGAAAATTGAGTTTGGACAAACTTCAAACGTTAATTGTCAGTGAGTGGTAATGAGGCACAGTTTTTTCTTCAATAGAACATTGTGGGTTATCAACTTTTACAAGAGGCTGCATTCAATTAGATAGATATTTCATACCGTCGCGAGTGACTCGCGACGGCGTCGCGAATGACTCGCGACGGTATGAAACATCTATCTATTTGAATACAACGTTTTGTAAAGAGTCGCGACCCATTTAGCCCGTGAATTAACTGTTAATTAGTTTATTAATATGTCATCATATAAGTGTAACAACAGGTATATGTACCAACATTATTCAGTCCATTAACTGAATCAGTGACATGGATATAAGTAAGTTGATAGCCATTTTCGCCTACCGAGGATTTCGTCAGAACTTTTGTGTTCTGTCAGATTTTTTTCCCGTCACCGCTTGTCCGTTCACTCGTAAAATAATTGCCAGTTCAATTTTCAAAACTCGTTCAATCTATTTGGACCAGGCAGCGAAGTACGCACCCCCTCCCCTCCTATTTTTGTTTCAGCACTGATAGATTTAGTTTTGGCATTCAAATATCCTGAATAGCTAAAAATGTGGCACCAGACAGTTTCGGTTCAGCGTGAGTGAACATTGCTCGTTTCTCAAGTGACAAGTACAGAATTTATCACAGACGTGTTTTCCTGTGTTCGAATCGCGGTGGGGTGGATCATTTATTGTACCTTAATCTTCATCTCTGTCGGGTTGTGATGTGAAACAATGCTAATTAGAGTTCGGATTTACCGTTGCACTCTGCAGTTTGTGAAGTTGAAACGATATCGCTAAGATTCTATTTAAACATATCTCAAAACGTGTTTGCGCGACGACATCCAGTTATCTGGAATGATAATTAACAAGTACGAGTTGTTTTAATATAATTACCCTCAATCAGCACTTAACTATTTACGCTATCTCCACAATTTTAATCGAATTGTGTCAGTGGGGTGAGCGGATTAACCCTCGACAAAACGATGTGCATAAGTGTTTAAGAAAAGATGGTTTGCAACAACGCCATGTTCGACCATTATCGCTGTGTCACCCACTCCACCCCCCCCCCCCCCACCCCAATCCTGGAAAAAATTTCCTATAGTTGGAAATTCGGAGGGAAAGTCATAAGTAGTTGGAAATTCAATCTATCTGGAGTTTAGAGATTCTTTGGTGATGTGCTGATGTCTCCTTTACTTCTCAAAATCCCAACTCGGTTTCAAATCGTCAAAAATACCAACTGTTACTATTTACAACAACAACAGAGTACGGAACATCGAGCTTCATAAGTATGCATGATGTCAATCGATACGCGATTTCTATAATACCTTACTTATCGTAATAAAAAAAAAATTCTCAAAATGCACTTCAAGAAAATCACATTATGTAAAATCGTTATCCTGAGTTAATTTCACCATTCACAGTTACAAAATGATGAAACATCGAAAACTGATCATTCCTGCAAAAGATCTGATTTAATGTTAGGAGAGTTTGAATTGCTCAAAGTTCTCAGCTTCTGCATTTCTTTAGCACAAATGCAATTCCCAGAATAATACCAAATAATAATAACCTGATAATTCTCTCATAAATGTGTTGGCATTTCAGTTACTAGAATCAATTTTATGCCTCATTTCATGACTTCATTTTCAAAATGTTTCTCGGTAGTGAATTTCCAACTATGGGCAGGGACCGGGAGGGGGAACCCCCCTCCCGGTCCCTCCCCTAGTTGGAAATTCACTACCCTACACCCCCCAATCGGAAACCTCTAGCCACGTCCCTGGCTACGTATACACCACAATGTTAAAAATACGCACAGGTCATTTCCGTCTTTGAACATTTTCTCGGGGATGCTACGAGTGTTGTCAGGAATTTTGAGTACGACATGAAAGGTTCAAGTAAGGGCCCTGCGAATCACACATTTTCGATTCGAATCGAATCTCGAATCGAATCACTTTTATTATTCGAAATCGAATCGATTCTCGAAACGAATCAGTGTCGTCTTGACGACGACCGATGGAGGTTAGGGTGCTACAAAACATTTTTTCCGAACGTCATAGCTCAAGTCTCGATTGATAAAATAAGCTGACTTCATTATCAAGGCTTGCCTTCGTAGACGGCATGCCTTGAAGGCGTAGATGGAATATTACTCTGTGGGGATTATAATTCATACTCGACATTGCTTGGAAACTTTAAATTTGTATTTGACAGTGGTAGGGACAAATAATATTGAAATTAGCATGGCTGGTGGCACAAGTGCTGATGCTATTTATGTTAAAAAAGCCGAAGTTACATTTAATCTTATTTCAACATTACTTACAGTACGTGGAGAGTGGATTGTAACTAAATCACCCGCGGAGTGGAGTTATCACCCAAGCTATAACTTTCAAATTTTGTACATATCGACAAAAAACACAAGCAATGTTTCAGCCAATGGACCTCCGGGTTTAACCCGGGGGTCCACTGGCTGAAACTTTGCTGGTGCTGGTTATGCTTTGCAACAAATTTGCAATCATTGCTCGGGTGGAATCTCCACTCTGTGGGTGATTTAGTGATAATACGCTCTCCACGTACTGTATGTACCATTTCCATTCGAATAAGATTCGAGAGGAAACGTGTCGGCCAGCAGATTTCGAATCGAACCGAATATTAACTCTTAACATTCGAAATCGAATTGAAACGCGAAGCTTCGCTGGACCCTAATTCAAGTAAAATGAGATTTTGCGAGTTAGTTCCATGAAATGAGAGTATATTTGTGACAGCAATATAAATTCCTTTGTAAGAACTAAGGTAAACAGGAGATGGGTCAAACCACATTCCTTCTTGTCGGTATATATTATGAACGGAGCTCGTGCGAACATTTATCCAGTTGTTGAAAGCTTTTTCTCTATTGGTATTTTTGGTTAAAAAAACTGCTGGAGTTTCGCGATGGGATAGATTTCTGCATTACATCCCCACATTGTTTCACTTTGGAAAATAATGCAACGTTGCATATGCTGTGCATTCTTTCCATATTATACAGGACACAGATTCAAAAGTCATACAGCCACGAAGTACATTTTTCTGTTAACGCATCTCCTTAGCTAAGTAGTGCATGCAGCTGCGGAAGAAACAGTGCTCGGGCCCGTAGCTAAATAGTATTGGAGGACACTGTGTATTGCAGAAGCCGAAGACTGCTACCAGGTGCCTCGGGAGCGTAGACAAGAGTGCGACATCTAGAGAGCAATGAGCGAACGACTAGAGTTGAAATGGTTAAGGGATTTTCTTGATAGATTAATCACGTGGATTAACCTTGGTTAACCGATTAATCACTTGTCCAAATAGATACCTGAATAATTGCCATACCGTTGATGATTTACAGCATGAATCCTTTACCTACCGTAAGAAACAAAACCGACTAGGCCTGTATACAAAAATCCCCTATTCAAATGTATTATGTTTTCAATTTTTGTCTCAAAAACATAGTCTTTGACCCCTCATGGGAACGAGCTCGTTGAGCTCGTTCCCATGAGGGGTCATAAGCTATGTTTTTGAGACAAAAATTGAAATTTTTTAGTAATTCATGAATTTATGTTGCAAGTATCGTCTGCTACCTGCAATGGGTAAAGGGTTAAGAATGACAATTTCCAGCCACTGATACAGTATGATGATCATGCAGGTAAACAAGTATGTCAGCAAGTAACTTGCATGCTTTACTCTGTCTCATATAATTGATGTGAGTCAGTGTGACAATGTTTGCCTGTTTTGGAGCAAGTTGTTCCTTTGTTGACCCATATAATACAGTAGTTCAAAAGTACCGGTTAATCGAACATTTACTATTTGGATCGATCAAGATGTTGATCATTGATTAATCGATTAATAGGTTAACCGTTTCAGCTCTACGAACGGCGACATGTATAACACCGGGACATAATTCAGTTCCTCCCATATATACCTTCTTGGAGGCCCCCTACACCCCCCCCCCCCCTTCTAGGTGACAGGAAACTATTTCTTGTCAGTGCCATAGAGACTGGCGTTAATCCACACTATTCATGACTCGTGGAGACAACAAATGCCATAGATGGGAATAGTTTTTGTCTTTTCACTACAGAAAATCCAAATTTTAACGCACGAGGACGAAAAATGGCCAACTCCGGATGGGTGAGCTTACACAGAACTGGGGCCCTAAAGACTGCTTCCTCAGCAACTGTTTCGGACCAGTGTGCCAAAGCTCAAAAAGGTTGCCCCATGCCCGTGAATGAAGAGAACCCACCCCATTGCACCCCAACCACGAAAAGCACCACATTACTGGCCCACATGTAATATATTCGTATAATACATACGCTTATACCCAGCATGACGGTCAAAACTGACCAACTCCATTCACAAAAATCTCCATTCAAAATTTATTATTTTTTTTTATTATTTCTTGTCTTAACCCTTTACCTAACAAATGAGCTGCATTGGCCGACGTACTATACAAAACTGAGCAGTTGAAAAAATATCATTTTTAGAACACTTCAGCAGAACAATATCACGTGACCCATTATTGGAATAAGCTCGTCGAGCACATTCCAATGAGGGGTCACATGATATGGTTTCGTTGAATTTTTTTTTTAAGTTTGCTAAAATAATATTTTAAATAATAAATTATGACATCGTCTGTGCCGGGTTGTGGGTTAAAACTTACCTTCTTACCCCTCATTTGATCATTTCAACGAAGGGGCATAAGCGCTGTTTTTAACCCAAAATGAAACTTTTTAGAAGTGTTGTCTAGTATATGGTTTGATAAAGGTTAAGCGTTGATTACACCACTACACAGAGAGATGGAATTACTGCTGAAACAATAACGGGATGATTTCGCACTTGGCTGTTATTGTTATTTATTCTTCCTGGAATCACACGGAAAAGCACAGAGAGCACCAGCAAAGTTTCGGTTCGTGGATTATCGAACTGAAACGTTGCTAGCTCACCGCAGAAATCGCAAAAAGGTTTTGTTTACCAGTTACTTAATACGAGTGTAGGATAACACAAATTATAATTTTTTTTTTATATTTTGTCTCTAAAACTTACCTTATGAGCCCCTCATTGGAACAAGTTCGTTTCAACGATGGTTACGAGCTAAGTTTTGGAGACAAAGCTTGGAAAATAAAATGGTGAATTGTGATTGTCGCCTTTTGATGTTACAGAAGAGAAATGGTTAAACATTGACACAAAGAGCGGAGTGTGTGATTCTCTACGGCACAGTCGCCATGGACTGGTCGTGAACCACGCATGGGAAGTGTTGTCCACACATACGTCTGACAGGTAATAAAATTCATTAACAGCAAAATGGTAATTAATGAAGCACCGCGTTGCACTCGGTGCTTCATAAATTACATTTTTGATGATTATTCCTATAATTAGTGTTTGGAGTCTAATATTATTGCGTCAGTGGAAATATTACCCAGCCGAGGAAAGTGACCAGTCCACGGCGGCCGTAATGTAAACACAAAGGTCATGGCGACGTTATCACAACATTTGACCAATGAATCCTACCTTCGGTCAATTCAGTCCGTTTTTTCTACTTCGGCCATCTTCCAACCCGAAGGCTAGCCTTCATATCTGCAGTACAGTAAGGCTAGCCTTCATATCTACAGTACAGTAAGGCTAGCCTTCATATCTACAGTACAGTAAGGCTAGCCTTCATATCTACAGTACAGTAAGGGTAGCCTTCATATCTACAGTACAGTAAGGGTAGCCTTCATATCTACAGTACAGTAAGGCTAGCCTTCATATCTACAGTACAGTAAGCTAGCCTTCATATCTTCAGTACAGTAAGGCTAGCCTTCATATCTACAGTACAGTAAGGCTAGCCTTCATATCTACAGTACAGTAAGGCTAGACTTCGGGTTGGAAGATGATTGAAGTTGAATAAATGGATAGGGTAGTGACCACACCGCAGCATGCTCATCTAAGCAAGACGCTATAGTGTGTCACGGTACATTTCCCGATGTACGATTGTAACTTTTCCTCCCATTGAGCTGAACCATGGTAGCCTTGAAAATGTGTGCCCCTCCACTTCTATCGAGTTTCCGTCGCCTCTGTTAATCATGAAATACACACTCGGAACGTCGTCAGTTATTTGGGATTTATGCGATTGCTTTATCCGGTACATAAAGGATTCTAATGTATTTAAAGCTTTTGATTCACATTTCATGCGTGTACAAATAATTGCTTTGAACAACAGTTTAGCACAAGCTAACATTCTTAATTAGTGTTTATTGGAGAGGTTATCAGTAATTTCTGAATAGAGTGCAATGGTATCCAATTAATGTTGCGTTTCATTAATGTTGACAGAATATTGAGATGTTGAGTGCTCCAAATACATTTTCCCAGTCAGTACTCCTTTGTGCTGGTATTTGGAGTTACGTTAAATGTTATTTTTTGCAGGCGTTTTGTGAGATCCACTGTGCAAAAGAGATGTATTTCCGTTTGAAAAATACATTTCTTCAAATTATATTATAGAATTAATGCGCTAGTATCAGAAGGAATGTTTAATGCAAATAACATATTTGTGTGCAGTTGAAAATGAAATTATAAAAATAAAACCTTCAAAATGTGAACATGCGTAAATATCACGTCAGGCGGACAAGGGAGTGAAGATTGACTGTCTAAAATTAACAAAAGTTTTATGAATTGATTGAAGCGGCATTTCGAATGGCTAAGACTTAGGGACCTAGGAATCGGTGGGCGGAAAGAGGGGGCAAGAGAGAAGAGAGATAGAGAGAGAGAGAGAGAGAGATTAGTTCAAAATTATCTTCTATGACGTTTGTTTACACAACAAGACCACCACGAGAGTATCAACTGTGTTTGTTTTTGTTTTTTTTTTTGTTTTTTTGGCTTTTTGGGGTTGGGGTGGAGGGGGGGGGGCACGACTCGAATGCAGTCACCTGATACTTGTTTTTCTCTTTTTGCAGTCTTATTGTATTAGAAATTAGTAATTGTTTATCGACTTTTAAGACTAGAATGAAGATTCCTTTTTTGTTTGGTGCGTCAGTATTCAATAGTCTTCACAATCGATAAAAGTGCACATTTGTGACTCCATACTAAACAAATGTTCCCACAGGGGCGCAAAACTGGGGGTGGGGGTGTTGGTTCAAATCATAGCTTCGTGGTTTGTATTCCTACCATGCAACTAAGGTACATGGGCCATCGTTGACATATTATTAGTTACACAGTTTGTTGGTGGCCTAATATGGTATATATGGTGTCAGTTAATTCCATATTGGTCGAGTCCAATATGGAATTAACTGACACCATATATACCATATTAGGCCACCAACAAACTGTGTAACGAATATATCTTACCGACTGCTGCATCGATGCACAGAACTAATAACAACAGCGATCAAAATTAAATGAGAGAATTCTCACAATGTGTTCACGTGTCTTTGCCTTGTTACAATTTATGGGAGAGTGCAGGCACTCTCCCATAAATTGTAACAAGGCAAGTTCATACATACCAAACAGTTTCATTTCGAAGGTAACATGACACACATCCACCGAATATCAAGCCTTTTAAGTTGCCTAACCTGCAGTTCAGACCAAATGTGGGCTTCCAACACTAAATCGTTCAACTTGAAGCGTTTATCGGCTGCCGCCATTTTGAATAATCAATTAACAAAGGGGAGATTACCCATAGCTGTCAGCGTATATTGATGTTGACAGGCAGTATATGGTTTTATATGCAGTCTGCATGTGACGTCTTTGAGGTAAGATATATACTGGTATATAGGTACCCTTGTGTTACACCCGCCCGCGTTCTAAATGCTTTCTACGTCCCCGTGTTTCATATAAGTCCTGAGGCAGTTTTCGCGGAAATGTTGCCCGTTTCGACTAGTGGAATGGTAATTAGATGGGATTATTTGCCTGAAGCCCTCGTTTACCTATTTTAATATTTGTTACGGTTTGTTCACAAAGATGGCAGCAGCCTGTTTCTCTCGACAGCTTCCTCACTCAGTGTCCTTCCTCGATCATCTCTGAACCATAAAGTGTCCATAGAAAAGGCAAGACACTTCGGATGCTTGTGTAGATGATGGATATATTTTTATATTTACCTCATTCTGTAATTTCGCTGCCACACTTTTGAGCTCATAACAAATTACTTCCGGGAGTTCTGTAACTCTATTCATGCTACATTCTAGCTTGGGGTACCTTGTCAGCTGCGTTTCTTTGCATTACAGTTAAAACTGGAAATCTTCCACGAACTGTCCACAAATAGTACGCCCCCCTGTGCGCTGATCTGCATGCTATGGCGACAGTAAGGCTCTCAAATGTTGTACATATGCTCTATGCGCAAGCAATGTTTCAGCCAATGCATTCCCGTGTGGTGTAACTCTATTTATGCAACATTCTAGCTTGGGGTATCTTGTCAGTTACGTTTCCTGCATTAGAGTTAAAACTAGTACAGCCCGCATATATAGCACGTCACTCTGTGCGCTGATCTGCGTACTATGACGACAGTAAGGCTATCAATTTTTGTAATATGTCCTATGTCCAAACCATGTTTCAACCAATGCACCTCAGGTTCGTTAGCTGAAACATTGGTTGTGCTTTGTATTTATAACCATGAGAGAAGATGCCCATTCAATAGAGAAATTTCGCGCAATTTCTATGCGAAATTATGTCAAAATAAGCGCATACTTTGTGACAAGATTTCTAGTTTTAACTGTAGTTGTTACAAAGTGTTAGCTAATTCTCAGAGACGAACCACAGTGGGTGAACGGAAGTGTACACATTTTGTTACTCGCTATTTTGGAGACGGAAAATTTAAGTTAGCGGAAAAATCTACTCACATGTTACATCTGTTTATTGTTTCGTTTTCGTGAAGTCTCGTCTATATTACGCGCTCAGTATTGTCATCTATGGATTGTTTGATTATTTGTCTCAATCCAGAGAGCTAAAGATGCGAGACTGAAGCGGCATTTCGAATGGCTAAGACTTAGGGACCTAGGAATCCGTAGGGCGGAGAGAGGGGCGAGAGAGAAGAGAGAGAAGAGAGAGAAAGTTAAATTAAAAATAAACACAGTACGTCCGCTGTGGACTGGTCACTTTCCAGTTTCCACGGGTGACCAATATTTCTACGGACACAATATTAGATTTTAAACTCTAATTATAGGAATAATCATTATTAATTTAATTAATGAAGCACCGGGTACAACCGGGGCTTAACGTAATTGAAATTTTGCTGATGATTTTTATTTAAGAATTGAATGCAATTTGTATAATCTTTATTGGAGTATGAACGTGTGGGAATGGGTACAAATTGTATGAAGGGATTCATACAATTTGTACCCATTCCCACACGTTCATACTCCAATAAAGATTATAAAAATTGCATTCAATTCTTATAATTATATTCCGTAACTGTTTAAACTACTTTTTACCAAACAACAAAGCAGAAAGACGAAGTAAAACATGTACGAACGAACGAGGCGAAAAACCACCCTCACACAAAAGACAAAGCGCACAGCTCTGATTGTTTTTAATTTTCACAACATTAGAAATGGAAACGAGTAGTTTAGTAACGGGCTTTATGCCACAGTTGGGAAATGTCACCAAAGAAACAGCAGCGGAGTTGATCACTGCGAGAGGCGTTAAAAGTTAAAAACCCGCCCAAACACCGCCCGAATTACATTCTGTCTACCGAAAATGCGGGTCAAAGTTCAACCAAATGTATTCACTGGAAAATGAATTACATTTGGTCATGATGTTTTCATCCAGCTGACCAATGGGAATTGAGTACTTGGACCTAAAACGTATAACAACATTAACAATGTAATTATTTAGGGGATAACTATGTTGTATTTGATTGTTTGGGGCCGTAAACGATGGTTTTACTGTCGCAAATTGAGTTTTGCCGGCGACGCGTTAGCGGAGCTGGTAAAACGGATATTTGCGACAGTAAAACCATCGTTTACGGCCCCAAACAATCAAATACAACATAGTTATCCCCATTCTAATATAATTCGGCTGAAAACGGAGATAGTATTTGATCTCCCAACTATAAAACAACGCCTTGTTGAAGACAACAATTTAAAACTAAAAATAAGTCTTCGTGACGTCATTTGGGAGTTCCGAACCAAATAACGAAATATATTTTACGCTGCCACAACACAAATAATTCCAAACGTTTTAGTCATTTTATCACCAATAACAAAATATATTTATATTTGTACTGACAACATTTATCATGTTTAAATGTTTGTGACAATCTGAAAATAAAATACACCGGCTGCTTTCTCTGTTTAAAGTTTAGAGTTCACCTTGTGATGTTTCAGTCGGAGTCGGAAAGCACTCGAGGATTTACCATTAAAGTCAAAACAAATTGAGATCTTTGATTGGAAGCCCTTGTTTAACTGTAATAATTACTTATGGTTACAGAACAATTTGTCATTTCAAACTGTTTCTAGGAAGTGATGTCTTGTGGAATTGGACTACTGCTATTGACATAATTGTTTGCAGAACGAATAAGTTCACCTCTCAGTGGTGAACGCATTTTTGTACATGTGCCGTGGTGCCACGAACGCAGGTAACAAATTAGAAAATGAAAGGACCGCTTGCACTTGAAATCGATGTTATAACATCTCTAGCGGATCTGTCAGAAATATTTGGCCTTGAACAATTAAAATTATTATTGCCAGTTGACGGAATTTTGGTTTTCTATTTCGCACATAGCGTCCACAAATTCTTCATCGTACGAAAAATTGCTATTTATAAATTGTATTTTAAATTTAATATCGCTTACTGATTCCACACGGTTGCCGTTAAGCCCGTCGAAATCAGTTTTTCCAACACTCATTTCATTACTCAGCAGTCTCTGCCAAACCCCTATTCCACATTAATATTAAACTTTCCATCTTCATCCATATTAAATACAGTTAATTACAAGAAAGGTAGAGAACTTTTTTTTTTTTTATTCAAGTCAACACGTTCACAGCGTTTGTTTACATTGGATACGGTTGTCAATGACGCCAAATGGAACGAAAATAGAACGCCCACGAATACATCTTGACTTCCTGAAATAGTTTTCGACAACACAAAATTTGCGACAGGTTACGCAGATTTTACTGTCGCAAATTTTATTGATTAACCAATCAAATTTCGAGATTTTTAGTAATTGTATTAGAATACCTGATAAACACAAGCATGAATATCACTACCCACGCGTGGATTACGGCCGGTCCACGGTGTCTGTACTGTATTAAACATTGCGCTTAAATACGGGACCGACCTTTTAAACACAAACCCTTTAAGTAGTCTGGTTTTGGCTGCTTGAATTATCCATTTTTAGGGTCCCAAACTACAAATTGTCAAAGTTAAAAAACTTGCACTGATAAAAATATGTCGCAAAAAGCTTGCGAACTGATCGAGAAAGCGACTGCTTTTGTATTCGCATTCAGTACTGCGGAAAAGCGCAGCAAACAAAAAAGTTCGATTTTCGTGTGATTGCTATTATCTTTTTGATGAAATGATTATTTTATTCATTTTCAGCCTAACTTGACAAAGTCAAGATAAGCTATTGCCATCACGCGTGCGGAAGTTTGTTAGTCTGTGAATCTGTGAGTCTGTGAGTCTGTTCACATTTTCCTTTAGCACAGGCTACACCCCGTAGTTATTATCTGATCGTCACGAAATTTCATATGCAGGTTTGGGGTCACGTCTAGATGAGAACGTCCCCTTTTGGTTGCGATCGGTCAACCGGTATGGTTGACTGAGCCCAAAACCCGAAAACCATTAGCACAGTCTACAGGTCGTATTTATGAAGGGATTTCATTGTAACTTGGTAGGATGCCTCTGTATAATGCCTAGATGAGAACGTCCCCACAAATTTTTAGCACAGTCTGCAGGTCATATTTAATATGGAGGGATTTCATTGTAACTTGGTAGGATGACTCCCTATGATGTCTAGATGAGAACTTCCCAATTTGGTCGCGAGCTGTCAACTTTGACGACTGCCCGAGCCCAAAACCCGAAAACCTTTAGCACAGTCTGCAGGTCATATTTATGGAGGGATTTCATTGTAACTTAGTAGGTTGACTTCATATAATGTCTAGATGAGAACGTCCCCTTTTGGATGTGATTGGGCTACTGTGATGGCTACAGGGGCCAGAAGTCCAAAAACCTTTATCACAGTCTACAGGTCATATTTATGAAGGGATTTCATTGTAACTTGGTAGGATGACTCTAAATAATGTCGTGATGAGAACGTCCCCTTTTGGTCGCGATCATTCAGCCTTGATGGCTGCCAGTGCCCAAAAACCTTTAGCATAGTCTATAGGTTGTATTTATGGAAGGATTTCATTGTAACTTGTTAGGCTGACTCCATGTAATGCCTAGATGATGACATCCCCTTTGGGTCGTGATTAGTCACCTGTGATGGCTACAGGGGCCCGAGCCCGAAAACCTTGAGCACAGTCTACAGGTCATATTTATGAAAGGATTTCATTGTAACTTGGTAGGATGACTCCAAATAATGTCGTGATGAGAACGTCCCCTTTTGGTCGCGATCATTCAGCCTTGATGGCTGCCCGTGCCCAAAAACCTTTAGCATAGTCTATAGGTTGTATTTATGGAAGGATTTCATTGTAACTTGTTAGGTTGACTCCATGTAATGCCTAGATGATGACATCCACTTTGGGTCGTGATTAGTCACCTGTGATGGCTACAGGGGCCCGAAGCCCGAAAACCTTGAGCACAGTCTACAGGTCATATTTATGAAGGGATTTCATTGTAACTTCATAGGATCACTCCTGATGATGCCCAGATGAGAATGTCCCCTTTTGGTTCCGATCATTCAACCACGATGGCTGCCCGAGCCCGAAGCCCGAAAACCTTTAGCAGAGTCTACAAGTCATATTTATGAAGGGATTTTATTGTAACTTGGTAGTATGCCTCTGTATAATGCCTAGATGAGAACGTCCCCTTTTGGTGTTGATCTGTCAACCGTGGTGGCTGCCCAAGCCCAAAAACCAAAACCTTTTAGCACAGTCTGCAGGTAATATTTAATATGGAGGGATTTTATTGTAACTTGGTAGAATGACTCTGTATGATTCTAGATGAGAACTTCCCCATTTGGTCGCGATCTGTCAACCGTGACGACTGCCCGAGCCCAAAAAACCTTTAGCACAGACTACAGGTCATATTGATGATGGATTTCATTGTAACTTGCTAGGTTGACTTCATATAATGTCTAGATGAGAACGTCCCCTTTTGAACGTAATTGGGCAACTTTGACGGCTACAGGGGCCAGAAGCCCGAAAACCTTTAGCACAGTCTACAGGTCATATGTATGAAGGGATTTCATTGTAACTTGGTAGGATGACTCCAAATAATGTCTAGATGAGAACGTCCCATTTTAATCGCGATCATTCAGCCTTGATGGTTGCCCGAGCCCAAAAACCTTTAGCAAAGTCTATAGGTTGTATTTATGGAAGGATTTCATTGTAACTTGTTAGGTGGACTCCATATAATTGGCCAACTGTGACAGCTACAGGGGCCTGAAGCCCGAAAACCTTGCGCACAGTCTACAGGTCATATTTATGAAGGGATTTCATTGTAACTTCATAAGATCACTTCAGATGATGCCCAGATGAGAATGTCCCCTTTTGGTTGCGATCATTCAACCATGATGGCTGCCCGAGCCCGAAAACCTTTAGCACAGTCTACAGGTCACATTTATGAAGGGATTTCATTGTAACGTGGTAGGATGACTCTAAATAATGTCGAGATGAGAGCATCCCCTTTGGTTGCGATCATTCAGCCTTGATGGCTGCCCGAGCCCAAAACCCCAAAAACTTTAGCATAGTCTATAGGTCATATTTATGGAAGGATTTCATTGTAACATATTAGGTTGACTCCGTATAATGCCTAGATGATGGCATCCCCTTATGGTTGTGATTAGGCAACTGTGACGGCTTCAGGGGCCGGAAGCCCGAAAACCTTGAGCACAGTCTACAGATCATATTTATGAAGGGATTTCATTGTAACTTCGTAGAATCACTCCAGATGTTGCCCAGATGACAACGTCCCCTTTTGGTTGCGATCATTCAACATGATGGCTTCCCACGCCCAAAACCTAAAAAAACTTTAGTGCAGACTACAGGTCGTATTTGTGAAGGGATTTCATTGTAACTTAGTAGAATGACTCAGTATAATGTCGAGATGAGGACGTCCCCTTTTAGTTGCAATCGGTCAACCGTCATTGCTTCACGGGCCTGAAGCCCGAAAACCTTTAGCACAGTCTAAAGGCCATCTTGATGAAGGGATTTCAATGTTACTTGAGAGGATGACTCGTTTTGGAATAATTTCACTGTAACCTGGTAACTTTCGATGACATACGTTAACTGTGATGGCCACATACATTAACTGTGAGATCTACATTAACCCACCCCTCAGCTCTTTAGTACAGTGTACACCTCATATTATTTTTATTAAAAACATAGCACACAGGGAACAGAAATTAACATATTCCCAATTATCACAATTCTTGTCTTACTTCATAATCCTTTCATAAACATTGAACATTATCCTTTTCATCAAACACAACACACAGACAAGTTAAGCTACAGTGTCATTGGCACTTTCATTTAGTCGTGAAACTGGTTTCAGTGGACGAACGTAAGAACCTGGGGGTACAAAGGACAAACACGTTTCCCACATCAATTTATTTCCAGAAGCAGATCCCAGAGAGGAATAGAGAGAGAAAGAGAGAGAGAGAGAGAGAGAGAGAGAGAGAGAGAGAGAGAGAGAGAGAGAGTTTGATCCAAATTTATATTTACCAATCTGTCATGGCAATCATATTGGGAACTGGCTAAAGGTAGTGCATACCTTTTTTACTGTTAAAATATGCGCGACGATTCAACGTTTGATTTGTGTCTATTACAGCATTTAAGTGAAGAAAAATTGACATTGTTGCCCCAGTGAGGATGTTTGTTAAATGTTGAGCCAAAATGTGCCTTTTTTTCAATGCAGAGATGCGTGAGTCCGAAACACAGCTTTTTGTATTGCATTCCTCCCATGCAACTGAGGCAATGGGTCACAAACGATATATACCAATGTTTGAGTGTTCTTTTATGACTACCCCCCCCCCCCCCACACACACACACACGCCCTCTCTAGTTAGAAATGCTTCCAACATTTACCTACACCCCCGCTGCCATGAAAGAAGATGTTGCACAGGTTTGACTGCCGACTATTAACCCCCTGCACACGGATGTCGAAATATCTAAAGTTGAGAGTGCAAATATTTCCCATAATGCAACTAGAAATTTAACCAATTCAGTCTTGTTTGACAGAGCTCACTGAGCGCTGTCAAACAAGATTGAATTGGTTAAATTCCCAGTTGCATTATGGGAAAAATGGCTACTTAAAATTTGGATATTTTAACATCAGAGTGAAGGGAGTTAATTTACAATGGTCAACATATAGCACAGTCGCCGGAGACTGGTCGTAATCCGCGGGTGGGCAATAATGTCCACGCGTACGTTTACCAGGTAATAAAAATCGTCATCAGCAAAACTTTATTTAATAAAGCAGTGGGATGTTAATTAAATTTTCGATAAATATTCCTGTAATTACTGTTTGAAATCTAATATTATTGTGTCCAATGATATATTGCCCACCCGTGGAAACAGACCAGTTCACGGTGGTCGTACTGTGCATCCAGATGGTCAACAAACACATCCTGTTGCCAAAGGGAATCGAAACGTTCTGTCTTGAGGCGTTTAGGTCCGGGGATGTTTTGGTCTCCCAGAGGGTCGAAATGTTCCTCTCAGGGGACTCAACACATTCAAATTCATCGTTAAAACATATATAAAAAAGAACATTTAAAAAAAAAACATTTACCACGTGATCAGCACGTGTTCGAGATGGCTCCGCCATATTTTGAAACGGATGTCGTGTTTCGGCCAATTGTAAAATGCGAAAATCACTGGAGAAGAAGAGATGTTTGTACCCATGATATGAGGTAACAAATGTAGTATGCAAGGAATGGTTGTTCTTCCCGTGATTCAATCGACCGATTTTGTTTCAAGACCAGGCGACAAAGAAATAGAAACATGCGCCTCAAATTTGTAAGAAATTACAAAAATGCACATAAAAATTCTTTTTGATCTCCCACGTGGGAAAGTATCTCAATGCTCCTGTCAAAATAGAACTCTAGGTGCTTCAGCTCGTTTTTATCATAATTCGAAAATTGATTTTCTATTGTATTACCTAGCTTACAAGGGGCGGCGGAACGATTTTCAAAGTGTGGGGGAGGGGGGCTGGACGTGGCGATGGATGGTCGTCGGTATGGAAATTTTAAATTCCAGTGTCCCAAAGCCCCCATTTCCATGCATCTGAGTGGATATTTTGAGATTTTTCAGGAGATGTGTTTGAAAGATTTCGGGTGATGGATGGTCGTCGGTATGAACAATTTAAATTCCAGGGTCCCAAGACCCCCCATCTGAGTGGATATTTTGAGATTTTTAGGGAGATGTATTTGATAGAGTTCACACTTTGAGAGCCGTTAAAAAACGTCGGTAAAGCATACAGGTGAGGTCCATTTATCAGCTTTGGTCGTAACGACCAAAGCTGATAAATAGACCTCACCTGTATGCTCTACTTTATCTTGTCTGGGGTGGATTTGGTACTTGTATGTCTGTAAGATTACCATCTATTTCAGTTAACCGATTTATTAACAGACTGTATACATTTTAGCGTTTGCTGCCACTTACTGCAAAACATGATCCGAAATCCATCGAAACTGAACCAGTACGAGAGAAACATACCTGGCGAAAATATGAGGGGGGTCCTGGATCCGCCCCTTGTTTCACCAGTCATTGGTTGTGTTAAAATATATGCATACAGAAAAACGTGGCCCGCCAAAAAAGTGGAGGGGGCTGAAGCCCTCCCCCACCCCCTCACCCCCGGTTCCGCCGCCCCTGCTTATAGCCTTTACAATACCAGCGAATACTTATACAGGATCTGTACCGCCTTTTTTATCTCGTTTCAGATCGAAAACCAAAATAATAGGCTGCGCAATCCTCATTGGTGCTTTTATTATTGCAACGGGATTAGCCATAGGATTGGCTATTGGATTGGGAGGCAAAGATGACGAAGGACATTTAACAGAAGTACCTCTTGAAGCATCCGCATTTGGGAAATACAGAGCCGCGGCAGTTGCTGCCGATTCTGCCATTTGTTCAAAAATTGGAACGTGAGTGATATTTTTCTGTATAGTTTTTAATCTTCTCAGTTATAAAAAAATAAACCCCACAAGAACAGGGTTAAGTAGGTGGAGTCATTTCGGAGAAAGAAATTATAATGAGCTCTACTAAACATTTGCGTATCCGTTGCCTATCTGTCATTCGTTGAGTTTCAGAAAGTATGAACTCATCGTAGAGTGGGGATGCCTTCCTCTCGGCGTCAATTCTGCTGAGAATCTCAACTAAAACACATTTTTTTTTCTTTATATAAATAATTATGTAAAATATTTATGTAAGAGAAAAACGAATTTCTTTTTACATAAATAATTGTGGAAAATATGTGAGAAACATAAACAATTTTTTTTCCAGGTGAACCGTAACAAGAGATTATTAGAGGTTCGTGGCCTTCACTCTCAGTTTTGCAACAAAACCCTCATTATATCGTCCCATGAGTGCAACAAGGCGCCATCTGCAATGCTTTAGCATTGCAGATGGTGCCTTGTGGCACTCAAGGGACAGTATATACTACAAACATGTAGGCACAAAAGGGAAAAATATATTTATAATGTAAATCGTCATACTACCAATATTTTCGCGTAACTGCAAGTGAGAATCACCCAAGATTCGAGCATTTTCCCGCAATTAATCAATTTTGAAAAGGGATTTTAAACCCGAAACGCACCGCTACGCTCTAGATTTTTGCAAATGTCGAGACACAGCAAGAGGTGGGTAAACAGTGCATACCGGTACCTAATGTTATTAGACCGAAACAAAATACTTGTTTCCAGCTTCTTTTTTCACGACAAATTGCACCAAGCACAAATACCCCACTGCGGGTTACGTTTATCCTACAGCAATCTCAACGATCACCTCTTCAAAAACCATCTTCGTTTATCACCTCTTTGTATGTGTGGAGCTCTAGAAACAGCTGACCACTATTTATTCCACTGCCCACTTTTAGCCGAGAAAGAACCGTAACCTTAGATGAGATAACTCATTTTATTGACGCGGATATATTGCTAAACTGGTGTGTTGGTTAAAGTCAAAGCGTTAACACATTTTGGGAAAATTACAGGAGTTTATTCATGTTAAAACAGTTTAAATAATGATCCTGATATTCATCCATACTATTATTGCTATCATAACTATGCATAACAAATGCCATCCCACACTGCAAAAAATATAGGTTCTCTTTAGAACCAAAACTGGTTCTAATCGTGTCCCTGAGATGGAACCAGTTCTGTTTAAGCAGTATTTATTTCAAATCAAATAAATTTACCAAGATTAGCATTCAATTTTAACAGAATATTACATGAACTGAAGTAGATTCAGCAGTAAACTTGGAGCTTATTCAACGCAGTCGCCATACATTTTGAAACAAAGAAGATATGAACAGTCGGCATATCGAACCAATTTTGGTTCTGTATAGAACCAAAACTGGTTCGATTTGCTAACTGTTCATATCTCCTTTGCTTAATAATGATGTGAGACAACCTCGTATAAGCTCTAAACTTATGGCTGAAACCCCCTCAATTTATGTTTAATTCTGTTAATATTTAATGTTAATCTTTATAAATTTATTTGATTTGAAATAAATACTAAACAGAACTGGTTCCATCTCAGGGACAAGATTAGGACCAGTTTTGGTTCTAAAGAGAACCTATATTTTTTGCAGTGCATGTAGTCCCTCCCCGTTGATCTTAGTAAGTGGAAATGCAGGGACGATTCATGACGTCAGCAGGGAGTTTTGATTAACTTCGAGCAATAAGCATACCACAAGAAACACAACCTACGAGATGCTAAGACCTTCATGAGCGTATTGTCCTGACACTAATTGTCCTTTAGGCGTTTCATCACATCAACTCTTCACGGTTACCGATTCGCTATGACTGTCTCTACTTTTCTACTCTTCTTTCCTTGGACAAAACAGCAACTGTGATTTTGAATAATTCTACGATCCAGATTGAACATGTCGCCTTAACTTTGTACTGTGTAATTTGTTTAAAGGAACCAGCTTACATAACGTCGCCTGAGTGCTAGAATGTTCTATGTCCCCTATGGGACATAGAACATTCTAGCACTCAGCCGTCGACAAGTCTCGAGCTTGATGCTGAATCTTTTCACACGATTTTGTAAATTAACGTCCAAATTGTAATTGTGTGCATCCAGAATCTGGAATAAAATATTGTTTAAACTAAACGAATGTTATTACCTGCCTTCTTAACGTATAACAGCTATATCCAGTCAACGCTATTCCCCGAATCGTCATTAAAACATTTTTTACATCTTTTTTAATTTTTTACTCAAAAATTTCAATCAAAATAGCTTATGACACACTCTTGGAATACAATTGTTTCATCTTTTTCGTTTGTTGACTCAAAATCATAGCTTATGACACAACATTGGAACGAGATTTTTTGAAGCGAAAAAATAAACACGTTTAGTTATTTCATAGTGTTTTGTAAGCTTAGTGTCGTCTGCAAGCTGTGTTTAAATTTTTGTTACATGTTTTTCATTTTTTAGCTCAAAATCACAAAAATGTAAATGTCGTGTTTTTACATGTTTTCAACTTTTAACACAAAATTATAGCTTATGACAACCCATTTGAAAGAGTAAACCGAGCTCATTCCAATGGATGGAGATAAGCTATGTTTTTGTGGCGAAAAATACTTTTAATCAGTCAATGTTTTTTTGCGAGTGGCGTCTGCTGTTGGTTATCGGTCATATTTTACCAATTAAAATAGGACTTGTTGACTACAGTAAACAGATACTTTTTCCACTTGTTGGAGTTCTCATGGGAAAATTATTAAATGAAAGTGATAAATATGCATTGTGTATATTACATTCGATTTGCTAGGCGAGATGATCTGTTGTTTTGTCAGGGTGTCTGATTTTTAAAAATGATGCTTTCTTCTGTCCGACACCATGTTTGGGGAATAAATAGAAATGAAGGATGTAGGATTGGGTTCATTAATTTTCTTTGGACCCTAAGTAAGCTGAACTTAACCCTTTGAACTCTAGTGGTATCTTCCATGCCAGTTCAATGTCATCAATTAGAAGAGTCCATATTCATTATTTAGGGTAGATCAATCAATATTTTCAACGTGCAGCCTCTGGGCTGCACGTTGAAAATATTGATTGGTCCACCCCACACATTCACTGAATAGCCATCCTATTTAATGACGTTATGACGTATCATGTTCCTGGCAGGAAAAGGGGCCGCTAGGGTTCAAAGTTAAGTGACTCATCGATCCTTCGTGGTATTGTGAGTGATGGTAAAACGGGCATTTACCTCTCCCCAAGACACATGCTTATTTCAGAGAAACAAATGCTGTCATTATTCAGGGAAAATTATCTGTGATATTAAATACGTCTTAATCCTAAACTATCATAAACGTGTGGGGGCGCGGTAGAGTCGAGGTAACCGGTTCTCGTCAGATCACTGAAGTTAAGCAACGGCGAGCCCGGTTAATCATTGGATGAGTGACCGTCTGAGCGATCAATTCGGACTTCCGCGTTGTGTCCTTGGGCAAGGCACTTAACCCCGATTGTCCACACGGGGGCACGAAGACGCCGTGTACTAAGGCGTACTGCACATCGATGGTACGCATGTCTTCAACCAATGTAACCCTGCCTGTGCTGCATTGCAGAGTTACGGTGTTGGGGAGCTGGCAGCTGCTCGTCGTTGCTCGGTGGTTGTCTCCGGGTACTCCGGCTTCCTTCACCCGTAAAACTGTCACGATCATGATTAGTCATTATGCATAAGTATATGACCTTAAACACCAATAAATAAATAAATAATCACAAACGTGAAAGGGGTGATTCAACGATGTCGGTTCTTTACCACAGTGATCCAAATTAAAGACCTCTAAATGTTTCGGAATAATACCCCAATATTATTGTTTATCATATGGCTCGTCCGTTTTGTTCACTTTAAAACATTTGATATTTTGTTTTAATCAGTGATAAATAAAGTCTTCCGCCAATTTCATTGGTCAATTTCAAAACTAGACAATTTGATTGGCTGAACAAAATACAACTGGGCCACATTTTCATAATTTGCATAATTAGAGTTGGGAGCTTTCATTGGTCAATTTCAAAACTGGACAAATTAATTGGCTAAACAAAATGCAAAAAGGTACATTTGCATAATTTCAGTGGGGAGAATTTACGTTATCTGTCCTATTTAGGGTGGGTTATATTGTATTAATCTTTTACCTAACGTAACGGCAAAAACCGTCTCGCGCAATACTAGAAAAACGCCATTCATTTTTTTTTTATATTTTCATTTTCTGCTCCCAAAACATAGGTTATGACCCCACATTGGAACTAGCGTGTCGCGCTCGTTCCAATGAGGGGTCATGACCTATGTTTTGGAAGCAAAAAAATGAAAATTTTTAGTAATACGAGGATGTTTTTTCCAAGTGCCGTCTGCAACTCAAGTTATGTGATGGGTTAAAAAGTCATACTAAGTGGCTAATTTATGCGTGTGTGTGTCATATCATAAATAGAATATGAAATGAGTGTTTTTCTCATATAATATTTATGAAACGAGTCCGAATTTTCCGTTTGGGCTCGCCAGAGGCTCGCCCAAACGGAAAATTCTTAGACTCGTTTCATAAATATTATATGAGAAAAACACTCATTCCATATCCTCTATTTATTGTATGATTACAACAAAGAGCTCATCGATACCGCTGCAATTTACTCATCACTTCTGCTTCCCTGGGAAGAAAGATTATGGTAAACTTTTCCAAATCCATATAACGTCTCTCTTAATTGAGGCTCACGTGACATCATTAACGGGCGAAGAGATTCGAAGCCGCAATTTCATTATTTATTTATCGATTTATTGGAATTTAACGACACATTCGACAGCTTGAGTCACCTCTTGTTGGACAGTTTTAGGGGTGGAGGAAGCCGGATTACCCGGACAGAACCACCGAGCAAGGGTGAGCAACTGTGAGCCCCCCCCCCCCCCAAGACCCACCCACCCACCCCCCCACCCCCCCCCCCCCTCAACGTACTAACTCCACACAAACAAAGTTAGCATTGGTGGAAGACAAGGACAATTTCGACGTGCAGTACGCCTTAGTAGACAGCGACACCGTGTCCCCACGTGGGAAATAGGGATTAAGTACCTTGCCCAGGGACACAACCCAGTTCACCCTAGTGGTGATCGAACCGTGGACCTCTTGGTTTGAAGTTCAATGCCGTAACCACTGGGCCACCGCGATCCCGCAATTTCATTCTCGAGCTGTAAAAACTCGATTGCTAATGATCTGAACACTCTGGACTAATATTACATAATTTCTTTTTTGTTTAAAATATTAAAATATTAAATATCAAGTGTCTATAATAAACAGATTATTTCAACAGGTTATTGATCTGAGGCGTAATTTACCGTCTCGTTGACGCGTGCGGGGTCTTGTTGACGAGTACAGTGTCTCGTTGACGAGATCAGACCCGCCAGATCAAACAAGACGCCCACGGCGTCTTGCTTGATCTGACTTATCTGTTCTTTTCAGCTTAATGAAATATAAGATCCCAAATAAATTGACGGTTGTTATTATAAACATAGTGACCGTTGTTCAGTGTGTTATGGTAGATTAGCGCCCGAAGAAAAAAAATTAAAGCCCGAGACGAAGTCGAGGGCGTTAATTTTTTTTCTGACGGGATAATCTACCATAACACACTGAACAACGGTCACTATGTTTTTTATTATACTGAATGACCTTTGAAAGGAATGTTTCTTTCAGAGTTATAAATAAATCAATAACAAATAGGCAGACTAAGACACTGATTCAGTTCACATACGTCGAATGTTTCAAATTCAGTTGATTTCCCCTTTGTGCCCAAAAACTCCCTGAACAACTTTACACTTCTGTCAACACTTCGCTTAGTTGATGAACTGTCCTTTAACCTTAAAAGTGCCTCGATATTTTCATCGGTAATATTTGCGAAAGCCATGTTTGTTGTTGTCGTCTGATTTGAGGCGAGAGAAAAACATCGGAAATCTTCGGAAACAGAGTGTGTCATTTTCTCCCTTTCGGCAATTTTCGGATTTAGCGTGAGATATTACAAAATCGCCCCGTCATAGCGTGTGTTATTACAAACAATAACAACCGTCGCGATGGACTATCACACGTTGTCAAGAATGGGCGGAGTCAACAGGCATGATCACGCAAATTAGCAAATTGTATCTATCCAATCAGACGTCGTCTTTTGTCTAGTTTTATTCATGAAGTATAATAAAATATGTTGGGCCACGTCCTTGTATGGCGTGGCTGATAGTTTTCGTCATTGGAAGAGATTGACTGGAAAGTTAGCTCCCCTTAAATTCCTAAAACTGTCAGTAAATTTAACACTAAGGATATAGGAATTTCATTTAAAAATTGAAATTTCGAGCCGTTATCGCATTTGTATCATTGCGCAATATTTCCAAAAATCAAGACATTTTTCTGAAGAGTGTTATAAAAATACAGAAGATGGGTTTTTACATTTTTTTCCCGATCAGTTTGAACGTTTGACTATTATTCTCTGTTCAAACCAATTAAAAATAAGAATATTTTGATGTTCTGTAATTTTGTTCTGTTTATTATGTCAACAATGGCCTTTCCGTTAATGTGAGATTTGTTAATTTATTTCCCAGGAAAAATAAAAACTTGCAAATTGCTATAAAAGCGCGATACAAACAAATTTGTGTTGGTGAGAGAAACACTAATAGATATTCCTAATGACAGATTATCTGTGGACTAGTTATTCCTAATTAGCTTGCCATAAAAAGCCAAATTTTCCTTTTGTTATTTTTAATAAACAAAAACAACATACCGCTCTGGGAGCTCTTTGTTGTGTTCGTTTATTAACCCTTTGAACCCGGGCGGCCGATTCCATTCCAAGATCCTGTTACGACCCAGAATTTGTAGTGAAGACAGTTTCTTCGAGAATTTGTACGGTAGACCAATCAAGATTTTCAACGAGCAGCCTCAAGGCTGCTCGTTAAAAATATTAATTGTTCTACCCCCAAACAAACATGGACTCTCCCAATTTGTGACATTGAATTAATATGCAAAATACTATCAAGGTTCTATGGTTCAAAGTGTTAAAATTAACAGAAGGAAACTTGACTTGATTTTTTTCTGATGTCATAAGCTTTTTTTTCGACAATTACTTAATTTCATGTGAGATTACTTTATAGAAAGTCGATTTAAACCTTTACCCAACGAATCGGCCGGGAGCGCGGTGGCTCAGTAGGTAGAGGTGCAGGCTGCAAGCCGAGAGGTCCTCGGTTCGAATCCCACCTGCGGCAACCGCGTTGTGTCCTTGGGCAAGACACTTCATCTCCATTGCCCGCGTGGGGGCACGATGACGCCGTGTACTAAGGCGTACTGCACGTCGATGGTACGCATGTCTTCAACCAATCGAACCCTGCCTGTGTCGCAGTGCTGAGTTACGATGTTGGAGAGCTGACAGCTGCTCGTCGTTGCTCGGTGGTTCTCTCCGGGTACTCCGGCTTCCTCCACCCGTAAAACTGTCACGGTCATGATTAGCCATTGTGCATAAATATGTGACCTTAAACATCAATAAATAAATAATAAATAACGAATCGGCCGCATACGCCCTCGTAATGTGCAAATTCAGCAGTTGAAAAAATATTATTTTTCAACACATTTCAGCAAAACCATATCATGTGACCCCTCGTTGGAATGAGCTCGTTGAGCTCGTTCCAACGAGGGGTCACATGATATGGTTTTGTTGAAATTTTTTGAAAAATTTCAAAAAAATGATATTTAAAGTAATAAATGTTGATATCGTCTGCGTTGGGTAAATGAATGCTTAAATGACAATATAAGCCAGGGATGGCATGACTGCCCGAGGCACAAAACGTCGACGTTTAGCCCACGTTTCTCCAAAACTAGAAGTGTTTTTGCTCCTTCCGCGTTTCAATAGATCACGACTTAGACCCAGAGACATGTCGGCACGGTGGTGTGGTGTGGGGTGTGCCCCCCCCCCCAATCCTGGCAAACATTTCCTATAGTTGGAAATTCGGAGGGCAAGTCATGAGTAGTTGGAAATTCCACCTATCTGGATGTTAGAGCTTCTTTGGTGATGCTGATGTCTTCTTTATTTCCCAAAATTCCAACTCGGTTTCAAATCGGCAAAACTTTTATTGTTTAAAACTACAATGTACGCAATATCGAGCTTCATAAGTATGCATCATATCAGTTGGTACGAGATTTCTATAGTACGATTACTTATCATAATAAAAAAAAAATCCTTAAAATGCACTCCAAGAAAATCGCAACATTTAACATTGTTATCTTGGGTTAATTCCATCATCACAGTTACAAAATGATGAAACATCGAAAATTTATCATTCCTGCATAAGATCTGATTTAATGTGTAAATTGCTCCAAGTTCTCAGCTTGAGCATTTGTTTAGCACACATTCAATTTCCAGAATAATACCAAATAATAATAACCTGATAATTCTATCATAAATGTGTTGGCATTTCAGTTACTAGAATCAATTTTAAGCCCCCTTTCATGGCTTCATTTTCAATTTTTTTCTCGGTAGCGAATTTCCAACTAGGGGGAAGGACTGGGAGGGGAAAATCTCCCTGTCCCTCTCCCTAATTGGACATGCAATACACTACTCTACACCCCCACCCCCCGATCGGAAACTTCTAGCCACGTCCCTGCTCAGACCTTCATTTCCTAATTTAATAGGTTACATTATTGGGCTATTAGAACTGTTATCACACCTTCATAAAAATTATTTTGATTTTTCAATTATTATTATTTTTAAGGGACATTATCATTTTGAAAGGTGGTTCAGCCGTTGACGCAGCAATTGCGACTTTGCTATGTAACGGATTGGCGAATACACAGAGCATGGGCTTGGGTGGTGGATTCTTCATGACAATTTATAATAGGTAAGTCACGTTAAAATCTCTTCAACAACAAAAGGTCTTCTTAATGATATATCCAATACTGGTCCGATGGGTTTCGGGAGTTCAACTGTTCTTCGTTGCAAATTAAACTTTCATCAACAATTTTTATCATTCTATATGAGAACCAGGGCCGAGGAAGGTATTTTATTTGCATTGGCTAGGCTTACGCAGGACACGCCACAGGCATTTAACGTGGGCCAAAGCCCGAGCCGTGGTATGTCCCGCTACCAAGGGTGGGGGTCCGGGGTTATCCCCCGGAGATATTTTAGAATTTTTTCGGGCCCGAAACTTAATTTTAGGCATATTTTTCCAAGCTTATTGAAAGAATTTACATGGCACACTTACGTCATTTTTTTCAAAATATCACTGACAATGGAGTGGATATTTGGAATGTTAAACCTGCTTCTTAGATGGAACTGACTAGAATATTTCTCATATTTTGTAACGCTTCTAATCTATAGACAGAGTTTTGCATTGGAGAGGGCTATCTCTTCCTGGGATATAATCAACTCGTAAAATTCATCAATCTTCTCTCTTCGATGCAGTTCCCATCTCTCTTGGAAAATTGATACTCAAAGATCACTCAGAAAGAAATAATAAGATAACGTTCGGAGTTTTGTTACTATAAAATTCAGCCTCCGCTGCGTTAGATCTCTCTGTAATTTAATTTTATGACAACTTAATGTGGACCGGTGTAACAGGAATGGAAGTCCGTAGGAAAATTAGTCCCTCTGGACTATTATTCCGCAGAATTATAGTCCTAGGTCTAACATTTCTAGGAATAGTAGTCCACCGGACTACTATTCCTAGAAATGTTAGACCTAGAACTATAATTCCGCGGAATAATAGTCCAGAGGGACTAACGTTCCTACGGACTTCCATTCCTTTTACACCGGCGCCATATGGGTGATCAGGGGGCACACATGACATGGGACTTATAGCCATAGAATAATGATTATCACCGTTACGTGCCACATGCTGTTGAGTACGTGAAATATGTAAAGTAACAGGCTGATTTGAAACAATAAGTCCGTGGTATTACCCTCTCTATAAACCATAATTTGGTAAATTATTGGTGAGGTCATGGCCTGGGAAGCATGACCGAGTCCGCCAGCCCTGGTGAGAACCAATGTTTTCACGACTGCACCTCTTCATTAAATAACACAAACAACAGTACATTTCTTCCAGTCAACTTGATCAGTTGTGATTTGAAAAGAAACCCAACCAATAAATAAACAAATAAGACCAAACAAAATTAAATAATTGATTCTCAGGCATTTCTTTTTAAAACGAATGTGGGAGGGAGGTTTTTATTTTAATTTATTTTTTCTGATAGAATGGTCGCCGATGCCTAAAATCCAGTTGTGAGAGCCTAAAATTACATACTAGAGCTTCCATGTTGTTTTCACTGATAGTTTGTTTTTGTAACAGTCACCATACAATACAAAAAGCTATACAGAAAAACTAAAATGGAGATCAAAAATAATAAGGAGTTGTTAACTGGTTGAGTGCTAGAAGCCACAACCAGGCCTTTCAAAAAATGAGGGTACCAGTGCAAAAGCCAACATTTTCCTTGCCCATGTTTCGTCTTCCGTTAAACGTAAATAATAGTTTGTTTATACAGATTTGTTCCATTAATTTGTAATAAAACAATTTTAATGAACAAATTCAGACCAAGAAAAACATCTAGCCCTCAACCAGTTAAATAAATATTTATTTTTTTCGTAAGCATGAGAATCGTATCGCATTTCGTGAAGAGAATAACAATACAGCGCAGTGAATAGGGCATGATCCTTTGCAAAATGTGAGTAGTGCATGAATGGCGCTGTCCGAATACAAAATGATACTTGGTCACAAACGTCTACACTCTATAATCAGTTGGGTTAAAAATCAGTTGAGTTCACATTCACTCAACCCGGTTTATTCGGGTTAATTTTTAATCCAACTGATTTGAGAGTGCGGAACAACGACAGCCTAAGAAAGATAAACATCTGCTTCTCAGGCCCTCAGCATCGCGTGGTCTTTTTCGCTGCCAAATGCCCTCTTTGTATAACCAATGCAAACATGAAAAATAAAAACTAATTGGTTGATGTCTGGTTTTTGAATGAATGAATGAATAGTTTATTTACAGTTTCCACACATATTAAATTGCACATCAATATAAAATAAAGACATCTTCTCAGGATAACAGACAAATACAAATTTATCATAGAAATACAACAATACTTAAGTAGGCATGTACACCGTGGGAGATGACACAGCCAGATTGGCTGTCTACAGTACGTGGAGAGTGTATTATCATTAAATCACCCGCAGAGTGGAGATTCCACCCGAGCAATAATTGCAAAGTTCCAGCCAATGGACCTCCGGGTTTAACCCTGACTGAAGCATTGCTTGTGTTTTTGTCCATATGTACAGAATTTGAAAGTTATAGTTTGGATGATAACTCCATTCCACGGGTGTTTTAGTTACAATCTACTGGTCTGTGTCGGACCATCAATCTATAAGAAACACATTCAGGAGAGTTCGTCGGGATGCACGCATAAATATATGTACATAGACACACCTGTACACTTACATATACATATACACATACATACATACATACATACATACATACATACATACATACATACATACATACATACTACATACATACATACATACATACATACATACATACATACATACATACATACATACACATACATACATACATACATACATACATACATACATACATACATACATACATACATACATACATACATACATACATACATACACACACAAACAGAGTCTTGTTTTCCCTACATACCGGGGTACCCCATTGTTTGTCCTTTGTGTGGACTAACGGTTTCTACCTCGTTTTGCCGGTACAGTTCTGGGAAAACAACCGAGGTAAAGGGTTTCTTTTGTCTTTTGTACCTCGGTAAGGCGAAACACGCAAACTCTTTTGTCTAGTTACCTCCTCAAGTTGGTAAGACAAACCCACACACACACACACACACACACACACACACACACACACACACACACAGTCTTGTTTTCCCTACATACCGAGGTACCCCATTGTCTGTCCTTTGTGTGGACTAACGGTTTCAACCTCGTTTTGCCGGTACAGTTCTGGGAAAACAACCGAGGTAAAGGGTTTCTTTTGTCTTTTGTACCTTGGTAAGACGAAACACGCAAACTCTTTTGTCTAGTTACCTCGTCAAGTTAGTAAGACAAACGCACACACACACACACACACACACACACACACACACACACACACACACACACACACACACACTTATAGGAGACATGTACAAGACCTGTCGACTCTCCAATAGAGTTTCCCGTGAGGGTCATTGATACTCGGGAACTTAAGGTGAGATACGGGATTGAAGGAATTAGGGCATGCAGACATGCAGTTTGAAACTGGGAAACTGTATAAGCTCATTAAGCTGGAGAGTTCTATATTATATAATACAAAATAATATTTAAGGAATAGTGCATGGCCTGGAGTTGACTACGCCCATATAGTGCCCATTGAGGTGGTGTAGTTCCCGCCGCGAAGCGGAGGGAACTACACCACCTCACTGGGCACTATATGGGCGTAGTTAACGACAAGACATGCACTAATCCTTATATTATATCGAACACCCATCAAGAAAAAACATCTGTCCGATTTGTTAATCTATTACCAAGGTAGCAGCCCTACCAACCAGCGTTATATAGAAAAAAAATACCATGTAGTTTTTAAAAAACATTTTCTTCTTCCAAAACACGGCTAACTTGGATTATTGATATGAGCAGAAGACAGATTTTGAATCGGTGGGCAAGAGTAAACAAAACATTTCCCCCAAACGGAACTGTGTATTCTAGAATCGGGCAACTCGCGAATGAAAACTAAAATTTTTGAAATTTGACAACACAGTTTGATATTTCCACACATTTGCCACACATATACATTACCGAATGTGTCAGCACGGGATACAAACTCCGAAGATTCAATTGAATTCCATTATTTATTCGTTTAGTGCCCAAAACATACAATTAAATAGCGAAATAATATGAGCAGCGAAACAAACGATTTTTTCATATCCGGACGCGTTCTCATGAAAGTTGGGCCCAGGTATGGATCATTCTCTTCGAAACGAGATATGGATCATCTTCTCAAGGAATAAAATGAACGCCTCGGAAAATGTGACTTCAACAATGGAAAATCGATACATTTTTCCACAAAGATTTCTTTCCGGGTCGTTTTGTGGATGTTGTGCCTGTGTGAATCGATTTTTTAAATTTAGCCTGATCAGTTTTATTCGCCCAGTATGAAAAGAAAACTGAAAAAGTAGTGTGCTAAAAATAGAAAACGTGTAGTGCCTGGGTGTAGTGCCTGGTCAGTTCTGTGGATGCGAACTACACGAAATAAGGTATCATCTTTAAGCCCAATCAGAATGCAAGGAAGTCACGTGAGATATAATATAATTTAATATAATATACTCTAATACAGTAATGCGGGCATTTGAGCCTTAAATAAAACAATCAGGACAGAACTGATTATTGCAGTCTACATTATCGGCATACGTCGTATTTATTAATATTTATTTATTGATGTATAAGGTCACATATTTATGCACAATGGCTAATCATGACCATGACAGTTTTACGGGTGGAGGAAGCCGGAGTACCCGGAGAGAACCACCGAGCAACGACGAGCAGCTGCCAGCTCCCCAACATCGTAACTCCGCACTGCAGCACAGGCATTGGTTGAAGACATGCGTACCATCGACGTGCAGTACGCCTTAGTACACGGCGTCATCGTGCCCCCACGCGGGCAATGGAGATGAAGTGTCTTGCCCAAGGACACAACGCGGTTGCCGCAGGTGGGATTCGAACCGAGGACCTCTCGGCTTGCAGCCTGCACCTCTGCCAACTGAGCCACCGCGCCCCAAGCATACGTCGTAAATATATTTTCAGCCAGACTCTTCTTAACTGTACGCCAAGACGTAATGTTGCGCAGACGTTCATCTAAGTATTCCATATTTTCGGATAAGCGTGTATTGGTAAGGCATCTAGAGATTTTGTTAGTGTTCTTATTTCTTGTAACATTTCTGCAGCTCGACATAGCATATTTGATTTTTGAAGATCGCCGACTACATTCATCGTAAAAGTACACATCTTATAGTCGGTATCTATAGGTGGAGATACTGTGAAGGATAACACGTTTACTGACATAAACTTTCCCTCTGCCTCTACTCTGCCTGGAGGGAGCGCGGCGACTCAGTGGTAGACTGTTGGACTTCTATACTAGAGGTCTCAAGTTCGATCCCCGTCCGGGACGACCCGCGTTGTGTCCATGGGCAAGGCACTTTATCCCTGTTGCCTACATGGGGGCACGATGACGCCGTGTACTAAGGAGTACTGCTCGTCGATGGTGCACATGTCATCAACCGCTATAACCCTGCTTGGGGAGCTTGAATAGAGTTAGAATGTTGAGGAGCTGACAGTTGGTCGCTGTTGCTTGGTGGTTCTCTCCGGGTACTCCGGCTTCCCCCACCCGTAAAACTGTCACGGTCACGATTAGCCATTCTGCATAAGTATGTGACCATAAACCCCAATAAATAAATAAATAAATAAATAAATAAATAAATAAATAAATAAATAAATAAATAAATAAATAAATAAATAATACTCTATTTGGAAGTTCTGGTATGTAACCTCATATTGTGGGTGTGGGTGTCATGTGTGTTGTCCTGGTAGCATTATCGAGCGGGGTGATATCTGGACACCATCACTGTAGTGATGGGTTGTGTTGGGGCGCGTGCGCAGGGCGTGTTGTTAGGATGACTGCTGATAATATTGTGAATTTTGTACCCTTGAGGTTGCCATCTTGTTTCTATGGTGGCACATGATTGCGTTGAGTTCTAGCGACACCTATTTATTGTGAGGCGTGTTCGGGGAATCTTTCATTTATGGGAGTGTGTTTAATTACCAAAATAGACTCGACAATACACAAAAATACCGAATCGGATCTATCCCGACTCCTATCCTTGATTGCTCGTGTTTACCTTGGAGCCGATGCCCTATAATATAGTGGGTCTTTAGAGGGCGCGTACTTTGCTGGCTCGAACACGATTAGACAACTATTAAATGGATCAGATTAAGTTGCGAAACGTAGCACTATGCTATAGGCCTGGCAAGGTGCTCGATTCTAACAGAGAATATAAAATTACCGAAAATGACCCACCAACGACTAAATTTACCGAAGCGGACCAAAATACTGCTTATCTAGCTAGGATTCACAGAAAATCCTCGTTTTCGACTAACCCATGACCATTTCCTACCCAGTCTTAACCTGGTTTACCTGCCCCGACTATGGCTACTCCTAACTTTGTATCACTCTACCCCATCCTCTGTCCTCGAACAAGTCTTACAGAAACAGGTGCGAGAATTCTGCACTTGGAACGGCACGGGGACTGCCACTACCAACCGTAAGCTCATCGTCGATATTGCTTGGGAATAGGGCTGTCACGAATTTTTAATTTAGGAATCGATTAATCGCCGTAAATAATCGATGATACCTAAATGCCCCCCCCCCCCCCCCTCCCTCTCTTTGAAGTCGATAAAAATGAAGTTCAAGTCAGTTGACCTACCTCAAGGAAACAACGAAGACGATCCTTTTTTAGGTACATTCAAAGCTTTGATGTTCTGAACTTTTGAACCGTCAGTGTAACAATCAAGACTGGTCGGCAGTTGCGAACTTCGCAACTGCCGACCGGTCTTGATTATTACACTGACGGTTCAAAAGTTCAGAACATCAAAGCTTTGATGAATGTACCTGAAAGACAATTGCTTCCATCAGCTTCTTGCGGGGTTTAACATCGATGTTCTTAACTCTTTACCTTTAGAAACAATAGTTTTTTCATCAAATTTTCTTTTAATTATTAAACGTCTAAAACGGGATACAATTTACCGATTATTCGACAACGAAAAATACTAATCGATTTCGCCGTGACCGATCAACAGTCGATTAATCGATTAATCGTGACAGCCCTACTTGGGAATTTTAAATTTGCTTTCAACAGTGGTAGTGACTAGTGAAACTAGCATTAGCACGTATAGTGGCATGGGTACAGATGCCTTTATGTCAATAGAGCGGAAATTACACTCAGTCTTTATTTTCTACATTACAATTTCTATCTCAGCTATGCGACTTGTGAAACGACTAATGTGACTGATACCAAACTAAATTCCAGACAAATGCTTCGAAGGAAAACGAATTGGACAGCCGATTTCGAATTGAACCGAATACCAACCTAAGTTCCAGAAATCGAATCGAATCTCGAAACATCGTCGGGCCATAGTTGTACAGCACATACACACACATGGCCGCGTGTCAGAATTACCGATACCCACTTAGGTACAAGTGCTCAATATGCCTCAAAAACATTTTGAAAGAGTATTTGAAGATACTTATGACAGTATGATGTACTATTTGAGGATACTCATGGCAGGATAATGTACTATTTAAGGATACTTATGACAAGATGATGTACTATTTAAAGATACTTGTAACAGGATGATGTACTATTTGAGGATACTTATGACAGGATGATGTACTATTTGAGGATACTTATGACAGTATGTTGTACTATTTGAGGATACGTATGACACGATGATGTACTATTTGGGGATGCTTATGACAGGTTGATGTACTATTTGATGATACCTTCTGGGGGATATTTGTCTGAAGATAGTTATCCGAGGATTTAAAAGAACTTAATTAACCCACCTCCTCCCACCCTCATTAGATCTTTTGTTTCTCAGACCATTTTTTTGTAAAACTGCATGTGGGCGAGTGATTTTTTTTATTTTATTTTTTATTTTTGTAATTATTTCTTTGGCATCAAAAGTTCATGTACTTGGATTGTTTTATGTTTTTGGCCTCATAATCTACAGAATAGCATGCGTGGTGGTGTATTTCGTCCCTTGAGTGCAAGAAGGCTTTGCAGTGCTAAAGCATTGCAAGGCCTGTTACCCTCAAAGGACAACTCTATCAGTTTTATTAACTTGGTTAAAATATCAGACATAAACCGTTTAATTTTAATTTGTTTAAAAGTTTGCATTGGTTATAAAAAGAGAACATGCGGTAGCCAAAAGGGCCAAGCGAGAGGGCATGAGAAACAGAATTTTAACTGTTTGAAGCCTTAATAATAATATTTTAGACAGTTCATGCTTGAATGTAGAAAATATCTTTTGTAAAGTGAAAATCATGCGGGCGTAGCCAAAGATACATTCTAGTTTCTAAACACCCCGTAAGACAAAATACTTCCCGTGTTCAAACATCACCCGTCTAATATATTAACATAGGAATTAAACCTTCTTTTTGGTAGAGCTGTAGGTTAACCGAAACCGAACCGAGGTTTTTAT
Organism: Pictodentalium vernedei; assembly: GCA_031216915.1. Lineage (NCBI taxonomy): Eukaryota > Metazoa > Mollusca > Scaphopoda > Dentaliida > Dentaliidae > Pictodentalium > Pictodentalium vernedei. The sequence continues at coordinate 402,494,813 of CM062291.1, forward strand.
TTTTTTTTAAAACCGAAACCGAAACCGTCGACATCCCGTAATCTAAGGTTTTTCGCTTTTTATTAAATACTCTCTTGCTGCAGAAATTCACTGAATGTAGCCATCCCAGAGTAGTGAGAGTACCCAGACACTACCAATGGCAGTATCTGGGTACTCTCACTACTCTGGGAAGTCTACATTCTGTGAATTTCCTACATTTCAGTTTAGTTGTGTTTGCAGCTTTCCTCAAGTAGCCTGTAGGTGTCAGGCCTCGAAAAATGGCCAAGCACAATAAAAGTTCTGTATATTTAGGTAATTATTATGTTGGCCTTCCTGATTCTTCATGTATTATAGCTTATTTCGGGCATTCATTGAGTTTCTCTCAATTTCACTGCCATTCAGTTATGACTCCAGACATAAGAATGAATTTTATTGAATTTTATTTGGCCTCATGAACAAACCGAAAACCGAACCGAACCGAGGTTTTACCCCACCTGAAAAACCAAAACCGAAACCGAACAAGAAATTTAAAAACCCACAGCTCTACTTTTTGGTGGAAATTTCAGTCTTCATATACCTGTTGTACCTCCAAGCAAGGATCGGTGAGCAAAATCAATACAAAGTTTGGATTTTTCTTTAGTTTTGGCGAACTTTTCGTTGTAATCGTCTGTCGTCATCTTGTTATTTATATATTATTTCTGGGGCGCGGTGGCGTTGCGGTAACCAGTTCTCGTCGGATCACCGAAGTTCAGCAACGTCGAGCCCGGTTAGTCCTCGGATGGGTGACCGTCCGAGCGATCGATTCGGATTCCCGCGCTGTGTCCTTGGGCAAGGCACTAAACCCCGATTGTGCACATGGGGGCACGATGACGCCGTGCACTAAGGCGTACTGCACGTCGATGGTGCGCATGTCTTCAACCAATCTAACCCTGCCTGTGCTGCAGTGCTGAGTCACTGCAGCACAGGCAGGGTTAGATTGGTTCTATTTTTTATCGATGAAAATAGAATAGCCATCGTGCATAAGTATGTGACCTTAAACACAAATAAATAAATATATTAGTTTCATGTTATTAGCTTTGTAGCTACCTAATATCACACCAAACACGTGGCGTGGATCAGCTCTTCCTTTATCTACCAATGTTACAGAGATGACAACATTGTCTCTTATTGGACGAGTCATTTTATCGATCCTGTTGTGTTTCCCCATCCTTTCTGCCTGGGATATTTGTGCAGAAGAAGCAGCAGCTCTCGATGTTTTTTTTTTTTTGTATCGGTCCAGTTTTTTCCACAAAACTCGAATCACTGCCACTGTCAGTGTCAAAATCATTTGTATTTGAGTTACTGCATTTGCGATGGAATCAGTTAATTGCAGGATGCGACTCTCGAGAGCAGAAGATGTAACTAGTGAGTCCATCTTGTTTTTCGTGATTGTCGCCAGAACTTGGGGGTTTATCTGAAATGATTGGAGATGCCCCCCCCCCCCCCCCCCCCCCATTGCCTATACAAGATATGCGTGTCTCATTTGAGAAGGCCATGTGAGATAGATATGTATTTCACGTGACCGGCCTATTAGCATATTTAATGAACGCAGAGCTATTCAATTCCCGCGTTCTTCTGTAAGCAAACAACATAGTGTCACGTTTCGGAAATATTAGCAGACGAAAGTTTATCGATGAAAATAGAAATAAAAACACAGACTGCCAAACCAAAGGACACTTGACTCTTTTATATGAATGTTTGGGTGAACGCCATTATGAGTGGAGAGAGTTATTTGGTTCAGATATTTGCCTCGTGTCAGGCCCAAACATCTGGCCCTCAGGTGAGTTTTCCCCATCTCACACCCTCACCCATCAGGGATTATTATGATCCCCGATGAGTCTGGAGGTGGGATGGGGAAATCTCACCCGAGGGGCAAGATATTTGAACCAGACCCGAGGCTTGCAGAAGCTCTGGTTCAAATATCTTGCCTCGATGGTGAGATTTCCCTATTCCCACCTTCAGACTCATCGAGGATGATTTTTCTCCCCACACACGAGGATTACGTCATTATAGATAATTGGCGGTCACGTGCTGACATACCCAGTTTATCAAGTCGTAGTCCTGTCGAAAAACGAACAATTTCATCGGAAAGATCGTACAAAAGTTAGGTAATACCATAGGTATATACTAAAAAATTGATTTGTAGCACTGTCCGTTAAGGGGTTCATGAATTTTCGCGTGTCAAACTCCAATGTAAAGGGCATTGTGAGATTACTGATCGATCGATAAATTCGCGCAGTGATATTATTAAATCTGCAGAGAAACATGGGGTTGAAACAAATCAAGTTTAATATTTGAATAATAAATGAATATTTAGTTTATATCAACAATATTTAATTATTATTTAAATACCAAACTTGATTTGTTTCAACCCCATGTTGCAGTTGTGCAGACGATGATGAAATAGTTCCGGCGACCTAATAAAATATGCAAATGAGTATGTCACGTGGGGGTGGGTGGAATAGAAATATACCACCCTGCTGTCTCACCCGGGACACGCGTATGTTTCACGTATAGTGGGTGGGTCGGGGGGGGGGGGGAGAAAATAATAATCTGCAGTGATTGCAGATATATAAGTTATCCTCACCTTCTTTTTTAAATTGAACAAGCATCAGTCCTGTAGGTCAGTCTTGTGTATTATTGCCTGCCACCCAGGCTACCATCGTAACTTTAATGTTACAATTGGCATGTTTTTAAGGTTTTGTGGAGGTCTGAGCTTTCTGTTCACTAATGTCAAAGTAGGCCAAATGTCCTTCAGTTCTTTTATCACAGTTAGGGTTTAATATATTCCCTGGCTTTCTAGGAGCCGGGAACGGGAATGAAATTACTCTCAGAACCGGGAACCGGGAAATTTCCCAGGTAATATCAAGCAAATTTACGAAGGTAACATGACACATTTATTTTGATGATACTGAGCGTATTTCATTGGCAATCTCCCATCTCCAAACTGAAAAGTTTTTTTTCCTAAGATAAGTATGAAAACCCAAACCTATTTCAATCTCGTCTTTATTTTCAGAATCACTCGCATTATCACCTCTACCTCCTCCAACATCAACACCCTCTTCACTGCCGTCACCAGTCTCCTCTGCTTAAAGCAGAGACTGGTGACGGGAGTGAAGAGGGTGTTGATGTTAGAGGAGGAAATGAATAGTGATACAGTGGAGCCCACTTAATTGGATATCACTTAATTGTATATCCCTGTTAATTGAATATAATTTTCAAACACAAAACCATTTACCATACCTTCAGTACAAATTTGATCTGTTAATTGCATATGGGTAGTAGAGTAAACTCCTGTTAATTGTACTTACATTTTTATAATATGTCGAAAAAATTACTGTGACACGCACCAAATTCCCCTTATTTATCAACCTTTTTTGGGCCTCACTACATCCAATACAGGCATTTATTCTATTATATCTTGTTTGACAGAGCTCACAGAGCTCTGTCAAACAAGATATAATAGAGTAAATGCTCAGTTTACCTCCAGAACACAGGAAGCTGACCAAATCCCTGTTAATTGTATACTCCTGTTAACTGAATGAATTTCTCTAGCAAAATGGATATTCAATTAAGAGGATTCTACTGTACTAATGATTCTGACAATGAAGACGAGTTTGAACTTTGAAGCGAGTGAATAAGATCTTGCTGTCGAAAGGGAGGGGAGGGGGGGGGGGGGGTCCTCCAGAACTGATTGAGAGTTACAGTGATCTGTTGTGAATGGTTCGTCAGGAAAAAGAACTGTAAAAATTTCAGGAGTGGAAGGGCTGACGAAATCCTATAATGTTTCAATTCAGAAAACTTCAATTCAATGCACAAACAGTGCCACCCTTCATTCCCGGTTCCGAGTTGTAGATTTCCCGGGTATCGGAGCCGGCTTTCGGAACCAGAAACCCTGGAATTCCCGTTCCCGGGATTAAACCCAGCTGTAAATTCAGAAGCATTATCACTTTGGAGAATCACAAATGAGCCAAACAACAAACAATAAAAAACATTATCACATAAGCATCACCAAATTGCTCAAAAACACTGCTCATAATATTGGAATGACGTCAGATGTCAACATCGACGTGGTAACGTTGTGAGAGATTTCGTTTCGGGAGTAGATCTGAAATAATACAAATAACGGATAACATTTGCAGAAAAAATTCTTGAATAACTAAATGTTTTATTTTTTATTATCTTGAAACTAAATGTCAAGTTTAAAGCTTATCTTGTCGAGCTCGTTCCAACGAGTTGTCATAAGCTATGTTTTTGTGTCAAAAATTAAGAAATCTTAAAATTGTGCATTGCTATTTTCGTGAACAGCGTGATCTGCTTTGGTCGGTACATTAGCTAAAGGTTTAAACCACAATTTATGCAGGGGCGGACTGGGACAAGAAAGGTACCGGGAAATGCACCCCTGTGTGTGTGTGGGTTGGAGCTGTAGGTTTTTAAATTTCTTGTTCGGTTTCGGTTTTGGTTTTTCAGGTGTAGTAAAACCTCGGTTCGGTTCGGTTTTCGGTTTGTTCATGCGGCCAAATAAAATTCAATAAAATTCATTCTTATGTCCGGAGTTATAACTGAATGGCAGTGAAATTGGGAGAAACTCAATGAATGCCCGAAATAAGCTATAATACATGAAGAATCAGGAAGGCCAATATAATAATTACCTAAATATACAGAACTTTTATTGTGCTTGGCAATTTTTCGAGGCCTGACACCTACACGCAACTTGAGGAAAGCTGCAAACACAACTAAACTGAAATGTCGGAAATTCACAGAATGTAGCCTTCCCAGAGTAGTGAGAGTACCCAGACACTGCCATTGGCAGTGTCTGGGTACTCTCACTACTCTGGGATGGCTGCATTCTGTGAATTTCTGCAGCAAGAGAGTATTCATTAAAAAACGAAAAACCTTAGATTACGGGATGTCGACGGTTTCGGTTTCGGTTTTTTAAAAAAAAATAAAAACCTCGGTTCGGTTTCGGTTAACCTACAGCTCTAGTGTGGGTGGAGGTGGGGGTACCCTAAGAAAATGTTGATTTTCGAACTGAAAGAACGCTGCTTCCATGCTGAGCGATCAGTTGCAGTCCACATAGAGGACATTTCAATGACATATTTACGTCATCGTCGTCGCTCATTCGAAAACAGGGAAAAATCTTTCCAAGTTTTGGGGGCTTTAATGAAATTGCTGCTTAATTTTATGACATTCACGAAATTCCTAGCTTGGTCGACGATTTCATGAATTTCGTAAGGCAACTTACGATTTGTTGAATGTCTTGGGAAATTTCACGACATCTGCAATTTCACAATCTTAATATAACAAATCCGCCAGGGGTAACTGCGTTGTGTCCTTAGGCAAGGTACTTAATCACGATGGTCCACATGGCGGTACGGTGGCGCTGTGTACTAAGCTGTACTGCACGTCGGTGGACAATGCTGTCCCTGCTTGTGTGGAGTTACTACGATGGGAAGTCTGGCAGTTGTTCTGCTGTTCTCTCCGGGTACTCACGCCCCTTCTACCCGTAAAACTGTCTGACACGTACTGAAATAAATACACATGAGCGTATCCTGAGGCACCCCCTCCCCCCCCCCCCCCCCTCCGATTTGTAACTCAAATTTATTTCACAAGCACCTATATCAGGGGACACGGTGTCATCCACGAAACAAATGGGCACCCTATTACCTCCGGTAGTGTGGTGTCCATGTGTTCTCACGGTTAATGCCATGACCCATGCAGACAGCTTTTGTTACTGGCACTTACTGCGGGTGTATCCTGTGAGTCGTTATAAATTCATTTCTCTTACTCAAAATTCAAATGAGTCTTCAGCCTCTAAACTTGTGGGAATAGTTTGGATGGAAACATTGTGGCGATGTGCACAGAAACCACCACGAATGTCCACAGTTACATTTTCCAAAATTGTCCCCAGGTAAGTCCCTGAGCCTCATCGACGAGAGCGAAATTCTTCTACTCGTCTCCAACTCGCCTATACGCGCAATGGATGAAACTTCACAACATAACACATGATTGAAATGTGGCACCCCCACCCCACCCCCCCCCACCCCATTTCAAACAGGACTCCTGGGTCCGCCACTCATAGTATTTTGTGCATCAGTGATACATGTACTCTAAAGATAAATAATACCAAACCTGTCTTTTTGTAGCTCAAGTAAAACTTCTGAAGTTTTGATTGCAAGAGAAAGGGCACCGATTGCAGCTACCGCGAATATGTTTTCACCAGAAAAAGGCGTCTCGTCCCTAGACGGTAAGTTGTGAGGTTGACCGAAGACGGAGGAATACAGCAACAGAAATGGTCAATGGTCAATAGCCACCCTCGTATTAATTTAATATACCCACATTGCGGTATATCAATTGTCGCTGTCCGCCATTTTGTTTTTATCGTAAAAATCGTAGTTCGAATTCGGCTGATTAGCACTAAAACAGTTTGTTTTCAGATCAAAGCGTCTGAAAGTAGGCAGAATTGTAAACTCGGCCAAAAATGTCAAAATGGTATGTAACAAATCTATAATTTGATGGCGATCAACTACTCCCCTTCCAGTGCATCACCACTCGTGAATGCCGAAAGGAACATTTAACGAAATAATAAAACTGAAGACGAAATATCAGAGAAAATAAGGCTGACACATGAGGTTTACTGAGAACAATATTAGGCTCGGCTAAAGCATCGCCACATTTTGTTCTCACTTCGCTTTATGTGAAGCCGAATTAGCCAACTAAACGCCAAGTTACGTATAATGCGAACGCCCGAACCGTCATCAGCAGCTTCTCTCCTTGAACTAAAATATGACGTGTATCCGGGGGGGGGGGGGGGGGGGGTAGTAAAAATGCAGGAAGGTATGCTGGGGTTGGTGGGTATCAGAGTTAAGGTCGGATGCAATTTTTTACATCCTCTTGTGAATCATTTACTTTCATCCTAAAATTCACTTTGGAAGACAAAATTCAGCATCTCAGGTTGATTAATACATATTATAGGTATCGCTGAACTAAATATTTGAATTAGAGTTACCCGCCTTGAAATGTTGCAGTCTCTAAAAATAAACAGACTTGGGAAAATATATTATTTCAATAAACGTTTGAAACATTCTTAAAATTTCTATTGACATCTTGCCTTATTGTTGAATATTCCTGATATAGAAGAGGGTGATTTGATGACTTTTGGACCTAAAAAATAGAATTTACTTTTGTATGTTTTTGTAGAAAATTCCCTCAAAAATATGTGCATGTGACTGGTACTTCTCTTCGTGTCATTTATTCTCTCTTCTTTGTTGCATGACCCCCTGTTTTGAGGTCAGGAAACGTTGTCTGCAGGACTATACTTGACAAAGATATTTGAATGCCAAAACTAAAGTGATCCGATCATATTGTTTTTCACCTCAACGTTATAATGGTGGCCTATGGGAAAATATTTAGGTATGTGATAACTATACATAAATCAGGGTGTGCACATCCTTAAAAGGTCCTTGAATTTCAATCTTACTCCTTGAATTTTGAAAATTCAGAAAATGTACTTGAAAAGTGCTTGAAAATCCATCAGACTCCTTGAAAGTCCTTGAATTTTGCCGAGAGGTCCTCGGTTCGAATCCCACCTGCGGCAACCGCGTTGTGTCATTGGGCAAGACACTTCATCTCCATTGCCCGCGTGGGAGCACTGTGGCGTTGTGTACTAAGGCGTACTGTACGTCGATGGTGCACTTGTCTTCAACCAATGCTAACCCTGCTTGTGTGGAGTTAGTATGTTGGGGAGCTGACAGTTGCTCGCCGTTGCTCGGTGGTTCTCCCTGGGTACTCCGGCTTCCTCCACCCGTAAAACTGTTACGGTCATGATTAGCCATTGTGCATAAATATGTGACCATAAACACCAATAAATAAATATAATTTGTAATCAATAGGTGGTAAAGGTGAAAAATCGATAGTTTGGAGATATCAGCTGAAATGTAAAATAAATCTCTTTAACCCCTTTACCCAACGTAACGGTGGAAAGCGGCCAGCGCTATTCACAAAAGTCGTCTACTACTTTTCATTATTTTTTTTTCATGTTTTGTCTCAAGAACGTGAGTTATGACCCCCTCTGTGGAACGAGCTCGTCGAGCTCGTTCCGAAGAGGGGTCATAACCTATGTTTTTGAGACAAAAATGAAAAAAAATAGTTATTCAAAAATTTTGTTTAAAAGTGTCGTCTGCTTTTCATGTTTGGTAAAGGGTTAATGATTCTTACGATATATATAGTACGTGGAGAGTGGATTGTAACTAAATCACCCGCAGAGTGGGGTTATCACCCAAGCTATAACTTTCAAATTCTGTACATATTGACAAAAAACGCAAGCAATGTTTCAGCCAATGGACCTCCGGGTTTAACCCGGAGGTCCATTGGCTGAAATTTTGCTTGTGCTGGTTATGCTTTGAAACAAATTTGCAATTATTGCTTGGGTGGAATCTCCACTCTGCGAGTGATTTGGTGATAATACACTCTCCACGTACTGTACTACAATAATATCATTCAGGGGCATTTGCATCTTTTTCTCAGGAAGAGAAGTTTTACAGTTCTTAGTGGATTGGTGTCCAAGAAAAATGTTTTGTCATAAAAGGTGGGTGGTGGGTCTGGAAAATGGTCCAGCGCTAATTTGTGGCATACCTTCCTACCATTTTTTTATTGCCCCCCCCCCCCCCCCCCACTCCCATCCCCCCTCCCCCTGTTCGGTAGCTAATTATTCAATTAGAAATTTTAACATATCGTACAAAGATAAATCGGTTTGCTTAGTACACATTCAAGCATACAGTTTGCCACGACACGTACTGAAACCCAGCTAACTTTTCATAATTTGTCCAAATCTATACAAATGGATATGGTTCCATATTTGTACGTCTTTCTTGTGGAGAATCCATTTATATTTGGAAAACTGTAATACATTTTAAAATGTTAATATTCAACAATTGCACCCAATATGATCTTGGTATCCCAGATAGGCACTTGTATGCCAGTGGCGGAAGCAGGAATTGTGAGTCTCTCCTATACTGAATAACAGGTAAACAAACTCCGTGTGGTGACAGCGACCCGGCGTGCATGGACCAGAAGCTTATTTACATTGCAACAACTTAAATAGCTTTCATTTTACAAAATAACATTTGTATCTCTCGTTACACAATCAAAACAGTCATGAGCTTTTTCTCCTTTTTACAAAAGAAAACGTGTAAATGACTGAGGTCATCACCGATGACATAGTAACCCAGGAAAAAACAGAGCATTAAAATTGATTTTAATTTATTCATAAGAATTTAACGCTCTGTAAATCTGTGTCCGTTGGTAATGCAAGTTCCATCTCTGATCCAGATGTTGGACCTACATCTGCTCTTCACTTTACTGGGGCCGTCTGGGAACAAGCATCCCAGTGTAACTGAGCTCATAGTCATGCTTGAAACGGAAAGATTTGAAACAGCTGCATTAGAAGCTAAACCAAATGAACTGTTGGGAAAAAAATGACAAAATGGGAAGAGGAAAAGTTTGTTAGTGAAAGAAAACAGCAAGTGGTCCTAGCCGCTCTTGGTCCAGTGTGCATGGTCACCTCCTAATCCACATCCTCTCCAAGCTCTCCCCATGAGCAGTTAACAGTTACCGCTATGATCCACGCGGACCAGGGCCCTTCTGACAGCTTTTTGGATTGGGAGATCAGAGATAATAACAGTACTCCTGGCATGGTTGCCGCAGAGATCCTTGAGTTCCCTTCATCCACCACTCAGGACAGTCGTGCCCTGGTGTCGGACGCTTCAGAGATCACGATGATTCCTAAAACCAATGATAGGCCAAGGGAGGTTATCACCCGGCAAAGCCTCCACTTGCCACCAAGTCAACAACGAGGGAGGTAACAGCAAACACAACCCCAGGAACCCAATAGGCATCAAATCAATATGTCCGGACAAATCCATTGAAGAAATGACAAATTACCCCCAACTACTTAAACGCTTTCGTGAGCCGAAGGTGGGCAAGGCCGATGCGACCCCTTTCGACCCAAAGGAAGTAACCCCAGATTCACTTGGTAATCTTATAACTTAATCCGATGACGTGATAGTAAACACTGTAAATGATTGGCCTTTTCCCTGCTGTAATATAAGTTATCTTCGCCAACATGTATGGCATATGGAAATTTAATACCTGGATGTCGGTTTTTATACACATGAGAATCTTATCGGCGATAGTAGTACCAGTCGCAAACTTCCCACAGTTTCTGGTAAACACAAACACTTAAAATCTTTTACATCGCACACGGTACGTTTTCTGTAGTTAGACACCATTTGTCTGTTTTTTTTTACAATATATTTACCCCTGGACGAAAACCATGATTTGTGAAAAAAAAAGATTGATCATAATACAGCGAGGTCTTGGTGTTTATATCTGTGTAGGCGCTGAACAATGTTATGGTGAAAAAAATCATTCTATTCAGAATTTGATTAAAAAATATATAGGCGCTGTAATAAGCAATCACAACCCAAGAGTGAATCAATACCTCTGAGCTCGACTGATAATGAACTGCTTTACACTCTATCTTATAGTCGAAGAAAACAATATTTTGTATTTATGATATTTTATGCAACCAAAACCGTTTAGTGAAAGGAACAGTTTTCATCTTGCATATCAGCTGTCTGTCTTTTTCCTGTTTAGTTTACTTTTCTATTCGATGAGACTGACCTTATCATTAATTGCTGGATCGTGTAAATAAGACAACCAGGTATTAAATCTCCATATACCACACATATTGGCGGAGACAAAGTTTTTGCCCCGTTTGAAACACAATAGAAACATAGAAACAAATTTGTTGACGCGTCTCTCACGCTCCGCAATGAGTTGGACCAAACGCGTGAATAATTGTTCTGTTTTTACAAACGCAGAAGACAACAGAAAGAGTTACATCCCTAAGGTTGTTGTTGGAAACGAGTAAACAGATTTTGACTTTGTTGGCAGATGTGCTCTTATTTTATTTGTCTCAAGTTGTTTGATTTAATTATTCGATTTTTTAATTTATAGCAGAAAAATGTGATCGAATTGTCAGAAATCTGATAATATTTGTGGCTATTTGGAGGTTTTCTGGTTCGACTTTCATATCGAGGCTAGCGAAAGCGAGACGCCTTCATTTAAACCACATACCCTCGACGTTTCGAGTCCCTTAAAACCTGAATGTTGCAAGCTCTTATATACCTTGGATGTTGGGTGCGCCCTTTGTCATGGCTATTTGTCCAAGGCATTCTGACCAATCAAAAGACATGCTTTATCGGGATATAGGGACAAGATTCTTTAACGCCTTATAATCAAAATAGCACGTATACCCCTGGTATGGTAGGCAAAATTAAAATAACGTGACTTGCGGGCTGCACCTCTATATTTTCCTGTTCACAGTGAGACGTTTATTCTCATTTTAGTAGGGAAGTGTTAAGCACACAAAACACGTGTTCGTAAATTTTAAAGGCTTCAAAATCCACTTATCCATTTTTGTCAATGTAGAATTTATGAATGGCCAATCCATCAGATATCTTAAAAGCATTTAGCGCGGTGCCCGTAACATGTGACTTTCGCTTCTGGGATAATCGGGTACTGATTATATGCGGTGTTTTACAGCACTGTGGTCTCAAAAATGCCTTCCGTCACGATCTGACCGCGATCCGATCGTATAACACTGGCATCAGTGCATTGATGCTTCATAAATTAAATATTGCGAATTGAAAAATGAAGGAAAAAATCAAATGAAATTAATAGCCGATATTTTTCTTGGATTTATTTTTCAACCAGCGAGATTGTACAGGACAGTCCCCGTAGACTGGTCGTACAATACAGTCGCCGCGGACTGGTCGTAATCCACGCGTGGGCAGTGATATCCACTCATGCATTCATTTAACAGGTAATAAAAATCATCAGCAGCACAATTTTAATTGTGTGAAGAAAGATTATTCCGATAAATAGTGTTTGGAATCTAATATTATTGCGTCCGTGGAAATATTGGCGGCTGTACTGTAATCCACGCATGGGCGGTGATGTCCATGTATGCGTTTACCAGGTAATAAAATTCATCATGAGCAAAATTTTACTTAATGAAGCACCGGATTGTGTCATTAATGATTGCTTCATTAATTAAATTTTTGATAATTTTCCTGTAATTAATGCTTGGAATCTAATTTAGTGTGTCCGTGGAAATATTGCCCACCCATGGAAAGTGACCAGTCCACGACGGCAGTGCTGTACAGTGCCAGGTCGCGGCCAAGTCTCCGTGAATTCTTGGTTCACTTTTTAAGTCTCTATTCAATGCATATTATATCAAAACTTGTTATTATAATTACTTCTTTTTAATTTTCTTCACAAAATGTCAACAAAATCACCTCATGTGAACCCCCAATGGAACGAGCACGACGTGGTCGTGCTCGCTCCCATGAGGGTGTCACATGATACGGTTATATTGAAATATTTCAGTAAATATATTTTTCAACTGATGAATTACGTGGGCGGATGATATAAATTCGTCAAGTAAAGAAGTAATCACAGTTGTGGATACTCTCTTGAAATTTTGCAACAACTGTCGGTTTAATCGTTTGATGTTTGAGACCTACAGTCCAGCAGGTGAATTATCGGTTTATTTGTTACACTCTGTACTGAAATCAGCATTTTTGTTTTAAGGTGCTAAAGCTATAGGCGTTCCTGGTGAGCTAGCAGGGTATTGGGAGGCACACAGAAAATACGGAAGACTTCCATGGCGAGATCTTTTTTTGCCCAGCATAAGACTTGCTAGAGAAGGAATACCAATTGAGACGGGTCTTGCCAAAGCTATAGATCTTAAAAAGGACGAGTATGGAAAATATTCGTGGTTTAACAAGTAAGTACTTTTATTTTATCTGCTCTTGGTTTATTTTAGAAGTTAGAAATTTATTTTCCTATAGCACATCTGACTGAAAGTCAGTGTGAGTTTTTGCAATTACTTGGCGTTCGCCGTCTTTTGTCCATCATCGCCTCTTGTCTGTCGTATGTGGTTTGTTGTCTGTCGTTCATCGTCTATGAATATTTCCATTTCAGCTTTCCTACACTGGTCAAAATTTGAGCCTGCAATGTCAACTTAGTTGAAACAACTATATGAAGAATTGGGAGCAAAGCCCCAAAAGCCGAGAATTTTTTAAACATATTCTTCTCATTTTCTGCAGTTACATGGTTTAATTTATGCAGTTCAAGCTGATATTGTAAGTGTGCGTATGCGTGTAGATACTGAGAGGTGCGAGGAGACATTCAAACCGAAACAATCGATTTGTTTTTGAATATTTCTGCACCCATGGTCACGTGATATTTTTGTGTTCAAAGGTTGTAGAAAGGTTTGTAAAGTTAACAGGGATGTGGCTGGAGGTTTCCGATTGGGGGTGTAGGGTAGTGAATTTCCAAGTGGGGGACCGGGAGGGGCGAAACCCCCCTCCCGATCTCTCCCCCCAAATGGAAATTCACTACCGAGAAATATTTTGAAAATGAAGCCATGAAAGGGGGCATAAAATTGATTCTAATAACTGAAATGCCAACACATTTATGATAGAATTCTCAGGTTATTATTGTTTGATATTCTTCTGGGAATTGAATATGTGCTAAACAAATGTTCAAGCTAAGAACTTGAAAGCTCGATATTGCATACACTGTAGCTGTAAATAGTAACACTTAGAATTTTTGTCAATTTGAAACCGAGTTGGGATTTTGGAAGTAAAGGAGACATCAGCATCACCAAAGAAGCTCTAACATCCAGATAGATGGAATTTCCAACTACTCATGACTTTCCCTCCGAATTTCCAACTATAGGAAATTTAGGCCAGGATTGGAGGGAGGGTGACACGCCCCCACACAGCCTGCCGCCACGTCCCTGAAAGTTAATCGAGTGCCTCCTCCTTAGAGAACGCCTCTGTGATGAACAGGTTTCTGATGGTATATACAGTACAGTGGCAGTGGTCTGGTCGTAATCCACGCGTTAGCAGTAATGTCCACGCAATTGCTTACCTGGTAATAAGAATCATCACCGATAAAATGGTTGTCCCCGGTGATTCATTTTAACGCTTTACCTAACATGAAAAGCAGACGACACTTGCAAAAAAAATTCTTGAATAACTAATTTTTTTCATTTTTTGTCTCAAAAACATAGGTTATGACCCCTCGTTGGAACGAGCTCGACGAGCTCGTTCCAACGAGGGGCATAACCTATGTTTTTGAGACAAAAAATGAAAATATTTTGAAAATTAATTGGCGATTTTTGAGAATAGCGCTGGCCGGTTTTGGCCGTTACGTTGGGTAAAGGGTTAATAAAACTTTTGGTGATTATTCCTATCATAATGTTTGGAATCTAATATTATTGCTTTCGTGGAAATATTGTCATCAGTGGAAGGTGACCATTCCACTGCGACCGTACCGTAGTAGATACCAGATACCTACTGTTTTTGAGTAGTAACCACACAAACTTGTTCATGATTTCCGGCGAAATGTAACTTACATTTACTTTCCGTCACGATAGATATAACTCAGGAAACCACCGAAGAACAATTGGTATTGTTTTGTTTTCGTGTTGCGATATTCGTAACAGAACGCAAGTCATTTTAAAGTGAATTTAAAGTGAACAGTTTTGTTGATTTTTTTGTCAAATTTTGATTCCATATTTCCTAGTCGCTGTTAACTATTGGTCACTGTTACATTTTGTTATACTGACCTTCTACTTGACCATTACTGTCAACCTTCCAAACCACAAGACCATTACTGTCAACCTTCCAAACCACAAGCCTAATTTTGTCCTGAATTCGACGCTGTTATGGACTGTTTGTTTACAAACATTCGTGGGGTTTGTGCGTAGACGACCATTGATACCATGCGATGTCACTTCACCCACAAAGATATATACACGGAAGGACACGCGTGTGTGGATGGGTTAATCTGTATGGAACGAGTGCTAGCGCGGAAGGATAGAACGAGAGTGGCCACAGGTCTCGATTTTTTTATCCTTTCGCGATGGCACAAGTGCCATATCGATTAACCCATTCACACGCGTGTGTCAGTCTGTATTTATTACACGCCGTTACGTCAGTGAAAGCAATTATTGGAAGAAAACTCAGTTTATTTGACAAATCATCCCCTGAGTTGCAATGTGTTCTATGTGCCAGTAGGCACATAGAGCACATTGGAACTCGGGGGACGAACTATCAACAAAAAAAAACGCGTTTTATCGCCAACCAAATGTGCGAGCGGGATCCGTATTACTATGTTTAGCTATCGCTAGCGATTCAAATTGTAATTGCGGTGCACGATTTGTAGACAATTCCTCATCTGAGTATCTGATTCTGATGATACTTACAACATGATGATGCACTATTATCTTTTGGAGGATACTGACCCATGCTTTCTTCCTCATCTTCGACTTTCTCTTCCCCACTACATGCCATCTACCTTTGATTCTACTTTATACACTACAACAGTACAGCACCGTGGACTGGTCACTTTCCACTGGTGGACAATATTTACACGGACGCAATAATATTAGATTCCGACCGCTAATTATAGGAATAATCATCAAAAAAATACTTAATGAAGCACCGGGTATAACCCGGTGCTTTATTAATTAAAATTTTGCTGATGATGATTTTTATTACCTGGTAACCGCATGCGTGGACATCACTGCCCACGAGTCGATTGCAACCAGTGCACGACGGTTGTACTGTACTAACCTACCATTTGTTCTACTTTTACTACTACTACACACTAAAAACTGAAGTGTTAAAACTGACACTTTCAAGGTGTTAAACCCATTCTAACTCTTAGAGTTTGATTTTAACACTCAAAGTGCAATGCTTTAAGCACTTAGACATTACAATCGTCAGACATCTGAAACTTGAATGGATTGCACTTCCCATGTGTCTAGCATTGGTGGTTCTTCCAGAATCGTCCATAATTTGATTTGCGCTTGGTGGGTACATAATTAAAAGGACACAACGCAGATGACGCGGATCAGGCTCGAGAGTTCGAGCCTGATCCGCGTCATCTGCGTTGTTTCCTTTTAAGTGTCGCGACATTACACTTGTCAAGTGGTATTATTGTAACACCTGTCAAGTTCTGGGATATCTACACTTGAACAAAGTGCTAGTTCAGCACTTAGTAAGTGTTAAATACAGCACTTCAAGTGTAATTTTTAACACTTTAGTTTTTAGCTTGTACTACACTACAGTTAGGACCCATCAACTCTATGCGTGTCGTCTACTACTGTCCCTGCTAACGTCACCAGTCTCTTCCATTGTTGGTCCAACGAACACGAGTAGCAGAAAATCCATCAATGAGGTAAAATCTGGCATCCATCATATCCCCACCTGGACGTTAGCAATGCATACGTCATGGTGATGGACTATTTCGAGGGATGCACTTTGAAGAATACCTCTCTGGAGTAGGGCGCTGCGAATCACACATTATCGATTCGAATAGAATCTCGAATCGAATCACGTCTATTATTCGAAATCGAATCGAACCATGAATCGAATCAGTGACGTCTTGAAGATGACCAGTTGGGGTGCTATAAACGAGATTTGTTCGGACTCTCATGGTTCAATTCTCGACTGTAAAATAATTCAACTACATCATCAAGACATGCCATCTTCGAAGGCGAGCCTTGATGTAGTTGGAATATTACCCTGTAAGGATTATAGATCATCATCACCATTGCTTGGAGATCTAAAATTTGTATTTAATAGTGGTAGGGACTAATGGTATTTGAATTAGCATGGCTGGTGGCATGAGTGAAGATGTTATTTATGTTAATGTAGCGGAAGTTTTTTATTTCAACATTATTTATGTACGATTTCCATCTTAACCCTTTACTCAACGTAACGGCCAAAACTGGCCAGCGCTATTCTCAAAAATCGCCAATTAATTTTCATTATTTTTTCATTTTTTGTCTCAAAAACATAGGTTATGACCCCTCGTTGGAACGAGCTCGTCGAGCTCGTTCCAACGAGGGGTCATAACCTATGTTTTGGAGACAAAAAATGAAAAAAATTAGTTTTTCAAGAATTTTTTTTGCAAGTGTCGTCTGCTTTCCCTGTTAGGTAAAGGGTTAAAAAAGAGAACGTTTTTCATCGATAACTGATTACATATGTCGAGGCCACCGTTTTTGATACCAATAATTAAATGATAAACAAATAAGCAGCTCAACGAAATATAATAGACTAGATCATTTTTGCCATGATGATCCTTTTTTTAATAGGCCCACCATGCGTTTAAACAAAAACATAAAACAAAGAAACACAGAACTGAAACACTGCTCAAAGATTAAATAGCCATAGTACAAGTGGAATAGTGAATGGGGATTACGTCATCCAAAGCGCAAGGGCGCAATACCATGACGACGTGAATTTCATTCATAAAAAAATTAACTCATTGATGCTAAACGATTGTCAAAATATATGCGAACAAGTCAAGAAAGGGAAGAATATTGTAATATAAATTGTTTTTTACCAACAAGTGGGTTTCCGAGATGGTGTATTGAAGTCTCGATCTCGCCTCTGGATCATACATCGACGAGTCTTGGCGGACTCGTCGATATATATACATTATCATGACCATGTGCATGTCCTGTAATTTGTATCAGATTCGAGGTCGTGTTTACAATCAGATCGCAACGAGCCCGTCAGGGTGAGTTGTGATCCGATTGTAAACACGACCGAGAATCTGATACAAATTACAGGATATGCATTTGGTCATGGTAATGCATTTATCTAACAATCCCGTTACATAGAGCCTGTTTTTCAGTTTTTAAATTTAAATTTGGCTGGAATTGGTCAAATGTTGAATTTCATATTTTAATGCGTAATACCAATGCATATAATGGTATTATTTTTCATAGCGCTGTGTTTACCGGAAGTTGAATCTATATGACACGGAATCAGAATGAGTCGTCAATATGATACGGAATCGGAACACATTATGTGATACGTACCGTTTCTCGTGGTTTTCAGGCCAAAGTCTATTTGATTGTTAGATAAATGCCCAGAAACGAGGTCTCAACTTTAACACAACATCTCGGAAACCCGCATGGTGGTAATAACCTATATGTAGACTCCGCTAGTGTCTGTGTACCCTGACAGAAACCTTTATAACTAATAGTGTCAGTTTGGCACCATAATAATGAAAAAGGATGTTTGCATCTATAGTGTATTGAAATAATTATTTGTGTGTTCCAGATGGTTCTATGATGACAAGAAAAAAGAAATGAAGAAGAAAGGGGATATTTTTACCCGTCCAAAAGTAGCTGATACGTTGGAAATACTGGCAAACGGAAATGGGAAAACATATTACGAGGGGCGTTTGGCAGAAGATATTACAGCTGACATCACTGAAGCAGGTACTATCATCTTCACGTGGGCCTTTCATGGGTATAAATAGATGTTCTGATACTTCAGTTCAATAGAACACACCCAGTTGCTTTTGACAGGCACTTTCGTTTATGTTGTGCTGTTAACTTTTTATGGTAATTATTTATTTATTTATTAGTGTTTAAGGTCACATATTTCTGCACAATGACTAACCATGACCGTGACAGTTTTACGGGTGGAGGAAGCCGGAGTACCTGGAGAGAACCACCGAGCAACGGCGAGCAACTGTCAGCTCAACAACATACCAACTCCACACAAGCAGGATCAGCATTGGTTGAAGACAGGTGCACCATCGACGTGCAGTACGCCGTAGTACACAGCGTCACCGTGCCCCCCCCCCCCCCGCGTGGCCAATGGGGGTGAAGTGTCTCGCCTAAGGACACACCGCGGTTGCCGCAGGTGGGATTCGAACCGAGGACCTCTCGGCTTGCAGCCTGCACCTCTACCAACTGAGCCGCCGCGCCCCAATTATGGTAATTTCAATTCAACTGCTATTCAAATAAATGCACACACATAGCAATGCTAATTATGCATAATTATTCCTAAAACGCGTCGAATCGCGATAAAAGATTGTATACATGCACAGTGAGCGCATAACACATTTATCTACCCTTCAGTCAAAGAAAACCGATAACCATGTCTTCTAAAAAATAATTCGTTGCCCGAGTGCTGGAATGTTCTTTGTCCCATGGGGGACATAGAACATTCTAGCACTCATGCTACGAACTGTTAAACAAATAGCCACACTCAACTGATCAAAATAATAGATCTCCATTTTTAATTCTCGCAACCCGACAGCACGTGAGGAAATTCCTTCAGCAAGAATGAAATTGTATATTGTGAAAAAAAATTATCCAACTCCGTCGAAGTGGATTTTTTCCGTCGAGCAAAGGTATTTCGAACCAAATTCAATTCATTTCATGAGGCCACCCAAGGTACAGATGCCTGGTTTGCGAAAAGAATTAGGAAATTATTTTTTTGTAGTGCGCAAGAATCACTTTAAATACATGACGTCACTTGATTCCTAATTTTTAGAAGCGATCAAATCACAATGAGATTGACGTTAAGATTCAGAATTTTCTCGCAATAACCTTACATTTTTGTGATCCACTTCCATCTTTTTTTTTTTGGTGTTTTGCATGGTGGATTGTTTGTATAATGGATCGTGCAATTCCCTGCAACGTGGGATGTATGTTGAGACAAACTTGATGCATTGTTCATTGCATCATTATACGTTTTGAAGGAAATGACTTTGTTATTGCCAGTACCACAGAAATAGTCCGTCAGGTGCGCGTGCGTTCTTTTCTTGCGATGTCATGTGACGTTTATCGCTACTACAATAGCGATATAAGATCTTTTTTCGCCGAATTTTTATCGCTACTGATATTGCTGTTTGCGAGTGTGTTTTTGCTTTGTAAATGGTAGATAAATTTCTATAGTATACGCTAAACGATAGATTATCAAAAAAAATTGCGGAAAGATAGAAATCGTATCCCCCATTGTGAAAATGCAAAAAATCTCACTTTCAAGGTATCAATGAAAATGGCGGCTTTCAAATCATCACTTCCAGGTGAATACGAGACAAATTATCACTGGAAATGATCAATTCGTTCTCAAAACGTGCAATGAAAAGAAAATCTAGTGTTATTGAGTGGATATCGATGATTTCCAGCTATAATTCAACCGGTATTCACCTTGGATTGGACAGGAAACCCGCTGGTCCAAACATGGCCTGGAAGTCCGTAATATAAGTTTTTGTTTACATTGGCATGGCGGGGGTTCGAACCCATGCCGAAAGAGTTTCCTTCGGCACCAACCGCCTAGCACACCACTCGGCCACCGACAGACCCCAGTAAAGGGAATGCTAGTTAACCAAGTATATGTCGGTGACCGAGTGATGCGCGTGGTTCAGTTTTGTTTCGCTAGGCGGTTGGTGCCGAAGGAAACTCTCTCGGCATGGGTTCGAACCCCCGCCATGCCAATGTAAACAAAACCAGCGTCCTTTCTTAATTCTATGGCATTCGGGAAATTTGAAAAAGACAAGTGTCGCTGATTTCTTCTGAGGTGCAGTTCGTAGAATTAAGAACTTAGATGCAACTATCTGATGAATAATTATTCTTAATTCTATGGCATTCGGGAAATTTGAAAAAGACAAGTGTCGCTGATTTCTTCTGAGGCGCCGTTCGTAGAATTAAGAACTTAGAGGCAACTATCTGATGAATAATTATATAGGTTTTTGGTTTGGTACACCCTTTTAAAGGACGTACCAAACCAAAATCTTATATTACGGGTTTTCAGGCCATGTTGGGACATGACAGCTGAATCAGATTGCAGGACGCTATCTGTTCCGAGTATCGATCAAATCACTTCCGCGTATAAATGATTCAATGCGCTGTTTATTATTGAGAATTTTCTTGAATTTTCAAGGTTGAAACGAGTGGAATTGTCAGATTCGTATAAAAATCGTACAATAAAAAGAAAATCTAGTGTTTTTGAGTGAATACCGAAAATTATCTTCCTTGTGACTGAGATAAATGGTAACCTTCGCTCTCGCAAGCGCTGGCGAAAAATAAACATTTGTTCGGTCACTCATGAGATAATTTTCGGTATCTACTCAAAAACACTAGATATCCTCTATTTATTGTCGACTTTCTGAAAATGACAATTCATCGTGCAGTTTTCTGAGGAACGAGACTGGCCGTATGCGCTCTAACTGGATAACCAAAATTTATTCGAAAAAATTCTAAAAATGTCTTTTTAAGCGATAGTGTTACGTCTTCTTTACACAATATATCGCCTCCTGAGTGGAAAGAGGCGCCTCGTGCAATGCTAAAGCTTTGCAGATGGCTGCTTGTTCCACTCATGGGTCGGTACATGGCTTTTTCTTCGACCACCTTGGTGATAGATGGTTAATTTTCGTTTGAATGTAATGCAGTTTCTAAGATAACTGCGGAATGCGTTGTCACAAATGGGACAATACAAACAGAAGAAATTAAAGGCTGATTTTAGTAGAGATCCATTCAAAGTGATAAGTTCGAGAAAATTGAATGTCAGAGAGTCAGAAGCCTGTACTATAGGGTTCTAATATTAATGAAATACACTGAACATCGGTGCTATGCAGTGACCCGTGCCGAAAGTTCCACACGAAATATCAATGGTTGCCGTACGAATAAATTGCTCAACATTTCAGAAAGAATTGATAGGTCAGCCTGCTTGTACTTTCGGGGCGATGGTACCAAATACTGTAGTACGCATATTGACACTGCGTGCACAGGGTAGATAGACATCAGCAGTATGACGACCGTTGCATCGTAAAGTCGGAAAGTGGATTCGATTCGAGATTCCAGTTGGTTTCGAACCTGTTGCCGATATGAGCGAAAAAATATTGTGATTCGCTGTGCCCTATTTTCTACATCAAATGTAATGATCTGTATCTTCCAAACAGTAGAAATCCTCACTACATGCTTTAACCCCGATATTCTTTCAACGAGGGTCCTACGTGATTTTATTGGAGACCCTCGGATGACTAGAAAATTATTTCTAAACGCTCAAAACAACCTTTCCAATGTTGATGTCCTGAACCTTACAGTCCGCGGTGATGATGCCATGATTATTCATCACACCATCACCTGCTTTCTTCATCAGCTGTCTGTATTGACCGCCTAAATAAAGTGACCCTTTGGACCCGAATAACCGCTTTTCCGGTCCCGGATTGTGATACGACCATACATTATAACGCAGATGGTCGCTTAGCGAGTTTGTGTCGTAGACCAATCAAGGTTTTCAACATGCAGCCCTGAGGCTGCACGTTGAAAATGTTGATTGGGCTTTCCCCAAGTATTGGATGTAGACTCTTCCAATTGAGAGACACTGTACTAGTGTGGAAGATACCATCCATGGTTAGGTATTATCTCACACCGCCGTACTTGTGGAAAATTAAGCAGAAAAATCAGATATGCTAGTTTTTTTATTTTTACAAGGTTCTCGCGAAACATCGAGATTCAATTCGATGTCGAAATTGATGGCCTGATTCGGGGCCGACATCGAATCGGCTTCATGACTCGTATAAAAAATATCTGCCTGCTGCATTTTAAATCCAGTCGGCGTATCAGCACACTTGCCTTCCATGCAATGGACATTGTACAACGGTCCTAATAAAGTGGATCCCGAGAATCCCGCAATCCATTTTATAACTACTGCTGCTGCAATGTGGCGTGCGAGTTCTGCACTTAAGTACTCATGCTGTCGGCGGTACGCACAGCCCACAAAGATCTGTATGGTAATTATTAAGGCCTGTGATTTGATTTCGAATCTTAATTTGGTATTCGGATCGAAATTGGCTGTTCGATTCGGTTTCCGTCGAATCTTTTCACTGGAATTTCGTTTGGTAACAGTCATCTTAGTCGTCTCACAAAACGTATAGCTGAGATAGAAATAGTACATAAATAACAAGAAATGTTGAAAATAAATATTGAGTGTAATGTCCGCTATGTTAACAAACAAAGCACCAGTATCCATACCACTATCCATTTATTTATTTATTTATTTATTTATTTACTTATTTATTTATTTATTTATTGGTGTTTAAGGTCACATATTTATGCACAATGGCTAATCATGACCGTGGCAGTTTTACGGGTGGAGGAAGCCGGAGTAAACGGAGAGAACCACCCAGCAACGGCGAGCAACTGTCAGCTCCCCAACACACTAACTCCACACAAGCAGGTTTAGCATTGGTTGAAGACAAGTGCACCATCGACGTGAAGTACGCGTTAGTACACAACGCCACCGTGCCCCCACGCGCAATGGAGATGAAGTGTCTTACCCAAGGACACAACGTGGTTGCCCCAGGTGGGATTCGAACCGAGGTCCTCTCGGCTTGCAGCCTGCACCTCTACCTACTGAGCCACCGCGCTCCCGCCACTATCCATTCTAACTATAGTTTCACTAGTCACTACCACTGCTGAAAGCAAATTTATAATTCCCAAGCAATATCGACGTACAGCGCACAGTTTCTAGCGGCTATCCCCGTGTAGTGCCCAGTACAGAATTCTCGCACCCGTTTTTGTTTTTGAACAAAAACACTTACTGGGTAATATTCCAACTACATCCTCAAGGCATGCCTCCGAAGAAGGCATGCCTTGAGGATGTAATTGGAATATTGTTTTCAGTCGGGACTTCAAGACGCCTGTATTCGATTCGATTTCCTATAATACAGTCGATACGAATCGAAAATATGTGATTCTCAGGGCCCTTTTAATTACGTGACTTGCTAAAGTAAAATGTCATGTAACAAATATCAAATCAATGTATCGAAACGTTCATGAGGAAAAGAAACAGTGGGTTTTTCGATCACCGAAAATGATATACTGGGGACCCTAAGGATGCTGCCAGAAGCAATCAATACCCGATTTTCGCCCAATTGCTCCTACTTTTGATAAAAACGGTTCTATCAAACGCACACAGTAACATACAGTCCACACTTTTTGAAAACATTATTCTATTATCCGTGATCTGTCCCTTTAAATATTTGTTATGATTGAAATTTTGAAACACTAAATAATTACCTAATTTTCCGGGATGACACTCTATTATGCTCATTGTACCATACTCGCGGAGAGAGAGAGAGAGAGAGAGAGAGAGAGAGAGAGAGAGAGAGAGAGAGAGACAGACAGACAGACAGACAGACAGACAGACAGAGTTGATAGGACACATAAATTCTGACTTTGGATATCATTGTGTTAGCATAACTTGATCAATATTTTTGTCAACGTGACACTTGATTTGTATTGAATTTTCAGGTGGTATCATCACCAAAGAAGATCTCAAACAATATAAAGCGGAATGGAAAAGGCCTGTTGAACTGGATTTCAAAAACAACTTGAAAATATATTCCGTGCCTCCTCCAGGAGGCGGAGTCGTACTGGAGTACATCCTGAACATACTTGATGGTAAAAATAGTCTTAAATCCTAGTAACTCCCAAGAGAGAAGTTGCCCGGACAAAACTCCCACTACAAAAAATATCCGCCACCAAATTCCAACCTGACAAAAGCTCCACTGTAGAAAATCCCACCTCACAAAATCATCTCCACAGTTTATTATTTTATTTAAAAAGATTTTTTTTAAAGTATTTAATCCAAATTAATTTAATGTAATTTAATTTAATTTGTTTTATTTTCTCATTTTACTTTTTTTTTATTAAATGCTAGTCTGTTAATTATCGCAAATTATCTAAAAGATATTTCTCCATATCTATCGACTTGAAGATTAACGAGGAATATCCCTCAGTAGCTTCCTAAATGATGTCACACTCCGGCGCATGACGTGACCTTGAACGTCGCCTTGAAGGAACGATAAGCTGATCATTGTTATTGTTTTGACGCGAAAGTGTTCGAAGTCGAATTGGGCTGAATATTGCGCAGAAAAATGTCACGTAGCATATAATAAAAAAAATCTACGCTATGTTAGTGAATATCGGGAGTTCTCTCATTTGTGTGGACCTGAAAATATTATAAAAGCTTTCAGGTCCACACTCATGAGATAATTCCCGATATTCACAAAAACAGCGTAGATATCCTCTATATATTCCACCCAATATAATGGACCTTTTGGTTTTTTTATATATATTTTCAATACGTAGTTGATCTTAAAAATTGAAGCTGAGATACGGGGTGGTTGGGTACACGAGAAAAGAATTAGCGCTTGTTTCTCCTGTACCACTGAAGCTGTGTTCTCACTATAGACTTTTATCGTACGTCTTTTATCGATCGATTTTTGCCGAACGTCAAAAATCTGAAGACTGTTCTCACTATAGACTTTTGTCGTACGATATTTCTCAAGAGGCTGGTCAGCCGTAATCCCTTCGACACATCGAAAGTGTCTTTCGGTAAAAGAAGTTGAAATCAAACGCGTTTACGAAAATCGTATCAGTCAAAAATCGAAATAAAGTCATCCGTCTTGAGTGTTCTCATTGTAGATTTTTGTCGATCGACACCAAGTTTGTCGTATACTGGAATAATCGTACGATAACCATCTGCAGTGAGAACTTAGCTTTATGTTGATACCTGAAAACTCGTCCCTAAGAACACCCGAGCAATCACCATCAGCAGCAGGTCGAACAGTACGTGGAGAGTGGAGTGTAACGAAATCACCCGGGGAGTGGAGTAATCACCCAAAGCATCACTTTCAAATTCTGTACATGTGGACAAAGAACACACGCAATGCTTCAACCAATGGACCTCCGGGTATAACCCGGAGGTCCATTGGCTGGAACTTTGCTTGTACTTGTTATGCTTTGCAACAAATTTGCAATTATTGCCTGGGTGGAATATCCACTATGCGGGTGATTTATTGATAATACACTCTCCATGTACTGTATCTGTAAACAAACACGAACAACTTTTCTTCCACTTGTACTCTATCGTTGCATCTTTACAGTGGTAACTTACTGAAAACTACATAATGCTAAATGTATTTGGTTCAGAAAATATATGGTCACTCTTGTGTTTGATCGACCATGTGCAGGGGTGTCGTGATGATGATCGACTGGTGGGCGTAAACGTGATTTGTTCAGGTCTTTTTGATGGCTCAAGTCCCAATTGACTAATATTCCAATAACATCATCAATGACGAAGGCATGCCTTGATGGTGTAGTTGCAATATTAGTCAGACTGGATTATAATTAAAAATCTCATGACTTCTTGGAAATTTATTAGTGAAACAATAAAAAAACATGTAGTAGTTAAGAAGCAATATATATAGAGGATATGGAATGAGTGTTTTTCTCATATAATATTTATGAAACGAGTCTCAGAATTTTCCGTTTTGGCGAGCCTCTGGCGAGCCCAAACGGAAAATTCGGACGAGTTTCATAAATATTATATGCGAAAAACACTCATTTCATATTCTATTTATCATATGACACACACACGCACAAATTAGCCGCTTAGTATGACTTTTTAACACATCACCTAACTTGAGTTGCAGACGGCACTTGAAAAAAAAACATCCTCGTATAATTTTTATGTTTTGCTTCCAAAACATAGGTTATGACCCCTCATTGGAACGAGCTCATCGAGCTCGTTCCAATGAGGGGTCATAACGTATGTTGTGGAAGCAAAAAGTGAAAATGCAAAAAAAAATGAATGGCGTTTTTCTTGTAGGTAAAAGATTAATACAATATAACCCACCCTAAATAGGACAGATAACGTAAATTCTCCCTACTGAAATTATGCAAATGTGACCCAGTTGTATTTTGTTTATCCAATCAAATTGTCCAGTTTTGAAATTGACCAATGTAAGCTCCTAACTCTAATTATGCAAATTATGAAAATGTGGCCCAGTTGTATTTTGTTCAGCCAATCAAATTGTCTAGTTTTGAAATTGACCAATGAAATTGACGGAAGGGTTTATTTATCACTGATTAATATGAAAACAAAATATCAAATGTTTTAAAGTGAACAAAACGGACGAGTCATAATTTTTTATGATAAATAAAGATTATTACCATTATGTGGATGTACAAAATATGTATCCGAGTCGAGCTCCGGGTTCTAAGGGCAGATCACGACGAGTCGTGATCTACCCTTGGAACCCGGAGCGAGACTCGGATACATATTTTGTACATCCACATAATGGTAATAATCATTTTATCTTACAATATATTGGGGATAAGTCAAGAATGTAGACGAATATATAACGAACTATTTATTCGTACGGATGAACAAAAAGAAAAAATGGAACTCACGCGAAAGGAAACTGCTTGTATCCGAACCCCTGATACAAACATCTGTATCAGGGGGTCGAATACACGACAGTTGCGGAGTTAATACAAATACAATACATGTTGATTGTAAGATAATATTTAATTAACACGTAGAGTACCGATACTCCAAATTGATCACACCAGGTCCCCATCAGTCGAATCAAGAACTTCAGACCACCATTTGTATTACCAATTTACTGTGTGTGCCACATGAGTAAACAGACCGCAGGAGGTGGTATTTTTCTTCATAAATTTAAACTTGAATTACGTAATTCAAGTTCGATCGTGATATGGATGCAGAGCACAACCCAGGTATTTTACGGGGTTACCTTGTTGGAGTTTCTCCTACAGTTAAAACTAGAAGTCCTGTCATGAACTGTGCGCTTATCTTGGCTTAATTTCAGCGACTGATTTGCGCTCCCGCGTTGTGTCCCTGGGGAAGGCACTTAACCCCGATTGCCTACATGGGGGCACGATGACGCTGTGTACTAAGGCGTACTGCACGTTGAAGGTGCGTATGTCGTCAACCAATCTAACCCTGCCTGTGCCGTGGTGCAGAGTTCAGAGTTAGAATGTTGGAGAGCTGGCAGCTGCTCTTCGTTGTTCAGTGGTTCTCTCCGGGTACTCCGGCTTCCTCCACCCGTAAAACTGTCACCGACATGATATGACCCTGGCTGTTAATGTGTCGTTAAACCCTAATAAAACAAATCTAGGCTTAATTGCGCGTTGAAATTGCGCGTTGGAATTGCGCGCAATTGCCATATCGAATGGCATCCCAAGCACGGCAGGTTCTCCTGATTACTCATTGCAAACACAGGCAGTGTTTCTGCCGATGGACCTCCGGGTTACCCGGAGGTCCATTGGCTGACGCATGTCTTGTGCACAGGCCATATGTACACAATTTGATAGCCTTTTTTATGGTCATAACGCGCAGACTAACGCACAGATCGACGTACTATTTGTGCGTATTTCATGACAGGACTTCTAATTTTAACTGTACAACTTGAAAGTTTTATATTTCGAGATCAGTGTGCAAAGGGTTAAAGTATTTTCGTATATTACTGTAACTGCCATACGGGTCCAATCATATTCTTTGACCCTTTGACCAGGACCCTTGTTCAAACTGTATGTTTCACTTGAAAAACTCCATCCCGGGTCGTTGATTCCTGTCCCCTGTACTTCACCCTCTTTGTGTTCTGTCGTAGTACAGTATGCATTCTTGAATGCATAACTCTCCCAGCTATGTTACGTAAGTGCAGAATATGTTTTGCCATTTTCACACTGGTATGCATAAATGGCAAAGTGGGTCAGTGAAAAATTAATCGTTTTCCAACGGAACGGTAATAGCCGGCCAGTACTATTTCCAATTAGTTGAGTTAATTAAGCAAATTGATTATTTATTGGGGTTTTAACGACACTTTCAGCAACTAAAGTCACATCGTGTCAGACAGTTTTACGGATGGAGGAAGCCGAAGTACCCGGATAGAACCACCAAGCAGAAGAGAACAAATTTCAGTTTCACCTATTTAGTAACTGTGCACGAGCATGGTTATTTAACTATTTTACTGGGGTTTAACGACACTTTCGACAGCCAGGGTCACCTCGCGTCGGACTGTTTTACGGCGGAGGAAGTCGGAGTACCTGGAGAGAACCTCCGAGCAACGGCGATCGACTGTCAAATTCCCCAGTGGACTGACGCCACACAAGCAGGGTTAGCATTGGTTGAAGACAAGTGTACCATCGACACGAACATGGTCAGCCGCGATTGAATGCAAGAGAACAAGTTACCGAAGGTTATCGTGGTCGGGATCGAACATTTCGGTGGAACGTCTAAGGCTCTGGCCACTGAGTTACCGCACTCCCAGTTAACCCTTTACCTAACGTAACGGCCAAAACCGGCCAGCGCTATTCTCAAAAATCGCCAATTAATTTTCATTATTTTTTTCATTTTTTGTCTCAAAAACATAGGTTATGACCCCTCGTTGGAACGAGCTCGTCGAGCTCGTTCCAACGAGGGGTCATAACCTATGTTTTTGAGACAAAAAATGAAAAAATTAGTTATTCAAGAATTTTTTTTCAAGTGTCGTCTGCTTTTCAGGTTAGTCGTCCATTCAGCACACTATGTCTATAGAGTTAAAACATTACATAAACATCCTGCTATCACAAAAAAAATTGTTGGATGGATGCTGCTGTTAAACATATTTTGTATGCTGATGTTATTTTGAAGCATGGGGTTGAAAAGGTGACGTTCTGCATGCTGTCAAATGTTTGTTAAAATGATAATGAGCGGGTGGATACGTCTTTGGGTGTATTAACATTAAAAATGAACTTAATTTTGTTTGTTCGTCTATTGCTTTCCTCTACATCCCGTTTTTTTCTCAACATAGGTTACAATTTTAAGAAAGACGACCTCTCTACAGATGAACAAACGATATTAACGTATCATCGAATAACTGAAGCCATGAAATTTGCGTACGCAAAAAGGACAAATTTAGGAGACGAAAACTTTGTGGATGTTCGTGAGGTATGTGAACTTATGAATATGTATGAAGATAATCACAAAGCAACGGTGGTCAAACTCTGGGCACGCGTGTTGGTCCTTTGGCAAGAATGTGGTTAGAGTCTTTTCGGCGGTGGGTTGGGGACTCCTCTAAATTTCCAACTGTACAACCTCTCCTTGGGTGTGAATTTTGTAACTGCCACGTGTGAATTTCCGGCTGCTTAAGAAATCAGAATGCATCCTCGACACTTGTGTTCGAAATCATGATCTTCAGGTTCTAGAGTTGGAATGTATCTCTTGAGTGCAACAAGGCGCCATCGGCAATGCTCTAGCATTGCCGATGGCGCCTTGTTGCACTCAAGGGGCACAGTTTGACTCCAGTTTATAAATGTATGTTAGAAATAGTTAAGATGCCACGACACCTACTATTGTAGGACATGAAATCCCAACTGTTGGTTGTTGAGGCTTAAAATGTCTAGCAATATTGGGCGTGATTGTGGGGTTGGGGAGAAGCAATGAAACCTACTCACCTTCCCATACTCCGCTCACCGCGTCGTCTTGACGCTGTCCTGTGGTGTTCTATTTGCACGTTCATCTCAACACTCAAAAAGAAAAGTACAACCCGGTGTTTCATTAATGAAAATTTTGCCGAAGCTGATATTAATTGCCTGGAAAATTCATGCGTGCTTGTATTTGTAAATATTAAATTAATGTGAAGATAAAAACACGATTTTCGCAATTTGATGAAAAATAGTAAAACACTCGAGTATGCCTTATATAACTATAATGTATGCAAGTTAATTTTTTTTTAATTTTTAAAAGGAGCGTGCATGCTGTCCAACCTTACATGAGGCCACTACTTAGACAAATAACGATTTTTTTTTCAGTTGGTTAAAAACATGACATCAAAAGAATTTGGTGAATCAATTAGATTACTCATTGACGACGAGAGAACACACGATACATTGTTCTATGGGCCAACCTTCTACGACCAAGAAACCCCAGGAACGGCCCATATATCAGTGCTGGATAAAGAAGGTAGCGCAGTCGCAGTAACGAGTACCATTAACACGCGGTAAGTATCAAGTTCTCAGACCATCAGTCCAGTTCTGTTACGTATATTTCGATGCGGTTACATGCCTCCCAATCCAGAAAATCAAGGAGTGCAAAACAGTTTGTCCGCCTCAAATTAATTGGGAGTGCAATTGCACCTGAAATTCTCAATCCAAAAACTTATATTTTGGTTATATTCACTTCAAGGTATTAATATTGTGACTGGAAAATTGTATTACATTCAGCTGCATATTGGAAAAATGGGCACACAATTCTCATTATTCAAAATTTTTCATTCAATTCTTATGTGACTGTCTTCTACACTCAAAATCTATGGAAAAGAAACACAGAATGGGTCATGAATTAATGCGAATCAATGCAACATTGACAAATCGTTCCCTGAATTTCAATGTGTTCTCTGTGCCAGTGGGCACAGAGAACACATTGAAACTCAGGGGACGAAATGATAATAGATTTTAAAGGCAATCCAAACAGGTCTGGCATTCCAGAAAATCAAAGAGTGCAAACAATTGCCCTCCTCAATTTTTTATAGGCATGCAGCAGGCGTGCAGCACTCCTAAAGAATGCCAGGCCTGCTGTTATGGTCTTCTTGTTTACCAACTTTTAGTGGAGTTTGCGCGCGGACTATCGATGATGCTCCCCACGTGACAGGTATATTCTCCCGCTGCATAAATGCGACATATTCGATAGTGATTACAAATGCTGTTCGTAATAGAAGATTATGACAAGAAACATGATTAAAAATATATTTCTGCCACAATTAGTCACAAATGATAACGATTGGGTCCCACTGATATCGAGATACTGCAAAAATACAACTTTTTGACTTTTTTCATTTAAAAAAAATCATTCGAAAAGCGCGCTCAATTCCATCCAGCGGCGATCATGGAAATAGTGATGAAACCGGAAGCCGCAAAAGCAATGATGCTCGCAGAGCGGTTTCGAAAATACCCCTATCCGAATTCGTGTTAGACCGGTCGTCATACCGAAACCGGAAGATATCAAGATGCATCACAAATGAACATAATATGGGTATCCGAAATTGGATATGGGTATTGGGGATAGCGTAAAAACGCTCCAGTGGTAAGCACGAAGTTTTTGCTTCGTTTATTCACATCCAGAAAGCATTTGACCGTGTTAACCGTGAAATGCTCTTGTATAAACTACTGAAGCTGGGTATTGATGGCAATGTATACAGATCAATTTATTTATTTATTTATTGGTGTGTGAGGTCACATACTTATGAACAATGGCTAATCGTGACCGTGATAGTTTTACGGGTGGAGGAAGCCGAGGAGAACCACGAGCATCGACGAGCAACTGTCAGCTCCTCAACATTCTAACTCTGGTCAAGCTCCGCTCAAGCAGGGTTACAACGGTTGAAGACATGTGCACCATCGACGTGCAGAACGCTTTAGTACACGGCGTCATCGTGCCCCCATGTAGGCAATCGGGATAAAGTGCCTTGCCCAAGGACACAACGTGTGTCGTCCCGGACG
Organism: Pictodentalium vernedei; assembly: GCA_031216915.1. Lineage (NCBI taxonomy): Eukaryota > Metazoa > Mollusca > Scaphopoda > Dentaliida > Dentaliidae > Pictodentalium > Pictodentalium vernedei. The sequence continues at coordinate 402,527,076 of CM062291.1, forward strand.
GAGCTGGAACTCTGGAACTCTAGCATAGAAGTCCAACAGTCTACCACTGAGCCACCGCGCTCCCTTACAGATCAATTAGAGGCAATGAGGGTATAATGTCTTGTGTAGGGGTAAAAGGTGATCTGACTGATCGTTTTCCTTGCAATAAAACAAGGATACAATTTATGGCCTATACTTTCTGCTCTAGTTATAAATGACTTGGCTAGAGAAATATAAGATTCACAATTGGGCATTGATATAAACAAGGACAAAATTGATGGTCAACTTTTCTCGTCATTCACATCGACTCACGAAAAGGTTATCTCCCCTGATTGCTAAGAATTGGCTGGCAAAAATTAACACTAATTGAATGGGAAATTTTTGTATTTCTCAAAATTGTATAAACCATATGAAAGTTATATTCGCTGTGCGCATCAATCCTTTAAGAACAATGTATATGCTCTCAGTTGGTGATATTATCGAATGATTTCATTCGACCAATTTTTTGCCCACGTTCATTTAAAATGCTGCTGTTATTTCCTGTATAATTCCATGTAAAATAATAGAAAATTGCATTTTTCGTCAACTTTTAGCGGTCAATATACTTTTGTTTGCTTCATATTAGCAATACTGTGCACATACCGGCGTATAATATAGATATTGTCATCTCTAATCATATAAAAATATACATCCTGACATTTGCCCATTTGTTTCCCTTTGATGTTAAAACCAAGAAAAATGTTATTGTAGTAAAAACAGTTAAAACCGCAGTCCACAATATCAGGTAGGTTTTCGCGTGAGTACAAATGAAAAGGTGCGATAACTCCTAAGAGTCTTAATTAATTTACGGTCAACCAGTAATTTGAAGTTTGTCAGAAATTTAACCAGTATGTCTTATTGTTCATTCTCGTGCTTTTATCCCATTGCAAAATATAAACATCCTCAAAATCAATACAATCCTCTGGTATTTTAATCAAATTATCCATTCTGTTAATTGATTGCAGAATAAACTGTCTGACACCTTCATTCTTAGCTGATTTCTCTCACCGCTTCCGACAACTATTCCCTGACGTTCAAGATTTCATTCACACCTTTCAGAGGTTCAATGTTAAATAATTACATTGTTAATGTAGTTATACGTTTTGAGTCCTAATACTCAATTCCCATAGGTCAGCTGGATGAAAACGTCATGACCAAATGTAACTCATTTTTCAATGAATACATTTGGTCGAACTTTGACCCGCATTTACGGTAGATTGCAGTTGACAGAATGTAATTCGGGCGGTGTTTAGGCGGGTTTTTAACTTTTAGCGCCTCTCGCAGTGATCAACTCCACTGCTGTTTCTTTGTTGACATTTCCCAACTGTGGCATAAAGCCCGTTACTAAAATACTCGCTTCCATTTCTAAAGTTGTGAAAATTAAAGCTTATTTGCCTTTGGGGTATCATTTAGACGGAACAAAGGCCTGCGCTAGTTCTTGATTCCAACGACTGAAAGCCTTGTTCGTTCGGACATGTTTTATTTCGTCTTTCTACTTTGTTGTTTGGTAAAAAGTAGTTTAAACAGTTATGGAATGTAATTATAAGAATTGAATGCAATTTTTATAATCTTTATTGGGGGAGTATGAACGTGTGGGAAAGGGTACAAATTATGTATGAATCCCGAAGGGATTCATACATAATTTGTACCCATTCGCACACGTTCATACTCCAATAAAGATTATAAAAATTGCATTCAATTCTTAACTGGATTACAGCAAGACTCCAGTATTTACATGAGGAGATAACTTTCCCAAGAGTCAATATCTATGACGATAAAAGTTGAGGGTGTCTAATTTATTGTATACCGATGATATTGTTTTCCTGTCGGAAAGTGAACAGGATGTGCAGAATATGCAGAATATGCTGAGTATTGTGAACGTTTGGTGCAGAAAATGGCGAATGTTACTAAATGAAAATAAAACTAAGATTGTTCACTTTAGGGGTGTCGGAGCAAATGAAGTTCATATGATTTTAGGTTTGATGGAGAAGCTATTGAAATAGTTGACAAATGTAGATACCTTTGTGAAATATTACATGAGTTTAAATCTTTCACCCATACGGCAGAAAATCTAGGAAAATCTCGTGGCAGTGCTCTAGGAGACATGATATCAAAAAGTCATCCCTTTAAGGACGTAGGTGTTCAAACCTTTGTAAAATTGTATACGAATTGCGTCTGTCCCGTTTCAGATTATACGTCTGGCGTGTGAGCATATAAGAGCTATTCTTGTATTGATGCTGTACAAAATAGGGCGTCCCGCTATTACCTTTGTGTTCATCGTTTTACTCCCTTATTAGTTGAAAATGGGGACATGGGCATTAGGAAACGAGCAAGTCACGTCACTGGATTATCGCGGCTCGGTTAAACATATAAGTTCCTGACAGCAAACATCACACCATGTTACCGCCAATACACCACAATAACGTAACGTATATGTTCCACCCCCCCCCCCCCCCCGCACGTTTGGTATTTGTGAATAATAAAATAAAGCAAGTGGAGTTATGAACAAATATAATTCATCGCACCTATCGTGGGCCTCAAAATAAAATTGAAATCGAAACAACTAAACTGGGTCAAAGTGTCAAGTTTTATCACATTTGCCTCTTCAAGGTCAACAGTATTTATTATTTGCAAATCGCGCATTTAAATTAGTGCAATGCGTGTATGTGTTTCACGCCCCCAACCCCTACCCCACCCCCCCCCAAAAAAAAAAAAAAAAAACGACAGGCCACAGACACAATTTCATGCCAACGAAGAAAAATAAACGGCGTTCTTTATCGCTGTTACGTCACAAAAATCGATAACTGATCATGAATGCAGGTCAAGGTTATTCGTAAGCTGGAGAGGCGAAATAAATTTAAGTTTCTTTTTATTGTGTCCAGTTATTTTAATTCAACAAGTGGTGATTGTGCATCTGTCAGCCAATCATCAGCGCGATTACTTTTGACAGTGCGATGTTTCTGAAGCAAAGACTATAGAGAAACTAGATTCTCAGCTAAAATGGATGTGATGCGATAGCGCGTTCAACCACGATTTTGTCAGCTGAATCGCATGTGTAATGACGTGATCCGCTAACATAAAGTTTATGTTGTACCGCAGCTGAAGGCTAACATAGAAAGTACAACGCGAACGCATAACCAATCAAACGTCGAGAATTCCGCAATGATCGGAACATTTATAAGTTATTGTGATGAATTGACGGTAACATGGTCTGTTGTTTGCGGCTCGGCGCTTATGTTCAAACGAGATGCGAAGCGTCGAGGTTGAACATACGCTCCGAGCCGCAAACCTCAGACCATGTTACCGTCAATTTATCACAATAACGTATATGTTCCAATACGACCCCACCGATAGCCCAAAACCTGCATAGTGAAACACGAGAGACTTCTTTACTAAACTTGTGATCGTTAAAAGTTGCCTTGTTCAAGACAGGGTATAACGATCACAGGTTTAGTAAATAAATCTCTCGTGTGCCCACGGCGACACTGGATAAATAATAAACCAGATAAAGTTATTCCACCTCAATTCAAATCGTAAACCGGTTTGTTATCTAAACAACACTTAATACGAAACACCGTCTGCTGCACGTGTGAAAAATACAGAAAAATTAAGCTCACTTCGTTGATGAAGCAATTACGAAATGGACGACGTCATTTCAAATATTTCGCATTGTGACGGCAGACGGTAACATTTGCTACTGGAGCCGTAAACAAAAAAAGAAATCACTCCAGCTCTTATCCAATCAGATGGCGAGGATTTTACTCTGATTGGAACTAAGGTCTTTCAGTGGGATTATAATGACTGTCAAAATGCTTGGTGCTCTGATATGAAGGATAATTTTCACCAAAATTGATACAAGTGGCATTTTCGACAATCCATCAGCTTGCAACTTGGGTGACATAAAATTGTTATTGAAAACATATCTTCCCACTAAATTGTCGGACAGTATTCAGTATTAGAGTTAGAACTTACAAATTATTTAAAGAAAATTACGAGACTGAGAGTTGTGGCAAAATTAATTTAAGTCGAAGGCAACGTTCGCGCAGTTGCCCTGTGGGGTCCTTTCCATTCGGATTGAAACTGGTTGATTCAGAAACGAACAAGAAAGTGAGAGATTATGCTCACTATGTAATAAAAATGTCAACGAAAATTAATTTAATTTTTTAATGAAGTGTGATTTTTACGGTAGTCTTAGAAAGAAAATTCTGAAGCGCCATTTTTACTCTTTGAACTCTGGTGGTATATTCCATGCCAGTTCAATGGCAGCAATTAGAAGAGTCCATATTCATTATTTGGGGTAGACCAATTAATATTTTCAGCGTGCAGCCTCGGGGCTGCACGTTTAAAGTATTGAATGGTCTACCCCACACATTTCCTGAGCAGCCATCCTATGTAATGAAGTTATGTCGTATCATGTTCCTGGTCGGAAAAGCGGCCGCTCGGGTTCAAGGGATTAAATGAAGATATCGAGCATTTCCCTCTTTATTGTCCACGTTATAATTCACAGCGTATAGCCATACTAGTAAATATCCTCAATGCCGGTGTAGATGTGGAACAACTGGTGTTTGATAATCGCTTAAACACTGTTGAGTGGATTACTATTATTGTTCAGAAAGTCCACGAATATCTTAAAAGTACCGCCCGGTTCAAAACATAGTAATGTTCACATGAAACCTCGACGACCGAATACGCATTTATATGCAACAACGCATGCATACACCTACGTATGAATAAGTGCTCTTATGTATATATATACTATACACAGGTGAGATCTCGGGTGTGTAAATAAAAATGAACGTGTGTACATGCATGTATGTGTAATGTTTGTGCCTACCTTGTGGAATCCCCGGGTAGTTAAGCAGTACATGTTTACTGTGCACCTATGGGATGAGCTGATGAGTATAGATAGAAGGTTGGCTTCAATGGACTTTATCCCATTTTGCGATTACCCACAGCTGCACAAACCTGACTTTAAGCATCAATAAATAAAATAAAGTTATGGGGTCCAATGATATTGCCATACACATGACATATGCGAACATGTCTCCACACAATCAATCATACAACTCATGCAATTTTTACATCGAAATAAATGAAAAGTATTAAATCCCCACTGAGTGAGTACCTGATTCTCCATTCTCTTCTCTTGTTGCTCGTGCAGTGAAATATGATATTATTTTTGTTGTGTAGGGTAAGGTAGGGGGTGTTTAGACTAACTTCTACTAGGCCAATTCCCAAAAGACCAATTCCCCTAAGACCAACTATTTACTGTTATTGATTAAGGGTTGATTAAGAATAATTAGGAATAATGCACCTAACATTTTACTTCAATTTCTCAACCCATTTACTTCAATGAAACACCAAAATCAGTAAATTACACTATAAAATCAATTGGGCTAAAATCAACCCAAATCAACTTGGTTGAATGAATATGAACCCAATTGGGTTTTGCAATGAAAATCAGCCCAGCATCTGTTGGCCACAAAACAATAAAAAGAATCACATCGTTTGAACAAAGGAATGATTTCGCGCGCCGAAGGCGCGCAGGGACGGCATGGGAATCAAGCCCCTTTCGACCCTCGGTAACTGTATATGATTGGCTGTCACATGTCTAGGCGTGTTGAAGGAGGAAAAGGTTCGGGTACTAGGCAGGTGTCTCCTGTTGCGGCGTGGCGGTCTCGTTGACTGATGTCGGTTGAACCCTCGGGTGAGGACCAATGTGGGAGGTTGGGTCCTCTCACAAAGGTACTACCTCTCCCCGAGTGTGCAGTCGATCTAGATTTTCGGGCAAGTATAGTCTGCCACTTCGGAGATGATTTTGAGTGGTGGCCATCACTGGCAAGTATAATCTGCCTCAGGCTGTCTCTGTTTGATGGGATGTCTTTGAAAGAAACAACAACGACCCCTTTCGGGGACCACCAGAAAGAAGACCCGAACTTCCCTGGTTCGGGGGCAGGCCTGCATTGTAATCCTAATGGGTTGGGACAAAAGGATGTGCAATGCGCTTACAAAAAGGGGCAGAGGCGGGACGCAGGACCAACGCTCGCCTCCCTTAAAGTGGTCAAACCACTTTTAGGGATGCCGTGGAGGATGTTCAGGAACCATGGGGGTTACCGTTTCTATAACGGCTAGACTGTCCATAGCGGTTATTGGGGTGCTGGTCAAAAAGCATCTTCTGTGTACCTTTTTAAAAGAAGAAGGCAGAATTAGTTTTCATTAGAATATGTAAAAATAAAAAGATAAAAGTAGCACATTATGTTTTAATTTGTGATCTAATCTTTAGCTGAGTTGGAGAAGGCAGCCCTTTCTGGTAGAAGGCCACAGTTAAACTGTTTATCTGCCTGTTAGATCACCTTCTTAGGGTGATAGTGAGTTTGTAGCGGGGGAGGGGGCGGGGGGGGGGGGGGGCGGGGTGTGGGGGTGGTAACAGGTTTAGACACTAAACCACACCCGAGGGTGTTTCTGTTATGCCCTTCGCTGGTTTCGACCATATTTAGATTAGTTTGAGTTTATTTTGGATCACGATTACACACTGCAAATCCCACCCCCAGCCGGGGAGGCCCAGCCCACACAAAACGCTCGCGCCTGGTATCGTGAGCGTCTTGTGTGGGCCGAGCCCCCCGGCCGGAAATGAGGTCTACAGTATCTAATCGTGATGTAATTTTAGTTGAGTCGGTGAAGGCAGCCCTTTCTGGTAGAAGGCCACAGTTAAGCTGTTTTTCTGCCTGTTTATTCACCTTCTCGTTCCCTATTTATTATTTAGTTTTTATAGCAGTATTTAATCCTGATGTAATTTATAGTTGAGTCGGTGAAGGCAGCCCTTTCTGGTAGAAGGCCACAGTTAAGCTGTTTTTCTGCCTGTTTATTCACCTTCTCGTTCCCTATTTATTATTTAGTTTTTATAGCAGTATTTAATCCTGATGTAATTTATAGTTGAGTCGGTGAAGGCAGCCCTTTCTGGTAGAAGGCCACAGTTAAGCTGTTTTTCTGCCTGTTTATTCACCTTCTCGTTCCCTATTTATTATTTAGTTTTTTAACAATATTGAATCCTGATGTAATTTTAGTTGAGTCGGTGAAGGCAGCCCTTTCTGGTAGAACGCCATAGTTTTGATTGCAATTTTTGGGCTTTTGTCGGCTTTCGCAAATGGCTCCAAGTTCGGAGATTAGTTCGCTGTCGGCTAACCGGTCATGATTTTTCGCGGCCAGGGTGGCTAGGCGGTCTTTAATGGTGGAGATATCGGCCCTGTCGTGGAGTGTCTTGATGGGTGTTCCCATGGGGCGCGGAGGGCAACTCTAAGCGCGTGATTTTGGACCTTCTGAAGTTTTCCCATATTAGTTTGATTGAGGTCAATTAGTATGATTGCACCGTATTCGAGTACTGGGCGCACAAAGGTTTTGTATAGTTTGAGTAGGGTGGACTGATTGGCTCCCCATGAAGTTCCCTTAAGCATTTTCAGTAAGTTAATGCGTTTGGTGGCTTTTTTCGCCATGTCGTCGGTATGTTTTTTGAAGGACAGTTTTTGATCAATGGTGATGCCCAGGAATTTCGCTTCTTTGCATTCTGGGAGGGTGTTATCCATAAGTTTTAGGTCAAAATCCCGTTTACTTATCTTGCGAGTGAAGGTGATTGGTTGGGTTTTATTGGCGTTTAGTTTAATTCTCCATTTGGCACACCATTGTTCAAGCTCGTCGAGAGCGCGTTGCAGGGTTTTTTGGAGCAGATTGGCCGTATTGTTGGAGTCCCAGAGGTCCTTATCATCCGCGAATTGGGAGACTTGAATACGATCATCGGAGAAGTTAAGGTCATTTACATAAAAGATGTAGAGGAGGGGCACTGTCAGACATTTCATTGTTCACTCTGACTTTGATTTCGCGATCATTTAAGAAAGAGGATAGTAATCTTAGCAGTTTCATGGGGAGTCTCATTTTTGATAATTTGTAGCGCATTCCATTGTGCCAAACAGAGTCGAATGCTTTTTCGACATATGACAGGACTGTCGCGCCTTTTTGCTGATTGTTGATAGCGGTTTTCATTTGGGTGATAAGTCGGTAGACATGCTCGATGCCTACTTTACGGTTTCTATAGGCTCTTTGCCATTTATTGAAAAAGTCGATGTCTTCATCGTTTGAAAGTTTGTGATTACCGTTATATATAAACCACTGCGGCCACGCATTCACTAAAAGCACATATAACACGAAGGATTGTGTTTGTTTTGTTATGCACACCAGCCCAGCATCTGTTAACCACAAAACAATAAAAAGAATCACATCCTTTGAAACTGTGTGATTACTATAACAATTGTCATGAAAACTCAGCCAAACATCTATAAAATATCAATAACATTAAATACATTTATAAATATTTATAAAGATATTAAATTATTGATATAAAATTATTTTAAAAGTAGAATTTATCAGTTGGTCAAAGGGGAATTGGACGAAGTTCCATCGTGGCGACTTCAATGCATGAACTCAATCTTGTTTGACAGAACTCGTTAATGAAATCAAAGGGTGCTAGTTATAGCTTTTGAGCTTATTTCAGAAAATATGCATTTTGAAAAAAGGTCTGAAAGAAGTATTTTGAGATTAACAGATTTTTGAAAACATTTTATAGTAGGAACGTTTCGAATGAAGCAGATATCAGTTAACCCTCTGATATCACTGATATCAAACTACAAAATTTCAGCTATTTCCTCCCATCATGCAACTAGAACTGTAATCAATTCAGTCTTATTTGATAGATGACTTGGATGAAAACAAGGGATGCTTATGTTAGCCCTTTTAGTATATTTCAGAAAAAAATGCGTTTTGAAAAAAGTCTGAAGAACGTATTTTGAGATTAATAGATTTTCGTAAACTTTTTATATCGTTTAGAACCCCAAGTACAGAGTTAATAAGTCAAATTCATTTCGGGAATGGTTCCCTGTGAGATGCCATCTTTCACACAAATGTTATACATATGTGTTATGTGCACTTTTGTGTTTGTACAGAATCTTTTATCGCGACGAGACTCGTTGTCAAGGAACATTCCTACAAGTCGCACTTGCGCGACGAGTAGCAAAAAATTGATACAATTTATGATACATATGTAACTCCATCATAGATTAATTGTTAGAAAGCTCTCTCTGAGATGTTTCCAACAATTACTCATGCGATAGTGTTAACCTGCGCATAGCAGAACATTCAGAACATCACGTGAAAGTTAGCAGCAATAGTTGCTATCAAAAGGACAAGGGTTCAGTGCCTCTGTGTTGTGATACTGTTACGGTTGGTTAAGTCTGTAGATGTGCCTTTTTGATTCGGATAAAACAGGGGGGGGGGGGGGGTGGCTGGGTGTGTGTGGGGGGGGGGGGGAAGCGGAAACAAAATTACAGAACACGATACCGTTTTTTTCATTCGACCTTCCCGGACACTCACCCACCCGTAAACCTCAAGATTGTTCTTATTTTCCGCGTATTCTTTCTGGTCATTTCGAACACCCACCACATCCTGTGAAAAAAAAAAATCCGACATATTTTTGGACACCCACCTCTCTCGGCATCATACAGCAATTTTGTAGCATTTTTCCACATTCACGTGGTAAAAATTGCGTCGTCGAGGTCCATTTTCTGGCGTTTCTGGGCATTTCTTATTCGAACCCGAGATTTTACAAAGGTTTTTTTGACTCAAAGAATGTCATGAGATTGGTTTTATAGAAACTCATTTTTTGACACATGAACCTGTGTAGGCCCTTTGAGTTGTGACTGTTTCATGCAAATGGGACATGTTTGTTTTGTTTTAATTTTTCGTTAATTTTATTTTCTATTTTAACGGTTAGTGTAATTGTTATATGAACCATTTTACTGTTAGTTGTATCTTGATTCTTGAAGTATGTTAAAAATAATTTACATTTACTTAAAGTCTTTATTTCTTAAGAGCCATGAGGAACCTAAAAGACATTTGATTATCCATGATTATAAGAACTGTTTAAATACACAAATAAGATATGCAATTATGGGAAGCGAGACTCTTAATGCGGAACAGACTGCTGGTTCAAAAATTCATTTGTCAAGCACTGGATGGGCCAGATAGCTCAACATACCCATCAATACAACCCTCCCCCCCCCCCCAATAGGACTATAATGTGTGTGTATTAGTCTAAATCATTTTTATGTTTAGTTTGGCATATATGGCACCAGGAAAAAAATTGCATGGGGTTGGAAAAAATGCGTTTCTGAGCCGTTTGACCGCCCACCCACCCCGGCATCGTGTACTACAAAATTTTTCTGAACCCCCCCCCCCCCCCCCCTCGTTGGAAAAAATGCGTTTCTGAGCCGTTTGACCGCCCACCCACCCCGGCATCGTGTACTACAAAATTTTTCTGAACCCCCCCCCCGCCCCGCCACCCCGGATAAAGTGGGGATTTAGGGCACATTTTTGAAAGGTTTTTCGCTAACCCTTCCTTCTGCATCTGAAGTAACAGAACACAATCTGTTGAATTTAAAAGGTAAATAAGCCGCTAATTTAACCACCCCCCCCCCCCCCCCAGAACATAACCCCCTATAGCAGACATAGGATAATATGAAGTTCGATTAGTAGTGCCAAAGGCTAACAGGGGACCTACATGGATGTATACCACTACTACCATATCATCCTCTCCCCCTTAAACGAGAAGCCCGACAGCCCTGATCCGAATAACGTTATGTCAGATTGTATAGTGGACAACTGTGATCAACGTCTCTATGAGTCGCGTGCGCATCATGACGTCACGACGTCAATAGCAACGTCAACTGTTTCGCGGACAAAAACTTTCAAGAAAAATCTCACCTTCCCCTTCAATTTTCCATCATATACCCATAATATATACCCAAAGCCCTGGGTGTACATATATCACTATATATACTATAGCATACTATATATGCAGTACGTACATCATTTACCGGATCTAGATGTATGGTGCCGACATTTTGCACCGGCAAAAATCCGGTTCCTATGGGAATTTAACACTGGCTGCACCGGCAAAAATCCGGGTAATAAGGGTCGATTCATACGTGCTATACAACTAATAACTTTCTATCATTTAAATGACGCATCATTTGTGACGCACAAACTTCAGCATGCTGTTCCAAGACAACAAATTACGCCAAATGCCAAACATGACACTGAAATTTGTGCTGTTCTGACAATTTTGGTAAATAATCAGATTACTGGATGGGAATCAAAAGCTAATGTATGTCGGTTTTGAAAAAGTTCAATAAATTCTCGTCTTCACGTTAGTCTTTTTAATCGGAACGAGCGCTTTCATACAAATAGGGTATTTTTTTGTTTACTTTGGAAAAATGATGGTTTCGTCAAATGGTTAACTTATTTTTATCACACTAACGGCCTATTTTATTACACGCCTGTTCTATGTAATCCCCATCTACAGCAACAGTAAAATCATGCGGATTATCGTGGACTATTTTTAAATTTCACTGGAATTCTCTACAAATCGTCCAACGCAACTACCTTGTGAATCGCTAGCGATAGCTGAAAATCGTCCACAAAGTAAACACGTACATGTAGAACACATTGGAACTCAGGGGACGAAATAGTAACACGGGTTCTCCTCGCAAATTTCATTGGCGATGAAATGTGTTGTTTTTGTTGATAGTTGTCAAATGAATTGCTGAGTGTCCTTCTAAATGATTGTTTTAATAAATGTGAAGACGTGTAATAAACACAGAACGACAGGCGTGTGAATGTGTTAAACCATATGGCATTTGTGCCATCTGCGGCTTCTCGTTTTATCCTTCCGCGCTGGCACTCGTGCCATACCGATTACCCATCCACACGCGTGTGCCGTTCTATGCATGTACCTTTAAAAAGGCTCCAAAGATAAGCTGAAATGTTTAGGATACTAAGCTAGTCCTCAGTCATGAAGTAACACACATGTTAGTTAATGAGCGATTATGCAAATAGGAAGTAAATGCGCGATTATGCAAATAGGAATACCAAACTAATTAGTGCTGTTAAAGTAGGCATCTCGCCCCTACATCTCATACCTGGACGTCAGTGGTACCACCTACCTTCAACCTACTAAACATTAAAGGGAGGCAATATACCAAAAAACCGAACGGATATCGATATCACGGAGAAACCGGAAAACCGACCCGCACCAATCGTTGAATACCGAAACCGTCTGAATTTTCAAATTGTCCTACATTCGCTATTTATAAGTTCCTGTTGAGACTTGATAACAGTTGAAAGGTTCATTTGCATGACGAAAGTAACTGATTTTCTTTTTAGTTTTGTTAACCCTTTATGTATTGGGCAACTGTCCCGAGTTCCCATTACACTTCAAACTGTACAATTGCTTAGCAGTGATTTCAAGTCAGGTCTTGACTGCCTGTTTCAACAGACAAGGCCTGACTAGAAATTACTGTCCAGGTGTCTTGTCCATTGTCAGAAGGACCTCCTAAAATGGCATGGTCAGGACACAAGATCCAAGATCGGAGAAGCCTGAAATAGGTCGTTAAACATTAAGGTGCGTTTAGAACAAGTCACAAAATTACTGTAGATATGATTTGTGGTCGTAAAACAATGCAAGTGTTGAGCTCATTGGCAGTGTCATTTATAGCATTGTGGCAGAATGATACTACAACAACTTATTCTGTTTTTCCTGGTGTGAATTCCTCTTTGGTTCTATCAGCAAATCTCAGCCAAGTCAGATACCGAATACCCAACCAATCTTGAGGTATACCCCCCTAAAAATACCGAAACCGATACCGAACTCAAAATTCCAATTCCGCCCATCGGTTCATTCCCACTAGACCAATTCCCTTTAGACCAATTCCCACAAGGTCTGTCGTTTGCAGAATGAGGTCCCCAGAGGGTGAATTTCCTGATGTTATCCCATACAGTGGGCCAGTTTATCCTCTGGTTACCTCTTTCTGTTTATGTATGAGACCCTCATTCAGGTTGAGGTTCACAGAGGGTAAATTTAATGATGCTACCCTGCTGTGCAGGGTAGCATCACCAAATTCACCCTCTGGGGACATCATTTTTCAGATGATAGTCTGCTTATTTTCTGGCTTGTCGATATTTTATAGATGTTGGGCAGATTTTTCATAACAATTGTTATAGTAACCACACACTTTCAAAGGCTGCGATTCTTTTTATTATTATCAAATAAAGTGCTTATCAATAAATAAATGTTTTCTTAATTATCCTTAATCAACCCTTAATCAATAACAGTATGTAGTTGGTCTAAGGGGAATTGGTCTTTTGGAAGTTGGCCTAAAGGGAATTGGTCTAAAGGGAATTGGTCTAGTGGGAAGACACCCGCCCATCTATACTAAACATGCATATTCTTCTTCATTAGTTGCGGATACGGCAACATCTTCAGATTTAGACTGTATTCTAACTGAATCCTTTATCTAACCTAACATCGTTTATGGCCAAATCCGACCACCGCTATTTCCAAAAAAATCAGCATTTAAATTTCATCATTTTTGTTTTAATTTTGGCACTCCAGCCAGCGGTCTTTATACGTCAATACAATCATGTGTCACATCAGTATGTATTAAAATTTTTGAAGCCATCTTCCCTTTTGTTCTTTTCAGCTTTGGGTCAAAAGTAATGGGAACAAGAACTGGAATACTATTTAATAACCAAATGGACGATTTTTCTACGCCTAATGTCACAAACTTTTTTGGTCTCAAACCATCACCTGCTAACTTCATCCAGCCTGGAAAGCGTCCGTTGTCATCCATGAGTCCTACCATTATAGTCGATGACCATGGTATTGTACAGTTGATTTTAGGAGCGTCTGGAGGAACGAAAATCACAACAGCATGTGCTCTGGTAGGTACAACTTTAACACTGTCCATTGTACTTTAACACTGTCCACTCTCTGTACTTGAGCTGCATTGCTTTATTGATTATTTTATTGCGAAGCTTTCAAATTCGATTCAGATCGTCACGATGATTCCATTCGATTCGATCGAGTCACGCTGATTTTCGAACCGTACGAATGTAGGTTAAAATCCCCCTACAAAAATCCTCCATTTTTTAGTACCCCCCCCCCCCAACTTTTTGAAAGTAGTACAAAAAATCCCCCGATTTTCTTAGAGCAGTACAAAAATCCCTCCCCGCCCCCAGCCTCTTATATCAAAAGGTTAGAAGGCAATACAAGGTTAATTAAGATTTAAACCTTTACCCAACGTAACGGCCAAAACCGGCCAGTGCTATTATAAAAAATCGCCACTTAATTTTCATTATTTTTTCATTTTTTTTTTTTTTTTGTCTCAAAAACATAGGATATGACTCCTCGTTGGAACGAGCTCGACGAGGTTTTGTACCAGGGGACAGTACAACATATCAGTTAATCGACCTAGATCACAGTATTAGATTAGCACTTGATCAGAATAAAGAAATACGTTTTGTTTTCTGTGATATCTGTAAAGCTTTTGATAGAGTATGGCATGCGAGCTTACTATATAAATTGAAAGCTATAGGAATTAATGAAAAATTGTTATCATGGTTTGAAGACTATCTCAGAGAACGAAGTCAGGCGGTTGTTATAAATGGACGGGCATCAAAAAAATTAGAAGTTCCTGCAGGTGTTCCACAAGGATCAGTCCTAGGTCCTTTGCTCTTCAATATATTCCTAAATGATATTGTTAATAATATCCAATCAAATATTCGACTATATGCAGATGACCATTCACTTTCCTTGATTATAGAAGACCTCTTTCTAGCATCACAGGTTCTGAATAATGATCTTATAAAGATTGGTAACTGGGCAAAAATATGGCAAGTAAAATTTAGTCCAGAAAAAACGGTGGCTCTCAGCATTACTCGTAAAACTGCTCCAAATCCCAAACCAATCTTGTATCTACTTGATAACCCAATTAAGGAGGTTATGCAGCATAAACATGTCGGTATTACTTTCCAGAGTAATGGTACATGGGATTTACATATAAAATCAGTCATTAACAAGATTAGCCCGATGATTACTTTTTTTCGTAGCTTGAAGTATAGATTCGCACGGTCATCATTGATAACATTGTACACCCATTTCATTCTTCCCCTGTTTGATTATGCAGATGTCATATGAGATAACGGTACGCTTGAAAAAACAAATAACCTCGAGACTCTGCAATTTGACGCCCTTGGAACGATCTGTGGTGCTCCTCGTGGAACTCGCCACGAATTGCTCTATCGTGAAACGGGTTTCATTTCTTTAAAAGAACGTCGTAGGCGACATAAACTTACACTTTTTTTATAAAATGAAAAATGGACTTGCCCCAAGTTATTTAAACAGATTGATTCCTCGTACAGTTTCAGAACGATCGTCGTATTCCCTCAGAAACAATGAACAGTTTGAGAACCAATACTTTGTTTGAATCATTCGTACCTGCCACCATTAGACTATGAAACGATCTTGATCCTGAAATAAGGGGCTACGGGACTGTTCAAATGTTCAAAAAAAATTTAAAACAAGAAGATATAGTAGTTCCAAAATTATATTTTGTAGGTACCGGGGAAGGGCAAATTATTCATGCAAAATTACGATTAGAATGTCGCGATTTAAATGCTCATAAATATGATAGGTTCATTTCAAAAAATCCTCATTGCCAGTGTGGTTATGGGTATGAAAGTACGACACACTATGCGTGTGACTGTCCGTTATTACATCACAAAGGAGTGTCCTCTTCCAAAACTTGGGGAGTCTATCAATACATTGTTATACGGAGATCCCTTATCATCTGACTTGCAGAATGAAGAAACGTTTTCTGCTTTTCAACAGTACATAATCACAACGCGACGCTTTACATGAGTTAGCCTTGGTACACCACAATGGTTCGCTACTGGCATTTTTCTTGCGGCAAAGGAAACGTGTTAATTGCAAAAGTCATTTGTAGAGGTTGTGCGTACTCAACGTTTTATGCCCAACGTCTACGGGCGGTTTTTCCCGTTAGAACTCTTCCCACTAGAATACTCCTGTTTGATCACTCTAATATGCATAGTCCACCAACATCAAAATGCCTGATATGACTAAATGTTGTGACCCATACGTAATTTTGATGTCAAACAACTATCCCCGTGTCCGTTTTTCACACATCAACAAGTTGAAATTGTAGTTTGCTATTCTTGGTAATTATAAGGCCGGCTTCCTTTGGAAACTTAACCTCTAATATCGTGAAAAGGTAATACCATTGGATGATTTAAATCGTGAAAAAGACAAAATTGTTATGAATGTTGTGTATTTACTTTTCTATTGCACATTCACCTGTTCTTTTTCAATGTGATTGAATACATGTGTATGGTGAGGCGTTTAAATAGCCTGTGCCTGTTCGCCAAACGAAGTTTCTATTTTATGGAACTAAAATTATTGTTTTAAAAAAAAGTAGTTATTCAAGAATTTTATTTGCAAGTGTCGTCTGTTTTTCATGTTAGGTAAAGGGTTAAAAATGCGTGTATTTAATTTGTGGCGGTGGCAACACTCCAATCGAATGGTAGTTTTATATTCACGTTTCTTGGTATCAGTTTGACCTTCATAGCAAAGTTTTTAGAACCCCTATTACTCACAATGACCTCCATTTTTTAAGTGAGGTGCCTATCTGGAACTGCAGCTTATAAACCTCTTACATGTTTTTTTTTTAAAAACTCTGCAAACAAGGGGAACCTGTATAAAAAAAATGTGTCCTTTAAGAATCAAAGGAATTCTCCAAAACTGATAACTTCAATTGTTATATGCTTTGGAGGATTTTTGTATGGCTTCAAAATATATTGCTAAGAAATTATAGGGGTGATTTTTGTTCACCTGAAATTATGATGAGAGGGATTCCTGTTTGCCGGAAAAAAACATAGGAGATTTTTGCTCTTGGTGCGAAAATGATTGGGGTGGATTTTTGTCGAGGAGGGGGGATTTTTGTTAGTTACCCGAACCGTACAGATGTTCTGAAAATCATACCAAGCGTTTCCTCTTGAAACCTCCTTCTGTCATCAGGTCTCCTGTACAGAAGGGAGGGGTGTGGGGGGGGGGGGTCCTGTAGATGAGGCCTGGTGACAGAAGAAGAGTTCAGGAAGATCCGGCTTCTGGCAAACTACTTTGATTCCGTCCTGAAACATTTCGCATTGTGATTGACTTGTCCAAACAGACGAGATTGTTTCTCAAACCGAGAATAATTCTGATCACACGGTTGGACGATGGAATGATGAAAAAGTCTCGTCGCGAATATTTGAAGGATTAAACGGAAAGAAAGAAACAGGAAACACCGAAACGGAAAAGAAAGAATATTTTATTTTGCCCAGCAAGAAAGTAACAAGAAGAAAGTACATTGGAAAAAGAAACAGATTCAATAAGAAGGATAGCATTGGTGTGATTTTGCAGTTTGAGGGTTTTTTTTTTAGGAATTCAAATCCAAACATTTATTTCCATAAATTTTCATGAAATGGTCCGGGAGACCATTTTATTACATGTTTTGGAAAATAAACTTTGGAATTTCAATTTGTAAGTCTGTTACTTTAAATGAATTAGTGTTCAAATTAAAAAAAATTCAGTTCCATAAATTTGCGTGAAAATGGTTCGGAACATCATTTTCGTTAATATGTTTTTAGCTGCGACTAGCAGCTCTATAAGTGGCAATGTCGGTCTGTCGGTCTGTCTGTCGGCCTGTCTGTCTGTCGGTCGGTCGGTCGGTCGGTTGGCCGGTCGGTCGGGTCGGTCTGTCGGTCTGTCTGTGACCAACGAGGTTTAAAACTCAATAACTTTTGAAATACTCGATGGAATGACTTTATATTTGGCATGTAAGTGTATCTTATTGATGTCTAGCCACTGTTCAATGCATATGTTGTTCCAAATATTTTTCTTGGAGTTATGGCCCTTGATGAACTTAGAAGTTTTTGAGATTGCACCACCTGTTGCAGCTACGACGTCGATGTCGCGATTTTTTCTTTGTAGTTTTGAATATGTTTGCTCAACAGATAATTTTTTGTTACAAAATAAATAAAATAAACATTAAAATACGGCTTTTTTCCTGTGTGGCTATTTCTTTATGGGGTCATTAAGATTTTACCTAACATGAAAAGCAGACGACACATGCAAACAAAATTCTTGAATAACTAATTTGTTTTCCATTTTTTGTTTCACAAACATAGGTTTTGACCCCTGTTTGGAACGCGCTCGACGAGCTTGTTCTAAAGAGGGGTCATAACCTATGTTTTGAGACAAAAAATGAAAAACATAATGAAAATTAATTGGCGATTTTTATGAATAGCGCTGGCCTGATTTGGCCGTTACGTTCGGTAAAGGGTTAAACAGTCTGTTGCGTGTTTTCCATTTATCGTGTTTTTTCACTCACTATTTCTTTCTTTCCTGTTTCATCCCTATACTAATTTAGAGATTATTGCGCGGCCAAAGTGTCATTAGTGATCAACTTTCTCGCACTATTTCGTTCAGTCTGTCATTTTGCTGACTCGGATACAGAAAAACTGTGAACTACAAACTGATTGTTGTTTTTACCGGTCTTCTTGCTCGAGTCGTGGGGGCACGATGACGCAATGTACAAAGGCGTACTGCATGTTGATGGTGCACTTGCTCGCCGCTGCTAGGAGGTTCTCTCCGGATACTCCGGCTTCCTCCACCCGTAAACTCTCTAACACGAGGTGACCCTGGCTGTCGAAAGTGTCGTTAATCCCCAATAGATAAATAAATAAATTAATTGCCCGACATTCCCCTTCAGCTCATTTCGATATTTTAGAGTGACTTCCCTTCTACTGTCTTTTCAGACGGTTTTGTACACACTTCGATTCGGCAAAGATGTGAATGAAGCTGTGGACGAGAAAAGAATACACCATCAGCTGATTCCAAAAGAACTTCAAGTTGAGGAAGGATTTTCAAAGGTGAGATAAATGACTTTCCGGCGATTCATGCTAGAGTTGGTCGTGTTATACGGTCATCTCGGAACTTAAATAATCTTAATGGCAAATATCTCAACCGAGAATCATCTTAATAATAATCCTTGCTGCCAGGGACGTACAGTTAAAACTAGAAGTCCTGTCACGAATAGTGCGCTTATCTAGGCTTAATTGAGCGTTGGGATTTCGCGCAATTGCCATGTCGAATGGCATCCAAAGCACGGCTGTTTCTCTTGGTTACTCAAAGCAAACACATGCAATGTTTCTGCCAATGGACCTCCGGGTTACCTGGAGGTCCATTGGCTGAAACATTGCTTGTGCACAGGCCATATGTACAGAATTTGATAGCTTTACTTGGGCTATAACGCGTATATTAACGCGCATATCGACGTGCTATTTGTGCGCATTTCATGACAGGACTTCTAGTTTTAACTGTAGAAACCATTTCGAACTTGAGGTACTTTCATGCAAGGGAACCCAGACACTGATATATATCTAGTTCCTTATAATTTTTGAAGTTCCTTATAATTTTTGAAGGGTATTACTGAGAGTTGGGGGTAACTAGAATATTTTTCAAAATTTGTCTAACAGTATTTTATACCTTTTGCTTTCTACTTTTACAACGCTTTTTTTCATTTCGGGTTGTAATACACACCCGCTTTGTCAGAACGTGGCTTACGAGAGCTAATAGAGTTATAGAATTTAGTTAACCCTCTCATTAACGAATCAACCGTATCCGACCTTGAAATTTGAGCAGTTGAAACAAAAAATTAAAAATTCGACAAAATCATATCATGTGACTCTCATTGGAACGATCTCGCCGAGATCGTTCCAATGAGTGGTCACATGATATGGTTTTGTTGAATGTTTTTTAAAAGATTATAAAGAGACGTAACTTAATTAACACATTTTGATATTTTGAGCGTTGGGAAAGTGGTAAATGGGGCTCCTGGTTCAAGTAGATGGTCCGTTAGATGAAACAGTGCTTATGCTTTTAATAATCGTTCTCAAGAGGTCTTGGTAACTCTCTAGGTGAAGATTCCTCTCTGTACGTGTTTTAGGTGTGATTTGTTTTTCTTTGAAAGGGCGTATTAATTATTTATTATTATTCATTCATTTTTTTGGGGTGTTTAAAATCACATGCAGAATTAATTGCGATATCATGACCCTAACACAGGTGAGAAAGTCAAACAGGGTGTGCACATCCTTGAAAAGTCCTTGAATTTCAATCTTACTCCTTGAATTTTAAAAATTCAGAAAATGTACTTGAAAAGTGCTTGAAAATCCATCAGACTCCCTGAAAGTCCTTGAATTTTGCTCTATATCATTTTTACCTGTGTAAAAGTGGACAATTGAAACATCTCTTTTCTACTGTTTTTTGCTAAAAAACGAAAAAAATGAACATAAATAATGGATAATCGATAAATGAGGAATTAAAGTTCAGGTATTATTTAACTGGGTGTCATTCTGTAAGCACCATAATTCTGTTACAGAGCATTTTGGAATTACCGTTTTTCTGGAATCTAGAAGGATGTGGTAGAAGACATTTTTAACCCTTTCCCCAATGTAACGGCGCCAAAACCGCTAAAAGTGCTATTCTCAGAAATGGCCAATTAATTTCAATTATTTTCTTTTCATTTTTGTCTCAATAACACAAGGTATGACCCCTCGCTGGAACGAGCTCATCGAGCTCGTTCCAATGTGGGGTCATAACCTATGTTTTTGAGACAAAAAATTAGTTATTCAAGAATTTTTTTGTAAGTGTCGTCTGCTTTTCATGTTTGATAAAGGGTTAAAGTAGAAAAGGCTACTAAAATGGTTATATTCCAAATGTACATTTTGAAAAAACATCCTTGGAAAATGCTGATATGTCCTGGAAAAGTTCTTGAATTTTTTGGTCCTTGACTGTAGGAACCCTGGTCAAATTTAGCCACCCATTTATATCATTGCTGCGTACTTTAGTGGACTTTCATCCGGGCATTGGTTATCGGGGTCCGATTTTATCAGTAAAATAGAACGTTTTTAATGATAATAATAATTTTAAATCCACACAGTCATGGCGCTCTGTGGATGTACAAAATTGCAAAATGTCTTACAGAAAATTTACATTTTAACCCTTTACCCAACGCAGACGATATCAAAATTTATTATTTTAAATACCATTTTTTGAAATTTTTCAAAAAATTTCAACAAAACCATATCATGTGACCCCTCGTTGGAACGAGCTCGTTCCAACGAGGGGTCACATGATATGGTTTTGTTGAAATTTTTCGAAAAATAATATTTGTTCAACTGCTGAATTTGCATATTACGGGGGGGGGGGGGGGGTTGCGGTCGATTCGTTGGGTAAAGGGTTAATATTCAACTTGAGATACCCGAAAATCCATTTATTTTACTATATGCAGATTAGATGTAGATTACAGCTTGTTGCTGCGGTTATAAATCTTTTATTGGTTGTTACAACTGGAAAGAAGCCTGGCTGCAACTTCCTTTGGGGTCGTTACTGACTAATACTACCATTCTATGTTTTGATTGTTTTTAGGTTTATATTGAAGGACTGAAGAAGAAAGGGCATGCGATTGCAAAACTGGA
Source organism: Pictodentalium vernedei (assembly GCA_031216915.1). Taxonomy (NCBI): domain Eukaryota; kingdom Metazoa; phylum Mollusca; class Scaphopoda; order Dentaliida; family Dentaliidae; genus Pictodentalium; species Pictodentalium vernedei. The sequence goes on from CM062291.1 coordinate 402,548,571, forward strand.
ACCTCCTTCGACAGCCAGATTGCAAGCAATACTACGTAAAGGCTCCGAAATACAGGCTTGTAGTGACTGGAGGAAAGGTGGCGAACCATTCGGCTATTGAAATCTTCAGATTATAACCAAAAATTAAATCTTTAGATTAAAACCAAGAATAGGAACGAGCGAAAAACACCAACTCATTTATTAAAATTGTGTCCCATTTAAAATACATCCTCGATTTAGATTGTTTTAGAGACCGGAAAAACTCAAACGTTCTGTTTTCGCGATATGTTGCTACTTATCACAAAAGGATGTTAAGCAATGTATCAGAAGCGGACTGGTCCACCGGGAATTGTTCCGTTGGGCCTCCTTGTTGGGAGCCACCCATGGCCCCCAAATTTACGAAGCCCAATACCTGTTGGCGCATGTAATTTCGTGAAAATGACCAAATGGCGAAATGGATCTGATTGCAAAGACCGTCGATTTGTCGAAATACCCTCCATGTGAACTGCCATTGGCAGTCCACATGGGAGGCATTTCGATATACCAGTCTAGTCTGCCATTGATCGGTCAGACGAAAAGAATCTAAATTTTCTCCCATTGGGACGAACTGTGGTCGGCCTCATGAGTTGGGGCGCGCATTGGTGCAACCATTTTTGTTAAATGACCGACAAGGATGATACAAACATGCCATCGAAAATGTCCTCTATGTGGACAGCCATTGATCGCTCAGATGCTGGGAAGCAACGTTCTTTCGGTTCAAAAAATCACGATTGTGACCGGGTCCTCTTGGTTCGTTTCCCGTAAACACGTTTCAACCTAGTCCGCCCCTGCAATGGACGCGGCGCTATCGTTACTAGCGATGCGACAAAGAAAGAAAATAGCCATTGTTTTTCTCATCTTGAATTTTCGATACGGTCGGAATTCTCTGATTTGAACCCGGTAGTCGAAAACGTGAACAAGTCATTTAACTGATTCCTGTGTCTAAAGTGAAACATAATATACTACTGAAGCTCTTTTAATTGGATAGTAACTTTACCAATGACAATTATTCAATTAACAGGAGTATTCCGTTAACAGGGATTCCCTCATTTTGCTGTATCCTAGAGATAAGTTGAGCATTTATTCTGTTTTATTTATTAACCCTTTACCCAACGCAGACGATATCAACATTTATTATTTTAAATATCATTTTTTTTAAAATTTTTTTCCAAAAATGTCAACAAAACCATATCATGGGACCCCTCGTTGGAACGAGCTCGTTCCAACGAAGGGTCACATGATATGGTTTTGTTGATTTTTTTTTGAAAAATACTATTTTTTCATCTGCTAAATTTGCATATTATGCGGCGGTTGCGGCCGATTCGTTGGGTAAAGGGTTAAATATGACTTTCTTTCCCAGAATTACGTATTACCAAGCTCGGCAGATATAGCTTCAAACTCGGTTGATATGATGCTGATCTTGGTTCATATGAAAACCAAGTCAGAGATGTCTCCTTGACGCGTCGCAACAGCAACCAAATTGTTTTTGTTGAAAGCGTTCATCGTTATTACGTCTCCTGAGTTCCAATGTGTTCTATGTGCCAGTAGGCAGCCAGTAGGCACATAGAACACATTGGAACTTAAGAGACGATTAGTCGATCACAATCAGGAAAAGTGGCGTTACCAGATGTAATGGGGTACACTGCAAAAAATATAGGTTCTCTTTAGAACCAAAACTGGTTCTAATCTTGTCCCTGAGATGGAACCAGTTCTGTTTAAACAGTATTTATTTCAAATCAAATAAATTTACCAAGATTAGCATTCAGTTTTAACAGAATATTACATGAACTGAAGTAGATTCAGCAGTAAACTTGGAGCTTATTCAACGCAGTCGCCAAACATTTTGAAACAAAGGAGATATGAACAAGTTGGCATATCGAACCAGTTTTGGTTCTGTATAGAACCAAAACTGGTTCGATATGCCAACTGTTCATATCTCCTTTGCTTAATAATGATTTGAGACAACCTCGTATAAGCTCTAAACTTACGACTGAATCCCCTTCAATTTATGTTTAATTCTGTTAATATTTAATGTTAATCTTTATAAATTTATTTGATTTGAAATAAATACTGTTTAAACAGAACTGGTTCCATCTCAGGGACAAGATTAGAACCAGTTTTGGTTCTAAGGAGAACCTATATTTTTTGCAGTGTATTTTGAAGCTGATATTTTGTATGATGAGGAATTAATGGTGGTAACGGGTCGGGTATGGATTAAGCGGAAGGAGAAAGACAGAAGAGGGTTGTCCCTAAGATTCAACGCAAAGTGAGATTAAGACTCGTAAGCGAGGCTCGTTGAAATGGGAGAAAGAGAGAATTTCGTATTCTGTGAACAGAAAGACACACAATGACGCTAATGGGAAGCTGCACCAGATCGGAGAATATTTGTAATTATTTTTGTTGGTTTAATAGATAAATAGGTCATCACGTGATTAGTTCTATATCGATCGAGACAGCAGGCCTCGGTAACTTCACATCAGTCTTCTGTCCTAGACTATGGCATTACCTCGGGCTGATATGAAATTAACCAAGTAATTACCTCTAAATATCTTGTTTGACCGAGCTCGCTTTGAAAAACAGTATATAATAGTTAGTGTTCAACCGATGATCGGAATCGGCCATCCCCATCGGCCGATTCTAGGCAATCCGATGACAACAGCAACGACTCCAAGACCATCGGTTCAACCGATTGTTGCCAAGCATTTTTTTGTGATGATTTATTAACATTTTATTACCTTCTGCAATTGTTCAATTGTTAATGTAAAATGATGTCAATGATACCATTCAATAAAGTTGAGAAACAACCACAATGTGTATTCTTAATTTCTCTAGACGCCCCTTTACGGGATATACAAGTTAAACGACATGTAAAGCTTATAATTGAGCGTATTTGCGGCAATCGCCAGTTCATACCAGGAAAAGTGAAGGTTGTACACCATTGACTCAGGTCGCAAAAAAATTACCAGTTGCGCGCACTTGGGTGGTAAACGTGGCTCTGAGAGCCACGTTTACCGCCCAAGTGTGCGCGACTGGTAATTTTACTGGGCCTGAGTCAATAGAGTTTAACACTGTGGAATATGTTCAATTTAATGTAGTTATTTGTGACCCTCGAGTTGTCTAGTAGTGCACGGGATTACAATCGGAATCGGCCGATTGTGAGCTCAAATAACCAGTAATCGGTCAGCGAATCCTAATAATAGATTAAATTCTTGTATTGTATTTGTTGAGGCCAAGCCTGGGAGAATTCGTACTTGTCAGAGTAAATCGATCATAATATTTTTCATTTACTCTGTTTCAGAATTTGACCTTCTTCTTCTTCATCTTCTAATAATGCCAAGCCATCACACCTGATGATTAAATGGATGTTCATTATTAAGAGGTTATTACTTGCTCCATCTCATATCGGCCGAGATATCAACACTGAGTAACTTCATATCAGCCTGAGACCGAAGGTCGAAGACTAGTGTGAAGTTACCGAAATTAACTGAATATACTTTCATGGAATATAATTTTTGACGATTCATTGCATTAGAGAGGGCTGAAAACTTGACTTTTCTTCTGTGAAAAAAGATGTTACTTTCAAGTAACGAGACATGTAACGTCTATAATAATGAAAGAATGTCATTGTGTAAGAAACAATGGACAATTCAAAATTATAAGCACCCAAAATTGTGTTTTTTTATTTCCATCCAGGGACGTGGCGACAGGGGTGGGGTGGAGGAGGGTGTGTGGGAGTGTCATTCCCAATCCTGGCCAAAATGTCCTACAGTTGGAAATTCGGAGGGCAAGTCATGAATAGTAGGAAATTCCATCTTTCTGGATTTTAGAGCTTCCTTGGTGATGCTGATGTCTCCTTTACTTCTCAAAATTCCAAATCGGTTTCAAATCGGCAAAAATTCCAACTGTTACTATTTACAACTACAGTGTACGCAATATCGAGCTTCATAAGTATGTCTGACGTCAATCGGTACGAGATTTCTATAGTACGTTACTTATCGTAATAAAAACCAAATCCTCAAAATGCACTTCAAGAAAATCACATCATGTAAAATTGTTACCCTGAGTTAATTCCATCATTCACAGTTACAAAATGATGAAATATCAAAAACTGGTCATTCCTGCATAAAATCTGATATAATGTTAGGACAGTGTGAATTGCTCAAAGTTCTGAGCTTGATCATTTGTTTAGCACATATTCAATTTACAGACGAATACCAAATAATAATAACCTGATAAGTCTATCATAAATGTGTTGGCATTTCAGTTAATAGAATCAATGTTATGCCCCCTTTCATGGCTTCATTTTCAAAATGTTTCTCGGTAGTGCATTTCCCCCTCCCCTAGGTGTAAATTCACTACCCTACCCCCCCCCCCCCCCCTCCCAAATGGAAAACCTCTAGCCACGTCCCTGTTTCCATCTAACTTTCCCAACACAAAGATAATACATCAATACATACAGTTAAAACAAGAGGTCCTGTCATGAAATGCGCAAAAATAGCACGTCGATCTGCGCGTTAATCTACACGCGTCATGGCCATAGTAAGGGTATCAAATTCTGTACATATGTCCTGTGCACAAGCAAAGTTTCAGCCAATGGACCTCCGGGTAACCCGGAGGTCCATTGGCAGAAACATTGCCTGTGTTTGCTATGAGTAACCAGGAGAACCTGCCTTGCTTTGGATGCCATTCGATATGGCAATTTTGCGCAGTTCCTATGCGTTAATAAGCCTCAATAAGAGCACAGTTCGTGACAGGACTTCTAGTTTTAACTGTATCTTAATTTGCACAAACTATGGTACAAGACTCCCAAGAAAACACATTAAAATAATGGAGACACAAAATGTCAAAATTCTCAAACTGGTTTGGACCGCGACAAATCAGCGGAAGGCCGAAGATTTAGTATTATTAAAATATTCCAACTGCATCATCAAGGCATGCATTCGTCTATATCAGGGAAAATTCCAATGAAAACATTCAAAGCAAAACGAAACGGACAGCCGATTTCGAATCGAACCGAATACCAAATTAAGATTCGAAATCGAATCGAATATCGAAGCTTCTCAGGGCCCTGCATAGTCGATGGACTATTTGACCCTTTACCTAACATGAAAAGCAGACGACACTTGCAAAAAAAAAAACTCTTGAATAACTAATTTGTTTCATTTTTTGTCTCAAAAACATAGGTTATGACCCCTCGTTGGAACGAGCTCGATGAGCTCGTTCCAACGAGGGGTCATAACCTATGTTTTTGAGACAAAAATGAAAAAAATAATGAAAATTAATTGGCGATTTTTGAGAATAGCCCTGAACGGTTTTGGCCGTTACGTCGGGTAAAGGGTTAAGGTTAGACTAGCTCCATGCACAATAGCGTTAATTAGACTGGTGGCTTAAGAGATTGTCGACCTGTTGTAACAGTTTAGACGGGTATCAAATGGAAATTATAAACAGCTCCCTGTAAAACTTGGAAGCCATTTCTTCATCTAGGGGAAGTAATGCAAAAAACAGATATATGTGTGATTTATCCACTTTAAGATTTTTGTCAGACATTTTGTGACGCCATTACTATAGTGTGTTTTCTTGGGCACCCGTTGCCGTACTTTTGGGAACAATTAGCTAGTTATTAATCCCGTACTGGGAAAGTTTGATGTATATGATAAAATACAGGAATTTGGGTGAGTTTTAATTTTTCGTAGTTTCTAACATAAGGCATTCTTTCCTTATATTATAGATTTCACATGACTCATTACTTGAAAGTAAAATAATTTTAGTTTCTTGGTAAGTGTCCAAACATTTTCATAAATCAAACTCTCAGAATTTCTGTTAGCGTAGTATCACCTAAAATGATTTTATGTTTCAGATTGCACATTGGCCTCAATTGTTTGCTTTTTAGAAAGGTAGAAATGTTCAGTATCAAACGCTGTCGAGGGGTCGCGGTGACTCGTTGGTTAGAGCAGTGGACTTTAAACCTGTAGGTCGGTGGGTCGATCCTGACCAGCGGTAACAGTGTTGTGTTCCTAAGTAACAACACGCTTAATTCTGGTTGCCTATGTGGGGGCATGGTAGCGTCGTGTAGCGAGGCATTCTGTACGTCAATGGCACACTTGCATTCTGCATTCAGCCGCTGCTAACCCTGTTTGTGCAGAGTAAATACGTTGAGGAGTTTGATCGTTGCTCGTTGCTGCTCAGGGGCGGCGGAACCAGGGGGCACAAGGGGCACGTGCCCCTCCACTTTTTTCCACAGATATGTTTCACATGCAGTTACACAATGAGTTAAAGCGTGTCAATATACAAGCATTCCTGTAACATTATTTGCATATCCAAACAACGTTTTGCCAAAGTATCCCACTTTCGACCGCTTCGCTCCGTTTCTTCTACTTCAATTATCTTCCAACCCGAAGGCTGGCCTTCGGGTTGGAAGATGGTTGAAGTGGAAGAAACGGACAGGACAGTGACCACACAGCGGCATATTCATCTGACGGAGAAACTATAGCGAGTGATGGTATATTTACCGATTTACGATTGTAGCCTTTCTCACACTGGGTCGAACCATGGTAGCATTGTAAATTTGTGCACCGCCCTCCCCAACTGTTATAGAGCTTCCGCTCCCCTGTTGCTACTAGGTTGTTATCCACGGGTACTCCGGCTTGCTCCGCCAGTGAAACTGTCTGAAAGGATGTGACACTGGCTGTTCAAAGTGTCGCTACACCACAATAAAGAAACAAACAAAACTAACAGTGTCGAAACTCCAGACTGCATCGCACGTAGCTCTCGTACCTCCAAAAGTGTAAAACAAGTCCCTACTCCTTATCCAAAACCTAACGAGCAAAATCGCAAAGTGTTAGTCTCAAAAATCGCCTAGTGCTAGTCTCAAAAAACGTCAATGAAATTTTACATTTTTCTTCTTTGTTTTGTTTCAGAAACAAAGCTTATGATACCTCATTGGAACGAGCTCGTCGAGCTCGTTGCGATGAAAGGTCAGGTGCTCTTCCTTTGAGGTACAAAATCGAACAGTTTTAGTTAATCAAGAAACGGTTTTGCAAGTGTCGTTTACTGTTCTGATTGAGTCAGTGCAGGTATTAAAATTCTACAGTTATCAATATTATTTCTGTTTTGTATCGAGGACTACGAACGGGGCTTTTCTCACAATGATTTGCTAATACAACTTAATCCACTGAGATTATATGATAGCTTTTGCATTCAATTAACCAAGCTGCAATCTGTATATGCCGCATCGAAATTGCATTTTCAGTGTATCGAAGATGTGTCTTTATTTGGTTACAACCAATCATAAATTTGAAAGTCAACCTTGTGTTACAAAATCGAAAGGAAAATTGAATCCAAACAGCAGTTTTAACCCTTCATCTAACGTAGTGGTAAGATCGTCCAGTCCATTCCGTAAAAAGCCGACATTCATTTTTTTCTTTCAATTTTTGCCTCAAAAACATAGCTTAAGGACACCCCTCCCCCATCTGAAATTACCTCGTAGAGCTAGTTTAAATGAGAGATCAAAAGATATATTTTTGAAGTTAAAACTGAAAATGTTTAGTTTTTCATGACATTATTTTTGCAAGTGTCGCGTATGTCATGCTGGGTTAAAGTGTTAAACAAAACGGGTGTTAGTTTTTGTGGAGAAAAAAACATTTCTTTTAAAAATGCTGTTGAATGTTGAGAAATTTTCTTGTTTTACAAAATTGATTATGAATTACATTTGCCGCTGCACACAGCCTTCAATATAGCATCTTTAATCAAATTAGTTTTGATCTAGAATCTAATTTGACGGCTGAAGTCTCGAATAATAAATTATTCCAACTGCATTATCAAGCCTTGGCATCAGGCGTTTCTTAATGATGTACTTGGTACCATAGTTTAAAACTCAAAGGTCTTGGCACTGCATTTGTTTGTGTCCATGTCGAAGTTGTGACGTATGGGCTTTCCAAATTAATTAATAATACGCTCGCACTGTACTCCAACTGGTCATTACGGGGCACAAGCTGGGAATTCGTTGATATGGGTGTTTGTCTGTCCACTTCTGTGGGCAGTCAACCCTTGTTACATGCGGTGTACGTTCACTCACAAAGATATGCAGATATGCTTTCATGGCAGAGCAATTGATATTCGAATCAATAAATGTTTTAACTGACATTGAAGGGAGCGTGGTGGCTCAGTAAGTAGAGATGAAGGCTGCAAGTCGAGAGGCTTCGTTTCGGAACCAACCTGCGGCAACCGCGTTGTGTTCTTTGGCAAGGCACTTAATCCCTATTGTCCATGTGGGGGGCACGGTGGCGCTGTGTACTAAGGCGTACTGCACGTCGATGGTACACTTGTCTTCAACCAGTGTTAACCCTGCTTGTGAGGAGTTAGTACGTTGGGGAGTCTGACACTTGCTCGCCGTTACTCGGTGGTTCTCTCTGGGTACTCCGGCTTTCTCCACCCGTAAAACTGCCCGACACGAGGTGACCCTGGTTGTCGAAAGTGTCGTTAAATCCCAATAAATAAATATAAAAATAAACTCACCTTGACAACATCCAATTATTAGAACTACACGGCGTAGTCAAAAAAGTACAGCGGTGATTCGTCTTCATTTCAATTGCTATTGCAATCAAATCGCCTGTCGATTGAGAACCATTTCTTGCGTTGATTGAATGAAAATAAATGTGTAAAATATTTTTTCGTCTCGAATATTTCAGTTGGTCGGAAAAGCGAATCGTTGTTTCGCTTTTTGACCAACTGAAATAGACCAGACGATTTAACCCTTTTACCACCACGCCCAATTTAGCCACATATGGAGGACCTCTATGTACGCCTGTATGCGAGGACGTTTAATACGAGTTATGACATACTTGAAACTCTATCATCTGATTAATTGTTGGAAAGGGCTCTCTGAGCCCTTTCCAACAATTAATCAGATGGTAGATTAAGCCCTTTCCAACAATTAATCAGATGGTAGATTATATCTGCGCATACTAGAACGTACAGATAATCATCATAAAATAGGTGACAATAGTCGCTTACGGCATCGTAAGTGTGAATCTAAACATGGGTGATGGACTATTTAATGGCTTGACAGGTCAAAACAGCGTCGAGTTTATTAAAGAATTATGCTGATGGCTTGAGAGCTGGACATGGTCCTCAACATCCCCAGTTGGGCACCACAGACCACATTTGAGACATACATGTAGCACCAAATAGCAAATCTAGTCACGTGAGAAGGTATGTGATTACTTGCAAGAGGAATGATATTTTAACTAGAATAAAGGTAAAATTGTCTCGACTGGAAAACATATTGGGGGTGTTACACCTTCTATAATACACTCTTATTTACTACTCTGAGTCTAATTGTTATATCAGCCGAAAGCCCACCTAACGCGAACACTTTTTATTTGACCAAAATGAGCTGAATACAGGGATTTATACTTTGCTGAGCTTCATTCCATCCGAAGATCTTCAGTAGCCATCAAGAGTACATCATTTAACAACTGTCAGACACATGTCGCCCCTACAGGCGGCAAGGCAATAGGAGACGATGGACAAAATTCCCTGTAATATACTGAACAGTTATCGCGGCTCGAGGATTGATTTTAAAGGGTCCAGCCTCAGGCCAAACAGCAGAGGATCTCCCTGTCTCTGCACAACCGAACTGCTGTGACGAGAGCTGGGAGATTGTGGTTTTTGAGATTTGATTCTGTTTCAGAAAAAACACTTGTTTCTGTTAGGTTTTTTTGTGTATTAAGAACATATTGTATTGAATCCAGCACCTGTAGTACTCGTATCTTAGTTTCTGTTACTGTAAACGACCTCACATTCCTTTTGTGTCATTATTTTCATTCGCTCCTGTTAGTCACATGGTCCAATTATTTTCCCGATAAATAGGGCTCATTTGTAGAGACTATAGCGTCTATCAGAAAGTGAGTTGTCGTTCTTGCACTAACTACTACCGGTTGGTATTTGCGGTATTGTAAACATTACGACTCGAATTGATAGCGATGATTAGCACATTGACAAATTTCGCCTAAGGGCGAATACCACGAAATACTTTGGGACCCCCTACATCAACTCACCCCAATCGGGAATGGGTTGGTGGAGTGGGGTTCCGAGGTGTTCTTCCCTGGGAAAAATGTGCTTGGCAATCAATATGACATCACAATCAACATAGGCTCGTACACTGCACATCACACAAATCAAAGACATGACCGTTGAAAACTTTATCGTTGTACATTACGGTCACTTCCCACGGAGTGGGCAGTACTTCCACGGACGTAATACTATTTACTAATTATGGAATAATCATCAAAAATTTAATTAATGAAGCGTCGGGTGCAATCAGGTGCTTCATTAATTAAAATTTTGCTGGTGATGATTTTTATTACCTGGTAAACGCATACGAGGACATCACTGCCCACGCGTGAATTACGACCAGCCCACGGCGACTGCACTGTAATTATGACACACAATTACGCGGTAGACTTTTTCATTTAGTGCGATCGCAGTTTTGCCAACGTTATTCAACTGAATCGCAACGTAAACAGACGAAGATTCGGAAATAAAGAATTCTGCATACCAACCGGAAGTAAATCATATTAGTCTCCACAGCGTAGAAGAGTTCACTGTATCAGGTTGAGGTAACCTATTTATTGATAGACCCTATAATGTACTCCTCAGACAAGGTCGTCACTGTAATCGGATATTTATCATTTGCGACAATGTCCTGCTGACGTTGGTATCAATGAACGTATGAGGGAAGGGCCGATAAAGACGGCAACTTCCATTGATATACAAGTAATCTGAGATTGAACGGCGGCTCTGTAGATGACCAGCCTAATCGAATAAAACGTTAACGGGGTATGTGCGTTGTCTTTTATTCTCAATGGAGTTGATACTTCTTACTCGGATTTGGCGTTGTCGTCGACCTATCTAAGAGGTTGTACGACAGGGAGCAGTCGACGTTTGATGCGCAACAGGTGGACATTCGAGAATACAATACCCCAAGTGATTGGCGAGACCGCTAACACTTAACCAGCGACAGTCAGATACTTAAGATCACAGTATCTCAAGTAGTTGACGAGCCCGCTAACGTCGTAACGAGCAACACGCAGAGACTAAACAACACTTTATCCCAAGATCGCTAGAGACTTGTCGAGCGACTTGCGAAGACCCAGGAACACGTTCCTGTAAGTAGCCGTTGAGACCGCGAACGGTTTGGAGGACACGAATGGCAGTGGTTTAAAGGCTGGACGCCATTAAGTCCCACAGGACAGCAAAACACTATCCTTCAGTTGAATGAGGCACCTCAGATTTGTCTTATTCTGAACAGCCGTCTTCAGGTACATATTGGCGAGCTGGTTTCTAATATAGGCTATTGCGAAATCAAGTATACATTCCACAGACCGCTTTGGTATTGCGACAGAGACCTGTTACAGTTTAATAAATAACACTCCAGGTCCCTTTACTTGGAGAAAATCCAAAACAGATTGTACGACATTGCTCACTACGAAAAGTCTTGCCAGTAAGTATCGCCACTGGCTTCATCCTAACTTCCCTTTGAACACCCCCAAGGGTACCAGAGGATCAGTTACTAATCCCAAATCAGGCGGAAAAAACATAAATTAGGATATGAGATATATAGAATATACCCAAAGTAGCTTGGTGTACAAATGTTCAACACGAGTGGTGAAGTGGTGTTAACCGCGAGCCTTTGGCGCGCGGTTACCACCACTTCACCACAAGTGGTGGACATTTGGTACACCAAGCTACTTTGGGTATATTTTATTTATACCATGATCGTCAGATTATTAAGATTCACTATTATTTTTTCTCGATTTTACTGAGCAGCAGACGTACATGTACATACGTGCGAATCTGTTTTTGTTTACATGAGCATCGGTGGACGGTACTTTCGCTGTCAGTTTTATCGTCGAAACGAAATGAAAAAAGAAACTGAGCCATTTTCGTTTTAATAACATACTATTTCGAGTTATGCATGTTTTATTAACATGAGACAATGCATGTTTTTAATTGTGGGCATCTTATGAGGCAAACCCATTTAAAAACGTAATAAATAATTGCCACTTCCATTTCACTCTTCTTCACGAGGCGACGTGAGATAAATTTAGACAATTTTGCATTCAGGTCGACGTCACCAAAGGTCAAAGTGGATGTAGTTCTACTGAAGGTATAAAGTTTTACTACTGAAATCCCATTGCTGGCGTGTTCACACAGTTGGTGTGTAAAGCTGAAATTTATGTCATAGGCTTTTCATATATATAGAATAGGTAGTCTTGGTATATAAATAAAGTTCATCTAATCTATGCGTGTGTTCTCATCGTTACGTTTTCTACTTAACATTTATTGACTCGTCCGGTGGACAAGTCAATAGGGTAGAACATGCGACAATGCGAACGCGACGTATTCGCCCCTTTGCCGCATGGACTAAGTAACGAGATTCCATAGGAGTCATCAGTCCAGTCCCATTCCACTCCCAGTGAAATAATTTGATGAATTTATGCTCATACATAGCCGGAAATTAGAAAACCGTCCAGCTTTAGCTGGAACGTTCATTCACCACAAACAGAAATGTGTCCCAACATCCGCCATCTTTGGGAACACAAATGAACAATGCTTTAGAAAAAGCTTTTTTTTTCTCGATAGGTTTCAATTTTCCCACGTTTTGCAATCACCGATTGTTTTTTAATGAAAATACTTTAATGTTTTCGAAAAACGAATGTATTGATGATGCTCCCATTTTTAAGGGCAGTTCAAATTGAATATTTACAGGATTCTGTAGTTATTATAAACAAATAACTTTTGATTGGAACGTCGATGCCATATTACCAGTTTTCGTGCCAGGGTTTTTGTGTTTAGTGATTTGAAAGGTGTTGCGATGTGGCTTCAGTCACGTCGTAACGGATTTTGTACCATTAAATGGAGCCCGGTAGCTCGGTGGTTACGGATTTCAACTTAACACCGAAAGGTCCACGGTTCGATCTCCACAAGGGGTTACTGCCTTGTGGCCTTGAGTAAGGCATTTAATCTCCCTTGCCCACGCGGGGGACGGTTGCATCGTGTACTAAGGCGTACTGCACGTCGATGGTGCACTTGTTTTCAACCAATGTTAGCCCGTTTGTGTGGAGCTAGTACTTTGGGAAGTCTTGGTGCTGCTTGCCGTCGCTCGGTGGCTCTCTCCGGGTACTTCGGTTTCATCGACTCGTAAAACTGTCCGACAGGAGGTGACTCTGGGCTGTCGAAAGTGTCGTTAAACCCCAATAAATAAATAAATAAATAAATAAATAAATAAATAAATAAATAAATAAATATTATCGACAGAGTTAACTAACCTGACGCCCTCTCGATGGTGGGGGAGAGGTTGAGTTGCGACATCTTTCTTTGACATTCAATACAGTTCTGTGGAGGTCAGTGTCCCACATCAACTGACGTATCGTCGAATCACGTTCCATATATCCGTCTGCCAAAATAGCATCCGTTCTCAAGTTAACATGTCAGTTTCTCGTCATATCACTCTACTCAAGAATGGAAACCTGTCATGAGGTGCTGATCTTTCAAGTTGTTCTTTTTAGCTCACCTGACTGCAAGTCAGTGTGAGGTATTGCCATCACTTGGCGTCCGTCGTCCGTTAACTTTTGCAAACCTGGCTTCTTCTTCACAGTCATTCAGCCAAATTCAAACATATAGTGCACAGACTATCCCTGGGGTATACCCTTTCTATTTTGTTCAAATTAGGCGGCGGCCTTCTTCGGGCTCTGGCCAATGATGCCAAAGCATAAAAATCTTTTAAAATATTTTTCTCATGAACCACCTGAAGGATTGCCTTGATATATTGTATGTAACACTCTTTTGGCGTTCAAGATTATAAAGTTTGTTCAAGAGAAGTTGGTAGATCAATAGTTGGGCTCTCTGTGGGCACATAACCATTTTGCGCTCCGCCCAAAATTTCTATTTCAAGGACCGATGCGCCGAACCAAATTTGGCATGTGACATAAGTGGGTCCAAAGTACTTGAGTGATGCCCAAATTTTGTTTTTCGTTTCCCCGTGGGCACCCCAGGGGCTAAAATAGAAAAAAAAATCCAATTGCCCATTTTTTCCAAACTACACGGAACAGAGAACTGTTATTTGGTATGAAGCATCCTTTTGATCAGTAGAGTGGATAAAAAGGTGGCCATCGGTTGTGTCAGGGTGTTCTGTAGGGGCGTTTGAAAAAATGCTGAGTCAGCATATTTGCAAAGATTGAAAAAAATGTTTTCTTCAGAACCGCTGATTAGAATCTTTTGATATTTGGTATACAGCATCCATAGGATGGTCAAATACAAGTGTGTTCAAATCGACCCCCTCGGTTCATATTTGGGCTCAACAGAGGAACCCAAATAATTAACTTAGGGCGCTATGGGGAATAATCTTAAAAAATCTTCTTCTTCAGATCCACCAGTCAGATTCTTTTGATATTGGTATGCAGCATCTCTAGGGGGTTAGATTCAAGTTTGTGCAAATGGGATCCCTGGGTGAATATTTGGGCTCTTTATTGGAGCTCAAATTTTAACTTTGCGCAATATGAGAAAATTTCTTTAAAAATCTTCTTTTTCAAACCCACAAGTGAAAATCCTTTCATATTTGGTTATGTGACATCTCTAGAGGTGTAAGATTTGAATTTGTTCAAATCGACTCCCTGAGTTAATATTTGGGCTTCCTATGGGAGCCTGATTATTAACTTGGTGGAATATGGGGGATATTCTTTAAAAATCTTCTTCTTCAGATCCACCAGTCAGATTCTTTTGATATTTGGTATGCAGCATCTCTAGGGGGTTAGGTTCAAGTTTGCTCAAACGGGATCTCTGGATGAATATTTGGGCTCTTTGTTGGAGCCCAACTTTTAACTTACTGCAATATGAGAAAATTTCTTGAAAAAATCCCCAAGGGAGCCCAAATATTTACTTAGTGCAATATGGGGAATTATTGTTTAAAATCATTTCCTTCAGATTCAGCAGTGAGATTCGTTTGATATTTGGTGTACAAAACCTCTAGGAGAGTTAGATTGAAGGTTGTTCAAATCAGGTCCCTGGGTTAGTATGTGAGCTTTTTATTGAAGCCCAAAGTTTAACTTAGAGCAATATGAGAAAATTTCTTGAAAATATTCTTCTTCTTCAGATCTACTACTGAGAATCATTTCATATTTGGTTTGTCATATCTCTAGGCGTGTCAAATTCAAGTTTGTTCAAATCGATTCGCTTGTTTTTTCTTGTTTTGTTTTGTTTTTCTTAATTTTTTGTTTGTTTTTTTTTTTTTGGGGGGGGGGGGGGAAGGGGGGCTAGAGAGAACCACAGGAGTTTAAAACACAACAAAAACTTCGATCGGTTCTTGTTTTTTAATACTTCACAGAACAGAGCTTGCTCGGAAGCTTTCCTAGGACCAGCAGAAATGAATGGCCACAAAGTTGCCTTTGGTTGTGTTATAGCAAATCAAAAAATTGCTCTTGCTGCTGATCACTTACTGTTTTGACAATTTGAGCCAGGTGAGCGTTTTAGGCTCACTTGAGTCTCTGTTTTTTTTATTCCCATTCAGCATCTTTTGAAAATAGAAGAAACAACTGCTCAGTAGTTTCAAACAACTTCCACGATCATATGCAGTACGGCCGCCGTGGAATGGTCACTTCCACGGGCGGGCAATATTTACAAGGACGCAATAATATTAGATACCAAACACTAATTATAGGAATAATCATCAAAAATTTAATTAATGAAACACCAGGTGCAACTCGTTGCTTCATTAATGAAAGTTTTGCTGATGATGATTTTATTAATTGGTAAATGCATGCGTGGGGATCACTGTCAACGCTTAGTAGCTTAGTATACGGCCAGTCCACGGAGACTGTACTGAAGTGAACACAAAAAGAACGCATGTAAAACAGTCACAGTGAGCAGGTCCACAGGTCCAAAATGACGGACAAATGTAAGATCACAGTTACTGAAGGATCAATTTCTGCTTGTTCTGACTAATAACCACAGGGGTCTTATAAAGACTTATCTTAGTATGTCTGTAAAACAAAGTCGGGGGTAGGTATGAATGTGAATGTCCGTGTGTCTGTCCGCGATATACTCGAGAAGTGATCAGCAGTTCGAGTTCAAATTTGGCACAAGTGTTTTGCTGCTATATGCGGGAAGAATAGTGCGGTTTAGTTATTATTTTTCTAACTTAATACTATAACTTTCTTATTTAAAACTGTCACATGTTCCTCGACTTTTAAGACGTTTATATCACATATGTGAGGGAGGTATCGGACCGGATCCCATCGTGAGGCGTATAACGTAAACAACGCAAATTTTAAATGTATGCCGATTACCTAATTAAACTTTAAACATAAATACCAGGCTTGGCGATCGATTTTAATTTAATTTTTTTGAAAGGCCGACGCAGGAACATTTGCATGTCGAAGGAAATCTTGAACCTTCGAAATGGGGGTATTTGACTTCGGTATGCACATGTTGCTTTATCGACCTCTCAAAGGCTTTGTGTATATTTTGTTGCTCTTTGTATATTTGTAAATACTTTTCAGCTTTTCGGAATTGTAAAATTGATTCAAATATTTGGTTGTATATGTACGGGGGTATATGCAGAAACACGTGGAAATGTCTGCACGGGTGTATATGCAATTCTTTTCTAGGGGTGGGCGGGGACGGGGTGATACTTAATGTATAACGACCAATCAATGATCAAAATGTGTCTCATAAGCCTTCAGAGGCTGGGTTTCATACAAATATTCTGTTAACATTCTATGTGTAATATATTTCATGTGTATCGAAACGTGACACTTAAATAAAATATTCTACTTCTTCTTCTCCAAGCGACAGTTCCTTATGCCACCACGAAAAGTGTCGGGTTTTCCGACATTTTCTTTTGTTTGCTTATTATTAATGGAGCTTAGTTACACTTTAACCCTTTACCCAACGCAGATAATATCAAAATTTATTATTTTAATTAGTATTTTTTTAATTTTTTTTCCAAAATTTCGACAAAACCATATCATGTGACCCCTCATTGGAACGAGCTCATCGAGCTCGTTCCAATGAGTGGTCACATGATATGGGGTTGTTGAAATATTTTTAAAAAATTACTTTTTCAACTACTCAGTTTGCAAATTACGCGGGCGGATGCGGGTGATTCGTTAGGTAAAGGGTTAACATATAGGGTCATATCGTGTGGGACAGTTTTAAGAGTTGAGGAAGCCGGAGTACTCGAAGAGAACCAATGGGCAGCGGCGACCAACTGTCAGACACTCCAACTTATTGGCAGCAGTTGAAGGTATGTGCACTATCCAAGATCCATGTGCAATAAGTACATGGCGTCACGAGTACAACTGGAACTTTCAGTTCAAATTCCAACCAATTAGCCAACGCGCTCCTCGTAGTCTCGTTTCTTAATCGTTCTAACGATTTTCCTCATACCCCCCTCCGCCTCCCCCCCCCCCCCCCCCCGTGCAGCGCCGAGTTTTTCTTATAATTCTAATATATAAGTACTAAGTGGACGAGATTTATTTATTTATTTATTTATTGGTGTTTAAGGTCACATATTTCTGCACAATGGCTAATCATGACCATGACAGTTTTCCGGGTGGAGGAAGCCGGAGTACCCGGAGAGAACCACCGAGCAACGGCGAGCAACTGTCAGCTCCCCAACGCACTAACTCCACACAAGCAGGGTTAGCATTGGTTGAAGACAAGTACACCATCGACGTGCAGTACGCCGTAGTACACAGCGTCACCGTGCCCCCACGTAGGCAATGGGGTTGAAGTGTCTTGCCCAATGACACAACGCGATTGCCGCAGGTGGGATTCGAACCGAAGACCTCTCGGCTTGCAGCCTGCACCTTTACCTATACTGGGCCACCGCGCCCCCAAGTGGAAAAGATACCCACCAGCGATGCAATATTATTTCATAAATGAATTCTTCACACGGAAACCAGTTTTAGGTGACGAATTGTACCATGAAGCCTATATTTCGTTATCACACCTCTAGTTTTTCAATAATTAGACAGAAGCCTTATGTTAACTAGTGGCCGCTGTCATGGTTTTCAAATTACTGTAATCCCTATTTCCTTGTGTAGAAGCCTGCTAAAGGTAGGCAAGAGGGGCGTGATAAATGTAACTTATTCTCAGTTCCTTATTCGACATTTGCTATCAACCGATAAAATCGGTTGATAGCGAATGTCGAATAAGGAACTGGGAATAAGTAATGGTTGTCACGTCCATCAAGAGTTCAGGATAAGCTTTTCTTATGAAAATCTAACTGCGACAGAATGCTTGTTATATGCACACCTTTCGATTGTTTAATTTTCAGAGTGAAGAGAAACTGACAACAGGTATATAATGTTGTGACTGCAAAAGAGGTCTCCTCTACCAAATCGCAACATATTTACGACAATGGGCCGAGACTTCATGAATAACATATTGCGAAATAAAGAATCAAAACAAAACAACAACAAAACAAACAAGCATATCATTTGAGTTTGTTTTAGTGTTTTCTCATTTCATTTTCGAGTAGATTCTTGGCGACAGGAGTGGGGAGGGGGAGTTGGGGGTAGGGAGACCCTCTCCCACTCGATTCCGGCCAAAATTGTTAATTGTTAGGAATTATGAGCATCAAACCACCAACATTTGGAAAGTTCTAAGGTACTAGATTTTGTGGCATTTTATCTGAGGCTGTGTCTGCTTCTAATAGGCATTTACTGCCTTTTTTTTTAAACATTTCGTGGGATTTTCTAATTAGACACAATATTTTTTGTTCCTTGAGTGTTGCAAGGCGTCATCTGCAATGTTAAAGCGATCCCAACTCTAGAACCTTAATGTCATATTTCGAAAACAAGGGGAGAGAAATCATTCGGATTTCTTCAGCAGTTGGAAATTAGACAATTGTTACTCTAAGGGAGAGAGTGCAAATGGATGTTGAGGTTTGCAAATGGATGTTTGGCAGCAGGGGAGAGTACAGTTAGAAATGTAGATGGGACAAAGTCCGCCCGCCCCAACAGAGACCCTGTAGCCAGATCCCTGTTTTATTATTAGTTCTATAAGAGTGAAGGGGAGTTTCAATATCTTGACCATATTAGGATCCGGTCGCGATCCATTCGAAATTCTCTTCAGGTTCTTGAAATCGTAGTAGTATTTCCTTTTGTTTTCAATTTTAGAACTGTGAGCTATGCGTCATTATCCTTGTTAAAGTTGCTTTTCTAGAACACAAAGTAACATCTTGTCCACCCATTTCGTCCAAGAACAAGCTGGTATTTGATTCCACTCTCATTGAGATAATGGAGCTGTGTTATGTGAAACACACGAGGTCACATGATCGACGGATTTGCAGAATCGTGGCATAAGGTCTCAAGGAAAATCGCAGCGTGTGTGCCCTGGTAGTCGGGTGTAAAGTTTCGCCGACGACTCGATCGCGGCGGTCCAATGAAAAATAATCGCTCTTGTGCCCCTTGCATAAGGCGAAAATATCGATATCGTATTAAACTATTTTTAACAAAGCTGTTCTTTTATTTTGTTCCATTTTGGAAAACCTGGAGGAACTGATATTTGGTTACACGGGGAGGATCTTAGTTTGTCATACAGAGTAGATCAATTAATATATTTAACCTTCAGCCGCATGGCAGCAGGTTAAAGATATTTATTTGTCTACTTTAACCCTTTACCTATTATGAAAAGCAGACGACACTTGCCAAAAAAATTCTTGAACAACTAATTTTTTCATTTTTTGTCTAAAAAACATAGGTTATGACCCCTCATTGGAACGAGCTCGACGAGCTCGTTCCAATGAGGGATCATAACCTATGTTTTTGAGACAAAAAATGAAAAAATAATGAAAATTAACCAACGATTTTTGAGAATAGCGCTGGCCGGTTTTGGTCGTTACGGTACGTGAAGGGTTAAATACTGAGTCTTCTAAACCAAGAGTTCATGCGACTTGGACTTGCCAGTTTTACAAAAGCAGTAATTAAGGAGTTGTTTGCTTTCGTGAAGTAAAACATTTCTTCACTGGAGTGGCGTAACGAGGTAAGGGCGTATCCTAAGGGCCTCCCAACCATTTTACGCCTTTATGCCCCCCCCCCCCCCCCCACCAAATCCAACATTTTGGAAAAATCATTATTAAGGGTCTCAAAACAGTGTTGTAGTTGAAAATTGAGGTTGGGTGCTTCAATACCAGCTTGCATAAAGATTCGGGGCGATATTATCTGCAATCAATTAAGGGGTTGTGTTCGTGGCTCATGACAACATGATTCCTTCTCGGTTAAGGTGCTGGCCAACTAACGAAGGAACGGACACAGAAACAAACGAAAGGACGAACAGAAATCATCATCAGGAAAATTTTAATTAATGAAGAACCGGGTTGTACCCGGTGCTTCATTAATTACATTTTTGACAATTACTACTATAATTAGTGTTTGGAATCTAATATTATTGCGTCCGCGGAAATATTGCCCACCCGTGGAAAGTGACCAATCCACGGCGGCCATACTGTAACCACTAACCATCACTAGAGTTTCTTAAGCTAGTCAAGGCAGGATGGATATTATACTGAATAGAATGTTTGTACCCAGTCAGTGTTCTATAATATAACATTATAATGTACTGAATAATTACAGTATGTGTCCTAAGGGTCCCCAATATTACTGTTGCGCCACTGCTCCACTGCGTATGAACACACTTCTGTTAGTTTTCTCTTTCCAAAGAGGTCGCAATTAAAATTTTCCTTTCTTTATAAACTACTACAAATTTGATAATTTTACAACAATTTCACGCGTCTCTTCCTTTATACACCTGCTCTCTGAATATGCCTCATTTCTGTCTCCTCGGAGTGTCTTTCGCCTTTTAACCCATTACCTAACATGAAAAGCAGACGACACGTTCCAACGAGGGGTCATAACCTATGTTTTGGAGACAAAAAATGAAAATATTTTGAAAATAATTGGCGATTTTTGAGAATAGCGCTGGCCGGTTTTGGCCGTTACGTTGGGTAAAGGGTTAAAGTAGAATGACTGACATTGACCTGAAAATCGTAAGAGACATCAATTTTAATACAACGACGAGTGTGGTCATTGCGTTCATCGTAGAGCCCTTTTGGATTCGATTCGACTAAGTGTCGCCTATCTCTAAATTTTCGAATTTTCAAAATGTTCTGAAAATCCTACCAAGTTCATCTTATTGTCTTCCACTTGTACTATTAAGTCTCAGCTATAGAATGGAAGAATGGGGTTCGGGTGGGGGGGGGGGGGTGGGGTCATTGGGCAGAGGTTCAGGCTGCAAGCCGAGAGGTCCTCGATACGAATCCCGCCTGCAGGAACCACGTTGTGTCCTTGGACAAGACACTTCACCCCCAATGCCCACCTGGGGGAACGGTGGCGTTGTGTACTAGTGCGCACTGTACGTCGATGGTGCAATTGTCTTCAACCAATGTTAACCCTGTTTGTGTGGAGTTAGTATGTTAGAGAACCTGGCAGTTGCTCGGTGGTTCTCTCCGGGTTCCCCGGCTCCCTCCACCCGTAAAACTGTCCGACACGAGGTGGCCCTGGCTGTCGAAAGTGTCGTTAAACCCCAGTAAATAAATAAATATAAATCGGGTTCTGCTTTGATTCCGTGTTCTGGAATAGTCCAGTTTCTTCACTGACTCGTCCTGACAGACGAGTCAACGTTTAACACAATACTCGGGGAGAGACAGACAATATTTGCTGTATTCCACGTCCGTCAGTAGGTACAACATCTACAATTTGAAAAGCGGAGATATTCCATTCGAGGTTTGATTCGATTCGAAATCCCCTGACTTATTCATTCGAGATTCGATTGGACCGCAATTTGGGACTAGAACAAGCAAGTTCATTGTGAGACTTAAAGAATTTAACAGACGTGGCAGCAGTTATTTGTTCCCAGTTCCTTATTCGACATTCGTTCTCAACCGATTTTATCGGTTGATAACGAATGTCGAATAAGGAACTGGGAAGAAGTAACGGTTGTCATGCCCCCCAAGAATTTGAAATTTGCTGTGTGGTATGTCAGAGTGCACGTCCCTACCATCTCAAGAAAAAAAAATCAATCGGCGAATTTTATATAGAAAATAAAAAAATGTCAGAAATTAAACTCAGTCTTGTTCAATTTCCTGTGTTTTCTCATCACAGTTTGACATGTAAAGATAAAATTATAGAACCGGTCACGTTTTGAGTGACATTCTTTCGAATATTGATACCATCCGTCTCATAATTAGCTGGTAATCTGACATAAGAGCTCGTCACAATTCACTGACAAAAATGGCACAATTTTGTAAGTGCAAAAGCGATACGGCGGGGTCAGGGAATGACGATTTTTGTTGATGGGTAAGTGAGTAGAAAATCTGATAATGTGTTTTTGGCTACGTCCACCCCATAACTAACTGGCATGATAAGGCCACACCCAGCAAATCCTCAAACAGATCATATCTCAGGGGCGTAAATTCAGGAAAAGTAGTTTGTGTGTGGTGAGAAGGCCAGGGTCAGGGTCATATGATGTCGAATAATTTTATGAGTGACATAAACCGGAGTACCCAAAGGGACCCACCGAGCAGCGGTCGGCGAACAACTGCCAGACTCTCCAACTTACTAACCCGGCACAAGCAGATTCAGCGGCGGTGGAAGGCAAGTGCGCGGTCAAAATGCATTACACCTGAAGACAGCGCTGCAGGGCCCAAGGGTGCGCGTTGAAAATATTAATACCCCAAGTAATAAATATGGACTTATCCAATTGCTGACAGCTATTGAACTGGGATGGAAGATATCACCAGAGTTAAAAGGTTTAAGGGTGTTTCCCAAGGACACTGCGCAGAGGGCGTGGATTAGTGTCGAGTCATCGACCTTTCGGTTTAAAGTCCAATGCTCTAACCGATGAGCACACGGCGGTCCCTACGATGCCTGCCTAACGTGATATTGCAATTGAAACATTCGGACACAGATGTTTTTTTAGTGTTTTTTCCCAATAAATGAAGATTTGGCAGGAAATTATATCGTCCCTTCAGTTCATCAAGGCGCCATCTGCAATGCATTAGAATTACGGACGGCGCCTTGTTGTAATCAATGGATAATATTACATTCCGGGCGGCGGCTGAATAATTTTCTGTGGTGTGCTGTGGACTCTGTCACGGCGCTCCGTACCAACAGATCCTAAGTTATTACAAAAGGCCCTACAGTTAAAACTAGAAGTCCTGTCACGAATAGTGCGCTTATGTAGGATTAATTGCCCGTTGAAATTGCGCGCAATTGCCATATAGAATGGCACCCAAAGCACGGCAGGTTCTCCTGGTTACTCATAGCAAACACATGCAATGTTTCTGCCAATGGACCTCCGGGTTACCCGGAGGTTCATTGGCTGAAACATTGCTTGTGCGTAGGCCATATGTACAGAATTTGATAGCTTTACTTGGGCCATAACGCGTACATTAACGCGCGTATCAACGTGCTATTTGTGCGCATTTCATGACAGGACTTCTAGTTTTAACTGCAGGTAACCACATTTGAATCCTAGCTGCGCACAATAACCAGTGACATACTGGTTTGTTCAAATGCATCAGTCTTGGTAGTTTCTAGATTGCGGATAGATCAGTTAGACTACCTTTCTAAGTGGCCACTGCAATTGACAATGCCGTAGCACAAATGCTGTGGCAAAATTCGAGACGAAAAGCCACGACTTTCACCTCGTATTGCCGATTGCCGATGAATATTTCGGTGAAGAATTCTTGTCTGACTATCCTAACGAAACGCAAGGATACGTGTACACAAGAATAGTCGGACAACTTCATGTCAACCCTCCGCCACCCCCCCCCCCCCCCCCCCCTCCGCCACCAGTACTGGCGATAGTTACGGGATTCCGTGCACCTATTTATAATCAAACACACTCAAATAACGAACGAGAACAAAGAACTGTGAAGCTTCAATCACAAATTTTTCTTCACGTTTTTTCTCATACAGCAATCAGGATATCAACATCACGGGTTTACGCCATTTTGTTTATCAGTTGTAAGTGATGTGTTCAATTAAGTTTGGGGAACACGAGAGGTTTCTTTACTAGTTATCGTTGCCTTGTTCATTTCACGATGTCGGTTTTGGGCTAAGAGAAGGGTCTTATTGGAACGGAAACGTTATTGTGATGAACTGACATAAACATTCGGTTGTACAAAAAGTTCCGAGCCGCAAACTACAGACTATGTTAGCGTCAGCTCGTCACAATACTTACAATATGCAGTTTTCTTTGGTAATTATATTTTTTTTTTATTTCCAAGACCTGAACGAAGTTAAACTCTTTCAGAGTTGTGCGTTATGTTGCAAATTGACGGATACATCCACGATCAAGAAAAACAGGATACTTGCTGCTGAATCCATTTTCATGTATTTTACTGTATGTTTTATGATTGTTCTCAAGCAGTGTAACGGTTGAACACAATTTTTAAATAAAATATTGTTGAAACCAAATACTATTTTTTGAACAAACTGTTGGTGTGTTCCACTATCAGCGCAGCACCATCTCTTTGGAAATATTATAAATCAACC
Organism: Pictodentalium vernedei; assembly: GCA_031216915.1. Taxonomy (NCBI): domain Eukaryota; kingdom Metazoa; phylum Mollusca; class Scaphopoda; order Dentaliida; family Dentaliidae; genus Pictodentalium; species Pictodentalium vernedei. Next base: position 402,573,152 of record CM062291.1, read on the forward strand.
ACACTATTGTAGGTGGCTGCGAACTGAAATTCTCTATTCAAATAGGTGACAATATAAAGTCCATACCATGGTGTTTATTATTTTATTTATTACACGTCTGTTCTATGAAATCGCCATCTTCAGCAACACTAAACCATGCGGGAAATAAAAATCCGTTCCGCACACATTTGCGGAACGGAAATCGCTGACAGGCTATTTTTAAAAAGAAGCGATATTTCAATGGAATTTTCTACAAAACGTGCACCGCAATTACAATTTGAAAGGCTAGCGATAGCTAAAAATCGTCCCCTGATTTCCAATGTGTTCTATGTGCCAGTAGGCACATAGAACAAATTGGAAATCAGGGGACGAAATAGTAACACGGGTTCCCCTCGCAAATTTGGTTGGCGATAAAATGTGTTCTTTTTGTTGATAGTTGTCAAATGAATTGCTACGTGTCCTTCTAATGATTGTTTTTATAGACGTGAAGGCATGTAATAAGCACAGAACGACACGTGTGTGTGAATGGGTTAATCGATATGGCACGAGTACCTGCGCGAAAGGATAGCACTCGAGACCGCATACTTTCTGAAAAAGTAGACGGAAATTAGATACAGAGGATTGGTTATATATACTACTCAAAGTTTGCTAAGCACCACATATTTGACACATCATTGTGAAATTTTCTTGTGACACATTTGCGATATTTTTGGTGGATATAATTGAGGAATGTATTGAGATGGTCCCCAGTGTTTACATTAGCTCTTTTGACAGGCAGACGTTTCGCTACAGTCATGGAAAGCATGTACCCCTTGATTTTCATGATGTTTTCGTGTACTGTCTACATGTACATGACATGTGCGGGGTATTCAATCTTCATTTCAACACAAACCCTTGTGATTTAATGATTGAATATGGCAAATGCAAATGTAAGAAGACATTTGTCTGAAGCAGAAATGTGGCGGGCTGTAGGGATGGTGGAGCAAGGGGCTATCCATTGCACCATACGTTGATCACCAGAGACTGGGCAAGATTTCAGCAGTATAGCACACCAGTAAGACGGCATGGTTGTGGCAGAGACAGTGCAACATCTGCAGCTGAAGAGCGGTTTTTGGTCATTCAGGCCCGTAGGAACCGCTTTGCCACAGCAACCTGGCTTCGCAGTGACCTTCAGAATGCATCTGGAGTACATGTTTCGACGCAGACTATCCGGGGAAGATCGCACGAAGGTGGTCTCCGATCGAGAAGACCATATATTCGCATTCTGCTGTCCCAGAACCACGCCAGGCACGATATGAATGGGCCATGCACCACATTGGATGGACCAGAGAAGATTGGTGACCAGTCCTTTTTACAGATGAGTCAAGGTACTGCCTTGACCACACAGACATGCGTTCTAGGGTATGGAGAAGACCAGGAGAGCGATTCCGCTATGGTGGAGGGTCAATCATGGTCTGGGGCGGCATCAGCAGGGATGGACGTACAGAGCTCTGCGTTCTTGAACGTGGTACATTGACTGCACTGTGGTAAATTGATGACATCCTGGATGGCCACGTCAGATTGTATGCAGGTGCAGTGGGTGATAAATTCATTCTGGTGAACGATAATGCCCGTCCTCATGTTGTCCATGCTGTCGGGGTGTACCGACAGAGGAAGGGGATTGAGCGCATGGACTAGCCAGCAAGATCCCCTGACATCAATCCAATCGAACATGTCTGGAATGAGTTGCAGCTTGCAATTTCAGCCTGACCAGTTCAGCCAAGAAGTGTCCAGAAGCTTGGTACCATGCTGGTCCAAGAATGGAACAACATCCCACAAAGGACCACCAGGAACCTGATTGGGAGCATGAGAAGGCGTTGTCAAGCTGTAATTAACAGTAATGGGCCTCATATTCGATATTGAACCCATACTAGTTCGCTCCGTCAACTTTTTGGCATATTGAAAAATGTCCTCTTTTACCAATAATATCCATTTTCCATGGGTATCGTATTCAAAAGCTAAAAAATAATGTCAAACACAAATAACATCTTAATTTCTGTACTTAAATCATTAAAGATATAATTAAATAAAAAATATATACACTTTTCATTACAATATTTCAACTAAAACGTAAAACAAGTAGTTGGATATACTTGGCGCTTAGCAAACTTTGAGTAGTATATTATGGTTCAGTTTGAGAATGCAGACAGTGGTTTCTTTAGTGTCTAAAACACATACATAAGACAAGTTATCTGACACCTTCCCGGTTGTCACGTGGTACTCAGGTTTCGATACTGTTATTAGTATCGATTTTAATCACAATCCAGTTTCCATGTACTGTACGTCTTTGATAGCTGATATCATGGGTTTTAATTAACTATGGGGTAATGATAAATTATTGGCAAGTAATTAAAATTAATGTTGTGGACTTCAAGAAAGTGAGCATGAAAGTATCACGATTATTTAAGAAACAGACATATTAATTCTCCCACATCGTTTTTGAAAAGTAATAAACAAAGTAATCGCTTGATTGGACTGGTTACGTGAAATAATTCATTCGAGGCGAGGGACTATATTGTAGTTCGCTCACTCGTGTTTGTACAACGTCCCTCACCTCTCATGAATTATTTCACGTAACAAGTCCAGTCAAACGATTACTCTCTATTTAATATCCATCCGGGACAATGAATAGGTTGACGAATTGCACATTTTTCGCGGAAATACTTATTGAATATTTGCAATACATTTCAGTTATTATTGACAAAAAAACAAGTGCTGAGATTGGAAAATTGATTTACTAATTTTCGTAGTGGGGAAATACCAAGACGTTTGATGAAATGAAAGCTGTTACCCTGTGACTACAGTCTCAGCGTAACACTTTTCACGTGATCAAACAGATTCGATGGTGGCTCAGTGGTAGACTGTTGGACTTCTGTGCTAGAGGTCCCGAGTTCGATCCCCGTCCGGGACGGCCCGCATTGTGTCCTTGGGCAAGGCTCTTTATCCCAGTTGCCTACATGGGGCACGATGACGTCGTGTACTAAGGCGTACTGCATGTCGAGGGTGCACATGTCTTCAACCGTTGTAACCCTTCTTGAGCGGAACGGAGCTTGAACAGAGTTACAATGTTGAGGAGCTGACAGTTGCTCGTCGCTGCTCGGTGGTTCTCTCCGGGTAATCCGGCTTCCCCCATCCGTAAAACTGTCGCGGTCACGATTAGCATAAGTATGTGACCTTAAACCCCAATAAATAAATAAATACAGCCTCGATGGGAGGGGTTACCACTTTCATTAACCTGACGCCATCTTGCGAAGGGGTTGACAGTTTATTTATTTATTTATTTATTTATTTATTTATTTATTTATTTATTTATTTATTTATTGGGTTCAACGACATTATTTACTGGGTTTAACGACACTTTCGACAGCCTGGGTCACCTCGTGTCGGACAGTTTTATGGGTGGAGGAAGGCGGTGTACCCGGAGAGAACCATCGAGCGACTGTCAGACTCCCCAATGTACTAACTCCAAACAAGCAGGGTTGAAGACAAGTGCACCATCGACGTGCAGTACGCCTTAGTACATGCCCCCCCCCCCCCCCTCCCCACACATCGGTAATCGGGATGAAGGGTTGACAGACCTTTTGGCTGACCTTCCAGCAATCAATTTGTGTGGAGATCGATGATTTCGTCAGTTTTCAGAACACTTATTCTTCTTGGGAAGATACACGGGGGGGGGGGGGGGGGGGGGGGTCGATATCAAATATCTGATGGTAAAGACACACTTGGATGGGTGGGTGGGCCGGTCCTGAAATTGGGACAAACAAACAATTCAACCTCGTGTCTGCATTATTTTCCGTTTTACCCATAGTGACACTTCGTCTCTTGAGTTCCAATGTGTTCTTTGAGCCTACTGGCACATAGAACACATTGGAACTCAGGGGACGACATATTCTGAGCTCGTCCCGTTGGGAAGTCACAAAATATACAGTACGTGGAGAGTGTATTATCACTAAATCACTCGCAGAGTGGAGATTCCACCCAAGCAATAATTGCAAATTTGTTGCAAAGCATAACAAGCACAAGCAAAGTTTCAGCCAATGGACCTCCGGGTTAAACCCGGAGGTCCATTGGCTGAAACATTGCTTGTGTTTTTAGTCGATATATACAAAATACGAAAGGTATAGTTTGGGTGGTAACCCCTCTCCGCGGGTGATTTAGTTACAATCCACTCTCCACGTACTGTAATTTGGAGGCAAGGAATTATTTTTTTTAGTCCATAAAGAATTGCTTTCGTAAATGTCGTCAAACAGTGGAATTAAGTGTTTTTCCTCGAGATTTACAGGTCAAACGTCACAGTGCCCTAACATCTGTAGAAAAATAGAAACCACTGCCACAACATATTTGTTTGCGAAACAAGTCTGTCTCAAATACTGTTCAACAAAATTGTTGGGAAAATATTTTGACAAATTGTGGAAACCATATGTATTGATCAGTTGGATAATCCTCTTAGGGTGTTATCTTCCAATGCCCGCCATTACATCACCCCGAACCCCCAAACATTTGAAAACAACAGCTGGACCGCGGTCGTATCAGTTGATTATATAATATCCAATAGTATTAAGGAGGATAGGAAGATTCAACAATAGATCCTCCTTTAGCTATTCACAGAGTATCGACGTCTCATCGAGAACAGTTGTAATGGTAAGACCGATTTTTTATTTTCATTTTGAATACACAATACTGTTGACGGAATGGGGACATTTGTCCTCTAGAAAATAGGATTTGCCTCCCAACGTCTCCCACACCAACTCCACGCGGTCGCTGAATTAACTCTTCATTAGGGCGTGACGTTTTTTTTTTGTTGTTGTATATTTGAGGGTGGGGGGAGGGGTCCGATTTTTGCGGCAAATCGGAAAACTGGCGGGAGGGGGGGGGGGGGCTGTACTATTGGTCACTATGGACTCTCGTTACTGAGTCTATTCGGCAAAGGGGCGAATACGTGATGTGGGTTACAATACAGTGTTTTCGTGCAAACAGCGCCTCTAGTGGTTTGCACCCAACCTATAATGAAGGTAAACTTCCTGGAATTATCCGATTGGTGGAAAATGAACTGAGCTTGTAAGTGTGAATAAAATTTTAAAGTGCATGTTTTGGAAAAGATATAAAATACTGGTGACTATTGTCTTCTGAAATGTGTGAGAGAAGATTAAAATTTGGTGGGGGTAGGTAAAAATATGTCATTCAGTGCGAAACTGGACGGGAGTACATGACGCTCCAAATTTAAAGGGAAAATTCACATGGCGACCTATGTTTCTTTTCAGTATCTTTTTTTCATGAGATGATAAACTAAATCGATAGATGGTTGTTTTTGCCCAAATCAGCTTGATGAGATGGGGAGTGGAGGAAAGATTAGTACTGTCGTCAATGGAAAAAAAAACACTGTATTGTAACCTGTGCTCATTGTCACATTTTCTCCCTCATTGGCACGTCCATCGGACGAGTCATTAAGGGAGCAAACTTGTTTACAATGTTAACACAACATCTATTTATTTATTTATTTATTTATTTATTTATTTATTTATTGGTGTTTATGGTCACATGCTTATGCACAATGGCTAAACATGACCGTGGCAGTTTTACGGGTGGAAGAAGCCAGAGTACCCGGAGAGAACCGCCGAGCAACGACGAGCAGCTGCCAGCTCCCCAACATCGTAATACCGCACTGCAGCACAGGCAGGGTTAGATTTATTGAAGACATGCTCACCATAGACGTGTAGTACACCTTAGTACACGGCGTCATCGTGCCCCCATGTGGACAAACGGGGTTAGGTGCCTTGCCCAAGGACACAATGCGGGAGCCCGAATCGATCGCTCAGACGGTCACCCATCCGAGGACTAACCGGGCTCGACGTTGCTTAACTTCGGTGAACTGACGAGAACCGGTTACCGCAACGCCACCGCTCCCCCGTTGACACAACAAAGAATATATGAACTGTATTCATTTGTCACCATAACTAATGTTATTTGTCTGATTGAACAAGTTTAGTAACTAATCCCCAACGACCCATGAGAATAGTCAAAGAGAAGTTGGTGAATGGTATCTTACAAATTACTGCGGACTGTTTCCACGTTAACCCTTTACCCAACGTAACGGCCAAAACCGACCAACGCTATTCACAAAAATCGCCTTTTAATTTTCATTATTTTTTCATTTTTTGTCTCAAAAACATAGGTTATGACCCCTCATTGGAACGAGCTCGAGCTCGTTCCAATGAGGGGTCATAACCTATGTTTTTGAGACAAAAAATGAAAAAATAATGAAAATTAAAAGGCGATTTTTGAGAGGGTCACCATAATTAATGTTATTTGAGACAAAAAATCAAAAAAATTAGTTATTCAAGAATTTTGTTTGCAAGTGTAGTCTGCTTTTCATGTTAGGTAAAGGGCTACGAAGCCTGAAGTGTTATTCACTATATAATCTTAACACAGAGAAAAACCGAACCGAATCCGAGTTTTTTTCCGGAAACCGAACCGAAACAGAATTTGAAAAATCCCGCCTAGCTCTACATTTTACCCTTTGACATAATTGACCTGCGTCATTTACACAAAAAAAAAACGATTGTACAAAACTTTCATTTTTATTTAAATGTTTGCCTTGAAAACATGTACAGCTTATGAGCCCACGTTGGAACGGGCAGATTGAGCTCGTTCCAGTGAATGGTCATAAGCTATATTGTTTAGGCACAAAATGAAAGTCGTGAGTTTTAATTATTTACGATTTTTTTTAAATTTTCAAATAAAACCCCACCCAAATGGAGTTCGCTTTGCCTCACAAAAAAAAAAAAAAAAAAATCCACCACCGCCACTGACTGACATCGCTTTAGTTCGTATAAAATATTGTGACTGACGTTTGCGAAAAATAAATAAGTAAATAAATAAAAAAATTTCCATTTTTTTATTCGTTTTGAAAAATGTTCACGATAATTCGTATGCAATGTAATAACAAAATTACAAATCGAAACACAAAAGATGACGAAAATACAAAGATTAATAAGATATTCAGATTTTTGTTATTTAATTGAAAATTGTTTACGAGACTTCATGGACAGAACTTATAAAAAATGGTAAATTAATCATTTAAAAATGCAAATCAGTCCTTTAATTAAAAATAAGCATGGACTTCGTATCGATTTCTGCAAAATCGATACCTTATTAAATGTACGTACAGGTGACCTGGGTAGCAAAGTTATCTTTACATTCTGAAACGCCATGAAAGTACTCACAGGCAGGAGGAATACCGCAAGGAAAAGAATCGCTCCCACTTCTCTCTCTCTCTCTCTGTGTTGGTGGTGCCGGGAGCAGGATGGCTGAATGATTAGAACATTGAACTTCAAACCGAGAGGTCCACGGTTCAATCTTCACAAGGGGTAACTGCGGTGTGTCTTTGAGATAGACACTTAGGCCTGATTTTCCACGTGGGGACACAGTGGAGTGTACCGCTTGCTTCACTTGCCTTCAACCAATGCTAACCCTGCTTGCTCGGAGTTAGTACACGTCTGACAGTTGCCTGCCGTTCTCTCAGGGTATTCTGGATTCCTCCACCCGTAAAACTCTCCGACACGAGGTGATCCTGGCTATCGAAGGTGTCGTTAAGCCCCAATAAGTATATAAATAAATGTTCATGATACCTGCTCTTCTATGCAATTCTTGGATATATCCAGCTATTTTACACCACATCTAGTAGTTTAACCCTCAGCTCACTGATGCCTCAACCTCCGAATAATATCCATAATGCAATTGAGAATTTAACCAATCCAATCTTGTTTGACAGAGCTCAATGAGCCCTGCCAAACAAGATTGAATTGGTTAGTTTAAAGGCAATTTATTTGGGAAAATTTGTAAAAAGGGTTGGTGTACAAGCCGAACAACTTACGATATCTGGGCTTCTCTCCATACAATAAAAGATAATCTATTCCGATACTATAAAATTTTTACAATTGTATTTTCTAGAATTGTATTTTCTACCTATTAATATAACTGACTAAAATAAATCATTAGCATTTTAAAAGATATGGCAGATCTTTGAAAATGCTAATGGTTCATTTTAACCCCTTGAAAAGTCATAACTACACTCTAAAATCAGTTGGGTTAAAAATTAACCCAAATCGACTGGGTTGAGTGAATATGAACCCAATTGGGTTCATATTCACTCCACCCAGTTGATTTGGGTTGATTTTTAACCCAACTGATTTTAGAGTGTAAAAAAATACAATTCTAGAAAAATACTATTGTAAAAGCTTTAGAGTATTGCCCCCACAGGTGAATTAAACCTGACAAAACAGACACAAACATGTTTGTTACGACAAACGGAATTCGGATGGAATTTGGAGTGGTGTAAAGAATTGAACACATGCAGTTCTGTATTACATATCACATACTCTCTTAAATCAGTTGGGTTAAAATTCAACCCAAATCGACTGAGTTGAGTGAATATCACTCAACCCAGTTGATTTGGGTTGATTTTTAACCCAACTGATTTTAGAGCGTAGAATTGTCCGAATTCTTGGCTAAACTCCATCCGAATTCAGGGACGTCGTAAAAGAGGGTTGGGGCTGACTCTCCCCATCCACTTAAGTTTTCTGGTCGGGATATTTCAATCTCGATTGAAATATTAGATATTGATTCACTCTTGCTTATAATGATATACTTTCTTACGAGAGTGGATTCGATAGTTGGATGTTTACCAAACGCACAGTCAGTCACACAAATGTAGGGCTGAGGTACCCGATTTGTGATGTTGGTGGCCTAGTATTATCAATTTAGAGTACCGATACAGGATCTGGTAATGAAATAAGATGCTGCATCAGGACTACTGCACGTATATTTTATATATTATACGCAAAACGATAGATTATCGAAAAAATTGCGGAAAGATAGAAATCGTATCCTCTACTGTGAAGATATAGATATTTTCACTTTCACAGTATCAATCAAAATGGCAGCTTTCAAAGCATCACTTCAAAGTGAATACGAGTCAAATTATGACTGGAAATGATCAGTTTGTTCTAAAAACGCATAATGAAAAGAAAAATGAATACCGATCATTTCCAGCAATAATTCAACACGTATTCACCTTGAATTGATGCATGAAACCCACACGCTGAATCAGATCGCAGGACGCAACCTGTTCCGAGTATCGATCAAATCACTTCTGCGTATCAATGTGCATCAGATGTTTACTTTCATGCATCAATTCAAGGTTGAAACGAGTGGAATTATCCATAGGAATGAGCAAATTCTTACAAAGAGCGTATAATAAAAAGAAAATCTACATGTAGGTGTTTTGAGGTGAGCGCTCGCGAAAAATAAACATTTGTCTCGGTCACTCATGAGATGCTTTTCGGTATTCACTCAAAAACAATAGATATCCTCTATGTATCCGTTATAAGGCAGTTCGGGTCGTGAACTACTTCTTACCGACGTTGACTGCGAGACGATTCATAGTTTGGGGAACTCGCTCACTGGACACATAATCAAGGACTTATGGAATGTTGAAATGTGGATAAATAAACAGTATTAATATTTTATTCTACATAACTGAAGTCTGTTTTTCCATATTTACAAAGAATAATAAGAGACTCAGCAAACTAGAACATTATAGACACAAATATAGTAAACCCGTTATAGTTATATTGAATATTGTTACTTTCCAAAGTGTGATTTACTGGGGTTTCCGGGTTTGATTATAAACGATAACGTCACAAGTGAATTACAGTCAACAATTGGGTCAAGTATCCGTGCGCGCCGTGGGTGTAATGGGGACTTCATTGTTTTTGTTTTTGTTTTTTTTTACCATTAACCTAACATGAAAAGCAGACGACACTTGCAAAAAAAATTCTTCAATAACTATTATTTTCATTTTTTGTCTCAAAAACATAGGTTATGACCCCTCATTGGAACGAGCTCGTCGACCTCGTTCCAATGAGGGGTCATAACCTATGTTTTAGAGACAAAAAAAGGAAAAAATAATTAAAATTAATTGGCGAGTTTTGAGAATGGCGCTGGCTGTTTTTGGCCGTTACGTTAGATAAAGGGTTAAATTATATAATTATTGTTAATAATGAAAAGTAATAAACAGAGTAATCGCTTGACTGGACTGGTTAAGTGAAATAATTTATTCGAGGCGAGGGACTATATTGTAAAACACTCGTGCGCATTCGTGCTCTCGTGTTTGTACAACGTCCCTCACCTCTCATGAATTATTTCACGTAACCAGTCCAGTCAAGCGATTACTCTCTATACAATCTACATTATTTTCTCAGTGTATACATTCTATAATAATAATAAAATAAATAAATTATTCCAAATTAAGCGCAGTTTTTATCAGCTGACAAAAGGCGATATTCCATTTAGTTTGTACCTATCACACGTCCGTTGTCGCGCTCAACCGACTAACAACCCTAAACACAACTAATTAAGGTCAACATAGAGGTTGCCGTGAAGACACGGACCTTATACAGAACATGTCCCCGTTTATCCTGAACTGACCTACATGTATTAGATGGTGGGTGTGGCAATGAAATAACTGATTTGCTGTCGAGTGTGCCTACATGGGCATTATTTGTTTACTTTGCTTGTCATGTTATTTTACTAATTTTTTTAATTCACAAATAAATTTCAAAGAAATCTAGTTTTTTTTTAAACTTTATTCCAGGCTGACTACTATTCCAACTATATCATCAAGGCATGGCACGCCTTCAAATAAGGCAAGGCTTGGTGATGTAGTTGGAATATTTAATCAGTCGGAACTTGAGCCATGACTGTCAGAACAAGTTCGGTTAACCCTTTACCTAACATGAAAGGTAGACGACACCTGCAAACAAAATTCTTGAATAACTACTTTTTCATTTTTTGCATCAAAATCATAACTTATGCCCCCCATTGGAACGCGCTGAACGAGAACGTTCCAACCAGGGGTCCTAAGCTGTATTTTTTAGAAAAAAAATGTAAAAATAATAAAAATTGAATGGTGATTTTTGTGAAAAGCGCTGTTCGGTTTTGGCTGTTACGTTTGGGTAAAGGATTAACAGCCCCTACCCCCTTCCACCAATCAGCCATCTTCGTAACACACCTGGCTGATGTGTTTTATTCATCAGGTACAGGTGACGACTTTCCTGGGTCGATAATGAAAACGACAAGTGAGTTCTCTCCCCTTTTGGGTATTTCGATTTCTGAGAAATCAACCACGAAACAAAAATCACCAAGATTAAGTATCCAGTAATTCATAAGTTGGGACTTCTTACACATTTGTGAGATTTTTTTATGATGGGCGATCTAGAGTGAAAATCTACCTTGCATCGAGAGATGGCCGAAGCACAGGGAAAGTAGGGGTAGGGGTACATATGTTCAAGATGAACTGAACCCTCCATGGTTCGTAGCGGCGAAAATATATGAGAAATGAGCCCAAAGAAATGAGCCCACATCCACGATTCACAGATCTCGGTGAGTGCGCCGGATGGGGGTGTTAAAGTGGCACTAATTGATATACCTTCCAAATAGGTGATCTCTCTCAAGTCGGTGGCACGTGTTCCCTGTGCGCCCAGGTTCCTCTAAGTAAACAGATAAACAGTTAGAAATGCGGTGCGAATGGCACAAGGTGTCACTTAAGCGACTAAACTTTCTCAATTCCATGGTGGATCATTTCGTTGTTTTAATACTCCAAGGGTCACCTGGGTTCGATTATGATCGATTGCCTCCACCGATTAATCGATTACTAAGACCAATAGTCTTGACCCTCGCAGCTAAAAGATAGAAACAAAGAAGGCGCACAGAGATCTATTTCCGTGTCTTAATCCTTTGAACCCTGATGGTATCTGTCATGTCAGTACATCATCATCAATTGAAAGAGTCTAAATTTTGATTAGTCTACCACACAAAATCATGGTATCCATCTTCTTTATGAATTCTGGTCGTATCACAATCCTGGGCCGGAAAAGCGGTCTTTCTTTTTTCAAAGGGTTAACCATTTCAATACCGAGTTCCAAAATAAAATGGCCGAATGTAATATAACGGATCGGTGATTTCTCTTTATATTTGTACTAGCGAAGATCCAGAAACAACTTATTCCTTCGTCCCAATAGGGCTGTTGGATTAAATGATTACTAATGTACACCAAACATTTTTTTTTCATTTTATTGTTTACTCATCGCATCCGACTTTTCCTTTTAGCAGAGAATATGCTTACGGACTTCAGAGAGATAATCACCAGGACAAAGCAACTCAAGTGTCATATTGAGGATCATTTAATCCTTCACTCATACGACCCAGGCCTGAAAATAAGCAGTTTGACATTTGCAGAATGAGGCCCCAGAGGGTGAATTTGATGATGCTATCCCTTACAGTGGACAAATTTATCCTCTGGGTACCTTTTTCTGTTTAGTTTTGAGACCGTTATTCTGAATGAGGTCCACAGTGGGTAAATTTAGTGATGCTACCCTGCTGTGCAGGGTAGCATCACTAAATTCACCCTCTGGGGACCTCATTTTGCAGATGACAGTCTGCTTATTTTCTGGCTTGATACGACCAAAACCGGCCAGCTCTATTCACAAAACTCACTATTCAATTTTCATTATTTTTTCATTTTCTCTGACTACAGTACAGATTATGACCACCTTATTGAAACGAGGTCTTTGAGCTTGTTCTAATGTGGGGTCATAAGCTATGTTTTTGACGCAAAAGAAGAAAAAAATGAGTTATCCAAAAATTTTGTTTGCACGTGTCGTTTGCCTTTCGAGTTAGGTGAATGGTTACAGTCTCAGCATAGCATAAGATTTTAAAAAGGATAGATTTTAAAAAGGGAGATTGATGTGCGGCGAGACCCATAACAGCAGTCCAGTGATCTTTTATATTTCTCGCCCTCAGCCGCCCAAATTCACTCACGTATTTATGGAAAACGTGTGTGTGTGTGTGGGGGGGGGGGGGGGGGGGTCCATTGTGCCCCTAGATCCTGCCACATTGCGTGCTGTTTACATGAAAGGTAACGTCTGTAAAATAAGTCTTGTTGCTGAATAAAGTAAATTCTTGATTACACTGAGGTCATTATGCAAAAAGGAAACATGAAATCGTTATAATTTTGACGTAACAGTTCATTGCGTCAATAATATATATACACAAAACGACACATGCGCGTGAATGGGTTAATCAACATGGCACGAGTGCCGGCGAGGAAGTATAAAACGCGAGGCCGCAGTGCCATATCGATTAACCCATCCACACGCGTTTGTCGTTCTGTGTTTATTTCGCGTCTTCACATCCATAAAAGCAATTATTCGAAGCACACTCAGCAATTCATTTGACAACTCGTCCTTTGATTTGTCATGTGTTCTGTGTACCAGTAAGCATATAGAAAACACAGAAACTCCAACCAAGTCCCCCCCCCCCCCCCCCCCACCCCGACCGCTTCCAGAGCGGCTGCGTTACTTGATCCGGTTATTCACCGACCCGCTTCATTTTGCAGAATCGCCAAGCTCTTCGTTGCTGTACGGTTCAAAGGAACGACGTCCGTTGCATAAGTTATACCGGGTAACACCACCCTCTCTCAAATAGTACTTCCATGGAATATCTTGTTAAAACTATTCTGTACCAGACGTCTTAAATAGTTAAGTATTAATTTCTCTTTTGTGTTCAACTTGTTGGTGTGGTTTCTGTATATGCCTCTACCTGAGAGGTATTCATACTCCCCTGTTTCCCTCTATGTTACAACCTTGCTCCCCCCCCCCCCCCCCCTTTACCAATAAGAAACTTACCCACCCTCCAACTTCGGGACTCGTCTACTTAGGGCCCAAGGGTATTACCTTACTCCTGTTTTCATTCAATTCAATCGCCATTTGTACTTTCCTACCATAGTTAGCAGTTTTTGTAGCCCCCCCCCCCCCCCCCCCACACCACCAATTCTCGACCAATAGTACACAGAACGACACACGTGTGACACTCAGCAATTCATTTTACAACTCGTTCCCTGAGTTCCAATGTATTCTATGTGCCGCAGTCGATTAACCCATTCACACGTGTGTGTCGTTCTGTATTTATTACACGCCTTCACGTCTATAAAAACCAATTCTTAGAAGGACATTCAGCAATTCATTTGACAACAGTTATTATCAACAAAAAGAACAGATTTTATCGCCAGCCAAATTTGCGAGGGGAACCCGTGTTAATATTTCGTCCCCTGAGTTCCAATGTGTTCTATGTGCCTGATGGCACATAGAACACATTGGAACTCAGGGGACGATTTTCAGCAATAGGAACATAGAACACATTGTAACTCAGTGTACGAACTATCAACAAATAGAACACATTCTATCGGAAACCAAATTTGCGAGGGGAACCCGTGTTACCATTTTTAGCTATCGCTAGCGTCTCAAAATGTAATTGTGATGCACGATTTGCAGAAAATTCCAGTAAAATTTCGCTTTTATTTAAAAAATAGTCCGTCAAAGATTTCTGTCCGGCACATGTGTGCGGAACGGATTTTCGTTTTCCACATGGGTTAGTGTTGCTGTAGATGCGGATTTCATAGAACGGGCGTGTAATAAAATGGCGAGTGTCAACTTGCGAACAGCTCTCGAAATAGGCTGTTTTGTGATCGCAGTACTGTATATACTCCTCGGATCGCTCGTAAAGCTCTCATCGCATGAAGGTTGTAAATCCATTTCAGCTTGGTCAAACCCCTTTTCAGACCCTTTACCCTCGTACCTTAAAAACGGTAGAACATTATCACGTAACAACATTCCGACAGTAGAACCATCCGTTCGCACTTGTTTTCTTGCGCAAAACTTGTATCCAAGCTACCAAACCACCAGTCAATTTTAACAAACAAATTTGAGGCTGTTATGGCCTGCTTCAAAAAATATGTAATTAAACCCTTCAAACTATTCTCGTTATTGGGAACTATTGGTGGAATGAACTCTATAGTGTCTATCGGAAAGTGAGTTGTCGTCGTTCTTGGACTAACTACTACCGGTTGGTATTTGCGGTATTGTAAACATTACGACTCGGATAGAATAGCGCATAGTCAATTTTCGCCTTAGGGCGAACACCACGGAATATCTTGGGACCCCCTACATCAACTCACACCAGTCAGGAATGGGTTGGAGGAGTGGGGTCCCGAGGTGTTCTCCCCTGGGACAAATGTGCTTGGCAATCAATATGGCATCACAATCAACATCGGCTCGTACACAGCACATCACACAAAACAACGACATGACCGTTGAAAATGTTGTTGTTGTATATGTAATGATGACGCACAATTACGCGGTTGACTTTTTCCATTAATATGATAGCAGTTTTGACAACGTTATTTAACTCTTGGAAGCCGGGGAATCAGAATAAATTTATTGAACATGACATACCGCGAAAAACTTACAGTAAAGCAGTTGCTTCTAGTCAAGTGTCGTCTGCCTATTCAGGCAGACGACACTTGACAAGAAGCACCTGCTCAGTGTTTAATTCTCCCCCAGCCCAAAGATAGCCAGATTACCTGCCGTATTACATCGCAGGTAAGAAAACTTGACTCCCGTCTTTTAAGAGTTAACTGAATAACAATGTTCACAGACGAACACTCCGAAATAAGGTTACAATACACTAGATGGAGGCAAAAGCGCTCTCTATCACGGATTTTACCTCAACCATCAATAAAGTAGATAATTAAGGAGAGCAGCTGATTGGGGCAATATTTATTGATTTTGAAACCCTCAATAAAAATGCCACAGTGTCTATTTTAGAAAAGACTGAAAATATGGCTGTCCTTTCAAAATTGTGAGAGTTGAAATATAATGTGAGGGGTACAAGTAAAATATGCCTTTTCAATTAAGCGTGAAACTGGACGGTAGTAGGGGAATCGTCAAATTTGAACACAGAAAACATACGGTGACATATATTTTTTTCCTGTTCATTTTTTTTAGTGAGATGAAAAACTAAGTGGATTCTGGACTGTTTTCCCCCAAATGACCTTGATGAGCTCAGGAGACAGGAAAGTGTTAACACTGTCGCCAATTCAAATATTTTAGTGTATTGCAGCCATAAAGAATTTCGCATGCCAACCGGAAGTAATTCATATTAGTCTCCACAGCGTGGAAGATTTCGTGGAATCAGGTGGAGATAATCTATTTATCGATAGAGCATGTACCAAACAACGCAATGCTTTCAACAAATTTACTGATGTGCTCTTTGTCTCCATTTAGGTACGTTTTGTCGCGTTTTTTGGATCGCATGATAAAATATTCTGCTCAGTTATAGTGAAATTTACACAGTCTGCCTAGTGATACAGACTTGGACTTCGACAACGGCCGATCCAGACCTAATTTACTTCCCCCAAGAGTTCATAAAGAAGCACTGTTGAGCCGTTAACTCTTAGAAGCCGGGGAATCAGAAAGATTTTTTTTTATTACGATAAGTAAACGTACTATAGAAATCTCGTACCGATTGACATCATGCATATTTATGAAGCTCGATATTGCGCACATTGTAGTTGTAAATAGTAACAGTTGCAATTTTTGACATTTTGAAACCGAGTTGGATTTTGGGAAGTAAAGGAGACATCGGCATCACCAAAGAAGCTCTAGAATCCAGATAGATGGAATTTCCAACTACTCATGACTTGCCCTCCGAATTTCCAACTACAGGAAATTTTGGCCAGGATGGGGGGGGGGGGGGGGGAGGGGGTGAGTCAACCACCCCACCCTCACTCACCCCTCTCTCCACGTCTCTGTCTGTCTTATTACTATTTTGAAGAAGTATATTGAGTTAGATTTTGGATCTATGAAGCACTGTCGGTAAATGTTAACTCTCGCTCACCATATAGGAAGGTATTGAGATGCTAGCTTCCGGCCTGCGTTCCGCGTTGGTTGTGTGCCCGAATACATGTTTTACTTTACCGTTCCCCCTACACCCACACAAACATATATATCATTATATTGTTTTTCAATGCCACTGACCTCATATGTCCAGTGGTTTAGCCAGGTCAAAGTCTTTATATTTCTGTGAAGATTAGAATGCCATGATTCGAGTGTAGACAATCACGACCCTGATAAACATCATGGTATTTAATTGCCGTTGTTGTGATTGCCTGCCAAGAAGATTTATATCTAATTGCGTTTGAGGTTTATTGAAATGGGAATATTAGTCAATGTTCCCGACGCCCACAGAATGAGTTTTCTTTGTATCGTCACCTTTGTTTCGGGCTAGTCAGATTACCAGTTAAATCACTGACACATGTGATACCGCCAGGAGAAGAGACATAATTTATTGTTTCATGTTTATGACAAAACAAACAGCAGGCGAGAGTTATAATTTGACTTAATCAGATGCAGAGGAAGTACGGGGTGATAGAGTGCACGTGACAACCGTTACTTATTCACAGTTCCTTATTCGGCATTGGTTATCAACCGATCTTAAGCGATTGATAACGAAAATCGGTTGATAAGGAATGTCAAATAAGGAACTGAGAATTAGTAACGATTGTCACGTCTCCGGTGGTTGAGGGTTTGGCACGAAATCACGAATAAGAGGCGTTTCACGCGGCGGAAAACACTATTAGAGAACATTCCAGCTTGTGCCTTATTCCCATTTGTAGGATGTTTCTTCTCATGGACGCTTCGGACCAAACGTTTCGAACAAAACTATTTTGGCCAATGGATTAATAATCCGCAGCGAATTCGACTGAAATTTGTCAAATAAAATCTGAAATAAGCTGGAACTTTATCAATAACGCCACACATATATGGATGGCACCAGTCTGAAGTTCTGGTTCAAATCTCATCATGCAAATGAGATATCAAGAAATTGGGAATCATTCGAGCAATCTGAGATAGGTAACAAACCTGAAGTAGTACTACACAAGTTAGTAATAATCGTACAGGGCTGAACACCTGGTAGCCAATAGCAGTAGTACAGACGAGTAGTAGTGGCACAAAAGCGTGGAAGATGATCATAGGACAGATAGCGGTGGCTATGGGTAAGTCAGCAGTGTCAGGGACTCCTGAGGCCCCGTAAGGCCTGGGCTGACGTGGGGTTATTTAGTCCCGCTGATGAAGTTGCGGGAAAATTAGACCAACGTGGAGGGTCGGAATCCAAGTGTCGCGAACTCGGCGCAGAGAGCTGAGTTAGACCGACGCCGTGATTCCTTCTCTGCCAAATTGTCCTGAAATAGGTTCGATTTCCGTTAGGTGTGATTCCTAATCACTTCAGGCTGTATAATGGAAAGAATGATTTAAAGTAACAACGATTCTTTTATTTACACATAAAAATAAATCCGTTTCAATATTTCAACAATCAACAATTCAGTTCTTTTCACAGAAAATGGGTCACTACGGTTAAATAATTCTAAACAATCATATAGTCATTCTATAGCCCTGTACTGGCACTATAGTCTACATACTGGAAATGTTACTACCGTGAGCTCGCCATAAGAGCTTCACAAATCTGAAATGTTATTACTGTGAGCTCGCCATAAGAGCTTCACCCGCTTAGGCTCAAATGTCAACGTCTGCGCGTAACTGTACCTCTGGCTGTCGGAGGGTTCCGACCAGCAATGTTCGTCATCTATAAACCACCGTACTTCTGATTTGGGTCAGATATTGTCTACTCATACCTTATGCGCCTTTTGAAAGTCCTCCGTGAAAGTCCTATTGAAATATTCACCGTTCCTGGTTGAATTCACGATTCACAAATGCCCTTTTTGTGCTAGGGCGAAATTGTCACTCACACCGATCTCCAGTCGGTATTATGATGCTTCGACAGCAAAACAAACTACTCAGAACGCAATCAATCTGACGCTTCAAAGGGTTAATACGCACAATACAATTAACCTACACTTCTGACTATTGCAGGCCGATACCTGCTACTCGACAGTCTAAACTTTAACGTTCCACCTGGGGTGTTACTCTCACGAATTCGGCCCCGTAGCCGCCTATCAACGTTAAGCTAAATCAATCATGGAATGCCCTCTCTGGCGATTCCAGCCGTTTCAGGGTCCTGTGATCGAAGGTACCCTTATGCCAGGAAACAGAGTCCGCCTGTCCTGGACTTCACCAACGTGTGTGTGACCCCAAGTGTGTGTCTAATGCTCTGCTCTTCCAGGTATATATATACTTTTTACCCTAAACTGTCAGGTGGACCGACGCTCATCTGTCCACCTGTCAAAACGGTGGGAGATGACATATATCGAGACAGAATCAATACAAGTCATCTCTCGCGTGACTTAACGATGATTCGTTCCTGACACGCATTGCTATAACTAATGATCGGGTGACGATACGACAGACATTTCTATCGTTTTAAAATCTCGTATCTTAATTGACCGTGACGATAAATGAGATTAGACCTTATCTAACATACCGTTTCTCCCCTGGGTCCCTGCGCTAAAGCTGGATATACACCACGTGTGTTTTTCCAGCTTTACAGAGAAGTGAAATTCATGTAGGTTTTTCGCCTTGATGCGGAATATATTTTGAACTTACAGTATCTTTAAATATGAGGCCCCTTGCCCCTATATTTAGGCTGGCTTTGCCCTGACAACTCCCTTCCCGAGAGAAACACCCTGTGTATCTCTTAAAACACGAGGGGCAAAGCCACGCACGTTCGCCTCTCACACCTTTTTACAATCTACCCATCATGTTCAAGACTACAAAACTGTGCCCTAGTGGTCGTGGGGTTCATGACCGGGCTCATGCGTCGGCCATACCGATTCCCACGACACACACGCTACCACATGCTCCCGTCTTGCGGGTTTAGAGTAGCCTTACTCATAGATTTGCAGCACTCTCTCCCTCTCTGTAATACTATATATTTACACCTAAACATACACATTTTTATACACGTTCGCCCATTTTGCAAACAGTTCACTTGGCACTCACTCCGACGAGTAACACCGTCCGCGCCTTTGCGTCAGATGGGTTAATTCCAACGGAGTGTAACTTCGCCTCCCGTTCCCCTATGACTTGTGAAGGGGCAAACGACCCCTGCATTATGTTGAGCCTCACCCTCGCAAAGCTCAACCAGGGCATTAAAATTGTGACGCACACACTCACACATTCAACACACAGATTTCCCGACCGCGCCTTTGCGACAGACGGGGTTAGTGTATCCCATACTTACAAAACTCGACACACATGCTCCCCGTCCACGCACATGCGACGAACGGGGCAGTGTATCTCACATTCGCACTCACAACCAACTCTAGTCAGCAGTCAGAGCAATAATAGTACTAAAATAAGAAAATTCCTTCCGGGCCTTAACACCGGGTTTACGAAACTCATCACCTCACCCACAAAAATATTTGCGACTGGAGCCCCCGTCCCAAACACCAGGCCCGCAGCCACCCAACTATTGCTTCTTTATAACCACCGACCATTGGTAGGGGCCCGGTTCCCAGAATCCCCTTGGGTAACCCTCGACACACCCCTACTTCTCGCCCCGTTATTTCTACGGGTATTCCACCAGGGTCCCCATACCCTGTCATTTTCGCATTCCCAAGAGCTTCCCTTGGCGCTATATCCCCCAGGCTCACTCGTCCCGGCGATTACCGCCGTTCGAACGACACCGGCCGCCCTTGGCCCTTGTGCCGTCGACCCCCCGGTCCATTGCGACGACTTCTTGCGCACATTGGGCGCTGTGCGCCCCCGGCACTCTCTACGTGGTCTCCGCCACCTAGGATGCTTCTCCTTTGATTTGTGGACCCTTTTCTCGGTCCCCTGGGCGCCCACCTTAGTGGTCCCATCCACTTTAACATACTCAACTTGTGTTGACCCGTGCCCCCTCAATTCTGGGGAAGTTTGCCCAGCCATTTGCGTGGGTCTGGCCTCCCCTCTCCACACGGGTGACACCGACTTCTTGGGGCGCTCAACTCCCCCACATAAATTTGCTTGAGGGTCTTTCCCCAATGATCCCATTGGGTTCCCTCGCTGTTTGGCGTTTCGCCTGGACCGCCTGCGGCCTCTTCTCCCTAATAGGACAGGAGTCGTCCCTCCTGAAACTTCCCGACATTTCGTCGTGTAGGGGCCATCCCCTGGACCATCGGATTGGTTCCCCCTGGGAACCTTCCCTTCCTTACTCGTTGGGCCCTCACTTGGCCCCCTATCCCTGGACCATAACTCATCAGGGCTTGCCCTCACCCCTGGGATATTACCTATGACCAGGTCATACACAGGTGATTCAATGCACATGGCTTCCACTTCGCCACAATAAAATGGGGTATCCACCGTTATCCTCGCGATGGGGAACCTTCTAACGGTCCCATCTATCAAAATACACAAATGGTCGCGCCCCAACAATTGCTTGTCGTCAACCAGTTGCTTTCTAACCGCTGCAGAGGAGCACCCAGAATCCCGGAGCAGACGGATCTCCCTTTGTCCCACATACCCTGGGTACACTGGCATGTCAACCTTCTCCTGCGAAGTTGTGAGCCTCTCACACATGCCACTTATTATCGGGACAACCTTCCCGCCTTCCAGCCTTAATTCTCCCTCTTGTATACATTCCCGGAGGGGACTGTGTTCTGGACCGATAGTTTGACAGAACGCTGCCGTCTGCCTACTGGGCCCTGGATCTACGCGGTCACCTTGCTTCCAACCCCTTGGCGCTGCGTTCCCGGCCCCCTGCTGAGGTGGTCTAATGTTCCCAGTGGTCCTTACCTGCTTCTGCCAGCAGTCCCTGGCAATATGACCCCGCTTGTTGCAGATAAAACAAGTGGTGTCCTTGGGAGCGCTCCCCTTCCGGCTGGTCTGCGACGCAGGAGGGTCGGGGTGGTGTTGCCTTACGGGTGCCATTGCCAACCCGTTTGCCCCACCCCTAGCCAATTTGGGTGCGTTTACACTCCCACCGTGGGCCTCGATGTAGCGTTCTGCCACAGTTGCCATCTCATCATAGGTGGGCGGACCCCTTTCCTTGATGAACAGGCCCAATTCCTTGGAGCATGTAGTTAAAAACTGCTCTCGGAGAAATAGATCTCGCAGGGCTCCATACGACTCATTCACTTCTGCGAGATCAGTCCAGCGGTCAAAGTACCGCCTAGCTCGGGCAAAATACTGAGGTACTGTTTCTCCCTTCTCCTGCTTAATTTCTCGGAACTTGGTCCGGAATCCTTCTTCAGTGAGCTGGTATCTCCGAAGGATGGCATTCTTCAGCTCACTGTAGTCGTTAAGAAGTGCAGGAGGCATACTGGTATAAGCCTCGAGGGCTTTACCTGACAACAAAGGGCTCAAGCACATAGCCCATGTGTCTTCTGGCCACATTTGACTGGAGGCAAAACGCTCGAACCTCTCCAAGTACGAGTCCAAGTCATCTGTGTTTTCATTGAAATGAGCGAGATGGGGGCGTGGGGCATGAATTGCTACCCCTGCACTCCCATCCCCTGAGCGCCGACTTTCATTCTCCACATCGGCCCTTGCTCTGAGGAGCTCTAATTCTCTCTCGTGCCTCTGTTGTTCGAGCTGTCGCTCTGCCTCCCTTGCCTCCCTTGCTAATTGGGCTTCCCTCTCTCTCGCCTCATTTGCTAATTGAATCTCTCTCTCTTTCGCCTCTCTTGCGTCTTGCTCACGCTCTCGTTCTAATTGGGCTTCTCTCTCCCTCGCCTCTCTTGCGTCTTTCTCACGCTCTCGTTCTAATTGGGCTTCTCTCTCCCTCGCCTCTCTTGCGTCTTTCTCACGCTCTCGTTCTAATTGAATCTCTCGCTCTTTTGCGTCATTACGTAAGGCAATCTCCTTGGCCTCACGTTTCTGCTCATCTTTAACGAACTTCTGAAGTTCGGCTCCCTCAAGGTCCATTTCCTTGCCTAATGATACCAGTTGGGCGAGGGGTGTAACAACATCCATTTTGATTTTTTCTTTCTATCTTCAACACTCGTCAGAAAGAATGAAGAAGGAAAAGAAAGAAAGAAAAAAAAATATGGCAATTAATCCTAATTTACCTCTGTAATTTAACGTAGTTAAACGCCCCAATACTCTGAAACCTACCGCAGTTATAATGGCTATTAAGTATCCTCTTGGGGACTACTGTATTGCGATATTAAACCCTTGAACGGCATCAACTGACCGAACGCGTCAAAACCTAAACAGAACCGCCGTTAAAATAAAACAAAATTTCCATATAGCCATTTTTTACCTTTTAGAAATATCCTGGTAGCGCTCGCCAATCAATGTCAGGGACTCCTGAGGCCCCGTAAGGCCTGGGCTGACGTGGGGTTATTTAGTCCCGCTGATGAAGTTGCGGGAAAATTAGACCAACGTGGAGGGTCGGAATCCAAGTGTCGCGAACTCGGCGCAGAGAGCTGAGTTAGACCGACGCCGTGATTCCTTCTCTGCCAAATTGTCCTGAAATAGGTTCGATTTCCGTTAGGTGTGATTCCTAATCACTTCAGGCTGTATAATGGAAAGAATGATTTAAAGTAACAACGATTCTTTTATTTACACATAAAAATAAATCCGTTTCAATATTTCAACAATCAACAATTCAATTCTTTTCACAGAAAATGGGTCACTACGGTTAAATAATTCTAAACAATCATATAGTCATTCTATAGCCCTGTACTGGCACTATAGTCTACATACTGGAAATGTTACTACTGTGAGCTCGCCATAAGAGCTTCACAAATCTGAAATGTTATTACTGTGAGCTCGCCATAAGAGCTTCACCCGCTTAGGCTCAAATGTCAACGTCTGCGCGTAACTGTACCTCTGGCTGTCGGAGGGTTCCGACCAGCAATGTTCGTCATCTATAAACCACCGTACTTCTGATTTGGGTCAGATATTGTCTACTCATACCTTATGCGCCTTTTGAAAGTCCTCCGTGAAAGTCCTATTGAAATATTCACCGTTCCTGGTTGAATTCACGATTCACAAATGCCCTTTTTGTGCTAGGGCGAAATTGTCACTCACACCGATCTCCAGTCGGTATTATGATGCTTCGACAGCAAAACAAACTACTCAGAACGCAATCAATCTGACGCTTCAAAGGGTTAATACGCACAATACAATTAACCTACACTTCTGACTATTGCAGGCCGATACCTGCTACTCGACAGTCTAAACTTTAACGTTCCACCTGGGGTGTTCCTCTCACGAATTCGGCCCCGTAGCCGCCTATCAACGCTAAGCTAAATCAATCATGGAATGCCCTCTCTGGCGATTCCAGCCGTTTCAGGGTCCTGTGATCGAAGGTACCCTTATGCCAGGAAACAGAGTCCGCCTGTCCTGGACTTCACCAACGTGTGTGTGACCCCAAGTGTGTGTCTAATGCTCTGCTCTTCCAGGTATATATACTTTTTACCCTAAATTGTCAGGTGGACCGACGCTCATCTGTCCACCTGTCAAAACGGTGGGAGATGACATATATCGAGACAGAATCAATACAAGTCATCTCTCGCGTGACTTAACGATGATTCGTTCCTGACACGCATTGCTATAACTAATGATCGGGTGACGATACGACAGACATTTCTATCGTTTTAAAATCTCGTATCTTAATTGACCGTGACGATAAATGAGATTAGACCTTATCTAACATACCGTTTCTCCCCTGGGTCCCTGCGCTAAAGCTGGATATACACCACGTGTGTTTTTCCAGCTTTACAGAGAAGTGAAATTCATGTAGGTTTTTCGCCTTGATGCGGAATATATTTTGAACTTACAGTATCTTTAAATATGAGGCCCCTTGCCCCTATATTTAGGCTGGCTTTGCCCTGACAAGCAGTAATGGTCTAAGACTACGAAGGGCATGGGGTGGTCTAGAGTAAACGGGCGCTAGGTGGTCATAACTATCTTCACATAGGTGTTCTTCGATAAGTATCGCCCAAAAGGTACAGTTAAAACTAGAAGTCCTGTCACGAATAGTGCGCTTATCTAGGCTTAATTGCGCGTTGGAATTGCGCGCAATTTCCACATCGAATGGCATCCAAAGCACGGCAGGTTCCCCTGGTTACTCATAGCAAACACATGCAATGTTTCTGCCAATGGACCTCCGGGTTACCCGGAGGTCCATTGGCTGAAACATTGCTTGTGCACAGGCCATATGTACAGAATTTGATAGCTTTACTTGGGCCATAACGCGTACATTAACGCGCATATCAACGTGCTATTTGTGCGCATTTCATGACAGGACTTCTAGTTTTAACTGTATCCTCCAATAGTACATCACCAAGTTGTAGGTATCCTCCAATGCCCAGGCGAGGATAAGAAGGATGGTAGATTATACCTCACTGGGGGACTTTCGCGTGGCCCTCATGACCTCAGATGATAACAAAGGGATTCTACAACCGTGAGCAGACCGTAGAAAGGGTTTCCACGACATGTGACCGTCAGATGTGGATAAGAGATTTTTTTAGATTAGACCTCATTGAGGGATATCCTCATGATCCCCATGGCCTCATACGACAAATGGGATTCTCGTAGTGGGATTCTAAGGTCCAAAAAGCTCCTGGTGGTCTTACCATCAACATATACAAATGTCATATGGATAGCCTCTATTGTATTCACCATTACTATAGTGTCATACCAGCCTTGCAGCCTTGTACCATTACAACTGACCTGTAGCATTACTACAGGCGTGCAATCTATATCTGATCATGAACTCTACCCTCAGCAAATCTTAGAAGTCCATAAGACCATGCATATTCTACTACAGTGCTACAAACCAAACATACGCCACGCATCCACACGACCTAGTTGTCTGAACTACCAATGAGATCGTACAACTCATTAGGTTGTTTTGTAGTACAAAGGGATAAAAGTGGACCAGCAGATGTACAGACCATGCATCCTATATTACCGCATTAGACAGCAATGTAGTACCCCCATCCTCTCAGCCCACAATATCGCTTGTCCTAGCAATACGTACTACCTATACCAGTCAGAAAGCATTATGTGGATTGGTAGTAGCAAGAGCTAACAGGGGACCTACATGGGTATATACCGTTTATACCATACTACCAAATAAGTTCAGTACGACACACCCTGACCCGAACATTATGATGTCTGATTGCACAGTGGACAACAACAACGGTCAGCTTTTCTATGACGTCTCGTGAGCATCATTACGTCACGACATCAATAGCAACGTCAACCGTTTCGTGGGGTAAACTTTCAAGAAAACTCACCTTCCCCCATCAATATTCCATCACATACCCATTATTTATACCCAGAGCCATATGCGTACATATATCACTATACATACCACAGTAAACTATATATGCAATAGGTACACCACTTGTATCCACTTGGATGGGGCGCAAACATCTCTCACATTGGCTCCGGCAAAAAGGATCCGGTTCCTATGGGAATTTAACACTAGCGGCTCCACCAAAGTTCCGGGTAATAAGGCCCATCGTATAGCACATACACGTGGGTTGTTGACGTATTGGGATTTACGCGTCTAAATAGTGATAATGGCGGTTAATGTGCTACAAAAAGACACAAACTACAACCATTATACTGCCATTGTACTCCCTTCAACTAAGCAAACCCACGCAATGTGTTACCAAGTCTATAATACGTGCTATTTTGTAACAAACGTATGAGAAATAATCCACATCAATCAAAGTAAATGACGGAAACATTGAAACCCAGCCAATACGCGGAGTGCATGCTTATAGCATCACAACGCTGACGTTTCCACGTGGAATCGTGACAACCGACCTGACTTCCTTTAGTCCTTCAGCCAGGAAGGAAAATATGACCGGATTCTACAAAACAGATGCACGAATTCCCATTATCTTTTATTCTTTTGAAGGTTGTATGGTGGTCATAAAATGGATGAAAGCATATAGGACATGGTAGCTTGGTATTAAGAAACGTATCAAGAAGGTGTATGCCTGGACAAAATATATTTTTCAAAAGACAAAATAAAAAAAAATCAGCAAAACCACATCATGCGACCCCTCATTGGAACTTGGGATTGGTGCCAAGTGACCAAACGTCACGAATGGGCTGAATCGGTGGATTCTCCACACAGAATTGGGCTTTTGTCACTTATGACATGCATTTTTCAGCAGACAAAAAAGTCATAGCGCATGCCTTAGCACAGTCATGCCCCTGATACGTAATAAACAGTGTAAGTTGGTAATAAACTCCGATAATACAACATGAGTGAGGTGTAAAAGTCAGTTGAGCTTTATTTTTACTATTCAATAAAAATAGCTCTTGGCTAAGATGGTCCTTGGTGGCCTCCGCAACTTTTATATCAGCACATGACTTTCCAGCTATTCTGAAATGCTCATGGTCTTTGACGGAGAGAGCTTCTTCGTACCTGTCAAAAACGACGTTCGTCACTCCGTATTTTGTCTTGACATATTCGGCATATTGTTGACAAACATCTCAGTCGCTTGATACTTTCACACACTTAGCACGATGAAGAAGGGTGCCTCCATCAACAACAGTTGTGGTCTGATTGGAGCGTTCAGATTGCTTGCAAGTCTATTAGACTTTTTGCTAATTGTGCATTTGCTGGTTTTCGCATAAAGTTATCTTTAAACAAAGCATTTGGCATTGCTGTCAATTCATACGCGAAGCATTGTGCTGTATTTTCTTCTCGCTGTGCAATAGCGATCAGTCGATAAAATAAGACTGTGGGATTGATGTGGAGTTTCTCGTTGTCAATTTTTACTCCGTGTGTTGAGTTGTCCAATGAATTTTACGTGGTCCATTTTTTTCACTGTTACTGTCGTGAGTAGTTTGCTATCGACTTGCTTCTGTATTTCCTCACCAACTCCTTCTGTTCTTTCGCAATTAATGCCGTCTTTATCACCAGCGGTGAGGCCAGATGACAGTGGGTGAAGCTTACTGTCATTGATATAGAACGGCTCATGTGCGTCAAACCAGGCTTGGATTTTCAAGAAGTCATCATAATCTCGTCGGATCCTGGATGCACCAAGCTCGATATGCTGTTCTGAGGTTTCATTCTTGGCATCTGTTAAACTAGTCATAGCCTCGTGCACCTCTGTACAACGATGCATAGTATATATCCTTTGTGAACAAATTGGCTCGGTAACCCCTCTCCCTCGTGTCAATCCGTCAATACTTTTGATGGATCTCATCTACACCTGTTCGATTACCAAATCGATGGATAGCCCTGTCCCATAGCTGTCGCTTCTACGAACAGCATGAAATCCATACTCCAAAAATAACTGATACAATATGAGATGCACAGTGGGTAACTCTGGCATCATCTGCAGGCATAGACGACAGCTTTTTGCACAATGGATATGCCCTGTTGCGACAAATAGATTGGGCACCTTCCTGATTGTGATAAGATGTAAATTCCAATCTGTTGTCCTCTCAGTTCTTATGAAACATTTCAATATCTCAATATTATTCAAGATACTGCAACCAGAGTTTTGCTGTTGCTGACTTCTCTACAAGCATTGCTTTGTCGTCATTTATCGTTTCCCGTGTACGTTGTCACCTTTAAATTTCAAATGTGAGTGAACATAAAATGTGTTTGCACCAGAAATTAAACAAATATCTTTCTAAAAGAAAAACAAATCGCGAGACACAGAACTGTTTGGCAGTGATTGTCAAGAGGAAGTGGCATAGAGGTGGCGGTCTTCGCATGCGACGTCATGGAAGCGAAACACGTATACCGATATTCAATTAAGAACGACATAAATCACCAACGCTATTTATTTGCAATGAAAAATTATTCTATATAATTCTACATGGTTCTCTGTGATTCTATTGACTTTCTAATCATATGACCACTACTGGATATTAATTATTCAAGGAGAATATTGTAATACGATATCGCAAAGAAGTGAAAAAAACAAGCCCGAAAACGAGCATCTGACAGAAAAATTGCCGCCACAGTGCAGATGAGAAAGTAGAATGGAAGCGCTGTACAAAATGTTCCCCAAAGCGATTGCTAGCGGATAATGGGGAAGTTGTAGGGGATATATTCCTCGTCACAATGGCACCAAGAGATAGACCTAAGTTACAAATGTCTTCCGGGTATACCTCGAAAATGACACACCACGACCAGACTAACTAATAAAATAATCCAACAACATTATCAAGGCATACGTTCGTCGAGGGTATGCAAGGCATACCTTCGTCGAAGGTATGCCTTGAAGGATTTGGAATATTACCCAGTAAGGATTATAGTTTACAAATATGAACCGGTGCGAGAATTTACCGTACTAGGTTCTGTTGGGCTACGGGGCTAGTCGCTAGCAATACTTCATCATCGACATTGTTTGGAAACTATAAAAATTGCTTTTAACAGTGGTAGTAAGAATCAATACAGAAATTAGCATGGATGGTGGCATGAATACTGATACTATTTATGTTAATATGGCGGAAATTACACTGAGTCATTTTTCAACATTATTCATGTACAATTTCCAGCTGAACTAGATATTTTGCGAGACGACGTAGATGACTGATACCAAGCTACAGTCGGTTCGATATTTCTGTTTCGATCGTGCTTTCGACTTCAGTTCAGAAATACAAAGGGACGTCATCCGAATGGGAGTAATTCATTGGACCATGGAATCTAAAAATAGCCGGGCCGCGGGCCGCTAATGGCTATTTATACCATTATCGCCCGCGGCCCGGCTCCGTCGAATGATGTCACCGTCACTGAAATTATGGAGTTTTAACGGGCCTCCAAACTTATGTTAATCGACTAGTAACTTATAGATTGAGTGGTAATAATATATATTTCCGTGAGGGGCACCTGCCGAGTCTTCGTAACGGGACATGTGACAATTTGTCCATTTGTGAGGTAGTGGCGAGGTGAGTTGACCGAATGACTACTTCATTCATGCACAGCGTTATGAAACCATTTCCCCTCTTTGAAATTCTCATCATAACCAGGCCCGAACCAAACACTGTAAACGGCTTACGCGACCGTTTATTTAAAATTGGGCATACATAAATCGACATCCTTTTACGGATACGGTGTTTTCAGATTTAGCGTTCAGTAGGGCTGCACGGTATATCGATAAACCGATATATACCGGTATCCAAACCAATATCGACTGAATACAGGTGTAATTACAAAAATATCGGTTTATCGGCATTATTTATTTACCCACAATTTAGTTTTCAAGATGTCTTGAGTTTTTTAACTGTAGCCCCGAATGAATAATATTATCCCTTTATCAAAGGAATCGTCTGCTTGTGCCCTCGTAATATACAAATTCATCCGTTGAAAAATTAAATTTAAAAAAAATCAACAAAACTATATCATGTGACCCCTCATTGGATCGAGCTCGTTGAGCTCGTTCCAATGAGGGGTCAGATGATATAGTTTTGTTGAAATCTTTGGGGAAAATCTGATAAACTAATTTTGAAAATGATAAATTTTGATATCGTATGCGTTTGGTAAAGAGTTTTCGAACCGCATCATCAAGGAACGCTAATTCGTTACGACTGTGATGCCTCGAGTCTCGATTGTGGTACTTGTGTTCATACATCTGAACAGTTTTCGATATACCGGCATACCGCGGTATTTTTTTGAATACCGGTATTCAGTTTTGAATATCGTGCAGCCCTAGCGTTCAGTTCATATCATGCATCGTTTCTTATGCCAAGTGCCTAGGGCCTAAAAGCCCAACATGTGGCACAATGCGGTCACAAAAAATAAATTTGATGTTCAGGTGGATTAGTGTTGTTCCCATCCTGCTGATTTGTAAGTGTGCCGGTCAATGTAATTTTGAGGTTTGGTATCAGCTACAACAATACGAGCTGCGTGGTTCAAGAGAATAAACAACCGCACGGTCTCGTTGTCCCACCCCCTATTTATGTAGAGAACCAATCGTGCTTATTTGCCACAAAAGAATACTGTAGGGAAATAAAATCGGAGTAGGGAAAGTTTTTTAACCGTTTGTACACTGATGTCAAAAATACCAAAATCACATTTAGCTCTTTCTAATTGTATTATGGGAAAATTTACTGAACGAAGAAAGTTTGGTAAGTTTGCATTAGACTGTAGAGGTTTAGCCCTTTCAGCCCGGTGTGCAGAAACTTTTTGTGTGAAGAAAATAATGGCAGTGGACGAGCAGACGATATAAAGAGCAAAAGGTTGAAGCGTGGCTCCGTAATAATTTAATCCAACAGCTCAACAGAGCAGTTGGATTAAATCATTACTGAACCACCCAATCCTCCAGGGTGGTTTCGCCCATTTCGCCGTTGACAGTATTGATTGAACTGATACCTTCCGGCGCCAGTATTGAAAGGGTTAAACCGATGATTTTTTTTTTTTGTGAGGCTGCTGTCGGATATTTGCTGTTCTATTGCGATGTTTTGAATATCTTCTTAAACTTGTACGATGGTACATTTACCCTCCTCTTTTTAACTTCTTCTGTCACCTGTCAACAATAACAGAAATCAAAATTCTCTCTGCCACTGTTATTGACAAATGCGCGCAAAAAGAAACTGTTGAATACTGTTCCCGTCGACTTTGTGCCAGTAACGACGGAAGTCTGAAAAACAATTAAGATCTTGATTTATATCAGTCTACGCGGTCGACGTTCTGAGGGAAAGAAAGTTATTTGATCTTGCTTAATAAACGTCGTGATGTTGTTATTATAACGAGACTTACGAGAGAGCAAACACCTTAGATAACCAGTAAATCAATTGTCTATGTCTTTGGGCCCTAGTGGTTTTGGCATTTCTGTCCTCTATTTGTATCTGTTCGAAAAATATAATTTTCACGTTTACCTAATCATCATCCGGAAACAGGGATCGCGGTGGCTCAGTGGTTACGGCATTGAAGGTCCACGGTTCGATCCTCTATAGGGGTAACCGTGTTGTGTCCATGAGCAAGGCACTTCATCCCGATTGTGCGCAGGCGTAGGGGGGCACGATGGCGTTGTGTACCAAGGCGTACTGCACATCGATGGTGCACTTGTCTTCAACCAGTGCTAACTCTGCTTGCGTGGAGTTAGTACGTTGGGGAAATTGGAAGTTGCTCGCCGTTGCTCAGTGGTTCTCTCCGGGTACTCCGGTTTTTCCACCCATAAAACTGCCCGACACCTTGCTATCGAAAGTGACGTTAAATACCAACAAATAAATGAAAAATCTGGAAAACAACGACGTAAAAACTAGCAGCAGTATAAAAATAACACACAAATCTCTCAAAATATCAGGGAAAGTGCAGTTTGTGGATATATTTTTGAAGGGGTTTGGTTGTGAAAGTAAGTGGGTAGGGAAGTGTGTCACTGTGTTCGCGGAAGTTCAGCTTCAACCAACAAACGCTTTGCATGTTCACAACTCACAAACGAACATACAAGTGTTTCTTGGTGTATTAACGTTCGAAAAAATGAATTTTGATGTTAACCCTATGAACCCGAAAGGCCACATTACCGGTGTAGGATTGTGATAGGAGCTGAATTTGTCAAGAAGATAGTCACTCAGTGAATTTGTGAAGTAAACCAATCAAGGTTTTCAGCCTGTAGTCCAAGGCTAAACGTTGAAAATATCGATTGGTCTTTCCGCAAGTAACGAATACCAACTCTACCAGTTGATGTCTCTGAATTGGAATGTTATATACCATCCCGGTCCAAGGGGTAAATTCTTTACTTAACACGGAAAGCAGACGACACTTGCAAAAAACATTCTTGAATAACTAATTTTTTTCATTTTCTGTCACAAAAACATGGGTTATGACCCCTCGATGGAACGAGCTCGGCGAGCTCGTTCCAACGAGGGGTCATAACCAATGTTTTTGAGACAAAAATAATGAAAATTAATGGGCGATTTTTGATAATAGCGCTATCCGGTTTTGGCTGTTACGTTGGGTAAAGGGTTAAATCGGACACTGCGCTGGGATTAGTTAAAAAGCTCTTGGGCAACAAAAATACTAATTTCAAGAGCTGAAGCCGAAATGTTTTGCCCCTACGTAAACCTTTATTTAATCCTTTACCTAACACGAAAGGCAGACGACACTTGCAAATAAAATTTTTGAATAACTAATGTTTTTTCATTTTTTGTAAAACATAGCTTATGAAGCCCCTTTGGAACGAGCTAAACGAGTTCATTGCAATGCCACCATTTTGTAAGGCAAAATAAATGCAATTTTTCAGTTATTCAAGAATTGTTTTTCTAGTGATAACATCTGTCCAGCATATATTTTTAGGATTAAATAGTATTAAGAAATAGTTCGTAGAAAGTTTATTTCTTTATTTATTGGAGGCTAAAGCAATTCCAGCGCGGGTCCATGGCTATATCGTGTCCGCGGATTCGCTAATCATCCATATATTCAGTGCATTGGATCGTGTCATAGAAAAACCTGTAAACAAAATATGATTTTTACAGTTGAGCTATGTAAAACTTGATTGAATTGGCTACTTTCCCAGTTGCATTATGGGCAATGTTTTTGGTTCAAACTTGGATATTTTGACATCAGAGTATAGTGGGGTATTTTTTTAAGAAGAACAAGAAAACAGCAGTACGATTCCAGAGAATGAATATACAGGTTAACCTATGTGGCCTTTCTTGCTGAAATCTTCCTTCATGGTCTTATGCCTTTAAACATAATTTGCAGATTACCGCGTTGGTGGAATGAAAATTTATCTTATACCTGTTGAAGATATAGCCCATGTGTTATAGATTATCTATAACACATACCCCTATGTCGTATAGATTGGAGAACGGACTATAGTCTTTTTCTGTATTATAATATAATGATGACATTCGCAAAATTGTTTATAAATCGTGTCAAATCTGGTGAAATTGATTATCAAACATATTTTTGTCATAAATCATAAGAATTGAGGCGTAAGTATATTTTCTGTAATTGTTTTCCCAGTTACAGGGCCACTTTCTAAGGGGAACTATACTCTATCATTCACTTGAATTTGTAGCCTTGTTACGCACCAACAGCTTTTCCGGGCACATCA
Organism: Pictodentalium vernedei; assembly: GCA_031216915.1. Taxonomy (NCBI): domain Eukaryota; kingdom Metazoa; phylum Mollusca; class Scaphopoda; order Dentaliida; family Dentaliidae; genus Pictodentalium; species Pictodentalium vernedei. The sequence goes on from CM062291.1 coordinate 402,606,996, forward strand.
CATGTATTCATGCCCAACAAGAGAAAGCAGTCGACTCCACTCCAGATGAGTCGACATTTTGACACGAAATCATCCCCAAAACCCTTTTAAAAATGCAGAAAAGAACAAAAATGGCCGGTATAAGATAAATACAACAATACCATAGTGTATTTTGATATGTTTGATATCTCAACTCGTTGAAAGTGAGTTTTTTTCGCTCGGCAAGCCTCGCGAAAAAAACTCTCTTTCAACTCGTTGAGATATCAAACATATCAAAACACACTATGGTATTATCGTATATGTATCATGTGAATCCACCCTTCCGACGCCCATTAACATATGAACCATTTATCACTTTCCCACACTGCCAGTGCGGCGAGCTCGAAGCAAGTTGTTCTATACTGCCTCTTCTACTCAAACTTTCCAAGTCATAATCACTGCTCTAACCTTTACTGTCGATCTCTCTACGTTACTGTGTGGTCAGAATTATTGAATAATGTTGAGAATTATTGTGATTGTACAAAAGTGGGCGTCAGCTACAGTTAAAACTAGAAGTCCTGTCATGAAATGCGTACAAATAGCACGTTGATATGCGCGTTAATGTACGCGTTATGGCCCAAGTAAAGCTATCAAATTCTGTACATATGGCTTGTGCACAAGCAATGTTTCAGCCAATGGACCTTCAGGTAACCCGGAGGTCCATTGGCAGAAACATTGCTTGTGTTTGCTATGAGTAACCAGGAGAACCTGTCGTGCTGTGGATGCCATTCGATATGGCAATTGCGCGCAATTCCAACGCGCAATTAAGCCTAGATAAGCGCACTATTCGTGGCAGGACTTCTAGTTTTAACTGTAGAGGCAATGATAAACACTGTAAGATATATATATATATAAATATATATGTTGAAATTAAATTTATTTTGTTGCATATGAATATACTGTTTACCTTTAAATTTGTAATAAAGAAAGGATTTAGAAAACGATTTTTCTGTCGTAATAATAAAACAATAATTTACTTTCCTTGAAGTTGATACAGGGAGTTATGAACCCGAGAAATGTAATATTCACCGAGGCCGTATTACTTTTCTCGGGTTGATAATTCCTTTTGTCCCTATATCCCGATAAATTCATTCTCTTGATTGGCCAGGAAGCCTTGGACAAATAGCCATTTCCAAGGGTGCACCCAACATCCAAGGTATATGAGAGCATGCAACATCCAGGGTATAAGCGCACGCGAAATATCGGGGGTATATGGTTTAAATGAAAGTTTTTCGCGTTCACTCGCCTCGGTATACATGTAGACATCGAACCAAAAAACTTGAAAACAGTCACAAATATTTTCAGATTTCAGACAATTCGATCACATTTTGCCGTTAAAAATCAAATAGACGAGTAATTAAATGAAATAACTTGAGAAAAATAAAATAAGAGCAAATATCGTTCCCTGAGTTCCAATGTGTTTTGTGTGCCATTAGGCACTTGGAACACATTGGAACTCAAGGGACGATATGTCAACAAACTACTGTTTTCTCGTTTGTCCTTAACGACCCAGGGTATGTAACTTTATCTGTTGTCTTCAGCGTTTATAAAAACAAAAAATATTCACGAATTTGGTCCAATTGATTGCGGTGCGTGAGAAATGCGTCCACAAATTTATTTCCACTATGTTTGTATTGTGTTTCAAATGGGACAAAACGTTATCTCCGCCAACATGTATGTATGATATATGAATAATTAATATCTGGTTGTCTCATTGAAACAACTCGCCTGTTTAAAAACCGACATCCGAGTATTAAATCTCCATATGCCATACATGTTGGCGGAAATAACTTATAGTATCAACCTCAAGGAAAATCAATAAATGTATAGAAGCAGCCTCCACAGGGTTTGAGTAGTAATCCACAATTTCCTTATTTTTTTCAACATTAGATTACAACATAATTGTTAACTTTGATTCTATTTCAGCTTGCCTGCTGTACTTTGATGTTTTACCTACTGGCCGTTACAGACGCCGTTGATCAGTCAACAGTCCTGAATGATCTTGTCGCAGAAGTGAAGGCTTTGAAGCAGATTCAGAATTCACTTACAAGGCAGATGATGTTACAGCAGCTGTTTATTGAAGAAAAGAATAGAGGAGATGGCGATTCTGGTCTGAAGGCCATCAGGGGAACGAGGTCTGGAACGAAACCTTACTTCAGTCAGTCATTCACGCCCAATATAGCTTCGATCCACGACCATACTAATTACGATAGAACGGTTGGTATGGGAGAACTGGAAGTCGTACTCAACGGCGTACAATTCAGAACGAGACACAATGACTACAAATTGCGTATGCCGAGTAAGACGAAACGGGATTTTGGCGAAATGGAAGATGTCCCGTTCCCAGATGTACCCCCTGCCGTTCTTAGTAAGCCATCCATGGAAGAGCAAGTAACAGAGATGAGAGAATGGTTCACAGCGTGGAAAAATCAGGACTACAGTGTTCGAAATTACAGAAAATATTTCAAGCCCGTTTTGTGCTATCTGGAAGGCGCCTGGACAACAAATACAAGATCTCTAGACGAACCATTCCATAGTGACCGCCATTATATTGATGCGTCGAGCTGGTTTGATTTGCAAGAGAAAGTTAGGTTCACATCTTACACAGGAGCGAAGAACAGCCAAGAAAATTATGCCTACCTACCAACGACAATAATGAATATTCATAATGGCACACCAGAATTTGCTCAGTGGAACTATCGTATTGCCTGTCATCCGCTTCGCGAAGATCTTCCATTAAACAGCCTCTTGCTCATTGATGATGTTGCTGCACGATTTTCGCACAAGAAAACTAAAGAACAGTTTCGACATTCTAGATCTGCGCGATTTTACCTGAGCGATAAAAATTATGATAAGCACCACACGTTTCATGACCGATCTTATACAAGCGGTTTGCTGGATGAGTTAATGAATCAAATTCCTGGTAAGGATAACTACATGGGAAACATTACCGATGATGCATTTGGGACCAAAGCTTACAATATTAGATCTAAAGACACGCCACTTAATACAGCGTATTATCACCGTTATTTCTCTGCAATGGAGAAAGATGCCATGGGAGTCAGAAATCGAAAACGTGGATTCAATGATCAACAATTATTTGTAGCTCTCACCAGCCAATCAAAGGTGGCGCCCATGTCGGTAGAGGATTGTAGGTATGAGAGAAGGGAGGTTACTCGTCACGGTCATAAACATTACCACAGAGAAAAAGTCTGTAATACATGGCAACAACGTGTTTCATACGCAATACCATTAGAAATCGTCTATCTCACACCTTTGTATAAATGGAATCCATACAGCCTCGAATATAAAGGAAAGCCATATTCAACCGAGGGAAAAAGTGTAACACTTGGAGGCAGAAATGGAGGTTTGACAAAACAAAGGGCATACAACGGAACAAATGACAGATACTATTACTTCACGCCTGCTGAGTTCTTCAGTGGAACCGAAGTCAACAGAAATCCTGCAGATACCACAAAAGGCGTGGCTGGAGTTTTAGACAGTTATGGAAACATAAAACGAGTAGTCGCCTCTGGAACACGTGTACATTTGCCACATATACCAGGACTGGGAAGTCTTCGAACACGTTTCCCCATAATGCCCGTTTACGATGAAGGTAGCGCCACCTATAAAGAGCTGAAGGCACTTCAAGACATGTTGATGTATCACAGAAGCTACAGTTATTTGATTCCCGAGCATTAAAAAGGTTTTCAAATAAACAACTTTTTTTTCGAAGAAACGCACGTGCAACATACCGGGCTTTTCTTAGGCAAAACGTTGGGCTATTTAACCCTTTACCCAACGTAACGGCCAAAACCCGCCAGCGTCATTCACAAAAATCGCCATTTATTTTTCGTTATTTTTTTGTCTCAAAAACATAGCTTATGACCCCTCTTTGGAACGAGCTCGTAGAGCTCGTTCCAATGAGGGGTCATAACCTATGTTTTTGAGACAAAAATTAAAAAATATTAGATGTTCAAGAATTTTGTTTGTAAGTGTCGTCTGCTTTTAACCTTTTATCTAATACGGCCCGCGGACCATACTTGCAAATAATTTCACTTCTTTTCCTTAAAAATAAGGTTATGAACCTCACTGGAATGAGCTCGACGACAAAAGTACGAAATCAATAAGTCGTTGTCGGCGGAAGCCAAATGCTATTGGTTCGGAAGTGCCAACCGGAAAGGGCTTGGGTGGGATCAAAATCTTCTTGAATTTTACTGTCCATTAAGAGTGATCACAGAGAGTGGTATGGGGAGGAGGAGGAGAGGAGCGAGAACTTAACATTGTCGAAAGACATTTGCAGTGAAAGCATTGCTTCGAAACAAAAACGACACGTGATTCTGCTTATGCCACTCATATTCAGGGTACATACTGTTATAAAAATTAAATAGACTGTTATGAGTTTAACTAGCCTGGCAGCATATACCATATAATAAACTGTTGTGAGTTTAACTTGTCTGGCAGCATATTAGAGCCATTTTATTTTAATATACTTAACTGTTATAATAGGTTAGTAACGTGCCATAACAGTTTGTCAGACTGTTATAAAACCTTAACTAAACTGCTATAACAGTTAGTCAGACAGTTATAAAACCTTAACTAAACTGCTATAACAGTTTGTCAGACTGTTATAAAACCTTAACTGAACTGCTATAACAGTTAGTCAGACAGTTTTTAAACCTTAACTAAACTGCTATATCAGTTTAAAAACCTGTTCTAACAGTTTAACTAATCGGACAGCGTATTAGCATCATTATAATTTAATTTATCATATGACTCGTCCGTTTTGTTCATTTTAAAACATTTGATATTTTGCTTTCATATTAATCAGTGATAAATAAAGCCTTCCGTCAATTTCATTGGTCAATTTCACAACTAGACAATTTGATTGGCTGGACAAAATAAAACTGGGCCACATTTTCATAATTTGCATAATTAGAGTTGGGAGCTTTCATTGGTCAATTTCAAAACAGGACAATTTGATTGGCTAAACAAAATACAACTGGGTGACATTTGCATAATTTCAGTGGGGAGAATTTACGTTATCTGTCCTATTTAGGGTGGGTTATATTGTATTAATCTTTTACCTACAAGAAAAACGCCATTCATTTTTTTATATTTTCACTTTTTGCTTCCAAAACATAGGTTATGACCCCCCATTGGAACGAGCTCGTTCCAATGAGGGGCCATAACCTATGTTTTGGAAGCAAAAAATGAAAATGTTTAGTTATACGAGGATGTTTTTTCAGGTGCCGTCTGTAGCTCAAGTTAGGTGATGGGTTAAAAAGTCATACTAAGTGGCTAATTTGAGCGTGTGTGTGTCATATGATAAATAGAATATGAAATGAGTGTTTTTCTCATATAATATTTATGAAACTCGTCCGAATTTTCCGTTTGGGCTCGCCAGAGGCTCGCCAAAACGCAAAATTCTTAAACTCGTTTCAAAAATATTATATGAGAAATACACTCATTCCATATCCTCTATATATTACACGGTTATAACAGTTTACTGAAGAACTGAAACAGTGTAACTTAACTATTTAACTAAACTGTTATAAAAAAATAGTAAACTATTATCACAATTTGACTGAACTGTTATAACAGTTTAACCAAACTGTTTTAACAGTTTACTAAACTGTTATAAAATCGTTTAACTAAAATGTTATAACAGTGTACAAAACTAGCACATTATATTACGATGGCACTGATTCGATGCCAGATTACTTAATTAGTTGTAAGAATGGCGCTAATTATTAAATTACAATGGCGCTAATACGCTGCCAGATCAGTAAACTGTTATTACACAGTTCATTACACTGCAATATTTATTAAACTGTTATAACAGTTTAACTAACCCAGAAATGCACACTTGTGAGGTACACACGTCTTTTAATTTACGATCGATTAATATTGGTCTCAGCCCTCTCAGAAATTGGGAAAGTTGGGAGACATGCGGAGAGGGGGTGGGAGCTCACCATTGTCGAAAGACATTGGCGGTGGACCGCATTGCTGCGTGTCATAAACAGTTTTACTTTCTTTCCCCCAGAGGCTATGAGAGGCTTATATGATAAGATACCAACTGAATAGACCTTAATGGCCGACAAAATGGGATATTTAGATGTCCAGAAGTATATACTGCATGTATATATTTACTGCTGGTGACCAATGTATGCCGTTTTTCTCGACTTGATATGATGGCACCAGCCTATGCTGTCATCCAAGCGAAATAGGAGGACATCAGAGAATATCAAAAAGAAGATATTGCGCTGCTGGTCTTTCTTGTAAGATCAAATGAGAAAAAACTAAACTCTTAAATAGAAAATAAAAAACAAAGCTTTCGAAGGCAAGTGGAGCGGGGAAATAAATAGAGGATATCTAGTGTTTTTGAGTGGATACCGAAATTAACTCATGAGTGATAGAGACTAATGTTTATTTTTCGCGAGCGCTCGCCACTCAAAACCACAAGATTTTCTTTTTATTGAACGATTTTTATAAAAATCTGACCATTCCTATCGATAATTCCACTCGTTTCAACCTTGAATGGATGCATGATCGTAAAGAGCTGATCGCTGCTTATTCACGCTGCGATGATCTTTCTCAGTCCGCTTAAGAAAATATAGTCCCAATATACAGTACGTGGAGATTGGATTGTAACTAAAACACCCACGGAGTGGAGTATCACCCAAAGTATCACTTTCAAATTCTGTACATATGGACAAAAAAAACACAAGCAAAGTTTCAGCCAATGGACCTCCGGGTTTAACCCGGAGGTCCATTGGCTGGAACGTTGCTTGTGATGGTTATGCTTTGCAACAAATTTGCAATTATTGCTCGGGTGGAATCTCCACTCTGCGGGTGATTTAATGATAATACACTCTCCACGTACTATACTTCCATTAATATTCGTCATAACTGGATAGTTTTTTCACACAGAATCGACTTAATGCACCTAGAATGATAACAATAAATATAGCACTACTAATCCTACAGAGGTATTCCCCACAAACGTCCTTGAAGTTGCACTTGAAAATGTCAACATTGGCCAACAGCACACCCGCACATTCAGTCATTGTCAAATACGCAAATACGCGAATGCGCTTGGAGAGCGTTGGATTAAAGCTGACATTATGTTCATTAGTGTATTTGTGATTCCCGGAAGCATGGATATATAAACATTCACAATCCCACTGAAGGTAATATTAACTTTGGTAAAACCAAGAAGCGCGCGCAGGCGTGGTTTTGAAAAAAATCAAAACCAATGGAATCAACGGCTAATTTCAATTACGTATAAACGTGCCTTTTTGGTAAAACCCGGGCTTGGAAATATTATTCTGGATGAAAGAAAGAAAATTGAATGTGAAAAGAAAACTAGTTTTTTTTTTTTAAAAAATCGTTAGAAAATATTTTTTCTCAAACGCCTTCTGTGCGTATCTGTCAAACAGAAATAGCAATAGCAGACGATGCAAAACGTCAAAAGCAGGGGGTGTTCAATTTAAATAATTTCTGTCAAAAGAAGAGCAGTTTTACTCGATACTTTCCGTGTAGTTGATTCGGAAAAATCCGTGTAGATTAATTAATTTTCTAATTAATCCGAAAAAAGACATCTGTTTTGTTGCGGTGTTGAAAGTATTTGAAGCATTTCTAGGGACACGAATCGTTTTTTAATTTGTTCTTTGGAAAGGGAATCTCGCCATTTCTCATTGATTGGCGATTGAAAGGCAACGTTCGATTTATTTCAAGAACAGGGGTTTCTACTTCCTGTTTCGGAATCGGAGGAAAAACTCGATTGGATGGTATGTGATTATGTAGTTTACCACTAATGTTTAATTGCACATACGCTTTACCGAATAGGCTTGCTTCAAAGCAGCCCTGCGGGCTGCTTTTGCGCGCGCGCGCGCGCGCTATTACCGCTAAGCACGGAATTTGTCAAGTTTCCAGAATTCTCGCAGACATCAACAAAGGCCAACATGTAAGTGATTTGATCGATACTCAGAACAGGTAGAGCGTTGTAATCTGATTCAGCTGGCGGGTTTCATGCATCAATTCAAGGTGAATACGTCTTGAATTTTTTTCACCCCCCCCCCCCTCCAACCCGAAAATATGGGTAATACATGATTTATTTGGTGAAAATTGTATGTGACATAGACTATGTTTTTGGTGCGTAAATTATGAAGATGCGAAGATGACCGATGGATATGGAACGATGTAAACCCAATTTATCCCGACTGTGATGGCTCTGATACCGACTAACTAATACTCCAACGGCATTTTCAAGGCATGCCTTCGTCGAAGGCTTGCCTTGATGATGTAATTGTAATATTAGTCCGTTGGGAAATTTTTTAAAACACGAGGCTTTAAAAATTTAATAGTGAACAAATGAAAAACACATGTTGTATTCATGACGTAACTTCTTAATAAGTTAACATGTTATGGCCCTGCGAAGCTTCGAGATTCGATTAGATTTCGAATCTTAAGTTGGTATTCGTTTCCATTCTAAATCGGCTGCTCGATTCGTTTCCTCTCGAATCTTCGTCACGTGAATACAGTTTGGTGTCGTTCCACTTCGTCGTCTCACAAAACGTTTCAGATGGAAATTGTACATACGCCATGTTGGAATAAAAAAGTGTTTCTTCCGCTCCTTCAACATCTGAAATCATGCCACCAATCATGATAATTCCAATATCACTAGTGCCCAACAATGTTAGATTGAAATGTAAGGTTTATAAGCAATGTAGACGGTGAACTATAACCCTGACATAGTAATATTCCAACTACATCATCAAGGCATGCCTTCGGCGAAGGCATGCCTTGATAATGTAGATGGATTATCTTCTCAATCGGGACTTGAGCCACCACAGTCGGAACAAATCACGTGTATAGCACCCCATCTCTCATCGGTCATTTTCAATACGCCTCTGATTCGATTCGATTCGAATAACACGTGATTCGATTTGAGATTCGATTCGACTCAAAAATGGGTGATTCGCAGGGCCCTATTTACATTTACTGTACCAGTATTCTAAACGGGATATGCTGGAACCCCAACAACCCGAATCAGGGACTTCAGACCTCCATTTGTATTATTGCTTGCCTTTGTATGACATAATTGCAAGCATTGAATCTAGTCTTTTAAGAAAGTACATGTTTACTAGAAATAATAATTCGAATTGATTTCTTGATTTCATTTTAAAAATTATTCAATTATCTAGTGCCTTTCAATAAAAATAACAAAATTGAATACTGAATATTTTATATCGCTGCAAAATAATATAACAGTATACAAGTATTTAAACAAAATGAACTCTATTATACTACAGGGAGACAACATAGTCACAAGGACTATCTTCCTTCCGTCCCCACGAATATGGAATCCAGTCTGTAATCATCCTCAATACATAAACAACAGACAAGACTGATCAATTAATCCTTTGAACTCTGATGGTATCTTCCACGCCAGATCAGTGCCAGCAGTTGGAAGAGTCCATATTTGTTATCTGGGGTAAGACCAATTACTATTTTCAACGTGCAGCCCCAGGGCTGCACGTTGAACATATTAATTTGTCTACCTCACGAATTCATGGAGGAACGGGCGAAGTTATGAATTTAGGCCATATCACGTACCTGGACGGAACCGCGGCCACTCGTGTTCGAGAGGTTAAGCATTCTTGAGTTAATTGATGTCAAGATGGTTGCCATGGCATGGGAGATGGCAGATCAGTAGTTTAAAATACTATGCTATCTTCTTGCATTATACTCGCACGTTGTGATTTATTTTACTACGTATGCACTCTTTCAGTTTTTGAATATTGCAAATAAAATTAACCAATCAATCAGTCAATCCATACTAAATATCAAATCCAGCCAATTATGGAAGGGAACCTTCCATTAAATTGTACCCACCAGCATCACATCATTAGGAGATGAGAATGATTAGTGAAGGAAAGTTTGAATTAATTGTCAGGAATAGAAATCAAAATGGTTTCCGTGGCAAAATCAATATTGGCTCTATGGCGGTCATATTGAATATGGAATCCGTACAATTATCGAACCGAACCTTCCGATGCCCGTCCGTAATGTATCATCAAGATATGAGACTGATCAGTCAGGGCATTTTTGACTGGATTGATGGAAACCAAAATCAGGATAGCTGCAGCAGCAGCCATATTGGATATCGAATCGGGATAACTATTAAAAATATGCTTCCATAACCCAACCAAACACACCATTAAGATATGGGAATGATTGGTGGAGGCATTTGTGAGTTAATCTGAGAGACGGCGCTTCTAAGGGTTCAAGATTGCATCTTCTTATCCATGGTCTGACATATAAAATGCATGCCCTGTCTAACTGAATTTAAGCGCCGCCTTCGATATCACATACCACAAAACACCTATTGAAAGAATGGAAATAAATAGAGAGTAATCGCATGACTGGACAGGTTACGTGAAATAATTCATGAGAGGTGAGGGACGTTGTACAAACACGAGTGTTGTACAATATAGTCCCTCGCCTCGAACGAATTATTTCACGTAACCAGTCCAGTCAAGCGATTACTCTGTTTATTACTTTTCAATATTAACGAAAATTATTATTTAACCCTTTACATTACGTAACGGCCAAAACCGGCTAGCGCTATTCTCAAAAATCGCCAATTAATTTTCATTATTTTTTTCATTTTTTGTCTCTAAAACATAGGTTATGACCACTCATAGGAACGAGCTCGTTCCAATGAGGGGGTCATAACCTATGTTTTTGAGACAAAAAATGAAAATAATAGTTATTCAAGAATTTATGTTGAACGTGTCGTCCTATTTTCATGTTAGGTAAAGGGTTAAAAAAAACAATGTAGTCCCCATTACATCCACGGCAAAGCGTCTTCGTTTGCGCGCACGGATACATGGCCCAATTGTTGATTGAATAATTCACTTGTTAAGTTATCGTTTATAATCAAATCAGGAAATCCCAGTAAACCACACTTTGGAAAGTAATAAATAGGTTTCACTGACCGCGCACTTAAATGGTTCTCGTCATACCTGACAGGTTGTAGACAAAGCGTCCCTATTGACGCGGAATCATCAGACAAAATCAAACTAAACATTTTGGCGCCTCCCAGGAGTCGGTGTTATGGCTGTTACTGTTCATTGTCTATGTCTTACTTCTTGGTGACATTATCCAGAGCCATGGTATTGATTTTCATTTCTACGCAGATAACATACAACTGTATGTTAGTTTCACCTATGGCATTGAGTCTGAAGCACACGGAAAGATTGAACTTCGCATTTCAGACTTGAAATCATGTATGACTAAAAGCTTTCTTAAATTGAAATATGATAAGACAGAAATAATACACAAAGGACTACAACATCAACTTTCAGTGCTTATATTTCATCTAAATTAAGGAGAATCCATTTGGATTCTCGCGAATATGGCTGCCAGAATCATACCGTGTCCCAGAATCCCACGAGGCCATCGTAGTTGAATCTCTGTTGTATACTGCATAACACATACTAACCATTTAACCTACACAGATTTTTAATTTTAAAACCTAAACTGAATTTGTTAATTTTTTTAAAAAGATAAAGAATATTCACCAATAAAACCTTACAAATATGGATGTCATTGGAACCGGCTCATTGAGACGCTTCCAATGACAGCCATATTTGTACAATTTTATTGACAAATGGTCAGGATATTTCAAGTCGTGTTTACCGTGTACTGGTTAATGACTGAGTTCTATTCACGCGAATCCTAGCAGAGGTGCAGTGCGAATCTACATGGATTCTCGCTGGTTTTGTTTCGCGAATCTTTGCGTGAATCAATTCTCGGATTGTCGTCAAAATATAAGCCCTGACTTTCACAAATTCCCAAATTGGTCCTCAGTATTCAAGAATGAGGCAGAACACAACGAGGTGGTGTTCGGGAAACTGGAATCAACGACCAGAGTTTGAGTGTTTCCTGCATTTCCCTAGCTGTTGCGTGGAATACAGGAAAGGAAAAACTCCCACAACGATCGTTGATTCCTTTCCCCCGTGCTCTACCCGAGTTGTGTTCTGTGTTTATACCATGATTACCTTTTCTACTATATATGAAAAGCCTATGACATAAATTTTAGCTTTACACACCAACCGTGATGAACACGCCAGCAATGCGATCTCAATAGTAAAAATTTACACCAACTGTAGAACTACATCCCCGTTGACCTTTGGTGACGTCGACCTGAATGCAAACTTGTCTAAATTTATCGCACCTCGCCTCGCGAAGAGTGAAATGGAAGTGGCAATTATTTATTACGTTTTTAAATGGGTTTACCTCATAAGATGCCAAAAATTAACAAACATGCATTGTCTCATGTTAATAAAGCATCCATAACTCGAAATAGTATGTTATTATGTTATTAAAAGGCTCAGTTTCTTTTTTTTCATTTCGTTTCGGCGATAAAAATGTCAGCGGAAGTACCGCCCACCGATGCTCGTGTAAACAAAAACAGATTCGCCCGTATGTACGATTGGTGTTTAGTAAAATCGAGAAAAAATAAGAGCGATTCTTAATAATCTAACGATCATAGTATAAATAAAATATACCCAAAGTAGCTTGGTGTACCAAATGTTCACCACTCGTGGTAAAGTGGTGTTAACCGCGCGCCGAAGGCTCGCGGTTAACACCACTTTACCACTCGTGGTGTACATTTGGTACATCAAGCTACTATGGGTATATTCTATATTTATATCACGATTCTATTTGAATTAACGGAATGAGACTGGTATTTTTTAAGTTTGTTTGTTTGTTTGTTGGTGGTTAACGTCACATATTTACGCACCATGGCTAATCGTGACACAACATGGAGATGAAGTCAAGTTTAGTGAATCGTTGATCAACATGTTGCCCATTTTAGAGGACTTTCACCCCAAGCACTGGTGACTGGGTCCTATTTTACTAGTAAAGCGGAACTGGTTTACCACAGTAAACAAGTGCTGCTTACTTCCCGGGGTTCCCACGGGGAGGTATTTTTTAAGAAAAATATCATATTCGGCGGTCTATTTACATGCTTGCCTGTCGCCGTTTTGTGTCGTATCATTTCAGTTTCATTATAACCTCATTTGGACACAAAACAAACAATCAGATGTGTTCTTACGTGACGTAGACCGGATTTCACACGTGGTGTACCTAGCATATTTTTCAATGTCTGTATGGTAGCACCCAGTTGCTGTGTCCTGAATTAAGGTTGTATCGTGGGTGAAAATTGTTCTGCACATGCAATAAAGTCCCAAAAGTAATGTCAGGTCACACTAATCCTTTCGAATTACACAAGCAAAGAATTCAATTTACAATTTTCCTTTTGGTACTTAAGTGCACCACAGGAATTGCACATTCTCCCTGTTCGAGCTGCTGACAACCACAAACCATCGTGGTCGCTGTGGTCGTCGAATAAACGTAATATGTAATCTGTTTCAGTCCTCATCTAAATTGAATACTGCTGGTGATAGGGCCTTTGCGGATGCTGGCCAGCAGCTTAGAAATTCTATTACCGCCCATCAAAACATCGAGAGTCACTCGAATCACTCAAGTCTTTTCGTAAGGCATTTTTCAGTGGCTTAAGCACATGTGTGTATTTATTGAAGGGTGCAATGATATTTTCGGAGAATTGGGAATGTTTATTTCTGATCCCCGGTCTAGAATCGAACCGTCGGCAACCTCACCTGACATTCAGGAGTCCAACACCTAAACCACTGTACTATTGCACACCGACAGAATGGCTGGAATCTAATTTATTAGATGATGTTCCCATGAATACTTGGTTCTCTTTCCTTGCGGCATCTACATGGAAGTGTGAAACGCGCTGACTGGAGTACGACGAACGTGCTGTGGTTGACCTCAGACGATGAATGCCATGGGCCTGCACACTAAAAACTAAAGTGTTGAAACTGACACTTTCAAGGTGTTAAACCCATTCTAACTCTTAGGGTTTGATTTTAACACTCAAAGTGCAATGCTTTAAGCACTTAGACATTACAATCGTCAGACATCTTGAACTTGAATGGATGGCACTTCCCATGTGTCTAGCATTGGTGGTTCTTCCAGAATCGTCCATAATTTGATTTGCGCTTGGTGGGTACATAATTAAAAGGACACAACACAGATGACGCGGATCCGGCTCGAGAGTTCGAGCCTGATCCGCGTCTTCTGCGTTGTTTCCTTTTAAGTGTCGCGACATTACACTTGTCAAGTGGTATTATTGTAACACCTGTCAAGTTCTCTGGGATATCTACACTTGAACAAAGTGCTAGTTCAGCACTTAGTAAGTGTTAAATACAGCACTTCAAGTGTAGTTTTAACACTTTAGTTTTTAGCGTGTGTGTGTGAATATTGAAGGATACAATCACGTTTTCGGAGAATTCGGAATGTTGATTTCTCATCCCCGGTCGGGAATCGAACCGTCGGCAACCCTGCCAGGTATTCAGGAGTCCAACACATAAGCCACTGGACCGTTGCTCACCCTTAAAAAACGATGGCTGGAATCCAGTTTATTCGATGGTGTTCCCGTGAATACTTGATTCACTTCCCTTACGGTAGCTACATGAAAGTGTTAAACGCACAGGATACATATAGTACGATGAAAGTGCTGTGATTAGCCTCAGATGAAGACTGGCAGGGGCCTGTATGTGTATACTGAAGGGCAGAATCATACCGGTGATAGGACGTTTACGGATGTTGGCCAGAAGCTTAGAAATTCTCTCACGGTCCATCAAAACATAGGGATTCACTCGAATCACTCAAGACTTTTCATAAAGCATTTTTAGTGATTTAAGCTCATGTGTGTGTTTGTGTGCGTGTGTCAGAGGACACAGCCATGTTTTGGAGGAATTTAGAATGTTGGTTTCTGATTTCCAGATAATCCCCAGGTGGGACCACGGTGGCGCTTTGTACTAAGACGTAATACACGTCGATGGTGCACTTGTCTTCAAATAATGCTACCCACGCTTGTGTGGATTTAGCACGTTGGGGCGTTTGACAGTTGGTCGCCGTTGCCCAGTGGTCCTCTCCGGGTACTCCGGCTTCCTCCACCCGTAAAACTGTCCGAAACAGGGTGACCCTGGTTGTCGAAATTGTCGTTAAACTCCAATAAATAAATAAACAAATATTAAGTCAACAACCATTCCCTTCGATACTTTCCAGAGGATTGGTCGCCACAGAGTTTTAGAGATATTGTGAATTACATGCCTTCCAACATTGTGTCACGAAATATTATTTCCCTGCTGACTCGACGCCACTTTGAAAATAGAACGTAGAATTCGGGTCGGTCATATTGTTCTCACTAAAAAAGTCAACATTTGAAATACTGTTTTCACATTTCTTTGTAGAATGATTGAGAACATTTTTAAAGAGGCACAGACACAAACGATTTCCTTGTCGTACTCAAGAGAAATGTAATTTCTCTGGCAGTGTGGAGGGACCATGATATTTGGGAGAGAAATGACCTATGCAAATAGTAGGGATCTGCGAACTACACATTGTTTTCGAATCGAATCGTGTCTCTGATATCGATATCGAATCGAATCTCGAATCGAATCTTAATAGACAAGTTATGTCATATTGCACCAAACGGAAGTTACAGTACACTGTGATGACCCTTACACGACTGACTGACACCTTAAACACCAATATATAAATATACCCTGTAGCATTGTCGATAGAACAGCTAGGCCTGCTATCCATAGTTTTAGTTTTTGAAGGCTTAACTTGTTACTATTCACGTTCTTAAGAACGTGAATATAACAAGTTAAGCCTTCAAAAACTAAAACTTTGGAAAATGTTCCGGACAAAATTCACTACTTACCTAATAATTAACCTTTATCAATTCCTTAATTAAATATGAATAGAGCCAACATGAATGAATTGTCTAATGTCAATTTTATATCCAATTTTTGTTGGAAATGTAACAAACTGAAGTTGGTACGAGAGGTTCGAAAAAAATCGAATCTTGAGACTGATTCGGAATCGATTTCGAAGCAGACGTATAGTATCGATATCGAATCGAATCTCGATAATTCGCAGGATCCTAGCACATAGTCACGTGCAAATAGTAACACACGCTCACGATTTGCATCGCGAGGTTCTGTGGGTTAGTTTATGGTCTTGACCAGCTTATATAAGTGAATGTTACCTCGTCTATTAATGAAATATTTTGAAAAACGGAAGTAAAAGAGATTGCATTGATTCTAAGTAGAAACTAGAAGATAATCACGACTCGTTTCAATTTTATTTCTATCTAACTGGTGCCGAAGAGGCTCGTCGACGTCCGCGTTCCTCTTAGGTATGCTCTTGAAATGTCTAAAAACTCTCACAACATTCACGGGAGACAATTTCGGATCATGTCAATAAGTCTGATCCCAATATGTAGCCTCTCTCTCAAAACAATAATCCCTGCACTGTTACAAGAACTCTTTTCAGCTGTTGCTCTCTAATCTATTACTCGGGTAGCCAGTTATGTGCTGTAGTTTTGTGCGTAAAAGAAAATGGTATCGGATCACACCGGTTTGTATGGATATCTGTTGTATGAAGATAAGTTTCACTGACACACTTTAAAATCATTTGAGTTACAATTAACCCAAATCAACTGGGTTGAGCGAACATTCACTCAACCCAGTTAATCTGGGTTGATTTTTAACCCATCTGATTTTAGAGTGCGTGCGTGCGTGCGTGCGTGCGTGCGTGCGTGCGTGCGTGCGTGCGTGCGTGCGTGCGTGCGTGCGTGCGTGCGTGCGTGCGTGCGTGCGTGCGTGCGTGCGTGCGTGCGTGTATGTATGTATGCATGTATGTATGTATGAACTATATAAAGAAAAACGTGTACAGTACAAGGGGTGTTTCTCAAAATGAATCTAGAGAGAAATAAATTATAACTCCAGGGAAAGCTAGATGTTCAACCAGTGGCGTCGCCAGGGGGTGGGGGGGGGGGGCTAGAGCCCCCCCCCCCCCCCCTCGGAGATTTTTAGTCAGTCCGTCGGAGAGTCTCGTAAACCCGACTTCACGAGAAATTTCCGACAATCGAATGTAGATATCTCGTCTTGTCTGTCTCAAACCCGTGCAGCACTTGAACTTTGATAGAGAATAGTGAGTCTCACGAAATTTTTTAATGTCGTTCTAGCGGGGGAGGAATTCGCTAGAATTGTGCACTTGGTGATACCTTCCTGAAATTTGGCATGATGTAAGGGTAGGCATCAGAGATTTCAAAATCGATCGGCTACAAGTTGGCACCATCCTCTAGCCACCACTAGCAGCGAAATCCAAAATGGCCGCCAAGCGGATCGAAAAAAAGCTATTTTCGCCGATCGCACAACTGAAGCTCCAAACCTAACACCATACATGTGCTGTAATTGATGTGAATGATGGAGTGAAGCCCTTGGAACAAGTTGGGGGGAAGATTAATGGATAATGGGATCAGAATTTCCGTCGATGTGTGCGTCTGTGTGTCTGACTGTCAGTATGATCGTCCGTCCGTAGATAAATTAGTGTTGAATGTTTCTCGGGAATGCAATGGTCAAATGAACATGGTATGAGAGATTCCTGTCAACACATGAACAAGGGTACTCGATAGTATGCAGCAGTGGGGATACTTGGACATTTGATAATCCAATTAAAGTGACAGTCTATTCTCAACTTCCGGCATTTTCGATAGATTTATTTTCTAAGAAAATAAAACTATCAAATTTCTAGAGGAGTTCTGGTTCAATCTCAACACCATAGCGACACGTCTGCCAGCAAGGGCAGTGCTGGAATGAACTCGGGATGCATTAGTTCCCGTTGTTAATTATACAATGTTATCTTGCCAGTATAGAACATTGGCAAAATGGGACTAGAAGGGGTGAGTGTATGTTTGCAGTCATTCGAGGTACAGGAATATTTTTTGACTACAAGTAGTATTCTTCATTTTCGGCCAGTTAAGATGTGGTGTGTTCCAAGTCAGGATTAATGTTGCCGACACTTAATGCCCATCCCTCATGGTATGCTACTTTACCAGGGATATAGAGATATAGCCACCACTGGGAGCCAAAACATGACCTTTGATGTCGATGAGTGGTCGAAATGTTTTAGCGAATAACTTATCGAAATATGATCCGGTATGGCAATTTGATACCTTACGTTAGATTTATTAGATCAACTCAGGTATGGATTCATTGAGACATGAGTGCGCTACAAGATGAAGGATTTCCAAGTTGATTTGCTATGGAGTAGGAACTGACTAGTCACATGTGGCCTATGGCCAGAGAAAGACAAGGATACCATAGATGAACACACGGGTGAACGAAGGTATCAACTGTTGTACAGAGGCAAAATAGTTGGGGATATTGTATCATGCTATGCATGAATTAACACCGTCTTGTGCAGTAAATAACAGACTATTTTCCGAAATCTAAAACTGTATTCCTATACCCCGGACAATGTAGCAAGCCACATGGGATGAACATTTGTTAGCAAAATCAACTCAACTAGAAACATGACATGTGTTAACTGGCCGAAAATGGAAAAAAAAATACCAGAATAGGAGATGACTGGTCCTAACATGACAGTATATTACTCAATATTGTTACAACAGCCACCTTCACACTTACACAAAGGTGTGCACCTTAATCCAGCTTTCAAGCATTTGCAATTGCCCTTGCAGGCCTTGGCACAACTACAGTGGAGCATCAGTGCACATGCAGCACTTGCGTCTCCTAGGTGAGTCCAAAATGGGACCAGAATATTGAGACGTGGATTCCACTCCCATCCGTACTGTGATGGGTCTGGCACACATAAGTGTTTCTGCAGAGCACGATGCCAAATGAAAGATGACACAAGAATTACCCTTTTTACATGTTGATACAGAGCTGCTTTGGTGGGCGGGATGTTTTCCATAGACTTAAGGCCATGTGTGAACATATGCCGTCTCGCATCATTGACACGTGTACTGACACAACTGTTACTGTACATCTGTATGGTGAGTTTTTCGATATGCTGCATATGAGGGGAATCCTCTGAAAAGACTTGCGGATTCTCAGTCAATTCTATCATCATTTCAGTTGATGCGGGAAAATTCATCCATGCATTCCATCCTGTCTTCTTCCCAATGCCGAGCATGCTGGATGTTACATCACAACCTGTGAAGGCGTGGAAGAAAGTCAGGGCCTTACAGTAATCAGGTCCAAGTTGTGAAGCTATCTCATGAATTGGCATATCTTTATATGCCTTTCCAATTCCAAACCCAATCCACAGCTCACTGAGTCCAAGGTCACGGAATGTTGCGAAATGGTGCAAAGACAGAATGACGACATCAGAATCAACCGTGCGAAGAAAAGCTATTTTGTGACCTTGTGAGACTGCATGGTTGAGATGAAGCATCATGCGCGTGTCTGCTTCCTCGTGGTTCGATGGAGATATGTCACATAAGCTAACATCCTTATTGCATAGTACATATTCTCCTGATGTCGTTAACAACTGGTACTCGGATGTTGATGTTAATTTCAGCAGTTCAGCAGACAGGAACTTGAAAAATTCGTCTTTATTCTCACTAACTTTCAAGAATGCCTGCCAATTCTTCCCTTTAGGTAAAGGGACGTTCTCGGACACCCGTATCAACCTAACTGCTGTCTCACCGAGGCGTTTTGCTCGCGTCTGATTCTTCAAACTGCCTTCGGGGTAACAGTCATAGATCGCATCAACCCTTGTGGTGTTCGTGTTAATCAGAGATTCGATGTATGGCAATAATTGCAATCGAGCATATTCTCCAAACAGATCCGCTTTCTGTGGTTTGATTACATGGACTACAGCAGGCATATCCAAGATGACAACTGAAGCTTGTCTAGCTGCTGAATTCTTCCCTTGTGCAGGAATAGCTGGTAAACAATTGAGAATTTGAGATTTTGTCCCACTCCGTAGCTTACCTCTATCGGATAATGCTGGCGGATCACGTGCATTCTCGTGCATGAAAAACTCATCCATGTTTGAATCAGGCCGGGCTTGCAGTGAAACGAACATCTGGGTAACTATTGCGGCAGTTGCTTTACTTGACATGAGTTTGTCTCGGCCTTTGTCCAGGTTGGCTGGGGGTGGGTTAAGGAAGGTATATATATTTGCCTTGGGAATAACATCATTCAGGGGTACGGTGCATTCCACAAGCCTTTCCTTCAAGAAAGTGGAATATAAATGCTTGCCCCTTTCGGGTAATGACCGTAAACTCTTACTAACTTCGGGGTCCATATATTCACCAGTATCTAATGTCACCAGCTGACCACTAGTTTCATCATAAGGGTTGATAATGAGTCCCTGATTCACCAGATCGAGGAGAGATTTCAATTGATTCAGAAATTTTTTCTGCTCTGATACCGAACTTTCCGGGTGTTCCGTGTTATCTGATGATGTTGTGTGGAAACTTGCATATTCATACTCATCTATAACACGCAGAACTTCTGACCTTGAAAGCTCAATAACGACTTTCTCTTCAGCCTGGCCATAGAGACCTTTTGGACCACTGTCTTCTTTGAGTAGTTGGATACTATGTTCTTGGCTCTGATCTAAACCCATCATACTGAACTTCCTCTCACTACGCTGGACCACAAAATGGCCTTCCATGAATTTGTTGTGGATTGAAGGATGCCGCCTGGGTAGCTGAGACATGTCTCTCAGAAATACGGGGACCCACCGACAATAATTTGTATGTCCTAGGGCAAAAAAGTAACTGCACAACTCATCGATAGAACACAGTGTACCAGGCCAGTTACCGATTCGTTGGTTCCGAACGAATTGACAGCTTGTCAAGAGAAAGTTCCGAACGATTTCACCCCAATAGCGCGCAGTTGGAGATTGTGAAAGAATCCTCTGTTCCCACATTTCAAATGACTCATGGGGCCCAGTCTGCTGACAGTAAATCTCATAAGCATTCTTTCTGAGGATCTCAAGCCAAGCTAGAGTGAGAAGATATGCCTGTCGCGTCCTCTTGACATGTTTCCCACCAAGTAGGGATGATGCTACACCGGGTGTGAATATCTTTGCGAGGTGAAACATTCGCTCCCAACCAGAACCACCCATAAGCTTACCACCAGCTTCTTGGGTGCACATTTCAAGATGCAGGAATCCAATCATACACACCATTCGATCCTCACCTATCTCCTCTGGGAACAGCCATTGACATTTTTTCTGCCTGGCATAC
The DNA here is from genome assembly GCA_031216915.1 of Pictodentalium vernedei. Taxonomy (NCBI): domain Eukaryota; kingdom Metazoa; phylum Mollusca; class Scaphopoda; order Dentaliida; family Dentaliidae; genus Pictodentalium; species Pictodentalium vernedei. The sequence continues at coordinate 402,628,198 of CM062291.1, forward strand.
AACGGACAGTCACCTTCAATGACAGGTATCTGGCCGGGGTTTACGAAAGCAGTAGCTTCCCTGACCACATACATAGCATGCTTCTGCATACTGAGTGAGTCCGCTTTCTGCTCACTGAAAACAGGGAATACCCCAATAACTGCACGAGGTTTGACATTGTCTTGATCTTCATGTTTTGAAAAGAAGCCTGAAAAGGTCACAGGGACTTCATCAAGCTGCCAGCTGCCATCAACCTTCCCTTTATTGCTGATCTGTGACACATGAGACAACCAGTCATTCTCTCCCACGTTCAAATCTGCATATTCATTGGGCCGTACATTACATTCATCTGGAGATTCAAGCCTGATGTCCCCACCAAAGTCTTCAACGAAAGGAACAAATGCATAGTCGTCTGGGAGTTCAATTTGTGTGTCTTCTGGAACATCTAAACTCAGTGGTGGGGGATCAGTACCCACATTGTCCCTGCTCAGTTGACCAATGAGTGTGATGGACGTACCATGCATATCAGATCTACCAGATACATCAATGTTATCAGTGGTTCCTATCGAGAAAACATTACGTTTGCAGTTAGCTGGGACTACAACACCTTCGTTCTTGAACCGCAGTGAAACAGCTCTCGCGAAACTCCTGCGAACATCCATTACGCGATCATAAGAGACAGAGAGTCCCATTTGATGAAAATCTCTGATAAGATTTTTCATACGATCATGGGCATGCAACTTCAAACCCACATAAAGAGGCATTGGAGTTTCTCTGTCACGTCTCTGGTGAACATTTTGTGCATGTTCGGAGCGTTTCGCTGAATTGCTGATCAACATCTGTGAAATAGTACAAGCCACTCGAGTCTTGGCATTAACAGTCTCATCATCGCCTAAGTTCTGTATACTACATGTGCCCTCAAGTAGAACTCTAAGAAGAGTCAGGAGTGAGTTGGGTACAGGCTCGCTCAAGCAATAAGATGAAAATGATCCCGTGAAAGGAGCTTGAGATATGAGTATGTGTTTACGCAGAAGAAGACCCACATCAACTATCTTTTTTGCCTCTTCCTCAGACACTATACGAGTTAAAGATTCGGACAACAAGGAGCCAACTCAAAACCTACTTGAAATAAACACATCTCTACCCTGTGTGAAGGCGTCCCAGCCATCGCCCAATTTCTGCAACAAATGTTCTTTGAATCGAGTGGAATGTATTTCTTCACTAAGCCAATCAGAACCGACTTGCTTCAACCTCCGACTGTACAGATTCTTGAGATCGACAAGCTTCATCGCGGAATCGTTGTGTTCAACAAATGTTATGAGCTCTGCCATAACGAGAGGGTCATAGGGCAGGCCTGACGCGGAATGTTCGGCGTTCTTCGACTTTTTAGATTTAGCCGCTCGTGCTTCATTGGCAAGCTTACAATAACAGGTTTTGTGATAGTAAAGATCACTAGCAGCGGAATCAAATGCTGCATTGACCCGAGAAAAAACAACCCAGTTCTCGGCTTCCTTTGCCATAATTTTGAGTTTATTGTTATCAGACATTGATCTGCAAATAGGCTCACTGCTGTCACCTTCGCGTTTGTGACAATAAACACACTGGGGCAGTTTCCTGTCACAGCCAGATTCAAAACTTGTCCGTGTTCTTTTAGGACTCAGCGTGGAGCAGGATGCCACTGCCTCATTTCGCTCTCGCTTGTGTAGCACGCGCTGTACGATGTGAGTCCGAATACTGTCACGGCATGTCTTATGATATATTGCCTTATTCGTCAACAGTGACATCGACATACACTCATCACTCTCTCTCATCAAACAATCAATGGTCAAATTATATGGAAGCTCAACGCCATTATCTAGGAAGCGCGTTATGTCTTCCTCAATAGCTTTATAGGCGTCATGAAAACGAGATTCTCTATACGGACGCATCAATTTCTTGGAACTGTCTTGCTGGCAAAAGCAACAACGTTCCCAGTCAGTACTAGTCCGTACACGAAGAGGATTCTCACTCATTCTGTGAATGATTTTTGTGAACAATCGCGTTCTCGAATTAATTTCGACAGACAAATCAGAATTGCTTGCGGAATTACGCCAAACAAGAGATTGTATGGCAAAGAGACTGCTTCATAAAGAGCGTTGTTTCTCCGGGATCAGCGTCATTCAGGTTTGCCTGAATGACGCTGATCCCGGAGAAACAACGCTCTTTTCAAGTTCCAAGAAATTGATGCGTCCGTATAGAGAATCTCGTTTTATTCTACATCATCTCCCACGTCTGTTTCCAACACGTGCGTGGATCAGAGTTCACTTTCGCGCCCTTACAATCGGATGTATAGTCGGTAGACCGTCGAAAAGGAGGTTCCCTTCAGCCGCTGGCGGCCATTTTGGATTGTGCCGCTACTGGTCGCCACCGGTCGGTGTCAACTTGTAGCCGATCGTTTTTGAGAACCTCATAGCCTACACTAACAGTGTGCCAAATTTCAAGAAGGTATCACCAAGTGCACAATTCACCTGTATGTGACGAATTCCTCCCCCGCTATTCGTCAAACTGGCTTTATAGATGAAATATTTTCCGACCTTATTATAATATGTTTACTTTAACCCTTTACCTAAGGTAACGGCCAAAACCGGCCAGCGCTATTCTCAAAAATTGCCAATTAATTTTCATTATTTTTTTCATTTTTTGTCTCAAAAACAAAGGTTATGACCCCTCGTTGGAACGAGCTCGTCGAGCTCGTTCCAACGAGGGGTCATAACCTATGTTTTTGAAACAAAAAATGAAAAAAATTAGTTATTCAAGAATTATTTTTGCAAGTGTCGTCTGCTTTTTAGGTTACATGTAGGTAAAGGGTTAAATAATCAACAAACATACTCAAATTGCTTCTATTTTGGTTCTCCAATTTACCAATTTTCACTCATTTTCCTTCGTTTGGGAGGTCAAACGTTATAGCCCCCCCCCCCCCCCCCCCCTGTCGGAGAGGTCAGCCCCCCGTCGAGAAATCCCTGGCGCCATCCCTGTGTTCAGCACGTGTGCGTAATGGCTGAAATGAGAAAAGGGTACCTTTTATTTCCACACGGTAATTCTTTTTGGTGTTGTAAATAATACAAAAATAAATGTATATAATTTACATGCATATAACTTTCAGACCATGTCTCCTTGAAGCTCACTTTCAGAGTCGTGTGGTAAAATAGAGGGCGAGTGATATCTTTTTGCGAATATCTATTTAGGTCAGACGCCACACACAATATAAAAACTTGGTATTATAGTCATATGATTCAGTTGAAGCTTCGTCAGTGAAACCAACATGGTAAGATTTTTTTTATAATCTTCTCAATGACGCAGGCAGCTGCCGCTCTAACTGGAACCCAGATCTGATTTATCCTATTAGATTCCGGGTAAGGGGTCGTCCTAGGGCTGCACTATATTCAAAACTGAATACCGGTATCGGTATTCAAAAAAATACCGCGGTATACCGGTATATCGAAAACTGTTCAGATATATGAACACAAGTACTTCAATCGAGACTCGAGGCATCACAGTCGGAACGAATTAGCGTTCCTTAATGATGTGGTTCGAACCTTTACCAAACGTAGACGATATCAAAATTTATCATTTTCAAAATTAGTTTATCAGATTTTCCCCAAAGATTTCAACAAAACTATATCATGTGATCCCCTCATTGGAACGAGCTCAACGAGCTTGTTCCAATGGGGGGTCACATGATATAGTTTTGTTGAAATTTTTTAAATTTATTTTTTCAACGGATAAATCTGTATATTACGAAGGTATATTACGAGGGCACAAGCAGACGATTCCTTTGATAAAGGGATAATATTATTCATTGGGGGCTACAGTTAAAAAACTCAAGACATCTTGAAAATTAAATTGTGGGTAAATAAATAACGACGATAAACCGATATTTTAGTAATTACAACCTTGGTCGATTTGTTGACATTTTTACAAATGTCTAGGAACCAGATAAGAGAAGTGAAGAAAGCCAAATTATATATCAAAATAATGAGTAAAGTGCATTGGAAAGGTATATATATATTTTTTTATGAAAAAGGGGAATTTTATAATTTTGAAAAAGATTAATTTGCCAATGTCATAGTAACGAATCCGTAGAACCACCAAATGATCGATAATTTGAAGGTCTTATCCTCAATGTAATGATAACCTACTACATACTCGGAGAAAACAGTTTTATGACACACTGGCTGGTGTGATGGGAATGTTGTAATGCAAAACTACCGACACGAAATTTGGATGTTCCGGATGTAGCCATGTTGGGTGGCTTGGGTCCGATCGTGTGATTACGATGTGGCTTTTGCAGGAATTTGCATTTTGGATGATGTGAAGAATGCAGGGATGTGATCCATTCTTTCATTTGTTTGAGACAATGTATCAGGGGGTTCGTAATGAAGTTACAGCAAATGCTTCAGCTGTTAATGTCATAGCTGCAGATAAATGCTTTGAAATTCCTTCAACAGTCATCTATATTCACTCCGTTGTCTTGCACTATTTGTTGTTGAAAATCTGAATCATTGCGCCCTTAAAAGATAACTTGGACCGCAGTGGTGGCGGAACGATTCTCAAAGTAGGGGAGGCTGGATCTGGCGATGGATGGCCGTCGGTATGACTGGACGACCATGGTTCGGCCCGTCGAACGAAAATTTTAAATTCCAGGGTTCCAAAACTCCCATTTCCATGCATCTGAGCGGAAATTTTGGATTTTTCAGATGTATTTGCAAGATTTCATACTTTGAGCGACGTTAAAAAAACGTCGGTAGAGCATACAGGTGAGGTCTATTTATCAGCTTTGGTCGTAACGACCAAAGCTGATAAATAGACCTCACCTGTATGCTTTACCAGACGTTAACAGCAATTATACTGTCTGTGGATTATCTTGCCTGTGGTGGATTTGGTACTTGTATGTCTGTAAGATTACGATCTACTTAAGTTAACCGACTTTTTAAGAGACTGTATACATTTTAGCGTGTGCTGCCACCTACTGCAAAAAATGCTCCTAAATCCATCGTAACTTAACCAGTACGAGAGAAACATAGCTGGCGAAAATATGGGGAGGCTCAGGATCCGCCCCTTGTTTCACCAGTCATTGGTTGTGTAAAAATATAGGCATACAAAAAAACATGGCCCGGCAAAAAAAGTGGAGGGACTGAACACCCGCCCCCAGCCCCCCCCCCCCCCGCCCCTAGCCCTCAGCCCCTCCCCCCGCCCTCATCCCCCGGTTCCGACGCCCCTGGGCCACATGTAAAAAAGTGATCGAGTATATAAAATATCTGCAATATACAAGTAATATAAAGTAATATTCATAAAAGGTAAGCGGAATGCTCCACAAAGTACTTTTGCACTTCCAAATAATCATGGATCTCGTCCATTACTGAGTTGATGTCTGCAAATGACCAATAGAGAATGGGTTAAAAACGATGCATTCGCACTTTGAAATAGGGTGCGATTGGGTGATGCTGCGAATTTAAGTCTTTCTTTCATACAATCATGCCAACACGATTGTCGATCAATGTATTTTGTCATCGTTTTCGTTTTAGACTGACAAATGTGAGAAATCTCCCTTTTCCGGAAATGGTCTCCCAACTTGCATATCATAATAAACATCAATAGCGCGGCCGCGATGGTCAAAAGCCAAGCGAATTATCGAATTTATTTTCAAAACTATCCGCATTTGAAATTTAAACAAAGGCAATACCCGAAATATTCGTGATTTCTTCAGTATCCGTGCCGAGTGGCTTCTAAACCTGATACACCAGACCAAATACCTTCATTCTCGTTTGTCAGCATAACAGTGTCTACAGATTTTTGTAGTAATAGTACGAGAGGGCGACAAAAGCCAAATATTTTCCCATAATCTATTAATTAATTTAAAATGATTAATTCTGTTTATTTTACTATAATTAAACCCCTTTTCTGTTATGCTTTTTCAGGCAAAATGATTGGCTAAATTATTTCCTTTTTTCTGTTCATATCACAATGAACCGAAAAAACGCATTCAGGCACGCCCTAAACCACGCCCCAATGCCAGTCGTTAAAATTAAGCTGAATGGAAAAGAACCTCTGCACGCTCATATTGTTTCAAAATGAAAAGTAATTAATATTTAACTCACCATTTTAGTTTGAAAATAAAATCAAATAAACAATGAAATCCTTATCATGCTTTTTATTCCGTGTTTAATTTTTTTATACGCAATTAAAATTAATAGATGATCGTCTACGTTCATCGTTTTACCCAAATCAAACGTAAACAATGACCGGTCATAACCATTGCCAACCTGCCAAAAAGATATAACTGATCGGATTGAAATAAAATTGCCACCTACCTGCACTCCACAATGCTCTCCTTTCACCATCAACTGAGTGTATGCGGTTCACTGACAAGATTGTAAAAGAATAACAGTTCTCAAAATTTATGCCTGACATTTCACGAAAAGCAAAATTATAGCACAACTTACGCAACACATTGTTTACGACAAATTACGTGCAACTGGTATCCAGAGAATGCATGCTGTTGTATTTGAACCAAAACACATTATGTAAGTGAGTGAACAAAGAAATGAAGGTTCCGTCTGCGGTTTTAATAGGGAATGACCCACTTTAAAGAAACAAAATATCAGGCAAACACTGTCCTCCGTGAGAATTCAGCCTCGTGCACAACAATGTCAACATGAACAAAACGCTACATCACTGACGTCTGTGGCATCCACAAGCGAAACTCGTCAAACCTTTCCAATTTCCAAATAACCAGAATGAACTCTGTTTGAGACAAAGTTCAGCCAACTTCATGTCATCTGGGTTTATATCGAACTCTGCATTTAACAACTGTATTTTCAATTTCTAAGGAAATTATCAAAATCAGAATTAAATTTAACCCTGTTATGCTTTGAATGACATCACCTTCCCGTCAAGTGGAAAAGAAGATTGAAGTTGTGTGTGGGCGTGGCCTATGGCGTTCCTTTTGACGAACGCAATTCATTGGTCAATAAAGTTATTAATGACACAAGAACATCTTTCAGTGAAATGTGTCGCAATTTCAAACAGAATTTTAGAAAACTATGCCTTTTTTATTGATAACGTGGGTGGACACTGTATTTGTTCTGATTATTATTACCCTTGCATTTTCAAAAATGCGGGGATATATATACAGATTATCATGATAATGTGCATGTCCTGTGGTTTGTATCAGATTCGAGGTGGTGTCCAGAATGGGATCTCAACGAGCCGGCTTTGCCGGCGAGTTGATATCCCATTTTTGGACACCACCGAGAATCACAGGACATGTACATTATCATGATAATTCATTTATCTAACAATTCTGTCACATAAACAGATTAAATCTTAACCCCTTTACCCAACGTAACGGCCAAAACCGGCCAACGCTATTCTCAAAAATCGCCAGTTAATTTTCATAATTTTTTCATTTTTTGTCTCAAAAACATGGGTTATGACCACTCGTTGGAACGAGCTCGTCGAGACAAAAAATGAAAAAAATTAGTTATTCAAGAAATTTTTTTTTTGCAAGTGTCGTCTGCTTTTCATGTTAGGTAAAGGTTAAATTATTTTTAAACATTTTTGGGACATAATGATCGGTCGTTCACTGAAACGCACATAGAATGTATCCATGCGCCTGTTATGATAGCCCGTAGCGCTACCGGAAACGAGTCGTCTATATGATACGGAATCAGAATGAGTCGTCTATATGATACGGAATCGGAACACATTATGTGATACGTACCGTTTCTCGTGGTTTTCAGGCCAAAATCTATATGATTGTTAGATAAATAGTGATGATCTCCGTCCGTACGTCCATAGGTCCCTTTTGAGCTATAATTTTGCAACTCACCATACTTCTTAAGTGTGGCATAGGGAGAACAAAAATAGGTTTAGTTTGAATTGTTGTCGCCAGGTGGTGCCAGTGGCGTCGCTCAAAAATTGAGCAAAAATACTGCTTTTCGACGAAATGCTCCTAGGATATGTAATTTCCGTTGTTTAAAATGTGTTTGTATGTTCTGGTAGGGCATCTAGATGTGCATAAAGGTTTCGGATTTTTTATTCGGCCCCATGTAGCGCCCATAGCGCCACTTTTATCGTTAGAGAATGGGAATTGATTTGTTACCATCGTGATGGCAAACTGTAAATGCGGGGCTTCACATTGGTGTGCTTTGCACACAAATGTCAACGATCTGAAAAACTTTTTCGGGAGGACTATTAAAGTAGTCAGTGTCCGTGCGTCCGTGCGTCCGTCCGTCCGTCCGTCCGTCCGTCCGTCCGTCCGTCCGTCCGTCCGTCCGTTTGTGCGTTCGTCCCACTTTGGGTTTCCGATGCTAACTTTAGTTATAGTTGGCCAAATCAAACGAAATTTGGTATGTAGTTGTATCAACAAAAAAATACAGGTAATGTTCAAATCGGGATTTGGTCCGACATTTTTTGCCAGAGTTATGTCCCTGTCTCGTCTTCAAAAAATTCGATTTTTTTTTCAAATACCTCCATTTGTACAATTTTTTTCGGGGGACATGTGGCCGGGCGGCCTTTTATTATTATTGTTCTGGTTACTATTATTATTATTATTATTATTATTATTATTATTATTATTATTATTATTATTATTATTATTATTGTAGACAAACGAAAGAGTGGGCAAATTTGGTTGTCATTTATTTATTTATTGGGGTTTTAATGACACTTTCGACAGCCAGGGTCACCTCGTTTCGGTCAGTTTTACGGGTGAAGATGTCCGGAGTACCCATAGAGAACCAATCAGCAATGGCGAGCAACTGTCAGGCTTCTTAACCTACTAACTATATATTTATTATACCCGGAAGTAATCAGTCAGCAACGGAGAGCAAACCGCCAGGCTCCTCAACACAACAAGCAGGGTTAGCATTGGTTGAAGACGCAGTACGCCTAAGTACACAACACCGCCGTGTCACCCCCTACCCCACCCGCCCCCCCCCCCCCCATTGGGTGGGGTTTTATTATTATTATTAGTGGAACTTCTGATAATACAGTAGCAAGCCTTCAAATCAGCCTTAGGTCAAGGATAAAGGCCTAAGCAAATACAAATGTCCTAAAAAACTAGATTGGTGCAGGTCATAATGTTCCAAGGTGTAATGCCATTAATGTTGGTAACTGATGATCACAATAACATTATTTTAATATTGAAATGAAAACAAGGCTGGGATATCACCAGTGACTGTTGCCAAAAAAACGTAAAATGGGGCTCGGCCCACCCCCTCCCCTAACAACACATATGGATGGGAAACCTACTGGGCGTGCTTCCTATCTCAATATACCAATAAGACTCTTTTGGAAAAGTAGAGGCGATAATGGTTATATAGGGTTAATTTGATGCCTATTGAGTAACAATGTACTTTTATGTACATTTTATGATTTATTGCAGTGAAGAATTACAGTTACTCTTATTTCTTCTCCATGACATAAGTATAGTGGTGTCCAGGGGTAAGAGTGAAACAACTTACGTTACTTATTGATAAATCTGGCTGATTTAACAATTTAATCTCTATCAAATTGATGCATGGGATAAAAAGGGTCGGAGCTAATGTTCAACCGAGATGCGAAGCGTCGAGGTTGAACATACGCTCCGGGCCGCAAACCTCAGACCATGTTACCGTCAATTCATCACAATAACGTATATGTTCCAATAGACACTACCCATAGCCTAAAACCTGCATAGTGAAACACGAGAGGCTTATTTACTAAACTTGTGATCGTTAAAAGTTGCCTTGTTCAGGGCAACTTTTAACGACTACAGGTTTAGAAAATAAACCTCTCATGTATCCACGACGGCACTGGATAAATAACCAGATAAACTCATTCCATTTTAGTTCAAATCGTAAATCGGTATGTAATTTAAACAATACTTCATCCGGAACACCGTCTGCTGCACACGTGAAACATCCAGAAAAATGTAGCGGCTGGCTAGTCACTCCGTTGGTGAAGCAGTTACGAAACGGACGACGTCATTGCAAATATTTCGCGTTGTGACCAGGGGGGGGGGGGGGGGGGGGGGTTGCAAAACACTGATGCCGGGTGGGTGGGTGAGTGGGTGGGTGGTCAAGGAGGACAAAACAAATTGTTTTCCCATGCTTGCAATTTTTTTCCTCAGACACTTTTGGGCAAAATTGTATACCATAATCAGTGAAGTATCATTCAAGAACCAATAAAAAGACACTCAAGTTATCAGGGGGTACCAACCATGGGTTATATACGATTATAAAACTGTTATTTTGGCTGAGCTATGATTCGGCTCATAGTGATACAATGTATAACATATTGAATAATGCAAGTTAAAATGCATCACTAATTGCAATTATCAAACCCTGCACTCTAAGGATAAGTTATCTTGAGGGTGTTCCGTTTGATTAAATTTCTAATATGTTCACCCTGGTGAGATCGGCTGGCTTAGATGAGGAGCAAAGACAATTATGTGAAGTCAGGAACAGTTACAGATTTCAGCTGCAGGAACAATTCTGTACAACGATGTATCCAGACCTATTACGAAAACATCAATGACTCTTATTGCCATTGTAAGAAGTATGTAACACAAAAACTAGTAAACATTGAACCTGATTGAACTGCTAATTTATTTCAAACACATCTGAGAACACAGGTGTCAACAAAATCATGTACCAGGACTTCTAGGGCTGGACTTGAAATAAGTAATAAATCCCCTCCCCCAACCCAGCCATGCACCCACCCAAATCTTCGTCAAAAAAACAACAATTTGTATGATATTTAACAAAACTCTCTGAACTCTGTCGAATACCATATATATTGTTGGTTTCTACAACATGTCTAAACACATGGAGAGATAACTATAGGTAAAAAGTTAATGATATTACATTCAAGAGTGTTAATGAATTACAATAGAACATGCCTTAAGAGACCGATGTCTTTAGAGACCATGTTTTATATGGACATACCTGGACATACCAGCTTTACTCTATATTTGATTCGTTATGGGAGACCATCTGCCTTAAGAGACCACTTTGGTCTGATAAAACGGATGTTCTTTCAAGACCTGTCCTACTGTACAAGGTCAATCACTCAATACTGTATGATAAAATTGGTTATGGTGCAGTATGGTGGAAAGGATGATGCAGAAGCATGTATTTAGTGGGGGTGGGTAGTTCAGAAAACCCCGGAAAAAAATTGTAAAACTGGAAAAAAATTACATGGGGTGGGCGGGTGGGTCCTCCGACCGGTCAAAAACAAAAAATCGGCATCGGTGTCTGCAAATTTTTTCCTAACCCCCACCTCCCCCCCCCCCCCCCTGTTGTGACGTCAGATGGCAACATTTGCCACTTGAGCCGTAAACATAGAATATACTAAGCTAGCTCTCGTCCAACCAGAAGAGGGGGATTTTAGTCTTATTGGAACATAAGAGAAGATCATAGTTTCTTTCCAAACACTCTTTTGTCCTTCCAAAGTCCATACTTCTTCTACTGGACTCCCACAAGTTGAGCTGTGTTGAACTTCCCCAAATCAAAACATAAACAGAACAAAATGTCTGCCTTCAATCAGTGAGCACTCCACTCGTAACATTTGGTCTCAATCTTTATTACTTTCTGTTCTGGTTAATTTGTTGCATGAAGGAATCAATTGACTCAATTCTTTTCACGCGAATCCTAGCACAAGTGCAGTGAGAATCTATATGGATTCACGCTGGTTTTGTTGCGCGAATATTTGCGTGAATCAGTTCTCGGATTCTCGTCGAAATATGAGCCCTGAAGAGCGAGCAAGTTTGTTTTTTGCTGGCGAACAACTTGGTGTATCACTCCTTTCCACGCTCCCTAGATCAAATGACGAGAATCGAAAAAAAACAAGCGAGAAAAGCCGTACGGAAAAGCGGATGTGTGAAAAAACGTTTTATTACACACCTGTTCTATGAAATCCCCATCTACAGCAACACTAAACCGTGCGGAAAATAAAAATCTGTTCCGCAGATATGCGCGGAACGGAAAGCGTTGACGGACTATTTTTAAATAGAAGCGAAATTTCACTGGGATTTTCTACAAGTTGTGCAACGCAATTACAATTTGAATCGCTAGCGATAGCTGAAAATCGTCCCCTGAGTTCCAATGTGTTCTATGTGCCAGTAGGCACACAGAACACATTGCAACACTGGGGACGAAATATTAACACGGGTTCCCCAAGCAAATTTGGTTATCGATAAAATGTGTTATCTGTGTTAATAATTGTCAAGTGAATTGCAGAGTGTCCTTCTTATAATTATTTGATAGACGTGAAAGCGTGTAATAAACACAGAACGACACACGCGTGTTAATGGGTTAATCGATATGGCACTTGTGCCATCGCGGAAGGATAAAACTCGAGGCCTGTGGACTCTCGTTCTATCCTTCCGCGCTGGCACTCGTGCCATATCGATTAACCCATTCACACGCGTGTGTCGTTCTGTGTATGTCTCTGTGATTCGAACAGTAAAACTGGCAAGTATCTTCACCTTTATATGTCCAATTGTCTATCAAACTACTAAAATTCAGTCGTTAAAATCTCCAGCAAAACTCTTTTGTTGAGTTGTTGTAAAGAAAAACGATTTTGGGAAAATCGTCGTGGACAAAATTTATTTATTCATTTTTTATGATCCACTCTTCGTACACTTTCATCCTATATCATAAATAAGATATGACGTGGTCTCAAAAAAATGTTTTAAAATCTAAATATTTAATAAACCCACCTTTCAAGACCATTTTACGGGCACTTAATCTCATAGTTATTAGATGCAAATCTACAAAACCAATATCAACAGTTCTCTCTTTCTATGGTATATATACTGAGTCAAAAAAAGAAAGTATAATAGACAGAAATGTGAAAAATAGCATAAAGGATGAAATTTCATAGTTCTAATGTTGAATGTTTGTTGACAAGAAGTCGTGCAAAGAATTTAATGACATGTTGTTGTCCACCCATCCGTATACAATTTTGCTACGGATTTCAAAAAAGCACGTGCTACCAGACAATGTCATTGAATGGGTGACCGACGATTTTCTTTGTGTTATGTTGTGCTAGAGAGTCTCGGTTATTGAGAAAACACGCTAGTTTTTGTCTTCCGACATTTTGAAAAATGCCAAGGTTTACCGAACATCAGAGGTTGCGTGCCATTGGTATGCATGAGGCTGGGATGCCTCTAGATGAGCTCGCTGCTGAGTTCGGAGTCACTGTGGCTACTATTTACCGTTTCAGTGGAAGGTAAAGAGCCAGTGGATCTAGTTCCGACCGACCGCGTTCAGGTCGACCAAGAGTTACGACCCCTGCACAAGACCGTCACATCAGGACGTCTCACTTGCGGGATCGCTTCCTTCCGGCGACGAGGACAGCCGCAATTACTCATGGTAGAACTAACAATAGAATCAGTGCACAAACTGTCCGCAACAGACTCGCTGAACACGGCATCCGAAGTAGGCGCCCATACCACGGACCAATCCTTACCCAATGTCATCGTACCGTCAGAATGGAATGGGTACGTCAGCGTGTTCACTGGACTCAGCAGCGCTGGAGCACAGTTCTTTTTGGTAATGAATCACGGTTTTGTCTACGGCGCGCTGATGGTAGGGCAAGAGTGTATCGCCGACGAGGAGAACGGTTTTCTGATGCTTGCGTGCGGGAATGCGACCGTTTCGGCGAGGGTAATGTAATGGTTTGGACAGGAATTTCCTTGCACCATCGAATGCAGTTGATCTTCATCGATGGTAATCTGAATGGACAGCGATATAGGGCCGAAATTCTTAACGCTGTTGTTGTCCCGTTTTTTAGCGCTAACGTCGGCTTGCAGTTATTCCACCAAGACAATGCCCGATGTCGCGTGGCGCGAATCTGTCGTGATTTTCTTGAGGAACAGAGCATCGAATTTCTTCTCTTGTCCCAAACTTTCGCCAGATTTGTCGCCAATCGAGCATCTTTGGGATCAATTGGACCGTCGGGTACGACTTCATGATCTTCAGACGTTAGGCGATTTACGTAATGTTCTAAGGCAGGAGTGGAACGCAGTACCACATGGTGACATCCAGAGACTTATTAAGTCCATGCGCGGTCGATGTCTTGCCATCCAAGGGGCAAACGGTGGACACACACGCTATTGACTGCATATGTGAACTTTTCATTTCACCCCATGTCTGAACGGCAACGTCCTGACGTGACGCTGGTAACAGTAAGAATATGAAATTATGCAAATTCATACAGCTACACTCAAAATATTAATTTACAATAATTTGTTTGGGATTAAAGTTGATAAAACTAAAAAATATTGTTCCTCAAAGTTTATTATACCTTCTTTTTTAACTCAGTATATTAGTTGAGAACTGGAATTTTGATGTATTGTGAAATAAAAGAAATAATGGTGAAAGTTTTGTAAATATGTTAGTGAAGCTTATGTAAACAGAAAGCAGCCATCGTGACGTATGCTGGGATGACGGGGTTTTGTTTTTAAAAAAACTACAGTTAAAACTAGAAGACTTGTCACGAACTGTGCGCTTATCTAGGCTTAATTACGCGTAGAAATTGCGCGCATTTGCTATATCGAATGGCCTCCAAAGCACGGCAGGTTCTTCTGGTTACTCAAAGCAAACACAGGCAATGCTTCTGCCAATGGACCTCCGGGTTACCCGGAGGTCCATTGGCTGAAACATTGCTTGTGCACAGGCCATATGTACAAAATTTGATAGCCTTACTAGGGTCATAACGAGTAGATTAACGCACAGATCGACGTGCTATTTGTGAGAATTTCATGATAGGACTTCTAGTTTTAACTGTATGGTCGGCAATACCAGTCGGTGATGTTACGCAAAGTGTGTTTGGCCCAGATACCAATAGGAAAGCACTACACAGTCACTACATTTACATGGGTGGCCGTGTCTCCAGTGTTTGAGAAACTTGACTGATTGTTTTCAGACACCACTCTTCCTGTCTGGTTGTGATGCAACTGATACAGTTGTGATCACAGTAAAAGGAAGTGTAAGGTTGAGTGCATATTGTTTGACTCTGACGAGCTAAAATATATATATAGCTGGAACTTAATTAAGCACCCCGGAGTTGTTTTTTGAAAGAATGGTCTATTGACAAATGAAAGACAGCAGAATGCTGAATATATGCAATATTTTAATGGCACTAACTACACATATCTGTCACTAATGTTTTTGAAGGAAAAAGTTTCTCTCGACGAGTATGGTGCTGGAGCGGTCCGTGATGAAACAAAGCCGGTAATTCCTGACATAAAATTCTGTAACTTGTGATCTCCTGAACACAATAGCAGTGGACGAAGTCAGTAGCGAGTGTATCCACCACGTGCCCTTCTGATACTGTCCAGAGGCAACTACTGCCACTCCTCAAACAATGCAGCTTCCAAATCGGCCAAATTCTGTACAGGCGGATCCCTTGTTTACACAGGACGTCCAAGAAAGTCCCGGATGTGTCGGGGCTCATTGCAGGCCAAGGCAGTGCTGTAATAGCGTTGTTCTAAAGAAATGTTCTCACGGCATGGGGACGATGTGGCCTTGCATTGTCAGTCATGAATACAGGGCGAGTAGGCAACGGGTTGTTGTCAAAATGAGGCACGACAACCGGATTGAGAAAGTCCAGGATGAACTGATGACCACTGAGATTCCCACGTACAATCACCATATCAAGTTTACAATCATAAGAGCGGCATCCCCTAATGATTACTCATACTCCACCATAAGGGACAGTAGGCCTGGCGGGCTTGGGCATGTAAGCAGTATTTCTGTGCCTCCACACTCTCATGCGACCATCTGTGACGTAAAGCAGGAACGTACTCCCGTCTGACCAATCGACTTTCCTCCACGTCCTAAGATTCCAATGTAGTCGTGCCATGCATCACTCCAAACGTCGTCTTTGATGCTAATCGGACACAACTGGACGCTTGATGACACATTATACCCGGTGCTTTGAGACGGTTTTGGACAGTTTTGTTGCCAAAACGCCAATTGAGGAGCCAAAGGCGTTTCAAAACACCATTTGAAGCAAATGGTTCACGCCTAATGAGGCGTGCCAGACTCCGATCTTCCCGAGGAGAGGTCTTTTGTGGTTGCACAGTCCTTGGTCGGTCCTTAACATCGTTGGTTTGTTGATGCTTTCGGACAAGTCTGCTGATGACAGAACGGCCATAGCCAAGTTGCCTTCCAATAGCTGTGAACGACATGCATGCTACATGAATGGCAACGATTTGCCACCTTAGTGTCTCTGACAGTCTCCCCCTTGCTATGTCAACATTTATTGATAAAAGAAGTGACAAATTTTCTCGTTTTATACCCAAATGCTGCATGTGAGTGATAGTAATTTATGACATTCGTGGAAAGAATGCTTCACGTGGACGAGGAGATGTGTTTGGGGTTTGGGGTACGCTATCAACCAGAAACATCATGTTTCACTATATGAGCTGTACTACAAGACATAGCGATTATTAAAACATAATCATCAGTAACAGCAACTTCACAGCCAAGAAACATTTCAGGGGGTGCGTAATTATGTTCCAGGTGTATATATATAAAAAAATACTGTGCAGCATTTCTCCACCATTGCAACTGGTACATTTAAATGGCATTTATGTTCCACCTAAATCATACTGCCTAAAATAATCTTCATTCAGAACACATTGTTTGGGTCATATCTAGGGTTTAATACTAAAAACGGAAATTTCCGGGTTCCCGATGCCGATAGCCGACCCTGATACCCGGGAAATCTACAGCACGGAATCAGGAATGAAGTGTGGCACTGTTTGTGTATTGTACTGAAGTTTTCTGAAATTAAACTTTGTAGGATTTTGTCAGCCCTTCCACGTCTGAAATTTTTACAGTCTTGATTCCTGACGAACCATTTTCAAAAAATCGCCTTAACACTCAACCAATTCTGGAAATTATCGATTGAAATGAGCCATCATGTTATATAGATTTTATTTACACCAGCTCCATTAACATATTTTAAAAAGTATCAAACATTATTTATTATATTTCTACAGCTTTTTCCTTTGTAAATAAAAACCATATCCTACTCCCACGACCTCGAAAGTGTTATTCAACTCCCACGGCGATATCCTACTCCCAGTCATGACGGACTATTTTACTATCAATGACGTCAGGATGTTGGATTATTCCCCTTACGGCAAGTTACGCTGTTGCGAGTTTACGTCTGCTTTGTTTTCATACCGAGTGGTTCAGAAATGGCTGCATTTGCATCGAATGTGAAACTTCTAGATACGATAGATGACGAGTTTCTTTTGGAATTATTTCAACCTTATTCCACTGGGGAAGATGATGTTATTGGAGCAACCTGTGGTGACATTATTTCTTCAACCGAGGGCGCGTCAGTGGAATTTGGTCGATTCGAAATGATGGACGATAGCGAACTGACTGATTTCATTGTTCAAAATCAAAACAAAAATACGATGAAGAAAACTCTTTTGGATATCCGATTGTTCCAGCAATTTCTTAAAGCAAAGTACAGTTACACCGGAGAAATAGCGGACATTGACCCCAGTGATTTGTGCGATTACATTTCTCACTTTCTCGTATCAGTACGGCGCAAGGATGGCAGGGAGTATGAACCTTCCACACTTAGAGCTTTGTATTCAAGTATCAGTCGTCACTTGAAAAATGCCAATTACAGCAAATGTATTATTTCAGACTCAAAATTTGCAAAGGCTAGAGAAGCCCTTAAAATAAAGCAGAAGCAGTTGAAATCGTTGGGGAAGGGCAATAAACCAAATGCTGCCGAAGAAATAACTGATACTGAAATTGATATGCTTTATGAGAAGAAAATTTTGGGGCCGTACTCACCGAAATCTATATTGAACTCATTGTGGCTAACATTTACTATGCATTGTGGTATGCGTGGAGGGAAGGAGCAGTATGATCTGGTATGGAGAGACGTTAGCGTTGGTCAAGACGAAACAGGGCGAAAATATCTAGTAGTGGACGAGAGACACACAAAAACCCGCAACGGCGAAAATCCTCAAAATACGCGAACGATAAAACCAAAAGCATATGAAACTTCAGTGCCGGATAGAAATCCAGTACGTATTTATGAATTGTACAGGGAGAAACGTCCATCGGGAATGCGAGAGCCAGGCTCTCCATTTTACATTTCAATTATGGCTGAAACGCAGAAACAAATCGATCAAAATTCTTATTTTGAGAAGGGACAAAAATGGTTCAAAAACCAACACCTGGGCATAAACCAAATCTACAAGTTCATGTCTAATATGAAAACTGACGGTGGGTTGCCTTCTGAAAAGCGATTGACAAATCATAGTTCTCGTAAGCATCTTATTCAGAAATTGGGTGACGCAGATGTACCTCCAAACCACATTGTCCAAATATCGGGACATAAAAATATCAGTATAAACAACTACTCAAGAATAAATACTCACCAGGAAAGAAACATCTCATCTATTCTCTCAAATGAATCAACTTCGCGCGAATCGAATTTACAGATTCAGCCACAAATTCCGATAACAACTGTATCGAGTTTGTCTACGACATCAACTTCAAGCCGTTCCCAAAGTACAACTGCACAATCTTCTACGAATGCCATAACTTCCAACCAACTATCGAGCACCTCAAATTCTATGATCCAACAACATCTTGGGAATATATTCGGAACGAGCACAATAAACAATCCAACCATAAACATTGTGATCAACCATTGCAGTTGTTCCGCCTCAAAATCCTGCGATAACACTCAATCCACTTCGACAAATATTGTGCTTGATATTCCAACTGACAGCGAACAATAACTATGTACAGATCCACACAAAGTTATAAGAAGTTGAATATGACTACTTATTCATGGTGATTGATTGAATTAGTTCTTTAAAATGTGTTGATTTCCTTCATAAGTTCATATCTCACGTCATTTGAACTTCCATTTGAAAACGAGCGTCAATGCATTCCTTTCTGATGACGTCATATTATCAGTTCATTCATTCATGTTTTTGTGTTCATGCGCCGATTTTTCTAACCGTCAAAACAAATTGAGCGACCTTGGGAAACTGCTCTTGGATGACGCAAGAGGGGTATTTGTGTTGCAGATATTATCAGGGAAATATAATAAACACAATAGTTCACTGCTTGGAGTAACGTACGGTGTTTATTCTCTCGTGGGATGCGGGGATTATTTTCACTCGGCTAGCGCCTCGTGAAAATAACCTTCCGCATCCCACTCGAGAATAAACACCGTACGTTACTCCAAGCAGTGAACTATTGTCTATTTATTTCACGCCTGTTCTATGAAATCCCCACCCATGGCAACCCTAAACCATGCGGAAAATGAAAATCCGTTCCTCACACATATGCGGAACGGAAATAGTTGACGAACTATTTTTAAATGGAAGCGAAATTTCACTGGAATTATCACAATTACAATTGAATCGATGGCGATTGCTGAAATAGTAACGCAAATTTGGATGACGATAAAATGCGTTCTTTTTGGTGATAGTTCGTCCACTGAGTTACAATGTGTTCTATGTGCCTATTGGCACATAGAACGCATTGGAACTCAGGGGACGAGTTGTCAAATGAATTGCTGAGAGTCATGTTTTTTTTATAGACGTGAAGGCGTGTAATAAACACAGAACAACACACGTGTGTGAATAGATAAATCGATATGACACTTGTGCCATCGCGGAAGGATAATATTCGAGGCCTGCGGCCTCTTGTTTTATCCTTCCGCGCTGGCACTCGAGTCATATCGATTAACCCATCACACGCGTGTGTCGTTCTGTGTATTTCTATGTAGCACAAAATATACAATGTTTAGGGCTCAGCACAACTGTTGCTGATGGTTTTGTCGAGGTTCGACCTCACCGTCATTAGAATGAGAGTCTAGAAAAAATATTGTTTAAAACTGCACAAATTAAATATTTAAAATGTTAGAATCAAAACTATCGTTCTCGAGATATGTTATTTATTGTATATATTTCAAATAATCTAAATGTACGTCACAAACTGGAATTAATAACTTTTTTTGCTCTGTGTGCCATTTTGGTTATTTTCACCATACTGTTTCTGTATACATTACCCTTAAAACTTCGCGCATCATTCAAGAAAAACGTTGGATTCCACAGAGGAGAGAGGAAATTCGGGACACCGAGTTAATTCTGTGTCGAGTCCCCTTTCGAAAGAATCGGGATAATGATGAAGATACCGAAAGCGTTTGCTGCGAGTGTCGAAGACGTTAGCGAGCGACGATGGGGGTCGGGGTGGGGGTGGAGGGGGGGTGACGGATAGGCGACCTGGGAGGTTCTCCTCCAGGAACATTTTGAAATCAGTTATTAAATGGAGACTTTTGGCGGCTTTTGGGGTGAAAGATCATGTTATTTTTTGGCCACCAAAATGATGTTTTTAGCAGCATGTTTCAAATTTGCAAGTTCATCAGGGAGTGACCTATTCTTGAAGTGATAACTTTATTACGTCAAGTTGATTTAATAAAGTTATCACTTCAAGAATGATGTAGTCCAAAATTACAACCATTCATCAAAAGCTGTCCTCCATTCGCGATACAGTCTCCTTCTTAACATTTAGTTCTCAGGATTGTAGAACAAGTGGTTCCAGTGGCGACGCAACAGGGGGACCGTGTTAACATTTTGTTCTCAAAATTGTAGAACAAGTGGTTCCACTTTTCCCTCGCCCCACCCCCAAGATCTAATTTCAGATTACTATCTGACCGTGGCTGTCCCATCCAATATCACACCCACACACGGCACACAACAACACACATCGTGTCAGGTGTTGTAGAAATGCTCAGATATCGCTCCCAGGGCATCCAAATATGAAATGTTGTCCTGGGAAGATCCACCAGACCCCACACCCCCACAAACTGGAGGGGAACACCCTCCTCTCTAGTCCAGTGAGGAGGGTATTCAGATCGCTGGACTACCTCCTCCCGTAACCTCCTCTAGCTCAGGCCTGCGGCGTTCTGGAGGTGCCTTCGGCGTCTCAACCTTGGCCCCCCACCCCCTCCCCCACATCTTACTTAGGCCCCTAAATTGAAATCTTGGCGCCGCCACTGAGTGGTGCTCAGTGGAAATGCTTTAACCCTTTACCCAACGCAGGCGATTTCAATATTTATTATTTGAAATATCATTTTTTTAATTTTTTCAGAAAATTTCAACAAAACCATATCATGTGACCCCTCTTTGGAACGAGCTCGATGAGCTCGTTCCAAAGAGGGGTGACATGATATGGTTTTATTGAAAAGTTTCGAAAAATAATATATTTTCAGCTGCTGAATTTGCATATTACGCGGGCGGATGCGGGCGATTCGTTGGGTAAAGGGTTAATAGTATATTGTGTAGAACTAAAGTGTTGATAAGTTTACAATAATACTAACTTTAGAATGGGCACTCATTCATTCGCAGCATTCGATATTCGGACCACACGTCTAAGAAGTGAAGAGTATGAGAAGGGTAATCAGAGGATATTTCGGGGAAACAGTTCAAATTTGGACTCACATTGTCCTTGAATCTCTGCTCTCTACCCAAGAATCCTGGACTCCTGGACTAAGCTCGGGCCCCTAAAGTTTCGGCCTCGTGATTACTAATTGGGGCCCGTTCCCACTCTCCGGCTCTGAGATTCCGATCACACCTGTATGTATAGATGTGCAATTTATGAGTATGTGATCACAAAACTATTCACGACGACAGGGCTGCAATCATCTTCCCACGACACATTTACGCATATGGATAGAAATTTTTTATTACATTCCTCAGTTCGTTTTGAATTGAATTTAATGTTCATTAAAAAGTGGTAATGTCACGAGTGAATTATGTCACTTCAATAGTAACTTTGGAACGACTGACGTATATAAGCCACGCCCCCACCGATTTGTTGATGTTTTGTTTTTCAGTTCCACATCAGTTAATTAAAATGAATTTTCCTTCTGAATATTTTTAAAAATCATTTCTTTCCTCTATGAACAGGTTCGTTAGCACAGTTGACAAAATCCAAATAGAAATGTTTTATCTTATGGCTGAATTCCTTTCCCCAAATGCGACTGGAATGCCACATAAGATAGTAAAATATCGAACGAAAGTCACAAAAATCGAACTGGGCTATTTCCAATCGAAGATTTGACACAGAAAGTGATGTATTCATACGCGCTAATTTCAGAAGTATTTCAGAGTTGCATTTGCGAATATTTTGCGTTGAATTATTTTTAATGAAAGACAATTTGGTCTAAAATGTCATTTACTAAAGAGAGTGACCCATTCTTACGCCAAGTTACGGTATATAATTCGCCTCGAGACAGGACTATTTCGTATTTCCTTCCTGCTAATTTTAGAAATGTTTCCGTGTTTACACTAAATTGGATTTTATCTGACAATAGTTTCTGTTGAATTATTATAGTAAGAGACCTCTTTATTCCAAATGTCATGTAATAAACAGCGTAATCAATTTGTTTTGAGCCTTACGGTAAATAATTCATCTCGAGACGGGACTGTTTCGTAAATCACTCGGGCTACGCCCTCGAGATTTACTCACGTCCCGTCTCTCGATGAATTATTTACCGTAACGCTCAAAACAAATTGATTACTCTCTGTGTTACACGCCTGTTCTATGAAATCACCATCAACAGCAACATTTAACGATGCGGAAAGTGAACAAATTCGTTCAGCCCACATTTGTGGAACGAAATGCAGATAAATAAAGAGGGTGATTTGATGACTTTTGGACCAACCAAAATACAACCGACTTTTGGTGTGTTTTTGTTGGGAATTCCCTGAAAATATGTGCACGTGACTGGTACTTCCGTTCCTGTCAGATTGTTTGTCTTATTTGTTACATGATCCCCTGTTTTCGGGTCAGAAAAAGTTGTCTGAGGGACTATACTTGACAAAGATATTTGAATTGCAAATTTAAAGTAATGCGATCATATTTTTTTCGAGTGAACGTTATAATGTTCGCCTATGGGAAAATATTTAGTTTCGTGATACCTTAAGTAACCATCCATTCTGAATCTTTGTTTAGCGAAGGTGTTTTATAGTAATTTGCAGCTTGTACGTCTCAGAAAGAAAGAGATTTTTGGAAAGTGCATTACCTGTATTATATGCCACTGTGCCACACTGTTGGTATAATGGACAGAAAACGTTACAGTACATCAAACATCAAATGCTGGTGAAAACGCCGTGTTCTTATTTTTAAATGGGTTTCAGCAGAGTATAATAGTCAAACGTTCAAATTGATTGGGAAAATGTAAAACGCCACCTTGTGTATTTTTATACTGCTCTACATGAAAATGCCTAAAGTTTGCGAACATCGATGATACAAATTCGCTAACATTTCGAAATTAATTTTTTTTATGAAATTCCTATCCCCCTGGTGTTAAATTTACTGACAGCTTCATGAAATGAAGGAGAGCTCACTTTCTTGTAAATCTCCTCCAATGACGAAAATAGTTTCAGCAATCTCAAATATTATTTTCGTCTACATTTCACGATGCACTTTTGATTTTTAAGTATCTTATTAAGACAGACACAGAACGACACGCGTGTCTCAGAGATTGAAAACTTTCAAGGTGGGTAACTCTAATTCAAATATTTAGTTCTGTGATACCAACAGGGAGACCCACAACGACAAAATGGACGATAGAGACATCCGTGACTCTGACAAAACGCACTGTACATGCGCACTAACATGTCAAGGTGGGTAACTCTGATTCAAGTATGTAGTTCAGTGATACCAAGAGGGAGACCCACAACGACAAAATGGACGATAAAGACATCCGTCACTCTGACACAACACACTGTATATGCGCACTAACACTGTATTCCATAATAACAATTAAACCACAGTGTGCACTCCAGTGCGTAACCACAGCACCCTACCTATCGTCACTCGCCACCTGACCTCCCAAACAGCAGACGAGGTAAAACAACGTTTAACCATGTACATGTGTGGAGCGCTGACAGTCAGACTGGATGATTATAGCAAGCGAGGCAGTTAATAGGGAATTAATCTATGGAGATTGAAGATCTAGAAGGGGAATGAAGCAGGGGAGTAGCCTTATCAGGGGAAGGGTGCTTGATGATTGCAACAGAAATTGATGAGCTGGAATTACGACCAAGAGCACTTTAGAGTGTTGTACAAAAAATGCCCCAGCTTTTGAGGAGTACCTAGATGGATCTTATAGGAGGTATCTGTTGTTCAGAGTGAGATCGAAGTCACTGGATTTGAGGGAGAGAATCGGGAAAGGCGAGGAAAGAGTGTGCCAAATGTGTAATTTAGGAACAACGGAGACCCTAGGGCACTTCATTTAAGTATGCCCCAAATATTTGCACAGTAGAACAAGACTTCTTAGAAAACTAATGGAAATATGGGGTGAAAATATGAAGGATGAGGGGATGGGGAATGACATGAGGGAAGGATCAATTGTGTAGTTTGAGGAATCGAGAAAGCGCCGATGGGAGGAAAAATAAAGCATTTTTAACTGCTTGTTGGGAGATTAGGAGGGAGAGAGAAGGAGGAATAACCGGCGGGGGAGTGGGTGGATGTAGGCCTCCTCATTAGAGGACCGCGACAAATCAGCGGAAGACCAAAGAACTATTATTATTTGTTTACTTTCCAAAATGTGATTTACTGGGATTTCCCGGTTTGATTATAAACTTTAACTTCACAAGTGAATTATGCAATCAACAATATTATTGTGTCATGTATCCGTGCGCGCAAACGAAGACGCTTTGTCGTGGGTGTAATGGGGACTTCATTGTTTTTTTAACCCTTTACCTAACACGAAAAGCAGACGACACTTGCAAACAATTTCTTGAATAGTTATTATTTTCATTTTTGTCTCGAAAACATAGGTCATGACCCCTCATTGGAACGAGCTCGACGAGCTCGTTCCAATGAGGAGTCATAACCTATGTTTTAGAGACAATAAATGAAAAAATAATGAAAATTAAGAGGCGATTTTTGAGAATAGCGCTGACCGTTACGTTAGGTAAAGGGTTAAATAATATAATTATCGATAATAATGGAAAGTAATAAACAGAGTAATCGCTTGTCAAGACTGGTTACGTGAAATAATTCATTCGAGGCGAGGGACTATATTGTAAAACACTCGTGCGCATTCGCGCACTCGTGTTTGTACAACGTCCCTCACCCCTCATGAATTATTTCACGTAACCAGTCCAGTTAAACGATTACTCTCTATGTCATTTTTATTGTTATTGGCTTTTCGAACTGAACCAGAAGGAACATCCAATAGTTATTATTGGGAATCCACTTGGTTTATTGTTTGGCAGTTTCACAATACATACATACGTCCATGAAAGATTAAGTGCACGGAGATACAAAGTTATGTCGATAAAACTCTTGAGAAAACAACATATGGATATCGAGATAAAAATGATAAACAAAGCGTCTTGGAGATTAAGGTGCATCGTTCAAAAGAGATTCAGACTAAGACTGTTTTCTATTTTGATGGTATAACATGTAACACAAAATTGTATACATCATTACTGAAATATATACAAACCATTATTACCTTTTTAAAATTATACAAGTTTCCGGGTTGGTAAGGAGCCAATGCATCTGGTACGGGATATTTAACCCTAACGGGGTGTACGAAGTTCAACGGGGTCCATGAGAATTTCACCTGACAGCTAAAAGGTGTGTGCAGAAATTTTATGGTACCTTACTCTCAGCCATGGAAAGTACGGATCTAAGAAGGGTATTACAGTCCGTTACACCTTGTTGAAACACCGTATATCTAATAATATACCTCAAAGAGATAACATAGACGAATATGCTGTCTACACGTGTTCCCCTTATGACAGATGTGAGTTCCCTTATAGGCTATTCACTGTTTTAGATTTGTGTATGAATATGAACTTCTACTAAACACTTCGTGTAATAAAGAAACATACTAACTTTTGTTTACAGTGTTACTGCAGATTATCATCCCCAGAACCAAAACATTAACACCCTCGCGTTCGCCTCGGGCGATTTTTTTTTTTTTTTTGGGGGGGGGGTGTTTCTGTTTTTTCTGAGAGAGCTATTTATTCACAACATACCAAACAAAAGCTAAATGTACCTCAAGGGGATAACATAGCCACATTGGCGGCCTACCCGCCAGGAACATGATACGTCATAATGTCATTACGTAGAGTACGACTGCTCAGTTACTTGAGGGGTAGACAAATCAAACTGTTCAACGTGCAGACTTGGGGTTGACGTTAAAAATATTAATTAGTCTACCACCAAATAATGAATATGGGTTAATTTTCAAATTTGATCTTGCGGACTTGGAATGCTCTGCAATCAACATTTCCTGTCCCTTTTACTTGATATGCTGAATCTTTTGTTTTTACTTGCCTACCTATCCCTGCTCGCCTTTTTCTTTGCATAAGGGGTAAATTAACACACCATCGCCAGCAGTATACCTACCTCATCGTTTTACTGACTGTAGACAAGATTGTAAACAAGCACTTCCGGTTAAAGATAGAATAGATATGGGAAAATTAAGCTCTCTGAATTATCGGGTATACAGTTAAGACTAGAAGTCCTGTCATGAAATGCGCACAAATAGCACGTCGAGCTGCGCGTTAATCTACGCGTTATGACCATAGTTTGGCTATCAAAATCTGTACGTATGGCCTGTGCACAAGCAATGTTTCAGCCAATGGACCTCCGGGTAACCCGGAGGTCCATTGGCAGAAACATTGCCTGTGTTTGCTTTGAGTAACCAGGAGAACCTGCCGTGCTTTGGTTATCATTCGATATGGCAATTGCGCGTAATTCCTACTCGTAATTAAGCCTAGATAAGCGCACAGTTCGTGACAGGACTTCTAGTTTTAACTGTAGGTCCCATTATGGAATATTCACTGTTTTGTCATGTGTGTGAATAAGTACTTCTAATAAACATTTCGTGTGATAAAAAACATTTTAACTTTTGTTTAAAGTGTTACTGTAGATTATCACCCTCAGAAGCAAAACGTTAATTAACACCCTCGTCTTCGCCTCGTGCGTTGTTTTTTTTAAGAGAAAGCTAGTCTTTCGTAACATACCAAACAAAAGCTAGTATGTTTATAGTATGGCTACCCTAAAACTAGAGAAAATGTTGCGTTTTATATGATATTTAGATGTTATTGTTTATTTAGTTTCATATCGGTCGGGATATCAACCCGAGGAAACATGATATGAGCCGGAGACCGAAGGTCTAAGGCTGATGTGGAGCTACCGAGAAGTAACTGAACATACCGAGTAACAAGCTCTTTATTTATTGAACCAAAACAATTATTACAAACTGTTTTCAGATCTAGTACAGTTTTATGGGAGCGATATTGCTTCTCATTCTTTTCACAAAGTCTGAAGGTTCCTCTTCTAGTTCAGTTATCCGAACATCTCGGCGCCAACATAAAATGTTCTCAAATCTTTTACAGTTTTCTGACAGCATTGTCATTCCTTATTCTTTTCACAAAGTCTGAAGATTCCTCTTCTCCTAATTCAGCTATCCAAACGTTTCGGTTACCCGTGATGTTCGAACAACTGAACTATCCCTTCTCCCACTCCGACAAATCCCCGCTTACTACTCGGAATCTTGGGTTGTGTTGAGTCTTCTGTACAGCTTTCTTCTTTCGTCTCATGATCCACCTAATCTTAACTTATAACAGTCATTAATTCTTCATCATATAAAATCTCAGTTTCGATCTTCTTCATTATGCCTGGTAACGCCAATTTCTCTGGCTGCGTTTGACGAATAACGGCGAAAGATTCCGACGTAAACAACGTGATGCGCTTAGTAGCGCATGAAGGTGACAAAATAGGCTTGTTAACCCTTTACACAACGTAACGGAAAAAACCGGCTAGCGCTGTTCTCAAAAATCGCCAATTAATTTTCATTATATTTTCATTTTTTTTTGTCTCCAAAACATAGGTTATGACCCCTCTTTGGAACGAGCTAGTTATTCAAGAAGGCTTTATTTATCACTGATTAATATGGAAACAAAATACCAAATGTTTTAAAGTGAACAAAACGGACGAGTCATATGATAAAGATGTTTACGGGTCAGGTGAGGTTGACACATGGGTAAGATAAAGAACATACCATTCTGGGACATTGTGTTGTATTCTTTCGTTTGTTTTTCAGTTTTTCCTGTTGGCTGTTTTCCTGTCTGTCGCTTACGGTGCGACGACGGTGGACCATGGAGATTCGCTGCAGAACGCATTAACAAAGATGGCGCAGATGGAAAGAACACTGGAATCGCTAACTCGACAAGTTATGTTACAACAATTATTTATCGAAGAGAAGATACGTACGGATGGCGACTCCGGTCTCAAGTCAATCAGACAGACCAGTGCAGGAACTAAACCATATTTTAGTCAGTCATACTCACCAACAATAGCAGCAATTCACGAACATGCTAATTATGACAGAACTGTTGGAATGGGAGAATTAAATGTCGTCATGAATGGAGTTGACTTCCGTACAAGACACAACGATTATAAACTGCGCATGCCAAGTAAGACCAGTAGTCACTACGAACTACTAGAGGACATTCCATTTCCAGATGTACCCCCAGAGGTCTTAAGTAAACATACCGTTCAGGAACAAATCACTGAGATGAGGGAATGGTTCAAGGCATGGAAATACCAAAATCACAAGGTACGGGATTACCGACATTATTTTAAAGCGGTGTTATGTTACCTGGAAGGAACCTGGACAACAGACACAAAAACACTGCATGAACCTTTCAACAGCGATCGACATTTTATTGACGCTTCGAGTTGGTTCGATTTACAAGATAAGGTTAGATTTACCTCCTATACGGGCTCAAAAAGTACACTTGAAAACTTTGCATATTTACCAACAAAAATCATGAATATTAACAATGGTACACCAGAATATGCTCAGTGGAACTATCGAATCGTTTGTCATCCAATCAAAGAAGATCTTCCTTTGCAAGCTCTACGTATTGTAGACGACGTGAAAGTTCGACACCAGTATAACAAAAACATTCAGCAATACGCACAGTCGAGAGCAGCACGATTTTATTTAGTAGATAGGCTTACTTACCACTTCCACGATAGATCATACAGAGGTGGCTTGTTAGATACACTGATGAATGAGATTCCTGGAAAGGATAATTACATTGGTAATATTACAGACAATGCCTTTGGTGAAACCGCTTTTGACATCCATTCACGCAACATGAACGTACCACTAAACACGGCATATTACCATCGTTTTTACAAATTGAATAGCAAAGACGCCATGGGTGTAAAATTTCATAAACGTGGGTTTAGTGACCAACAGCTGTTTGTTGCTGAAACAAAACAACCAAGGGTAGCTTCAATGACAGCAGAAGGATGCCATAGAGAGCGTCATCAAGTTACGACTCATCACCACACGCACTATGCCTACCAAAAAATATGTAAGATGTACAGCCAGAGGGTTTCATATGCAATACCTCTGGAAATTATATACCTAACTCCATTGTATAAGTGGAATCCACATAATCTCCAAGATAAAGGAAGTATGCATTCAACACTAGGCAAAACCATTTCAGCCAATGGAAGAAATGGGGGACTAACTGCTGACAAGGCCTTCAACGGAACTAATAGTAGGTACCATTACTTAACCCCTGTCGAGTTTTTTGGGAGTGGTGAAACGCAATCTACCCCGGCTGACACTGCCAAAGGAGCTGCTGGCGTTCTGGATCGGAGTGGCAATGTCATGAAAGTTATGGCGTCTGGGACCCGAATATTCCTTCCGAATATTCCTGGCGTCGGATCACTACGGACACGCTATCCAATAATGCCAGTCCACGCAGAGGGCGATGCCACATTCAAAGAATTAAAAGCGCTGGAAGATATTGTACTGAAAAATGTTCAGCATCACAGCATCTTTGGCCATACCTCATCAGTCGCTCACCATTCGGTGGCCCAACCTCTGCACGACATCGTATTTAGCATGGGCACCACAGTGCAAGACCCACCGGGACATCATACACATCTTGTACACGTGCACGCCGCTGATATTAAATCCCTCGTGAATGGTCAGGATATCCATGTAGTCAGTGAGACGAGTCTCGGTCACAGTCATGAACTGGTGATATCATACAGCGCAGTGCTGAAAACGTTCTATATCAAAACATGTGACCATCTTCCACATTGTTCAGATGGTCATGACAATTCTCTTTCATTAAGTAATGGACATTAGATGGTTGTTACAATTCATCTAACGTAACATACAATAATAATAAACAGCATCATGTACAATAAATGACAAAGTCTATTACTGTTTTTTTTTAATTATTTATTATCTATCCCTTAACCCTTTAACCCTTTATCCCTTTACCCAACAAATCAGCCGCATCCGTACGCGTAATATGCAAATTCAGCACTTGAAAAAAATATTATTTTTCAAAACATTTCAATGAAACCATATCATGTAACCCCTCGTTGGAACGAGCTCATGGAGCTCGTTCCAACGAGGGTCACATGATATGGTTTTGTTGAAATTTTTTTAAAAATGTTAAAAAAAGGTATTTAAAATAATAAAGTTTTATTTATTTATTTATTTATTTATTTATTTATGTTTAAGGTCACATATTTATGCACAATGGCTAATCATGACCGTGACAGTTTTACGGGTGGAGGAAGCCGGAGTACCCGGAGAGAACCACCGAGCAACGACGAGCAGCTGCCAGCTCCCCAACATCGTAACTCCGCACTGCAGCACAGGCAGGGTTAGATTGGTTGAAGACATGCGTACCATCGACGTGCAGTACGCCTCAGACACGGCGTCATCGTGCCCCCACGCGGGCAATGGAGATGAAGTGTCTTGCCCAAGGACACAACGCGGTTGCCGCAGGTGGGTTTCGAACCGAGGTCCTCTCGGCTTGCAGCCTGCACCTCTCTACCTACTGAGCCACCGCGCTCCCGAATGTGTGATGATAAACCAATCAATATTTTTAGCACGAAATCTCAAGGCTGTACGTTGATAAATTTAATTAGTCTACCTACAAATAATGAATATGGATTTCCCCAATTCATCTCATTGAACAGACATGGAAGATACAATCATATTTGAAGGGATTAACATAACGACATGGCACCCAAATGCCTCGTTTGCATTCAAAATCTCTAAATTTCGTCATTTCAAATTTTGCTGACGATGCTAGCTTAACACCTTTCATTGAGACAAGCTCGAAGAGCTCACTACAATGACCGCGTCGTAAGTTATGTTTCAAAAACAAAAAGGCAACAACAAAAAAGTGTATATTTTAAAAATTATTTCTGAAAATATTTCGTGCCATGTCTTGGAAATAAAGAATATAGGAATAATATACATATTGTAATTAGAGAACCACCTCAGAACAGATATTTATTTATTTATTTAATTTATTTATTTGGGTTTAACGGCACTTTCGACAGCCTAGGTCACCTCGATAGTAATCAAAATCATGGCACTTTTGGTCAAACCATATCGTCTTCACAGCACAATGTCACATTACAAAATGGTACTACCATGCCGGACGCATCAGAGCATCATACACATCTGGTACACGGCGTCCCACGATGACTGCGACACCCTGCTCCACGGTCACCTTCCCCATGTTGTCATGCATGGACGATAGCACCAGTGTCCAAGGGGTTAAGTTGCACGGAGATACAAAGTTATGAGGATAAAACCCTTGTGAAAACAGCATATGGATATCGAGATAAAATGATAAACAAAACGCCTTCGAGGTTAAAGGTGGTTTTACACGAGCAACATTTCCTGAAATTTCTTGCGTGCAATTTTTTTCAACAACAAATTGCATGAAATATTGCTCATGTAAATTAGATTTACTAAATCAATTTATTGATGCAATTTATTGAAAACATTTAGAACCTGTGTCTATCTTTTGCAAGTTCATAATAATACAGTTAAAACTAGATGTCCTGTCATGAAATGCGTACAAATAGCACGTTGATATGTGCGTTAATGTACGCGTTATGTCCCAAGTAAAGCTATCAAATTTTGTACATATGGCCTGTGCACAAGCAATGTTTCAGCCAATGGACCTCCGGGTAACCCGGAGGTCCATTGGTAGAGACATTGCATGTGTTTGCTATGAGTAACCAAGAGAGCCTGCCGTGCTTTGGATGCCATTCGATATGGCAATTGCGCGCAATTAAGCCTAGATAAGCGCACTATTCGTGACAGGACTTCTAGTTTTAACTGTATTGCAACTGAAACTTTTCTTCTCACCCAATCAATGTGACTGCAAGTGTTATATTGCACCTACAATTTTCGTGTGTGAAGAACAAAAATATTTGCTTAATATGTTGATGCAATTTATTGGTGCATTTTCATAACCGGGTAAAACCACCTTAACCCTTTGAACTCTAGCGGTATCCTCCATGTTAGTTCAATGGCAGCAATTAGAAGAGTCCATATGCATTACTTTGGGGGTAGATCAATCAATATTTTCAACGTGCAGCCTCTACGCTGCACATTGAAAATATTGATTGGTCTACCCCACATATTTACTGAATAGCCATCCTATGTAATGACGTTATGGTGTGTCACGTAACTGGCCGGAAAAGCGGTCGCTAGGGTTCAAAGGGTTAAGGTGCCATTTTTATTTCTTCGGAAAAATGCAGTTAAAACATATCTGGCATCCCCATTTTTGGTATTGGTTGAACAGACTGGCAAAGTGAAAAACCCTATCTCCGATTTCTTATGAACAGGTCCGTATTATTCATAAGGCTGACTAAGCTGAAGCCTATGGGCTCGCAGGGACATAGAACCTGAATTAGTTTTTTGATGAGGCACTGTAACCAGCCCTTTAGGACACCAATAGTTAAAGGCACTTTGCAATGTGTGCGGTGGCGATATGTGTACATATGTATTTGGAGACCCATGGAATGGATATAGAGCTATGTACTGCGTCATGGTGCCTATTGTACCAGGGTCAGGTTGTCAGCTGTAGTGGTGTGAAAGACTGAAGTGCCGAAGGGGGCCCCGAAGTACATAAAAGACTAGGGGCCCGGCCATGGGTTAATATGGAACTGCTTATGAACCGCCAAAGTAGATGTGCGTTCGCCATGAGTTGCAAAGCAACATATTTACTGATCGCTTTTGCTGATGCTAACTGAATATAGAAATGGTTGAATAAATTGGCAATGTGAAAAACATTGCCTTCTGCCTCGCCTCCAAATTTTGTAACGTCAATTCAAGCTGGCGTTGGACGGTGGTGCCTGTTTTATGACAAATTTGGGGCCACCATTTCTTAAGAACCGACATAGAAGATATGCGTTTCCCATCAGTTGCAAAGCAACATATTTCCTGTATGTTTTTGTTGATGAAAGCTAAAAATAGAACATGAGAACTATTTGATAGCTCTGTCTCACCCCAGAATTGTATTGAAACTTTTAACCTGAAATGATTCTCTTTTAATGTCTCAAAAGATCAAGTCATGACTCATGACATTATTTTATACAAAGTCCAAGAGTATAGTTCCAAGGAATCAGTCGAAAGAGATTCAGATTTATATTGTGCCCTTCCTTTACGGTATAAACATATAACAAAAAATTGTATACAGTACGGCTGTCTTAGACTGGTCACTTTCCACGGGTGGGTCCGAGGACGCAATAGTATTAGATTCCAAACACTATTTAAGGAATAGTGCATGGCTTGGAGTTGACTACGCCCATATAGTGCCCAGTGAGGTGGTGCAGTTCCCGACGCGAAGCGGAGGGAACTACACCACCTCACTGGGCACTATATGGGCGTAGTCAACGACAAGACATGCACTAATCCTTATATTATATCGAACACCCATCAAGAAAAACATCTGTCTGATTTGTTGATCTATTACCAAGGTAGCAGCCCTACCAACCAGCGTTATATAGAAAAAAAATACTATGTAGTTTTCAAAAAACATTTTCTTCTTCCAAAACACGGCTTATGACCCCTCATTGAAAAGATAATAACGCACTCTTTGCAATGAGGGAGTATAAGCTATGTTTTGGAAGTAAATTTTCCTTTTCCTTTTTTGGACAAAGCGAGCAGTCTAAAAGCAAATTGCACCACATTACTGGTACGAAACGCTAACTTGGATTATTGATATGAGCAGAAGACAAATTTTGAATCGGTCGGCAAGGGTAAACAAAACATTTCCCCCAAACGGAACTGTGTATTCTAGAATCGCGCAACTCGCGAATGAAAGCTAAAATTTTCGAAATTTGACAACGCAGTTTGATAATTTTCACACATTTGTCACACATATACATTACCGAATGGGTCAGTACGGGATACAAAACTCCGAAGATTCAAATGAATTCCATTATCTATTCGTTTACTGCCCAAAACATACAATTAAATAACGAAATAATATGAGCAGCGAAACAAAGGATTTTTTCATATCCGGACGCGTTCTCATGGAAGTTGTACCCAGGTATGGATCGTTCTCTTCGAAACGAGATATGGATCGTCTTCTCAAGGAATAAAATGAACGCCTCGGAAAATGTGACTTCAACAATGGAAAAGCGATACATTTTTCCACAATGATTTCTGTCGGGTCGTTTTGTGGATGTTGTGCCTCTGTGAATCGATATTTAAATTTAGGCTGATTAGTTTTATTCGCCCATTATGAAAAGAAAACTGATACAGTAGTGTGCTAAAAATAGAAAACGTGTAGTGCCTGGGTGTAGTGCCTGGTCAGTTCTGTGGATGCAAACTACACGAAATGGGGGTGCAGCATTCCGTCCAATCAGGAGCCTAGAAGGTCACGTGAGGTATAATATTTGTGCATATAACACTATTATAATCATCAAAAATTTAATTAATGGAGCAGCAAGTTCGACCCGGTGCTTCATTAATTAAAATTTGGATGATGCTGATTTTTGTTACCTGATAAACGTATGATGGAAATCACTGTCCACGCGTGGATTACGACCAGATCACGGCGACTGCACTGTACAACATTGGTAAAACAAATACAAATAAATATACCTCAAGGAGAGGAAATTAGAGGTCTACCCGCCAAGAACATGATTTGTCATTACGTCATTACGTAGAGTATGAATGCTCAGTGAATTGAGGGGTAGACAAATTAAGTTGTTCAACGTGCAGACTTGGGGCTGACGTTAAAAATATTGATTAGTCTGCCACCAAATAATAAATATGGGTTAATTTTCAAATTTGATCTTGCGGTCTTGGCATGCACTCCAATCAACATTTCCTGTATTTTTTTTTTACTTTCCTACCTATCCCGGCTCGCCTTTTGCTTTGGATAAGGGGTGAATTAACACACCATCGCCAGCAGTATACCCGCCTCAACATTTTACTGACTGTAGACAATATTGTAAACAAGTACTTCCGGTTAAAGATAGAATAGATATGGGAAAATTAAGCTACCTGAATTATCGGGTATACAGTTAAAGCTATAAGTCCTGTCATGAAATGCGCACAAATAGCACGTCGATCTGCGCGTTAATTTACGCGTTATGACAATAGTAAGACTATCAAATTCTGTACATATGGCCTGTGTACAAGCAATGTTTCAGCCAATGGACCTCCGGGTAACCCGGAGGTCCATTGGCAGAAACATTGCCTGTGTTTGCTTTGAGTAACCCTTAAACCTTTGACACGGAAAGGCGGATCAGAAGCATGATGTCGTAATTCCATTTAGATGGATGGCTGCTCAGTGAATGTGTGATGATTATTATTACCCCTGGTGGGTGAGGGCGTGAGATGGGGAAATCTCACCCGAGGGCAAGATATTTGAGCCAGACACGAGGCTTGCCGAGTGTCTGGGCCAAATATCTTGTCCCGAGGGTGAGATTTCCCCATCTCACAACCACCCCATCAGGGGTAATTTTTCTCCACCCCACCAAAACACCCCGAAGTCATCAAAAATAATCCAGGGGCACGTGCAGCAATATCGAACAATATTGTTGTCAATTTCTGAAAAAAATGATTTGCTTTTCGGAAAGAGCACACAAATGTTAAGTACATATTACAGGAATATACCACGAAATTAATTCCAACGCCGGCAATACAGGGTTAAAGATTTGTAGCGAAATGAACATTGACACATTATGATGACGTCAGTTGGGCGCGTGCATCAATCGATCGATGAACGCTGTAGTGATAGGAGTTAAGTTAAGAATTTAAACAAACTGTTATTATTAACATCAAGTACAACACACAATAATACGTTGAACACCAACGAAACATAAGATACGGTCACGTGGGTCATGTGAGATAGATATCTATCTCACACGGCCTTCTCACATGAGACACTCATATTTTGCATAGGAAGTGGGGAAAGAAAAATTAATCAATATTTTCAGCATGCAACCTCAAAGCTGCACGTTGATAATTTTAATTAGCCTACCTCCAAATAATGAATATGAACTTCCCC
Organism: Pictodentalium vernedei; assembly: GCA_031216915.1. Classification (NCBI taxonomy): domain Eukaryota; kingdom Metazoa; phylum Mollusca; class Scaphopoda; order Dentaliida; family Dentaliidae; genus Pictodentalium; species Pictodentalium vernedei. The sequence continues at coordinate 402,664,613 of CM062291.1, forward strand.
AATTCATGTCGTTGAACAGACCTGGAAGATACCAACAGGTTTGAAGGATCAAACATACAGTATATGCACCGTGGACTGGTCGTAAACTACGTGTGAGCAGTAATGTCCATGCATGCGTTCATCAGGTAATAAAAATTATCATCAGCAATAGTTTAATTAATGAAGCAGCGTGATGTAGCCGGTACTTCATAAAATAACATTTTGATGATTATTCCCACCACAATTAGTGTTTGGTATATTATATTATTGCTCAGCCGCGGAACGTGACCAGTCCTCGGTGGCTGTACTGTAACGACATGGCCCCAAATGCCTCGTTTGCATTCAAAATCTCTGAATTTCGTAATTTCAAATCTTGCTAACGATGCTAGCTTAACACCTTTTATTGGGATAATCTCGAAGAGCTCACTACAATGAGAGCGTCATAAGTTATGTTTCAAAAACAAAAAGGCTACAACAAAAATATTTATATTTTTTAAACCATTTCGAAAAATTGCTCGTGCCATCTCTGAAATAAAAAGACCATAGGAATAATATACGTATTGTCATTTGAGAACCACTTCGGAACAGATTTATTTATTTATTTATTTATTTATTTATTTATTTATTTATAGGGTTTAACGACACTTCCAGCAGCCTGGGACACCTTGAAAATAATCAAAATCATGGCATTTTTGTTCAAACCACATCTTCTTCACAGCACGATGTCACATTACAAATTGGTACTACCGTACGGGCCTCCGGAGCATCATACGCATCTGGTACACGTGTCCCACGGTGAATGAGAAACACTGATCCACAGTCACCCTCCCCATGTCGTCAGTGACATGACCTCGGTCACAATCATGAACTTTCGATATCTTGCAACTAGGGCCCTGCGAAGCTTCGAGATTCGATTCGATTTCGAATCTTAAATTTGTATTCGGTTCGATTCGAAATTGGCTGCCCGATTCGTTTTCCTTCGAATCTTTTCACGGGACTTTCGCTTGGTATCAGTCATCGTAGTAGTCTCACAAAACGTATAGATGAGACAAAAATTGTACATACATTTAAAACTAGAAGTCCTGTCACGAATAGTGCGCTTATCTAGGCTTAATTGCGCGTTGGAATTGCGCGCAATTGCCATATCGAATGGCATCCAAAGCACGTCTGGCTCTCTTGGTTACTCATAGCAAACACATGCAATGTTTTAGCCAATGGACCTCCGGGTTACTCGGAAGTCCATTGGCTGAAACATTGCTTGTGCACATGCCATATGTACAGAATTTGATAGCTTTACTTGGACCATAACGCGTACATTAACGCGCATATCAGCGTGCTATTTGTGCGCATTTCATGACAGGACTTCTAGTTTTAACTGTACATAATGTTGAAAATAGAGACTGAGTGTAATTTCCGCTCTATCAATATAGAACGCATCTGTACCCATGGCACGATCCATGGTAATTCCAGTTTCACTAGTCACTACCACTGCTGAAAGCAAATTTAAAGCTCTGAAGCAATGTCGATGATGAGCTCACCTCACAGCTGTTAGCGGCTAGGCTCTCGTAATGACATGTACAGAATTCTCGCACCGTTTTTGTTTTGTTTTGTTTTGTTTTGTTTTGGAACAAATATCCTTACTGGGTAATCAAACATTACAGACCTGGAAGATACCAACAGGTTTGAAGGATCAAACATACAGTATATGCACCGTGGACTGGTCGTAAACTACGTGTGAGCAGTAATGTCCATGCATGCGTTCATCAGGTAATAAAAATTATCATCAGCAATAGTTTAATTAATGAAGCACCGTGATGTAGCCGGTACTTCATAAAATAACATTTTGATGATTATTCCCACCACAATTAGTGTTTGGTATATAATATTATTGCTCAGCCGCGGAACGTGACCAGTCCTCGGTGGCTGTACTGTAACGACATGGCCCCAAATGCCTCGTTTGCATTCAAAATCTCTGAATTTCGTAATTTCAAATCTTGCTAACGATGCTAGCTTAACACCTTTTATTGGGATAATCTCGAAGAGCTCACTACAATGAGAGCGTCATAAGTTATGTTTCAAAAACAAAAAGGCTACAACAAAAATATTTATATTTTTTAAACCATTTCGAAAAATTGCTCGTGCCATCTCTGAAATAAAAAGACCATAGGAATAATATACGTATTGTCATTTGAGAACCACTTCGGAACAGATTTATTTATTTATTTATTTATTTATTTATTTATTTATAGGGTTTAACGACACTTCCAGCAGCCTGGGACACCTTGAAAATAATCAAAATCATGGCATTTTTGTTCAAACCACATCTTCTTCACAGCACGATGTCACATTACAAATTGGTACTACCGTACGGGCCTCCGGAGCATCATACGCATCTGGTACACGTGTCCCACGGTGAATGAGAAACACTGATCCACAGTCACCCTCCCCATGTCGTCAGTGACATGACCTCGGTCACAATCATGAACTTTCGATATCTTGCAACTAGGGCCCTGCGAAGCTTCGAGATTCGATTCGATTTCGAATCTTAAATTTGTATTCGGTTCGATTCGAAATTGGCTGCCCGATTCGTTTTCCTTCGAATCTTTTCACGGGACTTTCGCTTGGTATCAGTCATCGTAGTAGTCTCACAAAACGTATAGATGAGACAAAAATTGTACATACATTTAAAACTAGAAGTCCTGTCACGAATAGTGCGCTTATCTAGGCTTAATTGCGCGTTGGAATTGCGCGCAATTGCCATATCGAATGGCATCCAAAGCACGTCTGGCTCTCTTGGTTACTCATAGCAAACACATGCAATGTTTTAGCCAATGGACCTCCGGGTTACTCGGAAGTCCATTGGCTGAAACATTGCTTGTGCACATGCCATATGTACAGAATTTGATAGCTTTACTTGGACCATAACGCGTACATTAACGCGCATATCAGCGTGCTATTTGTGCGCATTTCATGACAGGACTTCTAGTTTTAACTGTACATAATGTTGAAAATAGAGACTGAGTGTAATTTCCGCTCTATCAATATAGAACGCATCTGTACCCATGGCACGATCCATGGTAATTCCAGTTTCACTAGTCACTACCACTGCTGAAAGCAAATTTAAAGCTCTGAAGCAATGTCGATGATGAGCTCACCTCACAGCTGTTAGCGGCTAGGCTCTCGTAATGACATGTACAGAATTCTCGCACCGTTTTTGTTTTGTTTTGTTTTGTTTTGTTTTGGAACAAATATCCTTACTGGGTAATATTCCAACTTCACCATCAAGGCATGCCTTCGACGAAGGCATTCCTTTATAATGTAGTTGGAATATGTTATCAGTAGAGTCTTCAAGACGCCTGTATTCGATTCAAGGTTCGATACGATCTCGAATAATAGACTCGATTCGACTCGAATCGAAACTATGTGATTCGCAGGGCCCTAAAACTCATACAAATTTTAAAAAAGGCAAGCAATTTAATCAAGCTGACATGAGACCTGTACATATGGTGTTGCTGTATGCATGAAGTACGGTGTTATCCATCACACATCTGCATGTATATTTTTGTATTGAATAGAAACTCACTAACGTACAACAGAGTACAACAGAGGCTATGGAACATTCCTTTTTCAACCTGCGACGAACTAGTGAACTCTTGGAGGTTCACTGTTCTCGCCTATGTCGTTGGTAATCTTTCCTGTTGCCACATGAGGACCAATCGGCAGTGAGAGAATTCCACAATAAAGCCTCATCTTAGGAATCACATGCCTGGGTATTGGAGGTTAGAAAGTCCGTCTTTACGAGCACTCTAATTGGACCAGTGCCAAGTGATTACTGTTTGGAGACTATTAAGAGGCAGTGTTATTGGAACTACTGTTCGAAGATCAGTATTTGGGGACTACATACTGTTTACAGTTACCGCAGGCTTAAAACACTGCAACTATCGTTGTGTTTGGTATCACAACACTGCATATTTTCCCATAAACAACGATTATAACAATTATGTGATAGAAAATGATTGTATCACTTAAAATTTGATATTCAAATACCTACATAAAGTACGAACCTTCAGACAACTTACTGTGGCCAGAAAAATTGGGATCATGCAACAAGGATGCGAAAAATTTGAACAAGAAGTGAAGTACCATCCTTCAACCCAATTATTTCTGGGAATTTCCAACAAAAATACATAAACAGTTAACTGCTTCTTTTAGGCCCACAAAAACTCAGAGCCTCTCCTTAACCTTGTGGAGTATTCAGCACTGATGTAAAAATCTAATAAGATGCTTTAACAGTTTTCTCAAGCAGTAATGTTTTCAAGGGTCGTATTTTTTAATATTACATCATATTTCTCGGAGTTGTCTGTTGTTTTCGTTTATACAAAGTTACTAAAGGAAACTTGGCTTTTGATATTACGCTAATTAGAGGCAGCTAAGAAACTGTTCACTTTGGCTATCTTTGTTTAGCGAAAGTGTTTTACAGCAATTTGCACGTTTTTATTCTTCCTGGAAAAAAAGATCAGCAAATCTTTTCTCCTTGACTTTTTTATATTAATGGAAAGGATAGTGTTTGTATTATATGTTACGATACACACACTGTAGATATAATGAACAGATAAAATATTACAGAACATTAAAGATGCTGAAAACGCCGTTTTCTTGTTTTTAAATGGGTTCAACCAGCGTATAATAGTCAAACGTTCAAACTGATTGGAGAAAATTGTAAAAAGCCAGCTGCCTTTTTTCATACTACTCTACAGGAAAATGCCTATAGTTGGTGAAATGATGCGCACATCGATGATACAGCTTAGCTAACATTTAGAAATTTCAGTTTTGATACGAAATTCTCATCCCCTCAGTGTTAAATTTACAGGCAACGTAACAAAATTAAGGGGAGCTAACTTTCCTGTAAATCTCCAATGACGAAAATTGTCAGCCATGCCACGATGTTGGAGGATAACTTTTAAGGCTGAAACGGTTAAGATGTTTTCTTGATCGATTAATCAAGTGGATTAACCTTGGTTAACTGATTAATCACTTGTCCAAATAGATATCTGAATAATTGCCATACCGTTGATGATTCACAGCATGGACCCTTAACCCAACGTAACAAACAAAGCCGATTAGGCCGATATACAAAAATCTCCATTCAAATTTATTATGTTTTCAATTTTTGTCTCAAAAACATAGCTTATGACCCCTCATTGGAACGAGCTCGTTGAGCTCGTTCCAATGAGGGGTCATAAGCTGTGTTTTTGAGACAAAAATTGAACATTTTTAATAATTCATGAATTTATTTGCAAGTATCGTCTGCTACCTGCAATGGGTAAAGGATTAAGAATATGTCCCATTTCCAGCTACTGATACAGTATGATGATCATGCAAGTAAACAAGTATGTCAGCAAGTAACTTGCATGCTTTACTCTGTCTCATATAATTGATGTGAGTCAGTGTGACAATGTCTGCCTGTTTTGGAGCAAGTTTGTTCCTTTGTTCACCCATATAATACAGTAGTTCAAAAGTAACGGTTAATCGAACAGTTACTTTTTGGATCGATCAAGATGTTGATCATTGATTAATCGATTAATCGGTTAAGGTTAACCGTTTCAGCTCAAATAACTTTGCTATAGATGCATCTTAGAGGGTCGTGTTGCATTACGTGGATTATCGACTTCGCCATAGGAGGAAGCAAGGAAACAGGGTTGTGCCCCAATAAGGTCAATCGCATGGCACTCATGTCCCAATCCGGGTTTCAAATGATACTTTCTCCATAGTCTTCTTTTGGAAGTCACTGTCAAAGGATCACTTGCATTGCTCGTTTCCTTTTTCATTCTTTTCCTTTCTTTTGGGGGATGTTTATTTTATTCTCTTCTCCCTTTTTGTTTAAGCAATATTCATTGGAACATATTACATTTGCTGTATACAAAATGGATTACTTGTACTAAACTCAGTACTGTACAAAATCACCTATCAAAAGAATAGAGAAGATACCTTGTAACCCTTTACCTAACATGAAAAGCAGACGACACTTGCAAACAAAATTCTTGAATAACTAATTGCTTTCATATTTTGTCTCAAAAACATAGGTTATGACCCCCTCATTGGAACGAACTTGTTCCAAAGAGGGGTCATAGCCTACATTTGTGAGGCTGAAAATGAAAATATAATGAAAATTAATTGGCGATTTTTGAGAAGAGCGCAGGCCGGTTTTGGCAGTTACTTTGGGTAAAGGGTTAATGGAGGGATTCGACAGAAAGCCAAGAACTAAAATGGGCCGTCTCCTTTTTCCCTGTTTCCTTTCGTTATACGTCATTCCAACTCGTTATATAAAACACCCACGGATTCAAACACACATCGCGTTCAGTCTATTTCCCCAACGATGAGCTCGTTCCACTGAGGTGTCACAAGCTATATTTTGGAGAGACAGCGAAATAGGCATATTACGTCCTTTGGGCGTATTTAGGGAATTTTATCATTTTTTTATGTTTAGATTGCTTTCAGTAGCTATGGCTATATCATGACCACATCACAATGAAATGTCAACTTTAACTAATGGTTCTTGTTTCTGTTTCACCTTCAGAAGACTTCAACCCCAGGCACTGGTTGTCAGATCCTATATTTTACCGGTGAGACAGATATTGCGTATCACAGTAAAAAAACACTGCTCTAGTGTCCGGGGATCTCATGGGAGAGTCGTGTTAAGTAAAGGATTGATGTTAACTTATGCCAGTACTGGTTGTTAGAAAAGGTATCTCATTGCAGTGGGGTAGATAATAAATGATCCGATGATGGCAGCCGACCTCACCCCACCCGCCAAGCGCTTTTTTCCAAAACTATAAATTCTGTTGGTTTGCTTCACTTATGCGATTGCACTTTTCTGTTCCCCTCTGCTTATTTCGATCCTCGTCATGTCATATGACCTCGATTGGGTGGAAGAAGTGATATGTCCAGAAAAGAGTAAACTGTTTGCCTGAACAACCACTCAGAAATTTAAATATGTGAATGTATGCCAAGCGGGGAAAAATGATTTCTTAACTTCAAACTGTATTTATTGATATATTTATAAAAAGTCGAATTTGCACAATACAATAGAAGTGTACAGGTTACAAGAGAAAACCTCATAAAAATATTTATCTTACAATCAACATGTATTTTGTCTGTATTAACTCCGCAACTATCGTGTATCCGACCCCCTGATACAAATGTTTGTATCAGGGGGTCGAATACATGCACGTTCCTTCCGCGTGAGTTCCATTTCATTTTCTTTTTGTTCATCCGTACGAATAAATAGTTCGTTATATATTCGTCTACATTCTTAACTCATCCCCAATGTATTGTAAGATATTATCATTATGTGGATGTACAAAATATATATCCGAGTCTCGCTCCGGGTTCTAAGGGTAGATCGCGACTCGTCTTCGACTCGTCGTGATCTGCTTTTAGAACCCGGAGCGAGACTCGAATACTTATTTCGTACATCCACATAATGGTAATTATCTCTGTGAAAACAAAAAGGAACGTTAACTTGTATGTCGTACTTGCTTTCTGGATACCTTACATGTATAAATCGTTCCTTTCAGCTCCGTGTCCTTCTGCCTGGCTTGTCTTGGAAGGAGTATTACGAATTTGATGTCACAGAAACTTGAAAGATCGAAGCAAACTGTTTGAAACTTTGTTTAATGTGGTAAAGGGATTTTTGATTCAGGTGACTGCGTGGGTTTATATTCGACGTCAGTGTAGATGCGAAATAAAATGCAGTCTTCTGCATGACTGAACTGATTTGACCGCCGAATTTTACACACAACTCACATGTATAGATTGGCGGTGAAAAACGATATCTTCTGCCTCGCCTCGAGTTGGGGACGTGACAGCCATTACTTATTCCCAGTTCCTTATTTGACATTCGTTATCAACCGATGAAATCGGTTGATAACGAATGTCAAATAAGGAACTGGGAATAAGTAACGGTTGTCACGTCCATGCTCGAATTTACAACAGTTTAATGCATGCAGGGTTTGTGGTGGCGTTTTTTTTACAGCAAATGGAGTTCTCCAGTTCTTGCGATTTCTCATGATGAAGACACAAATTGCAAAGTTGCATGTTTACTGTTTGTTAATGAATGCTAAATATGGCAATTAAGACCTGTTTGACTTATGGCGATGTCGGTCATACAGACGATGTAATATTTGAGAAAGGAGATCATTCGCATTGCAGCGAGTGTGGATGGTACATCAACGTTAAAACAGTGGCGGATACATGCAGACCAAACTTATATGGAGAGGATGGATCATCCCATCTCGTTTATTTCCGACCCCTGCCGTTACTTATGGAATGACCTCGCCAAGGGTGCGGATAACTTTTCCCCGGGGTAGGGGGCGTAAAATAAAATTTTCTAACAAACCAGAAACATATTTCTAAAAACTGTAGATTGAGAAACTTATTTGCAACCGCCGTGACACCTAAAACGGATTAGTTATCGAAAATGCAGTCTCAAAACATGTGTTTTGACCATATTATTAATAACTGGGTTCCCTTTTTGCAAACAGTTACCAATAGGAAGTCTCAAACTTAACCCGTGGAAGTGGATTGTTTTTTTATAAATGTATTAGAGGGTGCTGCCACCCTCGCTCATCCCAACGCAACCCTGTATCTACGCCACTAGATCTCGCGTACTTGAGGGAGAAACTATGTACGCAGCAAAGGGCACATGGACATCTGTGTGAGACTACAGACACATATCGTCAAAACACAGAAAAGAAATTTGGCAGTTCAGAATACAAATATAGTATTTATCTGATTCTCTTCAACGTGACTGATAGTGGTGTATGGATGTTTGTGAGTATCAAGGCGTGTGAAAAAACGGGTAAAATACCAGCTGGAAAAGGCATGAAAGGTGGCAATAAAAGTAGATGATAGATTGCCTCTCGAGCAGTGATTGACATACGGAAAAGACAGACTCCAACGAAACTACCGGTTTGCGTCATACAGGGCATGTCGCACGGACAACAATCTCTTTGGTACATCAAGTGAATTACTTGAATTACGGAATTGGTTATAAAAGTCTTATCTAAGATAAAAGAATGAACGATAGTCCACTGTTCCCGATTTGTATTCGCCAGTGGTGCTGAATTATAAACTTGGACATTTCATAATTTAGAGTCCATTTTTATTTTTTCCAAATCAGCTCTTCACCTAACTCAAATAACGGATGACAATTTAAAAACAGTTCTTCAACGGCTAATTGATTTGCATAAAAACATAGTTTATGACCACTCATTGGAACGAGCTCAAAGAACTCGTTCCAATGAGGGGTGATAAATGATGCTTCTTGAGACAAAAAAAAAAAACACAAAACTAAAATCAGAAAGTCACTTTTTGTGAATAGCGCTGGTCGTTTTGGCCGTTAGGTTAGGAAAGGGTTAAAGAGGTCCGAGCCACTAATTTCCCTTTGCTAAGTAATGCGCCATCATGATGTCACCATCAATGCAAGGCATCACCGAGCACCAATTATGGCATGCGGAGATCATTCTTCTGTACGTAGTACTAATTCTATTTTCGAATCACAGAAGAAAAGGTCCCCACCTATACCTTTTTCACACTTTTTACGTGTGAGGTGAGGGCAGGGAGGGGGTACAAATATACAAGGAAAAGGCGCATTGTGTGGCTCCTTGAAGGCATGTGCCATCCATCCCCAGTCTTTTCATAAAAGTTTGTTTTTTGTCTTCTATCAGTTTAATTTCCATGTGTAATCACAATTTCAATAATTTTTTTACATTCCGGGGGACTTTAGACAAAATGGTTCATCGTTGGTTGTTAAATGGATTTTTAACGAAGAAAAAATCGTAAAAACAACAAAGAACTTTTGGGACTCCAATTAATATTTTTTGGTCATTTTTTAAAAATATTTAATGTTAATCTGGTTGAAGTCAGCAGTTATTATTTTATCATCAATGCCCCGTGTATAGACCTCTTATAATAAGACAAAAAATCCATATAAGGAGGCGATTTTTACTTCGCGCCATTATCCAAAACAGCGTCCAGTTTGGGAGTTTTTTCTTCAATTTTTAATTTCAACTCAACTATTTAACTTTCCTTCTCGACATTTTGGAAACATATTCTGCAATAAAAACACATATCTAAAAATGTGGTACCGATCGAGGAAATTCTTAACCCTTATGGCCGCATTTTCGGGTGGCGTAATTCATGCCAACGTCACAAAACAATTAAAATTCTTCATTTGATAGCCTTCGATGATTGTTTGTTTGTTGAGAATTGTTTATTTATAGCAATAACTACCCTGCCCGAAAATAGCGACCGGTAAGATAATTTTTCTATATGTCACTAGCCGGAGTTCCAGCAAACAAGTTGTATAGAGATCTGCGACTTTTAATTAAATAGAGGATATCTAGTGTTTTTGAGTGGATACCTAAAATTATCTCATGAGTGACCGTGACAAATGTTTATTTTTCGCGAGCGCCTGCGCGAGCGAAAAAAAACATTTATCTCGGTCACGAGTGAGATAATTTTCGATATCCACTCAAAAACACTAGATTTTCTTTTTATTATACACTTGTTATAAGAATCTGATAATTCCACTCGTTTCAACCTTGAATTGATGCATGAATGTAAACAGTGCATTGAATCATTGAAACGCGGAAGTGATTTGATCGATACTCGGGACAGATAACGTCTTGCAATCTGATTCAGCTGCGGGTTTGTAGTCCAAACATGGCCTGAAAGTCCATAATATAAGTTGTTGGTTTCGTACGTCCGTTGAAAGGACGTACCAAACCAAAAACTTACATCACAGACTTTCATGCCATGCTTGGACTAGCGGGTTTCATGCATCAATTCAAGGTGAATACGTCTTGAATTATTGCTGGAAATGATCGGCATCCACTCAAAAACACTAGCTTTTCTTTTCATTATACAGTACGTGGAGAGTGGATTGTAACTAAATCACCCGCGGAGTGGAGTTATCACCCAAGCTATAACTTTAAAATTTTGTGCATATCGACAAAAAATACAAGCAATGTCTCAGCCAATGGACCTCCGGGTTTAACCCGGAGGTCCGTTGGCTGAAACTTTGCTGGTGCTGGTTACGCTTTGCAACAAATTTGCAATTATTGCTCGGGTGGAATCTCCACTCTGCGGGTGATTTAGTGATAATACACTCTCCAAGTACTGTACGTTTCGAGAACAAATTGATCATTTTCAGAGATAATTTGGCTCGTATTCACCTTTAAGTGATGCTTTAAAAGCCGCCATTTTGATTGATACCTTGAAATTGAAAATGTCTATGTCGTCACAGTGGGGGAAACGATTTCTATCTTTCCGCAATTTCTTCGATAATCTATCCTTTAGCGTATAATAAAAATTCGTCGTGAGTTGGTCGACTTCTAAGTTATTTTCACTGTTAAACTCGTATTCTGTTTGGAACGCAAGGGCGCAGCTGATAGTGCTACTAATATTCTCGTCACTGCATACCTGTATAAAGACATTTCCAAATCTCTAAAGGTCTTTTATGTTATCAATAATAAGTCACGAATTAGTCCAACTTTAATCTTATTTCAGATAGTATGGTTTGTTCGTACAATGCTGTTGTAATTTACTGCATTCAAAGTATATAATTGCAATATTACGGCTCACGTTACACTTGTATTTGTCATTCCTGCTACCTTTGAAAAGGACATATTTGAATAAAACTTTTAGGCGTTGTCTCTTCACGAATTTAGATTGCTTTCTGTGACAACGTCCATAAAAAACACAATATTGCTAAAGGCTAACGAAAGAAGTTGCACGCAAAATTAAAGTTTGAGAAACAATGGGATTTTTGTTTCAAAATTCATCGTCTGTTTCGCTTCCCGCGTCTACATGTTTTTTAGTGTCGACAGAGAGGGGGGAACACACAAGGCGTAAAATGGAATAGGATGGGGGGGGGGGGGGTAAAATTGGGAGGGGTAAGTAATACGTGTATGAGGTCGTAAGCCTAGAACGCAAAGAAGTGACAAAACGTGGACTTCGAACATTCCCGTAAACATTGTCTCCAAGAAGGAGATTTTTGTCTTCAGAAAGAAGCAAATTATGGAGAATGTAACGTTGAATGCAAAACAACACATTTCTTGTGCGAATTGGTGGCAGACAAAGAATATTGAACTCTGGGCGTCGTTTAATAGAAGTTGTTTGAAAACATTCATTGAATCCGAAGCAAAATTGCTTGAGCACATGAGCTGAGTAATTCTAAAAGTGTCATCATCTCGTCCCCTGAGTTCCAATGTGTGCTATGTGCCTGCGGGCACATAGAACACATTGGAACTCAGGGAACTATCTGTGTAATTTCGCATTCGCATTTACCGAATGTTTTGCAATGTTTGACTTCTTCATCAACACTTACGAAATCCATTGTTTCTTTTTTATCAATAACGCCAATGACAGCCTTTCACATAAAAAAAATTATGAGGAATGTTCCAGTTAGAATCGCTAATACATCAACGCTTCATTGACACGATTTTTTAATTTTCCAACATTGCATTGATTTTTACCGAAGATGATCTTTATGACAGGGTTAAGACCTGTCGACACTGCTGCTTCCGAAACTGGGAAGAGAGGGAATTGTCGCGCATCGTGTAGCGACGATTGACGCGGCGTGTATCAATGGGGGATACGCGAGAGGATGTATTAATCTTTTAAGTGTTTCATTACTCTGTTAACCTACAAGTTCGGACTATTCGCCTTCTATCCTAGTTTAGCCGTCTGTACGGTATGGCTACCCCAGTGGGGCTGCTCCTACGTTCAGGGAGCTGAACCACACCTCTCTCGTTTATTTTGAGTGAGAAGAAGGTGGAAATGTCGTTTCGGCGAGACATGATTGAGTTACACACCAAAACAAACATGCGCGCAATTTACCTATATCACCTTTTGCAGTTCCAGTTTATCTTTATGACCGAGTACATATTATGGTATGGTAAGCGAATAACGTACACCTGGAAACAACTGGTTACGTGGCCCTAGAAAGATATTCAGTTCTTCAATCTGTAGGTGGAAGGCGACGTTACTGTCAGGAAAAAGCAGGTGAAGAGCGTTCCCCTGGGTTCCCCCAGGAAAGCATCACTGCCTGTCGGTTATCTTTAGTTTGCACAAAATATGAAAGATGCAAGCTATCAATAAATATATTTTATAAACATATTTTTTTTAAGTTTTCATCGCAATTATGGTAATGTCTTACTTGTTCCAGAAGTCGAATTATTGGAGCCCAGAGAATCACGATTTTTAACAGATATTCTTTCGGATCCGGATAAAAGATATTCCTGTCATTTAGTATTTAATTCACAGTAAAGAAAGCACATATTAACACAATTAATGGAAGTACATGGTGTAATTATACAAGTACAGCCGTGTTTAGTCTTTATTCATAATGATGACGTTATTAATGATTCAGCCAAATCAAGGCTCCATTGAGTAACGTTTCTTGCGTTGATTCAAAAGAAAATGTTCGTGGAATTTCTTATATTCAACGATTCAAACGTATGGAATATTTCAGCTGGTCGGAAAAGCGAACCATAGGTTCGCTTTGCCGACCAACTGAAATATTTCAGACGATTTACTGTAAGCTTGGGAGATAAACTATTTTAGGACGAGACTGGTTGCAGTATAGACTGGTGGCTTAGAGTTTGGGTAAACTGCTCCACTTTCGAGTTTCCCATGCGAAGATCATGCTTGTCTTCCTCTGCGGAGTCAACGATTGTTTGTAATATTTGCAATGTAGCGGAACTGGGAACTAAAACTTTCGCTAAGATGTTCACCCATCTAGAATAAATAATGGCACAGAAAGAGTCCATTAACATCTTCGAATTCGTATGTGTATTATGTTCCAGTTGATCGGTCATCAGCAAAGTGGCCTTAGTCTGTTTAATTGAATACAAAATATAACATTGCGATCAAATCTGAATACGAAATTAGCTTTTTCATTACAAATAATTGGTTTCAGAAATGATGTTGTCCAAGCTAAGTTGTCTACGTGTCAAGCCTTACAGGATGTTTTATCAGGACATCTGTCAATAAGAAAATGAGAATGGTTTATTAGATATGTTGCACGTTACTGGAAATCCCATTCGGATTCTGTGTGTCGTTGATGTTAAAATACGAAAAGTTTCGTGGTTGTCTTCGTAAATTTACTCGACTGTTTATGTTAGTAATAGTGAATAATCGAATCGAGTGAACAATGATGGAAACATATCACAGCTAGTGGTTCGGCCTACGGTTGCATGTTTTCGCACGACAGCACCACTTGCACGAGAATTAGATACATTGTATCCGGGTTTCGCGATATTGGTGTGAGTGGAGGGAGTTGTGGGGTTACAGTACTTCTGTGGGGGACTCCTTAGCCCCATCGTCATTCCCTCCCTGTAAGGAACATCTCGTTGGGGAAAAAGTATGTAAGCCAGGACGTCACTTGTGTAAAGGGGGTGTTACACAGTACAATAAGCTATAAAAGCTTGCTGCTGAGCTGAGCTGAGCTGAGCTGAGCTGGATCGTGAAATATCACGACAGTTCTTTAACCAGTCAACAGATTACCACCAATACAACCGAGCTGAAGACAAGGGGATCGGTCGATTATATATACAACATTTTCCTACATGGCTTTTTCGATTTGTATATATTTATTCATGTTTATTGGTGTTTAAGGCTACCTTTCGCATGACCGCAACACAAGCATTAAATTATGTTTAGCCAATTGTTATTTAGGACTGCACAAAATGGGCAAACAATTGTTTCGCCTGCCTACAAAAATAGGGCGATCAGTTTTTCGAGTGCCAACTTCACTAGAGCTCACCAACAGGAATAAAGTTTGGTGAAAGTGCGTCTGTCATTCATTTATAAATTCTTCCAAAGCTGTGATCTGTTTCATACAATTATAAACCTAACGTCCTTTGACTTTGACATTGGAATGGCATGGTGTAACACACTGCTGGAAAGGACACACGGGCCCTCTCCATTAGTGTATTATTACATATTAGCGCAGTCCTGTGATTGCAAAATAGATGTCTTTCCGATTCGATCAGCCCGCGATATAATCGCGAAACACCAATACTAGCATTTGCGAAACCAGGACAAAAACAAGAAAAACAAACGAAAATATTATTTGAGATTCAAAAGTTCTCACATGCTCTTTTCGACAAGGCAGCCTCTACAGGGATGTGGGTCGAAAAGCGAATAAAGCATTTCCGGTCGAAATTCTATTTATCACACGCATGTTCTATGTAATCAACATCTACAGCAACACTAAACCGTGCGGAAAATGAAAATCTGTTCCGTACATATGTGCGGAACGGAAATCGTTGACGACGTAATATTTTAAATAGAAGCGAAATTTCACTGGAATTTTCTACAAATCGTGCAACACAATTACAATTTGAATCGCTAGTGATAGTAGAAAATCGTCCCCCGAGTTCCAATGTGTTCTATGTGCCAGTAGGCACATAGAACACATTGGAACTCAGAGGACGAAATAGTAACACGAGCTCCCCTCGCAAATTTGTTTGGCGATAAAGTGTGTTCTTTTTGTTGATAGTTGTCAAATGAATTGCTCAGTGTCCTTCTAATAATTGTTTTTACAGACGTGGAGGTGTGTAATAAACATAGAGCGACACGTGTGTCTGAATGGGTTAATCGATATAGCCCTTGTGCCATCGCGAAAGGATAAAGCTCGGGGCCTGTGGCCTCGTTCTATCCTTCCGGGCTGGCACTCGTGCCATATCGATTAACCCATTCACACAAGTGTGTCGTTCTGTGTATATTCGCCTTTGTGATCGTCGTTCTGTATTGGTATCATCGCTCTTGATCATGCTCTTTCCAACTTTTGATCTAACATCCATAAGCGTATCAGTATAGTTTTGCCTTTCTATTTATTTATTTATTTATTTATTTATTTATTTATTTATTTATTTATTTATTTATTTATTTATTTATTTATTTATTGGGGTTCATCGACACTTTCGACCGCCATGGTCACCTCGTGTCGGACACCTTTACGGGTTGAGGAAGCCGGAGTACCTAGAGCGAAACACCGAGTAACAGCTGGCAACTGCTCGACTCCCCCCAACGTACTAACTCCACACAAGCAGGGTCAGAATTGGTTGAAGACAAGTGCACCATCTACGTGCAGTTCGCCTTAGTACACAACGCCAATGTGCTCTAACACGGGCAACTGCCGTGCCCAAAGACACAGCGCAGTTACCCATGGCAGGATCGAACCGTCGACCTTTCGGTTTGAAGTCCAATTCTGTAACCACTAAACCACCGCGCTCCCTTTGCCTTTCTATTATTTTTGATGTGGATGGCTTAACGAGAGTTTGGCATCAAATGACACCTAGGGTCGGGTAGTTTTATAGATAGTACAAGGCAGAGTACTCGAAGAGGGACATCAAGCAGCGGCGGGAAACCATCAGACTCCTTAACCCTTTACCCAGCGCAGACGATTTCAAAATTTATTATTTTAATTATAATTTTTAAAATTTTTTCAGAAAATTTCAACAAAACCATAGCATGTGACCCCCTCTTTGGAACGAGCTCGATGGTTTTGTTGAAATTTTTCGAAAAATGGTATTTTTTCAGCTGCTGAATTTGCATATTACGCGGGCGGATGCGGGCGATTCGTTTGGTAAAGGGTTAAGGTGCTACCTCCGTACAAACAGGACTAGTACTAATACTGGTTAAAGGCAAGTGAGCCATCGACGAGCAGCACGCCATAGTACGCAGCGTCACCGATGTCCCGACGCCCCTCAATTCTAAAGGTTTGTTGGGTTCGTTTCTAACCACGAGCCTCGTCCTCCGAAAACCGATTTTTTATGGAGCATAAAAACGCATGCTTTCTCGAGCAATGTGTAATGGTCATTGGCATCAGAACACGAAAATGTTGAAAGGGGAGCCAATGTATGAAACTACGTTGAAAATCTCTTTTAAAAAATAACATGTCTGCGTTTCTTCTTCAATGACGGTACATTGCACATAGCATGTCTCAAATTCGGTTTCAGGAAAACTTCTGTTTCGGTTCAGTTTTTCTATGTTAACTCTTTACCTAACATGAAAAGCAGACGACACTTGCAAACAAAGTTCTTGAATAACTTAGCTTTCATTTCTTGTCTCAAAAACATAGGTCATAATCCCTCGTTGGAACGAGCTCGTTCCAACAAGGGGTCATAACCTATGTTTTTCAGAGCAAAAATGAAAAAATAATGAAAATTAATTGGCGATTTTTTAGAATAGCGCTGGCCGGTTTTGGCCGTTACGTTGGGTAAAGGGTTACGAACATTTAGTAAACAACACTTCAGGCTCCCTAACATGGAAATAATCCGTAATAGTCTTACGACACCACCCCCCCCCCCCCCCACCCGAACCCTGTATTTAAGCAACTCTTTTGAGTTCAGCCCATCTTCCCTTTGATCATTCATCACTTCTTCAGCTCATTGAATCGGAAAGAATATATTGTATTCTCTCATTGTCACATAGTTATGACGTCATTTCTTTGTTTAAAAGAAGTGATATATTTCGAAGAGTTGATAAGAGCATATGCTGTATTCAACAAATATCACCCCAAGCTCAGCAACACCTGGACGATGAAGGATATCTTTCGAGAACGAATGCAATGGATTGGGACAATGTTAACTCTGACATAAACAAAAACCCGTGAAAACATTTCAATGATCTCTATTACAGTATCTGAACCCATTTACACACAATTCTGAACTTCCCCGCCTGGTGATATTATACAGCGTTTCACACATAAAATCAAACTAAAAGATGCGATAGAAATGACGTTTTTTAACAATAGCAAGCTCTTTTGCCCACTCAAAGAAAGAAATTATTGAAAAGAATGAGAAAGAAGTCTCAAATTAAATTAACAGTATTTTTGTTCGTCCAAGAACACAAAATCTCTGACAAGTCGTTTAGACCGTATCAACTCATGATATAGAGATTATTACCATTATGTTGATGTGCAAAATATGTATCCGAGTCGAGCTCCGGGTTCTAAGGGCAGATCACGACGAGTCGAAGACGAGTCGTGATCTACCTTCAGAACCCGGACTGAGACTCGGATACATATTTTGTACATCCACATAATGGTAATAATCATTTTATCCACAATATATTGGGGATAAGTCAAGAATGTAAACGAATATATAACGAACTATTTATTCGTACGGATGAACAAAAAGAAAAAAAATGGAACTCAACCGAAAGGAACGTACTTGTATCCGACCTCCTGATACAAACATCTCTCTGCGGGGTTAATACAGATAAAATACATGTTGATTTTAAGATAAATTGAACATACAATCGCTTGGGTATGTTCACTCGGGCAGAACCGTGAACACCCTCGCGATTGTGCATGCAATATTATTTGCTTTCTAAGGTGTAACCTGTACTTGTCACAGCTTCTCACTTGTTGACTCGCCCGGTGGGCGAGTCAACAAGTAAGAAACTGTGACAATAAGAAGACGACATATCCGCACCTTTGCCGGATAGACTTAGAGACGAAAGTCCATATGGGGCATTAGTCCTCTTCCCCCTCAGATAATGTGATCCGTTTAACCATTTACCTAACACGAAAAAGCAGGGAACACTTGAAAAGTAAATTCTTGAATAACTAAAATGTTTGAATTTTTTGTGGCAAAAACGTAGCTTGTGACCCCTCATCGGAACGATTTCAGAGGGGTCGTTCCAAGGACTATGTTTTTGTTACAAATAAATGAAAAAATAATGAAAATTGAATGGTGATTTTTGTGAATTGTGCTGGACGGTTTTGGTCGTTACGGCGGGTAAAGTGTTAGGCACAAATACAGTAAAACTGTTCGATCGGTTTTCTGCTGGTTATTGCGGTTCAATTTTTCGGTTTACCTAAAAAAACGGAATCGAATTGGAAAACGGAATATCTGCCTAACTTTATGCTCAACATCATCAAAGTGACGAATTTGTTGTCTTGTCTAAACAAGTTACAATGCACATTATACAGTGCTGTGATCACAAAGGCTAACAGTGACAGATAGCAGTAGAGTAATATTTCTTAAGTCCTGAATATAAAATTGCTGTTGTTACTACTTTGTCACATTCTTAAACTTCCTGCCAGTTCTGCAAAACTTAACGAAATATTAATATTTAAAAATTTAGCGTCTGCATCAATAATCGTGCAAGGCAAATTAATTCTAGTGGTGCTGTTTACCTCACGCCCAAGTTTGTCAAATCCGAATGCATGTATGGGAAAGTCGTGACATTTTATGGGCTCATATTGCAGCGAGTTAAAATCCGGGCTCACAAAGAGATCCCAATTATTAACTGATGGACATGAGTTGAACAAATTTGAACCCACCCCTTATAAGGATTATGTATACCATATATCAAATGATTCTGACTAGTGTTTCTGGAGAAGAAGAGTTTTAATTTTAACTTGGTGCAAGGGAGGAATATTCTTTGAAATCTTCTTGAGAACCACCAATCAGAATGTTTTGATACTTGGTATACCACACTTTAGCCGGACTCAGATTTAGGTTTGTTCAAATTAAGTCCATGGATTCATATTTGGGCTCCCTTTGGGGGGCCCAAATTTCAACTTAGTATAATAAGACGAATAGTCTTTATAAAATCTCCAACTTTAGATCCACCATTCAGAATTTATTGGTACTTGTTATACGGCTCTTGGGAGTGGGGTGGAGGGGATCAGATTCAAGTTTGTTCAAGTTAAGTCGCTGGGTTGATATTTGGATTCCCTGGTTTTCCATTACTGAAAAATTGGGCTTCATTTCTGCGATAGCATCCCAGTTCTAGAAAAATTCATCTTAGATGAACAACAGAGTTATAAATAATAAAATAACTTCATTCCTCTGAGGAGTTGACAAGCCATAGATGGTAATTAAATCCTTCTGTAAACAACTTTGGTCAGGTGAGCGCCTCAGACCACATAGGACCTCTTGTTACTTGTTTTGGGGGAAATACATTCTTGTGGTGAGATAAATCTATACTTTTCATGGCTATTTATTCCAATCGTCGGTACGTTCCCGTCATAGAAAAAACATAGGGCTCTGTTCTAGGAAACAGACAAAGTATTTGCCTGCTTGCCACAATCACGTGTTTAGCAGAAAACCTCTGAAGAAAAGAATTTCAAAATTATATTTTCAAATATGATTGTGAGCTAACGTCACAACTTCTGTGCAGTAGTCGTGACGTAAATCAATAACAAGCTAAAGTGAACATATCATTACAACAGTCGGTACAAAATTTTATCTGAAGTAAAGCCTTTACCTAACAATATTAGATGAAAATGTTTTTATTATATGCTTCCTGTGAATTATCGCAAATTATCTAAAAGATATTTCTCGATAACCATCGACTCGATGAATATCGAGTAATATCCCTCAGTAGCTTCATAAATGACGTCACGCTACTCTGCGTCACGACGCCTTGAAGGAACGATCAGCTGATCTTTGTTATTGTTTTGAAACGTACGCATTTGGGGTCGAATTGGGCTGAATATTGTGCAATAAAATGTCTGGTAACATATGAATGTATTAAAAACGAAAGCCTGCTCTATTTTAGCCAGTTTCTGGAATTATCTCATGAGTGTGGACCTGAAAGTTTATTTTTCACGAGCACTTGCGCGAGTGAAATATAATATTTTCAGGTCTACAGAATGAACTTTTTCAGTAGCTTTCTAAACGACGTTACGCTAAGGCGCATGACGTCGCCTTGAACGTCACCTTGAAGGAACGATCAGCAGCTTTTTGTTACTGTCTTGGAACTGTTTGCAGTCGAATTGGGCTGAATAGTGCGCAGTAACATGTCTGGAATCATATAATAAAAAGAAAATCTACTCTGTTTTAGTGAATATCGGGAATTATCTCATTTGTGAGGATCTGAAAGTATTATTCTTCGCTCGCGCAAGCGTTCGTGAAAAATAAAACTTTCAGGTCCATACTCATGAGATAATTCACGATATTCATTAAAACAGCGTAGATATCCTCTATATAAGTGTTCTGTGGTCATGATACAGACAACAGTTCACGGTTCAGATTCCACTACGATTTTTATCCTCGAGTGGGGCGCGCGGAGGATTATTTAACGAGGCGTTAGCCGAGGTGAAATAATCCGCTTAGACCACGAAAGGATAAAATGAATCCGAGCATTGACCTGTTGTATTTATTGAATTTTCTCCTTATTTGTTTTTCCAAAAACAACCCTTTATAACTGATTCCGTGATTACTTTCAAAACATATCTAAAACAAAAAAAAATAGTCCGTCATCGCTGAGAATGGAATACGATGCTGGGTGTGGAATACCATTTTCGGCGAATGTGAGTGTTTTAGGGAAAGAGAAACAAATAAAAATAAAATAAATAATTATAGCTGCTAAAAGTGATCTTGCAGCGAAAGAAACAAACAATCTCCAGTAAATGGGGCAACAAAAAGTGAAGCATCAGAACGTTTACGCAGTGAATTCCTGAATAGCTAAAACATTAAACTGTTGTCTCTAAAAACAGAACTTCTCACTACTCATTGGACCAAGCTCCACGAGCTCGTTCCAATAAGGTTCAATAAGCTATATTTTAGTGGCTAAAATAGAAAAGTATAATTAAATGTGAATGGCGTACTTTTGAATGACGCTCTACGGTTTTGCCGTTACGTTAGGCCAGGAGTTAAAATATGCCTAGTTAATAGAGGGTTAGTTGAAAAATCCTGGTTTCAACGTCAGGCACGATCATTATATAATATTGTTTTAGATCATTTTAACTGACTTTACGACGCTAGTTGAACGTGTGTAAATCTGTACAATTAAACTAACGCAATAAAAAGAAAAACACGAAATTTCACAACAAAAACCCGGTGAAGACTGTCAGTTCTGGGGCCAATACTATAGAATTATTACAATTGTATTTTCTAGAACTGTAGTTTCTAGTTATGAATTTAACCCTTTGAACCCTAGTGGTATCTTCCATATCAGTTCAATGGCAGCAACAGGAAGAGTCTATATATTTTATTTGGAGGTAGACCAATTAATATTTTCAACGTGCAGCCTTTAGGGCTGCACGTTGAAAATATTGATTGGTCTACACACCACACCTTCACTCAAAAGTCAACCTACTTAATGAAATTATGAAGAATCATGTTACTGGGCCGTGAAAGCGGCCTCTGGGGTTCAAAGGGTTAAATGGGTTGAACTGGGTCGAAATGAACCATTAGCATTTTCAAAGATGAAGCAATTTGCCAGTTGCCGGACAGACTAATTGACGAGAGGCCAAAGGAGACACTAGTCCAGTCTCCTCTCAGTAAAATAGTCTGATCAGTTCATACACAAACACAATAAACCGTCCGGTCGGTCTTTACTGGGTCTTGTTGTTCAGCTCTCCAGTTTGCCGCAACAACGGAACCAAACAGGAAATCCATTAAAACCTGCCCACCTCTATTCATCTGAAACAATCCGGACAGGGGCGCTGCGAAGATGGCAGATTTGGGAGAGTCTTTTTTGGGGGTGGGGTGGGGGGGGGGGGTATGGGGGCTGTGATTTCTTAATTTCCAGTTCCAGACTATGATGGCTCAAGTTCCGACTGATAACCTTTTCCAACTACACCATCAAGGCATGACTAAAAGCCCATAGGTCCAGGAATCTTCAGGGGCTAATACTATAAAACTTTTACAATTGTATTTCTAGAATTGTATTTTCTAGTTATGACTTTACATGGGTTAAGACGAACCATTAGTATTTTCAAAGATCTGGCAACTTGCCAGTTGGCAAATTGCCATATCTTTTAAAATGATAATGATTTATTTCAGTCAGTTATATTAATAGGTAGAAAATACAATTCTATAAAATACAATTGTAAAAGTTTTATAGTATTGGCTCCTGGTCGATAATTGATTATGAAGTATGCTTCAAGAAGTGTTTCCTAGATAAAGGTATTATCTATACCGTATAATGAGTAAAGATTATATAAGACAAAGCACGTCCAGAATTAACTAAACCGTGTAATAAGTAACGACTCTGTAGAAACAATCACTTCTAGAATAATGAGGAACGATATCATTTCCGAACAGATCTTTGACTCCAAAACTAACTCGCTTTCAAAGGTCTGCCTTTTAATTGCGAAGTTATCGCTTGACAAAAACCGGATTCATAAAAAGCTGAAGAACGTGTGCTGCGACATGACCCGGATATTATAGAGAAAATGATATTGAGTTACATACTTTCACGCGTTCTTGCATTTGTGAGTGGGGGCCTCCATGGCCGCAAGCTGAGAAGAAATGGAGTTGGCGAGGATGAAGTTTGCAATTACATGGGACACTTTTCCAATTACAGTACTGAACTTTGTCCAGACTGACTAAATTTTAAGTTTATACTATTTGCAGTACAGTCGCCTTTGACTGTGATGCCCAGGCATGCGTTTACCGGGTACTAAAACTCATCAGCAACAAAACTTTAATTAATGAAGCACCGGGTTGTACCCGGTGCATCTTTAATTACATTTTTGGTGATTATTCCTATAGTTCGTATTTGCTATCTATTATTATTGTGTCTGTGGCAATATTGCCCACCCGTGGAAAGTGGCCTGTCCACGGCGACCCATTGTTAATTTATATACTAGGTTTACACAATGTTTCATGCCAACATATCTGTCGACTATTCTATGATCTTTAGTGACTAGTCTAAATCTGGACCCAAAAGCCGTAATATAAAGTTTTTTGTGCGGTACGGGTCCGGGACATAACACATCAAAAAATTATATTATGGCCTTGTGGTGCAAGTTTGGACTACTTAATCACGTCGTAGTCTTTTACAGATAGATATAACTGTTCATAAACCCTCCCGATATACAAAAAATCCCCCTACTCATTTTCTCAGATTCAGATTTAGTTTATTTCACAGCATACAAATGCAGGTAAAGGATGAGAAAAAGAATCAAAATTACAAATTCATAGATTGATCTATAAATGTACGCTGTGGGGAATGACAAACTCTTGTGACTGTCTTCCTGTCGTTCCCTAGACAATCAAAATATTTAATAAAACCAGAATGGCAATTTGCAAATGTTAGATTTGAGGAACATAAATCTAGGCAGCGAGTAGTTGTTGCGTTTGTGTTAACATTATATTGATTGGAATTGAGTATTGTTTCCTCAAACTTCCAATGTTCTAACCTTAGTTGATTCGACCTGTTGATTAACCAAATTTCCGAGTAGATGGAATAATTACTTCTCTATTAAGTACAGACGTATATATGACCTAGGGTAATGACCGTAGGGTAATAGGGGTGATGTACGATAGGAAAATCGTAAATGGCAGGGCAACCTGTTCATGAGCTTGTGGGAACAAAAGAAGGAGAAAACAACTCGAGAGTCCTCACTAGGTGAGACAGTCTGGACATCTTGGATTGGAGCAGCTAATATTGTCGATGTTGGTGTTGACTGATGTTTTTTTTTTTGTTTGTTTTTTTGTATCGTACGGAAGAGGGTTCAACTCGTTGTTTCTAAGTTATTCCACAATTTATGAAAAGAAAAATGTAGAAGAGCGGCTGAGATCTGTGTTCGAGGTTTATGTGTGTTTAGATATCCACATTGCTTTGTATTCATGCAGGTTGGGTTCGTCTACTCGTGGAATGTCTTATCAAAACTGACGGGGAGGTTGTTTTTAGACCAGTCTTAAATAAATAGTATTAGTTATCCTTGTGTTTTCCAGGGTGTATGGGGAATTACACTGGTTTGGGAACCCATACACCCTGAGCCGAAGTGAAGGGTTATGAGTTCCTAGATCGGTGTAAATTCCCATACACCCTGGAAAACACAACGATAACGGATTTATTTCCAAGAATTTTGGTGTACTTAATACTCTAACCTAAATTATGGGAAACAAATGACAGAAAATTTGTACTTGTAAGTTTCTTAATAAAACCAGACAAATATGGATGTGATTGGAACTGGCTCAATTAAGTGCCCTTGGAATAGGGTAAATATAGAATATAGCCATAGTAGTTTGGTGTACCAAAATGTTCACCACTCGTGGTGAAGTGGTGTTAAACGCGAGCCTTTAGCGCGCGGTTAACACCACTTCATCACGAGTGGTGAACATTTGGTACACTAATCTATTTTGGGTATAGTTTATTTAAACCTTGATCGTCATATTATTAAGAGTCGCTATTAGTTTTTCTCGATTTTTCTGAGCAGTAGACGTATACACCTGCGAATCTGTTTTTGTTTACATGAGCATCGGTGGGCGGTACTTCCGTTGTAATTTTATTGCCGAAACGAAATGGAAAAAGAAAGAGCGCAAACCACGGGGCCTTTTTTTCTTTTTAATAACATACTAGTTATGGATGCGTTATTAACATGAGACAACGCATGCTTGTTAATGTTTGGTATCTTCTGATGTAAACTTATTTAAAAACGTAATAAATAATTGGTGCTTTCATTTCACTCTTCGTGAGGCGATGGGCGGTAAATTTAGACAAGTTTGCATTCAGGTCGAGGTCACAAAAGGTCACCTTCGATGAAGTTCCACTCTAGGTGCAAATTCGGTTTCAGGAAAACTTCTGTTTCGGTTCAGTTTTTCTGTGTTAACTCTTTACCTAACATGAAAAGCAGGCGACACTTGCAAACAAAATTCTTGAATAACTTCGTTTTTCATTTCTTGTCTCAAAAACATAGGTTATAATCCCTTGTTGGAACGAGCTCGACGGGCTCGTTCCAACGAGGGGTCATAACCTATGTTTTTCAGAGAAAAAATAATGAAAATTAATTGGCGATTTTTTAGAATAGCGCTGGCCGGTTTTGGCCGTTACGTTGGGTAAAGGGTTACGAACATTTAGTAAACAACACTTCAGGCTCCCTAACATGGAAATAATCCGTAAAAGTCTTACGACACCACTCACCCCCCCCCCCCCCTTCCACCCCAACCCTGTCTTTAAGCAACTCTTTTGAGTTCAGTCCATCTCCTCTTTGATCATTCATCACTTGTTCAGCTCATTGAATCGGAAAGAATATATTGTATTCTCTCATTGTCACATAGTTATGACGTCATTCCTTTGTTTAAAAGAAGTGATATATTTCGAAGAGTTGATAAGAGCATATGCTGTATTCAACAAATATCACCCCAAGCTCAGCAACACCTGGACGATGAAGGATATCTTTCGAGAACGAATGCAATGGATTGGGACAATGTCAACTCTGACATAAACAAAAACCCGTGAAAACATTTCAATGATCTCTATTACAGTATCTGAACCCATTTACACACAATTCTGAACTTCCTCGCCTGATGATATTATACAGCGTTTCACACATAAAATCAAACTAAAAGATGCGATAAAAATGACGTTTTTTAACAATAGCAAGCTCTTCTGCCGACTCAAAGAAAGAAATTATTGAAAAGAATGAGAAAGAAGTCTCAAATTAAATTAACAGTATTTTTGTTCATCCAAGAACACAAAATCTCTGACAAGTCGTTTAGACCATATCAACTCATGATATAGAGATTATTACCATTATGTTGATGTGCAAAATATGTATCCGAGTTGAGCTCCGGGTTCTAAGGGCAGATCATGACGAGCCCAAGACGAGTCGTGATCTACCTTCAGAACCCGGAGTGAGACTCGGATACATATTTTGTACATCCACATAATGGTAATAATCATTTTATCCACAATATATTGGGGATAAGTCAAGAGTGTAGACGAATTTATAACGAACTATTTATTCGTACGGATGAACAAAAAGAAAAACAATGGAATTCAACCGAAAGGAACGTACTTGTATCCGACCCCCTGATACAAACATCTCTCTGCGGGGTTAATACAGACAAAATACATGTTGATTTTAAGATAAATTGAACATACAATCGCTTGGGTATGTTCACTCGGACAGAACCGTGAACACCCTCGCGATTGTGCGTTCAGTATTATTTGCTTTCTAAGGTGTAACCTGTACTTGTCACAGCTTCTCACTTGTTGACTCGCCCGGTGGACGAGTCAACAAGTAAGA
Organism: Pictodentalium vernedei; assembly: GCA_031216915.1. Lineage (NCBI taxonomy): Eukaryota > Metazoa > Mollusca > Scaphopoda > Dentaliida > Dentaliidae > Pictodentalium > Pictodentalium vernedei. Next base: position 402,691,605 of record CM062291.1, read on the forward strand.
AACTGTGACAATAAGAAGACGACGTATCCGCACCTTTGCCGGATAGACTTAGAGACGAAAGTCCATATGGGGCATTAGTCCTCTTTCCCCTCAGATAATGTGATCCGTTTAACCATTTACCTAACACGAAAAAGCAGGGAACACTTGAAAAGTAAATTCTTGAATAACTAAAATGTTTGAATTTTTTGTGGCAAAAACGTAGCTTGTGACCCCTCATCGGAACGATTTCAGAGGGGTCGTTCCAAGGACTATGTTTTTGTTACAAATAAATGAAAAAATAATGAAAATTGAATGGTGATTTTTGTGAATTGTGCTGGCCGGTTTTGGTCGTTACGGCGGGTAAAGTGTTAGGCACAAATACAGTAAAACTGTTCGATCGGTTTTCTGCTGGTTATTGCGGTTCAATTTTCCGGTTTACCTAAAAAAACGGAATCGAATTGGAAAACGGAATATCTGCCCAACTTTATGCTCAACATCATCAAAGTGACGAATTTGTTGTCTTGTCTAAACAAGTTACAATGCACATTATACAGTGCTGTGATCACAAAGGCTAACAGTGACAGGTAGCAGTAGAGTAACATTTCTTAAGTCCTGAATATAAAATTGCTGTTGTTACTACTTTGTCACATTCTTAAACTTCCTGCCAGTTCTGCAAAACTTAACGAAATATTAATATTTAAAAATTTAGCGTCTGCATCAATAATCGTGCACGGCAAATTAATTCTAGTGGTGCTGTTTACCTCACGCCCAAGTTTGTCAAATCCGAATGCATGTATGGGAAAGTCGTGACATTTCATGGGCTCATATTGCAGCTAGTTAAAATCCGGGCTCACAAAGAGATCCCAATTATTAACTGATGGACATGAGTTGAACAAATTTGAACCCACCCCTTATAAGGATTATATATACCATATATCAAATGATTCTGACTAGTGTTTCTGGAGAAGAAGAGTTTTAATTTTAACTTGGTGCAAGGGAGGAATATTCTTTGAAATCTTCTTGAGAACCACCAATCAGAATGTTTTGATACTTGGTATACCACACTTTAGTCGGGCTCAGATTTAGGTTTGTTCAAATTAAGTCCATGGATTCATATTTGGGCTCCCTTTGGGGGGCCCAAATTTTAACTTAGTATAATAAGACGAATAGTCTTTAAAAAAATCCCCAACTTTAGATCCACCATTCAGAATTTATTGGTACTTGTTATACGGCTCTTGGGAGTGGGGTGGAGGGGATCAGATTCAAGTTTGTTCAAGTTAAGTCGCTGGGTTGATATTTGGACTCCCTGGTTTTCCATTACTGAAAAATTGGGCTTGATTTCTGCGATAGCATCCCAGTTCTAGAAAAATTCATCTTAGATGAACAACAGAGTTATAAATAATTAAACTAGATGGTGCCATTTGTGTGCGAAGCACACTATAGTATATCCCCGCATTTGCACTTTCCTTTTTGGTTAGTGCAGGATACAGACTTGGATAAAAAGGCTTCACGCATGTGTGTGATTTAAAATGATAAAACAGTATTTAATTTCCTTCTGAAGACTCACATGTGAAACTACTTCAATATTTCAAACAAGACACTTCACCCAACATGATGTATAAAGGGTAGTGTTCTGATCACATCATTGTCACATGATTGAAAAACCACTTGGACCCAAATCAAAATTCCAAAACCTTCATGCACATCTACAGATGCTATCTGAACATGTTAACATGGTTTAAACGTTTCGAATTCAATACCCTAAGAGCCTTTGAGCGGACAAAGATTTTCTGTGGATAAAAGTTGTTCCACTGGAACCACATGGAACCAAATTGAAATTCCGAAACCTTAATGCACATCTACAGATGCTATCTGAACATGATAACATGGTTTAAACGTTTCAAATTCATTACCCTAAGAGCCTTTGAGTGGACAAAGATTTTCTAAGGATAAAAGTGGTTCCACTGGAACCACCTGGAACCAAATAAAAATTCTGAAACCTTCATGCACATCTACAGATGCTATCTGAACATGTTAACATGGTTTAAACGTTTCGAATTCAATACCCTAAGAGCCTTTGAGCGGACAAAGATTTCCTGAGGGTAAAAGTGGTTCCACTGGAACCACTTGGACCCAAATGAAAATTCCAAAACCTTCATGCACATCTACAGATGCTATATGAACATGTTAACATGGTTTAAACGTTTCAAATTCAATACCCTAAGAGCCTTTGAGCGGACAAAGATTTTATAAGGATAAAAGTGGTTCCACTGGAACCACTTGGACCCAAATCAAAATTCCGAAACCTTCATGCACATCTACAGATGCTATCTGAACATGTTAACATGGTTTAAACGTATCGAATTCAATACCCTAAGAACCTTTGAGCGGACAAAGATTTTCTAAGGATAAAAGTGGTTCCACTGGAACCATATGGAACCAAATCAAAATTCCGAAACCTTCATGCACATCTACAGATGCTATCTGAACATGTTAACATGGTTTAAATGTTTCGAATTCAATACCCTAAGAGCCTTTGAGCGGACAAAGATTTTCTAAGGATAAAAGTGGTTCCACTGGAACCACTTGGACCCAAAACCTTCATGCACATCTACAGATGCTATCTGAACATGTTAACATGGTTTAAATGTTTAAAATTGAATACCCTACGAGCCTTTTAGCGGACAAAGATTTTCTGAGGGTAAAAGTGTTTCCACTGGAACCACTTGGACCCAAATCAAAATTCCAAAACCTTCATGCACATCTACAGATGCTATCTGAACATGTTAACATGGTTTAAATGTTTCAAATTCAATACCCTACGAGTCTTTGAGTCGACAAAGATTTTCTAAGGATAAAAGTGGTTCCACTGGAACCACCTGGAACCAAATCAAAATTCTGAAACCTTCATGCACATCTACAGATACTATCTGAACATGTTAACATGGTTTAAACGTTTTGAATTCAATACCCTAAGAGCCTTTGAGCGGACAAAGATTTTCTGAGGGTAAAAGTGGTTCCACTGGAACCACTTGGACTCAAATCAAAATTGTGAAACCCTCATGCACATCTACAGATGCTATCTGAACATGTTAACATGGTTTAAACGTTTTGAATTTAATACCCTAAGAGCCTTTGAGCGGACAAAGATTTTCTAAGGATAAAAGTGGTTCCACTGGAACCACTTTGACCCAAATCAAAATTCCGAAACCTTCATGCACATCTACAGATGTTATCTGAACATGTTAACATGGTTTAAACGTTTCGAATTCAATACCCTAAGAACCTTTGAGCGGACAAAGATTTTCTAAGGATAAAAGTGGTTCCACTGGAACCACCTGGAACCAATCAAAATTCCGAAACCTTCATGCACATCTACAGATGCTCTCTGAACATGTTAACATGGTTTAAACGTTTCGAATTCAATACCCTAAGAGCCTTTGAGCGGACAAAGACTTTCTAAGGATAAAAGTGGTTCCACTGGAACCACTTGGACCCAAATCATAATTCCAAAACCTTCATGCACATCTACAGATGCTATCTGAACATGTTAACATGGTTTAAACGTTTCAAATTCAATACCCTACGAGCCTTTGTGTGGCCAAAGATTTTCTAAGGATAAAAGTGGTTCCACTGGAACCACCTGGAACCAAATAAAAATTCCGAAACCTTCATGCACATCTACAGATGCTATCTGAACATGTTAACATGGTTTAAACGTTTCGAATTCAATACCCTAAGAGCCTTTGAGCGGACAAAGATTTTCTGAGGGTAAAAGTGGTTCCACTGGAACCACTTGGACCCAAATGAAAATTCCAAAACCTTCATGTACATCTACAGATGCTATATGAACATGTTAACATGGTTTAAACATTTCGAATTCAATACCCTAAGAGCCTTTTAGCGGACAAAGATTTTGTAAGGATAAAAGTGGTTTCACTGGAACCACTTGGACCCAAATCAAAATTCCGAAACCTTCATGCACATCTACAGATGCTATCTGAACATGTTAACATGGTTTAAACGTTTCGAATTCAATACCCTAAGAATCTTTGAGCGGACAAAGATTTTCTAAGGATAAAAGTGGTTCCACTGGAACCACCTGGAACAAAATCGAAATTCCGAAACCTTCATGCACATCTACAGATGCTATCTGAACATGTTAACATGGTTTAAATGTTTCGAATTCAATACCCTAAGAGCCTTTGACCGGACAAAGATTTTCTGAGGGTAAAAGTGGTTCCACTGGAACCACTTGGACCCAAATCAAAATTCCGAAACCTTCATGCACATCTACAGATGCTATCTGAACATGTTAACATGGTTTAAAAGTTTCGAATTCAATACCCTAAGAGCCTTTGAGCGGACAAAGATTTTCTAAGGATAAAAGTGGTTCCACTGGAACCACTTGGACCCAAATCAAAATTCCGAAACCTTCATGCACATCTACAGATGCTATCTGAACATGTTAACATGGTTTAAAAGTTTCGAATTCAATACCCTAAGAGCCTTTGAGCGGACAAAGATTTTCTAAGGATAAAAGTGGTTCCACTGGAACCACTTGGACCCAAAGCAAAATTCCGAAACCTTCATGCACATCTACAGATGCTATCTGAACATGTTAACATGGTTTAAACGTATCGAATTCAATACCCTAAGAACCTTTGAGCGGAAAAAGATTTTCTAAGGATAAAAATGGTTCCACTGGAACCACTTGGAACCAAATCAAAATCCCGAAACCTTCATGCACATGTACTGGTGATACCTGAACACATTAGCATAGTTTAAACATTAATGCAAGTGAATGTAACACCGGACGGACGTACGGACGGACGTACGTACGTACGGAGATAACGACAATATCCCCGACGAAAGCGGGGATAATAACTTCATTCCTCTGAAGAGTTGACAAGCCATAGATGGTAATTAAATACTTCTGTAAACAACTTTGGTCAGGTGAGCGCCTCAGACCACATAGGACCTCTTGTTACTTGTTTTGGGGGAAATACATTCTTGTGGTGAGATAAATCTATACTTTTCATGGCTATTTATTCCAATCGTCGGTACGTTCTCGTCCTAGAGAAAACATAGGGCTCTGTTCTAGGAAACAGACAAAGTCTTTGCCTGCTCGCCACAATCACGTGTTGAGCAGAAAACCTCTGAAGAAAAGAATTTCAAAATTATATTTTCAAATATGATTGTGAGCTAACGTCACAACTTCTGTGCAGTAGTCGTGACGTAAATCAATAACAAGCTAAAGTGAACATATCATTACAACAGTCGGTACAAAATTTTATCTGAAGTAAAGCCTTTACCTAACAATATTAGATGAAAATGCTTTTATTATATGCTTCCTGTGAATTATCGCAAATTATCTAAAAGATATTTCTCGATAACCATCGACTCGATGAATATCGAGTAATATCCCTCAGTAGCTTCATAAATGACGTCACGCTACTCCGCGTCACGACGCCTTGAAGGAACGATCAGCTGATCTTTGTTATTGTTTTGAAACGTACGCATTTGGGGTCGAATTGGGCTGAATATTGTGCAATAAAATGTCTGGTAACATATGCATGTATGAAAAACGAAAACCTGCTCTATTTTAGCCAGTTTCTGGAATTATCTCATGAGTGTGGACCTGAAAGTTTATTTTTCACGCGCACTTGCGCGAGTGAAATATAATATTTTCAGGTCTACAGAATGAACTTTTTCAGTAGCTTCCTAAATGACGTTACGCTAAGGCGCATGACGTCGCCTTGAACGTCACCTTGAAGGAACGATCAGCAGCTTTTTGTTACTGTCTTGGAACTGTTTGCAGTCGAATTGGGCTGAATAGTGCGCAGTAAAATGTCAGGAATCATATAATAAAAAGAAAATCTACTCTGTTTTAGTGAATATCGGGAATTATCTCATTTGTGAGGACCTGAAAGTATTATTCTTCGCTCGCGCAAGCGTTCGTGAAAAATAAAACTTTCAGGTCCATACTCATGAGATAATTCACGATATTCATTAAAACAGCGTAGATATCCTCTTTATAAGTGTTCTGTGGTCATGATACAGACAACAGTTCACGGTTCAGATTCCACTACGATTTTTATCCTCGAGTGGGGCGCGCGGTAGATTATTTCACGAGGCGTTAGCCGAGGTGAAATAATCCGCTTAGACCACGAAAGGATAAAATGAATCCGAGCATTGACCTGTTGTATTTATTGAATTTTCTCCTTATTTGTTTTTCCAAAAACAACCCTTTATAATTGATTCCGTGATTACTTTCAAAACATATCTAAAACAAAAAAAATAGTCCGTCATCGCTGAGAATGGAATACGATGCTGGGTGTGGAATACCATTTTCGGCGAATGTGAGTGTTTTAGGGAAAGAGAAACAAATAAAAATAAAATAAATAATTATAGCTGCTAAAAGTGATCTTGCAGCGAAAGAAACAAACAATCTCCAGTAAATGGGGCAACAAAAAGTGAAGCATCAGAACGTTTACGCAGTGAATTCCTGAATAGCTGAAATATTAAACTGTTGTCCCTAAAACAGAACTTCTCACTACTCATTGGACCAAGCTCCACGAGCTCGTTCCAATAAGGTTCAATAAGCTATATTTTAGTGGCTAAAATAGAAAAGTATAATTAAATGTGAATGGCGTACTTTTGAATGACGCTCTACGGTTTTGCCGTAACGTCAGGCCAGGAGTTAAAATATGCCTAGTTAATAGAGGGTTAGTCGAAAAATCCTGGTTTCAACGTCAGGCACGATCATTATATAATATTGTTTTAGATCATTTTAACTGACTTTACGACGTTAGTTGAACGTGTGTAAATCTGTACAATTAAACTAACGCAATAAAAAGAAAAACACGAAATTTCACAACAAAAACCCGGTGAAGACTGTCAGTTCTGGGGCCAATACTATAGAATTATTACAATTGTATTTTCTAGAACTGTAGTTTCTAGTTATGAATTTAACCCTTTGAACCCTAGTGGTATCTTCCATATCAGTTCAATGGCAGCAACAGGAAGAGTTTATATTCTTTATTTGGAGGTAGACCAATTAATATTTTCAACGTGCATCCTTTAGGGCTGCACGTTGAAAATATTGATTGGTCTACACACCACACCTTCACTCAAAAGTCAACCTACTTAATGGAATTATGAAGAATCATGTTACTGGGCCGTGAAAACGGCCTCTGGGGTTCAAAGGGTTAAATGGGTTGAACTGGGTCGAAATGAACCATTAGCATTTTCAAAGATGAAGCAATTTGCCAGTTGCCGGACAGACTAAGTGACGAGAGTCCAAAGTAGACACTAGTCCAGTCCCCTCTCAGTAAAATAGTCTGATCAGTTCATACACAAACACAATAAACCGTCCGGTCGGTCTTTACTGGGTCTTGTTGGTCAGCTCTCCAGTTTGCCGCAACAACGGAACCAAACAGGAAATCCATTAAAAACTGCCCAGCTCTATTCATCTGAAACAATCCGGACAGGGGCGTTGCGAAGATGGCAGATTTGGGAGAGTCTTTTTTTTTGGGGGGGGGGGGGGTGGGGTGTAAATTCTTAAATTCCAGTTCCAGACTATGATGACTCAAGTTCCGACTGATAACCTATTCCAACTACACAATCAAGGCATGACTAAAAGCCCATAGGTTCTGGAATCTTCAGAGGCTAATTCTATAAAACTTTTACAATTGTATTTCTAGAATTGTATTTTCTAGCTATGACTTTACATGGGTTAAGAAGAACCATTAGTATTTTCAAAGATCTGGCAACTTGCCAGTTGGCAAACTGCCATATCTCTTAAAATGATAATTATTCATTTCAGTCAGTTATATTAATAGGTAGAAAATGCAATTCTGTAAAATACAATTGTAAAAGTTTTATAGTATTGGCTCCTGGTCGATAATTGATTATGGACTATGCTTCAAGAAGTGTTCCTAGATAAAGGTATTATCTATACCGTATAATGAGTAAAGATTATATAAGACAAAGCACGTCCAGAATTAACTAAACCGTGTAATAAGTAACGACTCTGTAAACACAATCACTTCTAGAATAATGAGGGAACGATATCATTTCCGAACAGATCTTTGACTGCAAAACGAACTCGCTTTCAAAGGTCTGCCTTTTAATTGCGAAGTTATCGCTTGACAAAAACCGGATTCAGAAAAACCTGAAGAACGTGTGCTGCGACATGACCCGGATATTATAGAGACACGAGTTCTTGCATTTGTGAGTGGCGGCCGCCATGGCCGCAAGTTGAGAAGAAATGGAGCTGGCGAGGATGAAGTTTGGCAATTATATGAGACACTTTTCCAGTTACAGTACTCAACTTTGTCTGGACTGACTTAATTTTAAGTTTATACTATTTGCAGTACAGTCGCCTTTGACTGTGATGTACACGCATGCGTTTACCGGGTACTAAAACTCATCAGCAGCAAAATTTTAATTAATGAAGCACCAGGTTGTACCCGGTGCATCATTAATTACATTTTTGGTGATTATTCCTATAGTTCGTGTTTGCTATCTATTATTATTGTGTCTGTGGCAATATTGCCCACCCGTGCAAAGTGGCCTGTCCACGGCGACCCATTGTTAATTTATATACTAGGTTTACACAATGTTTCATGCCAGCATATCTGTCGACTATTCTATGATCTTTAGTGACTAGTCTAAATCTGGACCCAAAAGCCGCAATATAAAGTTTTTTGTGGGGTACGAATCCGGGACAAAACACATCAAAAAATTATATTATGGCCTTGTGGTGCAAGTTTGGACTACTTAATCACGTGGTAGTCTTTCACAAATAGATATAACTGCTCATAAACCCTCTCGGTGTCCAAAAATTCCCCCTACTAATATTTCTCAGATTCAGATTCAGATTTAGTTTATTTCACAGCATACAAATGAATAATACAAGATGAGAAAATGAATCAAAATTACAAATTCATAGATAGATGTATAAATGTACACTGTGGGGAATGACAAAGCTTTGTGACAGTCTTCCTGTAATTCCCTAGACAATCAAAATACTTAATAAAACGAGAATGGCAATTTGCAAATGTTAGATTTGAGGAACATAAATCTAGGCAGCGGGTAGTTGTTGCGTTTGTGTTAACATTATATTGATTGGAATTGAGTATTGTTTCCTCATCAAGGATCAAACTTCCAATGTTCTAACTTTAGTTGATTCGACCTGTTGATTAACCAAATTTCCGAGTAGATAAAATAATTACTTTTCTATTAAGTACAGACGTACATATGACCTAGGGTAATGACCGCAGGCTAATAGGGGTGATGTACGATAGGAAAACCGTAAATGGCAGGGCAACCTGTTCATGAGCTTGTGGGAAGAAAAGAAGGAGATAACAACCCGAGAGTCCTCACTAGGTGAGACAGTGGGGCATCTTGGGTTGGAACAGCTAATATTGTCGCTGTAGGTCTTTAAAAATTGATTGATGTTTTTTTTAAATGACATGCGGGAGAGGGTTATAATCGTTGTTTCTAAGTTATTCCATAATTTAGGAAAAGAAAAATGTAGAAGAGCAGTTGAAATCTGTGTTCGAGATTTATATATGTTCAGGTATCCACATTGCTTTGTATTCATGCCGGAGGGGTTTGAGTACTCTTGGAATGTATTATCAAAACTGACGGGAATGTTGTTTTTAGACCAGTCTTACATAAATAGTATTCGTTATCCCTGTGTTTTCCAGGGTGTTTGGGAATTTACACTGGTTTGGGAACTCATACACCCTGAGGCGAAGCCGAAGGATGTATGAGTTCCCAGACCTGTGTAAATTACCAAACACCCCCGGAAAACACATCGATAACGGATTTATTTTCAAGAATTGTGGTGTACTAAATACTTTAACCTAAATTATGGGAAACAACTGACAGAAAATTGGTACTTTGTAAGTTTCTTAATAAAACCAGACAAATACGGATGTCATTGGAACTGGCTCAATGAGTTAGTTCCAATGCCATCCATATCTGTATTATTTTATTGCACATAAATATTAAATTCCCTGCATTTTTATTTTTGTGCTAACATAACCTAGCAGAAGGTATGAATTAATAATTAAAAATGGATACTTTTTAGCCATGTAGCCTGTGTATTCTTGTTTTGAAAGAAAAAGCTACGGTGGATTGCAAGTTACACCGTACCTCTCAGCCAATCAAAACGCATCATTTTGTTTCTTTTGGAAGTAAGAGCGAATGTAACTTGTGCAAATCGTTAAATTTAGGAATTTTTCAAACGTTTGTGAGTTGAACGTTTTGTTCGATATGATGCGTACATCATTTTTGTGTAGATTCAGAATTTGTTTAGTGGGTGATGTGTTGCACCATATTTGGATCCGATCAATTAATCGCCCTTGGAATATGGTAAATATAGAATATAGCCATAGTAGCTTGGTGTACCAAAATGTTCACCACTCGTGGTGAAGTGGTGTTAACCGCGAGCCTTTGGCGCGCGGTTAACACCACTTCACCGCTCGTGGTGAACATTTGATACACCAAGCTACTTTGGGTATATTTTATTTATACCATGATCGTTAGATTATTAAGAGTCGCTATTATATTTTCTCGATTTACTGAGCAGCAGACGTATACACATACGAATCTGTTTTTGTTTACATGAGCACCGGTGGGCGGTACCACAGCTGTAAATTTTATCGCCAAAACGAAATGGAAAAGGAAACAGCGCAAATCACGGGGCCTTTTTCATTTTAATAACATACTATTTCGAGTTATGGGTGCTTTATTAACATGAGACAACGCATGTTTGTTAATGTTTGGTATCTTCTGAGAAACATATTTAAAAACGTAATAAATAATTACCGCTTTCAGTTCACTCTTCACAAGGCGACGAGTGATAAATTTAGACAAGTTTCATTCAGGTCGACGTCACCAAAGGTCAACTTGGATGTAGTTCCACTGTAGGTGTAAATTGTAACTAATGAAATCCCATTGCTGGCGTGTTCACCACGGTTGGTGTGTAAAGCTAAAATTTATGACGTTGGCTTTTCATATATAGTAGAATAGGTAATCATGGTATGAAATAGAGTATACGTAATGTATCAGGAAGTAAATTGTGTTTTGCTCTATTCAGGATAACGTTTGCCCCAGATAGTTTCGTACAGAGTGCGGACACATGGTGGTTAAATTTAAGATTATTGTCCATGTTGATTCCTAGGAAGTTTAAGGATTTGCTCTGACGAGTATTACCTGCTATTATTAAGTTATTTAATGGAACTTGAGTCAGTATGTTGTTGTCATTGTCATTTTGGTGAGGAGAAGTATGGCTTTTGTTTTATTAGCATTGTGTAATAACTTGTTTGCTAAACACCAGTCATTAAATTTCGATAATTCATTGTTTGTCTTGTCCGTTAGGGGATTGAGGTCGTCCCCTGATGTGTAGGCTGTTGTGTCATTCGTAAAGGATAGAATACCGATGTCAGTTGACTCTCAAATGTCGCTGATAAATAGCACAAACAAAAAGAGGACGAATATTGATTCTTGAATTGCACATATTGGGATCTTCCAGAGAAATAGTTCTGAAACCAAGAATTTGCAATGCCTCTAATACCATAATGTTCACTTTTTTTTTTTTGACTAGTATTTCGTGATCAATAGTGTCGAATGCTTTCGAAAAGGCTAAAAATGGATAATGTTCCAATAAGACTAAAATCCCCCTCCTCTGATTAGACTGGAGCTCGCTCGTATATTCTATGTTTACGACTCAAGTGGCAAATGTTACAGTCTGAGGTCACCACGCGAAAAATTTGAAATGACGTCGCCCGTTTCGTAATTGCTTCATTAACCGAGTGACAAGGAAGCTGTTTCATTGTTTCTGGATTTTTCACACGTGCAACAGAGGATGATCCGGATAAAGTGTTGTTTAAATTAAAAACTGATTTACGATTTGAACTAAGGTGGATGAGTTTATCTGGTTTATTGATTGTTTATCCAGTGTTGTCGTGGGTACACGAGAGGTTTATTTACTAAACCTGTGATCGTTAAAAGTTGCCTTTCAGAAGGCAACTTTTAATGATCACAGATTTAGTAAATAAATCTTTGGTGTTTCACAATGTACGTTTTGAGCTATGGGTAGTGTTGTATTGGTCTGAGGTTTGCGGCTCGGAGCTTATGTTCAACCGAGACGCTTTGCGTCTCGGTTGAACATAAGCTCCGAGCCGCAAACCTCAGACATGTAACCGTCAACTCATCACAATAACTTATAATGTGCAATCTTTTGTTGCTTTGTTATTCATTATGGAAACGTGGTTGATAAGATGCATTATTGGATGAAATGTTGTATGTCTCTTTCGAAACTGAACTGATAGTTGTAGATTACTTTGTTTGAGTATGAGAAATTCGTTAGTCTATTCTGCATTAACTTTTCTAAAATTTTAGAGCACGATGAAAGAATACTTATTGGACAATAATTGATAAGAGACTGTTCATCCTCGGATTTGACAATTGGTATTAGGTTGGATATTTCTATTTTGGATGGTGCAATTCCAGTTGAGAATGAGGTATTTATGATATGGGTTAAAGGGACAAATGTCTCATTTATAATGTTTTGTAGTAGTTTCGATGAAATGTTGTCCTGACCAGCAGAAATTTTGGTGGGGGAATTTTGTACTCAAAATATGACTTTTTCGGTACTTGGAGGTGATATAAAAAATGAGTATGAGACACTGTTGTTTAGGTAATCAGCGAATTGATGTGTGGAGCTTACCATGTTGTTGGTTTATTTATTTTTTTTTATTTTATTGGTGTTTAAGGTCACATATTTCTGCGCAATGGCTAACCATGACCGTGACAGTTTGACGGGTGGAGGAAGCCGGAGTACCGGAGAGAACCACCGAGCAACGGCGAGCAACTGTCAGCTCCCCAACATACCAACCCCACACAAGCAGGGTTAGCATTGGTTGAATACAGGTGCACCATCGATGTGCAGTACGCCTTAGTACGCAGCGTCACCGTGCCCCCACGTGGGCAATGGGGGTGAAGTGTCTTGCCCAAGGACACAACGCGGTTGCCGCAGGTGGGATTCGAACGGAGGACCTCTCGGCTTGCAGCCTGCACCTCTACCAACTGAGCCACCGCGCCCCCTCTTGTTGGTTACTCGAGTTTCAATGTTAGTATAATATACTCGTTAAATTTCTCTGCAATCTGGATCGCGTCAGTGAACTCCACATTGTCTACAATAAACGATGATGGTAGGGGAGAAGGAATGTTTGACTTATTTATTGTCATGCGGAGAATTACCCGGGTTTTCTTTTTATTTCCCTTATTTTCTAATGTTCCAATTCGAGTAAAATCCTCGCCCATTGATTGGATGAGAGCTGGCGTAGTTTTTTCTATGTTTACGGCTCTAGTAGCAAATGTTGCCGTTTGACGTCACAACGCGAAATATTTGAAATGACGTCGCCCTTTTCGTCATTGTTCCACCAACGGAGTGTCTAGCAAGCCGTTTCGTATTTCTAGATTTTTCACATGTGCAGAAGACGGTGTTCTGGATGAAGTGTTGTTTAAATTACAAAACGATTTACGATTTGAATTGAGATGGAATGAGTTTATCTGATTGATTGATTATTTATCCAGTGCCGTGGGGTACACGAGAGGTTTATTTTCTAAACCTGTGATCGTTAAAAGTTGCCTTGAATAAGGCAACTTTTAACGATCACAAGTTTAGTAAACAAGCCTATCGTGTTTCACGATGTAGGTTTTGGGCTATAGGTAGTGTCTTATTGGAACATATATGTCGTTGTGATGAGTTGACGGTAACATGGTCTGAGGTTTGCGGCTCGGAGCGTATGTTCAACCGAGACGCTTCGCTTCTCGGTTGAACATAAGCTCCGAGTCGCAAACCTCAGACCATTTTACCGTCCGTTCATCAAAATAACTTATAATACTATTTGACTCTAATAATTCTTCTTATGTTTACGTTTTAGTATTAAGAATTTGACAATAGGTTTTTTATCTTGTAATGTTGTCGTTGGCCGGGGACCTGTACTTTTTTTCAAGTAATTTGTGCTTGTTTAAGGAGGATTAGAGAAGAGTGGAAGTCATCCATGGGTCTCGATTTATGTATTTTTTCGGGTTCTTCATTATCGTCGGGGGAAGGCTTGGTTAAACGCCGTGTTAAGAAATGGTAACTGTTTTTCGTAAGCTTTATTGGCATGAGCCTCCAGGCATTCATTACTGAAGTCGGATTCAAATAGCAGCTGTTTAAATAAGTTGATATTCCTTGTGTTGAAGATTCTCTTAGGTTGGCAATAATTATTCCAGATGTGTTAGTCTTTAGTTTATTGAAGAATATGTGGTCAATTATCGTGGCTGAATGGCTGGTTACTCTCGTTGGTTTGGTTATCAAGAGTGTGAATCCAGTACTGCACAGAGATTTCTAAGTATTGATAAGTTTTTTGGTGTTGATTAATATTGAGTAGATCTGTATTGTAATCACCCATCGGGTAAGTTGCTTTCTTTTCCGTGTGATTTGACCAAGTGGGTTTGAATATTGCTATAAGAACAATTCCAGATCAGCTTTAGGGCTGTAAATAAGTCCTATAATTGATTCCTGTTTTCCTGTAAATTCTAAGAATAGAGAGATTCAAGCACATGTCGTTTCTTATTTTGAACGGCATTGAGTCTTTAACGGAGAAACCCCTCCCCATCACCATCACCGGCAGGACGAAAGCGTAGGACAATCGGATGATAGCCGTCCAAGGTGCAGGAGGTATTTTCTTTTACGATGAATGTTTCGGTCATGCCTATGATGTCAAACATATTTTCATTTGTTTGGAGATCACGAATCAGGTTTTGTACATATTCAAAATTGGCATTCTGCTCCTGCAATTAATATTAAGTAAGGCAAAAAATTTCTTACACGTGCCTACTGATGAAGAAAAAGTTTCTGATGTGTAGTATTTGCAATTGTTCATATCGGGCGTGAGTTCGGTAATAGGAGTAACAAAGTCAAAGGCAGCATCATTCTGAACTTGACCACGTCAGACTGCGTTAGTCATCGGAAAATTTCACACACAATGGGGGAAACAAAGGGTTACAAATACACAAGTATTTTACTCTGCTGTCAAGTAGAGTTCAATTTGACAAGGGGACAAATGCTGATATGTGGGCTTTGAGAATAGGTGTTGGTGTATGGACGGCAGTTAAGTGGATGGGTTGAATAAGTCGTGGGTGTACAGCTAATTAATGATTTAACCATAACTCTCATTTATCATTCAGTGAACGGGAAATAGACAGCACGGCATTCGCGTTCGAACTGTCATTTTATCGCACGAGATCGATTTGGGCGGACGGATAATATTGAACGAGAAGTCGAAGGCTTCGAGTGCAATATTATTCCTCCGCCCAAATCGATCGAGTGTGGTAAAAAATGACAGTTCGAATGCGTTTGTTGTACTGTATTTATTGCACGCTATCTCTTTACTAAAAAATTATTAATCGATTTTGGCGGAGGGATAATATTGAATTCGAAGCCTTCGGTTTCTTGTTCAAGATTATCTCTCCGCCGAAATCCATCGAGTGCGGTAAAAAATGACAGTTCGAACGCGTATGCTCTTCTGTAATTATTGCACGCCTACAGTTTACTAAAAAAATATTAAAAATACAAAATATTACCAAAAGTAACCCAAACGTAAAAAATGAAATAGTTAAATAGTGTTCGCACGTGATCCGTATTGTTCAAGGACAATACAAAAAATATTATTCGCTTCGGTTTTTGCAGAAAAAAATCGCGTATTTTATGAAAATAAAAGCAAAGGCGTGCAATAAAACGAAAGAATGAATAAAGCTAAAAAAGTCGACCATCAAAGGTAAATTGGACTTACACAGTACAGAGTCACTTCCAGCGGGAATTGTCAAGCCGAAATGATTTATTAAAATCAATATTTGAAGATGATGAAAATTGAAGGGTGGATAAGGATAAACGTCTGAGGATTGTGCTTATTGAGGGTGAATGAGGGCGCTGATGGATAATCAATTGAGGGAATGAATGTCATATTTGACTAGTATAACGGAGAAGTGCGTTCAACCATCTGAGGTGCAATGGTGAAATAACTAACCCTAACAGAATAACAATACGACTTGTGATACTTTGCGTGTTCGTCAATGATAGGACATTCTAACGCGGATATACTGGGGTGAATGCACGAAAGTAAGATAATGTGGCTGCACATAATGGTATGATAAGTCGATGTTTAGGAGGACCGAACACAATGTTTTTAATCTGTCACCAATATGTTTTAAAATTCATCTGATTTTACCTGTTTATTCCTGTTTTTAATGTGAACATATTTTATCTCAACATCTGTGTGTGTCGCCCATGAACTGCTTTTATTCTGAAATCGGCATTAATCTTTTACTTGGCTGAAAACTGCCGCTATATTGTAGCATCTCCTATTTTCGTGTTACCGCCATCTTTAATTCTCTGAAAATGGCTATGACAAACATTGATATCAGCCTACCGCCGAATGATTACTTAAACTCCACATCAGTTAGGGATGTACAGACTACACAGAATTTTATCTTGAATCAATCGAAAACTATTCAGAAAAAGATTGCCGCCACAAAAAGGCTGAACTGGGACTTTGAATTTAAGCTTGGTGGAATCACCGCAAAACTCGATGCTGTATCTTTCGAACTGTTAAAATATGCTTGCAAAGCATACTTAATTGATTATCTCACATCTAGTATCAGTGTAACAATTACCTCTGCATCTGACCTTGCTAGGCATGGTACCAGGACTACAATGTCGGCGAGTGACTCCAAGGGACATATGTATACAATAAACTTTTACCAAACAAAATGTTCACTCCTTACCAATGGCCAGCGTTCGCACATTTATATGAATGATCACCTGCCTGAAATGTGTCAACTTATGTCAACAGTGACCATAAATGGTACCAAACCTAACATTCGTGAATTGAGTAAGCAACTTGAAATCATACTCACAAAATTTACTACATCAACAAAACTAACTGATCATGATTCACACCAATGTGATCCTATTTCACCCGGAGAGGAACATTCGGCAGATGATTTAATTCTTGACATCGATAACAGGACGGCAGACTCTGTTGATGATAAAATGCCAGATATATCACCTCAATTATCTCATATGATACATAACAATGTCAATAGTCCTGCTTCCTCTGTAGCAGAGTTAACTGCAGTAAATAATGATATTGACCTAGACGGAATTTCATCAAAATGTCATAAATGTGAACGTAACTGTAGAACACGTTCCGCACATTGTGGAACTGGACGACACTGGATACACTATAAATGTGACAAACTCTCCCAATAGGAGATAGAAAGAATTGATTCCAGTCCCAGTAAATCTTATACATGTAAACTGTGCATCCAAAAAGATAAAATTGACTACAATCTTACAATCCCATGTGCCACTTTTGACTCTGTATGTACTGTCTGCAACTGTATTATTGATAACACTCACATTCTTGAAGCTTGCAGCTTGTGTAACTCTATCTTTCATTCGCAATGCTTTCCAGATACAGCTGACAAGTTATGTAATGCCTGTAACGTACCACCAAACTATTTGGTCACTACAATTGATACAGAAACAGATAACCATTTTGAAAGCCCTTCTGACTCTGGTGAAGAATATCATGTACTCTCTGAACCTATTACTGCAAAACAGAAAGAGCCCCAAAACGTAGAATCTGACGACGTTGGTTATGTTGATACTCCCCCTGATACCGATAAAGAATGTCATGTGCTTTCAGACTTTATAACTACGAAACAGAAAGAACTTCGGATTGCAGAATCCAAAATAAAAAAAACGTGAAGAAGCATTAAATAAGCGTGATATGAAGATAAAAAATGTAGAAAAGGACAGAATTCGGTATGAATCTCGAATAGAGTCTCTTGAAGCTAAAAATAGTGATTTGGAAAAGTCTCTACGTTTACTACAGCAAAAAATCTTTGATAACAATAGTAGGTCTTCTGCTGTTGCGACTTCTCAAAATAACGCAGCCACTGACACCTTAGTATCGAATATTCAAAATAAAGTCTCAGCATTCATCCTGCGAAAAATTGATCATGAACTAGACAAACTCATGAATATGGACAGTAACACATTACATGATGTACCAACTGTACCTATCTCGACAAATGGCACAAATGATTCTTACTCATTCTCGGATACAACGACCAACCATCAACCATATTATATGTACCAACCATATTATTATGCTAACACACATGAATCCCAGGATGCTACTTTTTACCAGCCTGATAGTATGGACCACTCGTTTCCTACGTACAAGCCGGATACTAACGGAAGTTCCCAATCCAATAGTAACTCGAATCGGAATCGTTATCAGTGTAAAGAGACATTAATAACATTAACTGATCATACCACCTCATGGGATAAAATGGAAAATAGACAATGTACTCAATCTTTTTTGTCCACTCGCCAGACGAACAATATGCGAAGATAACACATGATTCAGGATCAAAAAGTATTAATCATATAAATCAACCTTCAAAAGTCGACACAACTGATGAACTAGTCAATACCAACCTCAGCATTGTAACATTCAATTGTAAGAATATATTAACTTGTGATAATCTTTTTTTGAACTTAGAAAATATTGCTGACATCATACTTATCCAGGAGCATTGGCTGTACGATTGTCAGCTATCCCAACTCGGGGTTGTCTTGAAGACATTTCATGCTTCAGGGAAGGCTGTTGACTCTGGAAATCCGATCCTACCTACACATATGCCGCGTGGCTATGGAGGTGTTGCGATCTTATGGAAAGACACTATTAACCATCTAGTGAATGATTTAGATGAAGGTGACAATAGATTAAAATGTATTGAGCTTCGAACAACTGTGGCCACTTCTTATTATATCTGCCTATCTACCATGCAAAGGCTCAACAAGTTCTACTTCTGACTATCTTGATTGTATTGCCAAACTTGAGGAAATTGTAGCCAAGTTCAAAATGACACATAATATTTTAATTGGTGGTGATTTAAATGAAAATGTTTTATCATCAGACAAAAACCAGCGATGCCTTAGTGCTAGGTCATTCATATCAGAAAATGAGCTAATTGCTTCTGAAGTCGGGAAAACATTTATCCATCCAAAAGGATATGACTGTTCAGCTTTAGATTTTTTTCTTATTCAGTAAAAATCTACAGCGATATGTCTCCTCAATTACACGCTTAACTGATATACTTAACAATGTCTCAGATCACTACCCAGTGTGTATTGTGCTAAGATATGATTTTACTCACTTCTGTTTAAAAGATCAACAAGAGCCCAGACGACGGAAAATTAACTGGCAAAAACTGGATAGTGAATTGTATAGAGAAAGAGTTGCCGATGAATTAGCTCGTGTTGAGTCAACCGAATCTACAACTCTTGAAGAAAATATTGACATCCTTCACACAGTGCTATTAGCAAGTACAGACTCTCTTTTACCTAAAAAACGAATAAAAAAGTGGAACAATTTTAAACCACTGTCACAAAGTATCATGACTGCTATTAATTTGAAAAAGCAAGCATTCCACCGTTGGAAAAGAGAAAATCGTCCAATGGACCCAATGAATGAATTCCTGATACAGAAGAAACTGACTACTCAGAATCTACGAAGAGAAATACGAATAGCGAATGCTCTAAAAGTCTCAGAATTACGGACTGAAATAATCAATGCTAATCGTAAGAACACGAAGTTATTTCATCAACTTATCAGAAAGCAACGAGGCAAACAAACTCGTATGATTGACGATCTACAAGTCGGTAACTCAATCTTTTCGAATGACCAGGTACTCGATGGATGGTTTTGCCATTTTAAGGACCTGGCAACACCCATCAGCAATGAATATCTTGACTCAGACTACCTAAATCTTGTTGCATGTGAGATGAAAATTATCAAGCATATATGCTTCTCTGAAGACCCTTCAAGATTCATTCCCGTATCTGAGAAGGAAGTTGATGAGGCCATTACATCTCTAAATAGAGGAAAAGCTGGCGATCCATATCATATTACTGCAGAACATCTACATTTTGGTGGAAAACCTCTTAAGATCTATGTACAGAAACTTCTGAATCAACTCTTCAATGCACAATAGTTACCTGAATGTTTGAAACTTGGAACACTTAATCCAATATTCAAGAACAAAGGAGACGTTCGTGTGTCTTCAAATTATAGAGGTATTACAATAACACCTGTCTTATATCGTGTGATGGAAGCAGTAATCAGAAGTAGTGTTAACCAGCACATTATGAACAATCAGAACCCAATGCAGCGTGGTTTTACTCGTCACTCTTCGCCCATGCACTGTGCCTTGATTGTAGAGGAATGGTGTCGGAACAACAAAGACCTGCAGTTGCCATCTTATTGTGCATTCTTAGATGCCAAATCAGCATTTGATGTTGTTATCCATAAAAATCTACTCCAAAAGTTATATCACACTGGCATAGAGGGCTCTGACTGGCAGATGATATATAAATTATATGACAACCCAACAATAGCCGTTAAGTGGCAGCATAAATTATCTGATACATTTATAAATAAACAGGGAGTTCGCCAAGGTGGTGTACTTAGTGCTGACCTCTACAAGGTGTATATAAACGACCTTTTGGATCGTCTAGCAATTTCTGATTGTATCACAACTATTGGTTCTATTAATGTTACCTCACCAACCTGTGCAGACGATGTGACATTATTGAGCAATTGTCCAGTAAAGCTGCAGAGATTAATTAATACTTGTGTCGACTATAGCCGTAAAGAAGGCTACCAACTACAAAAGAAGAAGAGTGTAATCTTAAAAATTAGAACTAATAAACAGTACGACGACAATATCTCATGGACTCTTGATGACGAACCAATGCCAATCGTCCATGAAGTTTCTCATATGGGTATATTACGCACCGACGTTGATCAAGCAAGCTCAGCAATTGATGCAAATATCAAAAAAGCTTCTAAAGCAATTTATGGTTTGATGGGTGCTGGTCTTCATGGTGAAAATGGTCTGGACCCCGTTACAGCATTCTCTCTGCTCCGCACCTATATTTTACCGATTTATACTTATGGTCTTGAAACCATTCTACCAGAGGGTAAAGAATTAGAGAGACTGGAGAAGCATCTTAGGAAAATTGCTCGCCAACTTCTCTCCTTACCAAGTAATGCTGCAAACTCATCAATATATATATTATCTGGTTTACTTCCTCTGGAAGCGGAAATACACCGAAAAGCTATGATGCTCCTAGGGAATATTAGCTTACTTCCGGACAGCTCTTGTGAACATCGGCTAGCTAAACGACAATTATGGTTTAAACCATCTACAAGTCATAGTTGGTTCATCGCAGTTAGACAGATCTTCGAACATTATCATCTCCCAGATCCGCAATGTTTAATGCAGAACCCCATAAAGAAATGTGTACTTAAGAAGCTAGTTGATGTTGCTGTTCAAACCCATTGGAAGCAGAAGATTTTGAATGAAGCCATGTTGCATCCATCTTTGAATCTTCTTAACAAACTTTATGACCCAGGGAAATGTCACCCTGCAATACGTCCGCATCCAATGAGCGGCAGAGATTTTAGTCGTATTCCATTAAAAACTAAGATTTTGACTGGAACTTATACATTACAAACTAATAGATCTCGGTTTAATAAGAATGCGGTTGACCCAACATGCCAATTATGTGGCAACCAACCAGAAACCTTGAAACACTTCATATTGGAGTGCAGCTATTTGAATGACACTCGGCTCTGTTGCCTAAATGATATTATTAAAACAATTTCCGAAATCAACTGTACAACAACTGATATATACGACTACAGCCTTTTACAGATTATTGTAGACCCGAGCATTGCCATGCCAGCTGGAGATAAACATGATGAGCTACAATTCCATTCTCGACGTCTATGTTACAGTCTTCATACAAAACGTTACGCCAAGCTTTTAACTCTGTCTAAGAGTGGGTTCATTGGGTGACACCCACAGATGGTAATTATTATGATAGCCAATTTTAATAGTTTGTGTATATAATGGTGACGGTCCTGTAAAAACTTTTAAAAAGAAAAAGATTTTAGATGTGTATTTGCCACCAGTGAAACTGGGTGCGCCTATAAAGGCAGAATTTCTACAGAGATAGATAGAATGGTATATCAACATTATGCTATACCATTTTCATAACAAACAGCGGCATCAGCAGGGATGGACGCACAGAGCTCTGTGTCCGTGAACGTGGTACATTGACTGCACAGCGGTATATTGATGAGATCCTGGATGTCTACGTCAGGTTGTATGTATGTGCAGTTGGTGATAGATTCATTCTGATGGACGATAATGCCAGCCCTCCTGTTTCCCATGATGTCGGGGAGTACCAACAGAGGGAGGGGATTGATGAGCGTATGGACTGGCCAGCAAGATCCCCTGACCTCAATCCAATCGAACATGTCTGGAATGAGTTGTAGCTTGCAATTTCAGCCCGTACAATCCAGCCAAGAAGTGTCCAGGAGCTTGGTGCCATGCTGGTCCAAGAACGGAACAACATCCCACAAAGGACGACCAGAAACCTGAATGGGAGCATGAGAAGGCGTTGCCAAGCTGTAATTAACAGTAATGGGTCTCATACTCGATATTGAACCCATACCAGTTTGCTCCGTCAACTTTTTGGCAAATTGAAAGATTTCCTCTTTTACCAGTAATATCCATTTTCCATGGTTAGCGTATTCAAAGGATAAAAAATAATGTCAAACACAACTAAAATCTTAATTTCTGTACTTAAATCATTCAAGATATAATCGTCTCGGACTTCTGCGTTGTGTCCTTGGGCAAAGAACTTCACCCTGAATGTCCACACGAGGGCACGATGACGCCATGTACTAAGACGTACTGCACGTCGATGGTGCGCATGTTTTCAACCAGTCTAACTCTGCCTGTTCTGCAGTGCGGAGTTACGATGTTGGGGAGCTGGCAGCTGTTCGTCGTTGCTCGGTGGTTCTCTCCGGGTACTCCGGCTTCCTCCACCCGTAAAACTATCACCGACACGATATGATATGGGCTGTTAAAGTGTTGTTAAACCCTAATAAAACGTGTAATTGGGTAAATGCGGGGCTGATAGCGGTAGTATCGACATCTTTGCAAACATGACAACTTTGTCTTTGTGAATGTAGACAGGACGATCAAAACTCAGTATTCTTACGCTTTCTGAACGAAGGCAGAGCCGTAGGGTAGGGATGAGAAAAACACTATCATCTGAGGAGTATTGTTTGACAGGTTTCCCTACAGGGATGTGCAACTCCCTTTGACCATACCAAGCATGAATAATAAATATATCATCATCTCGAGAACAGATCACGTGTCACACCGGTAATATCTGGTCGAGCCGCTGGAAAGTGTTAACTGTTTATTCTCCATTTGACCTCACATTAGGCACAAACATGATATAACATTCAGTGCATAAAATGAAATACATATCTGTGGTAAAACAAATTACATTTACTCGTGGACTCCGTGTGTATGCAACGCACGGTGTGTTGAGATCTGTAATTTCTTTAATTGTTCGGCTATCAAAGTAGTAGCAGACAATAACCCTTTCATGTTACACAAGTAAGAATTCTATCATTTATTATTCATTGAAATTGTTGTTTGGTGTGGGAAAACGCAGTGGGTAAGAAACATTCGTTACGCAGTTTGTTGGTGACCTGAAATTGTATTATTTTTCAGTTGACCCTTTACCTAACGAATCGGTTGCATTCACTCGAGTAACTTACAAATTGAGCAGTTGAAAAAAAGATATTTAAAAAAATGTCAACAAAAACATAGCATGTGACCGCTCATTGGAACGCGCTCGTTCAGCGCGTTCCAAAGACGGGTTACATGATATGGTTTTTGTTGACTTCTTTCTAAAAAAACTGAAACAAAATAACAAACTGTGAAATCGTGTGAATTGGCAAAGGGTTAATCCCTTCTCGAGTCACAAACTATGTGAGTAATAATAGCATCCCAGGGTGTGGGCGGTGGCTCAGTGGTGCGGTATTCGATTTCAAACTGAAAGGTCCACGGTTCGATCCTCCGCTAGGGGTAACTGCATTGTGTCCTTGGGCAAAGCATTTCATCACGATTGCCCACTTAGGGGATTGGTGTCGCTGTGTACTAAGGGGTACTGCACGTTAATGGTGCACTTGTCTTCACCTAATCCTAACCCTTCTTGTGCTGAGTTAGTATGTTGTGGAGTCTGACAGTTGCTCGCCGTTACTCGGTGGTTCAGCCCGGGTACTCCGGCTTTCTCCACCCGCAAAACTGTCCGACACGAGGTGACCCTAGCCCTTGAAAGTGTTGTTAAACTCAATAAATAAATATCAAGGGTAACACCCATATGCTGGTTTATGCTTATTTAACTCTGGTCATATGAAATATGAATTACATCATTATTCAGCATTCGAGTCTGCATTAGTCAGTTTACGAACACGTCTTTTGTCTAAATTTACTATAAATAGCAAAGAAAACCTAAAACCAATTATTGAGTGGCTTGAAAACTATCCTCACCACCCCTCACTGTTTCTACACTTTTTATATTCAAATCCGATTAGTTCTTATTTAAGCCCTCGCATGCATTCTTTGAAAATTTATACCTTCTCTGCGCTCATTGAGCTAACATATGGTGTTTTCCAAGGCTCAGTTCTCGGGCTCCTATTGTTCACAGTTTATACCTTACCATTCGGTGATCTCATTAGGAAGAACTCCATAAATTTTCATCGGCATGCCGATGATATCTAATTGTATTTGTCTGTAAAATAAATGACTCATTAACAACACTGGAGGAAAAGCATTGAGGATATTCGGCAATAGTTGGAGAGAAATTAAAAATTAAATGACGACAAGACAGAATTTTTACAACTGGGTGCCAAATTGGGTGCCAAACATCAGTTAGACAAATCCACGATCTACTTCTGAAAATAGGTGATGTCAGTGTTAACCCAAACGAAACTGCTCTGAACCTTGGTTTTACTTTTAATAATAGCTTCGATCTGTGTAACCAATTCACTTACGTGAGCAAAAGCTGTTTCTTGCAGATAAGGAATATGAACGAAATTAGAAACCTACTTGATGAAAGCACACCAGAAACTATTATACAGTCAATAGTCCTATCCCGACCGGGCAATTGCATCTCTCTTTATTTTGGATTTCAACAGAAATCTATTAACCCGCTTAAGCGCATTCAAAATACAGCAGCCAAGAACTTTAATGGCGCCAAAAAATACGATCACATTACACCAATCCTCCACTCGTTGCATTGGATACCAGTTGAGTCCCGCATCAAATATTATAAGTTACTAGCGGGTGTTACCCGGCGTTGCGCGGGAGAAGATGGTTATATCAATATACCCTCAGATATGATCGGCTCAGCCGTTTTCGAAATAGAAGGTCAAGGTCACCAATTCAAGGTCAAGGTCACCCCGCACGGGCACCCCGATAAAGTCAAAATGATCGATAAGTCAATGTACCCGCACATATGAAATTTTAGCCCGATCGGCCCAGCCGTTTTCGAAATAAAAGGTCAAGGTCATCAATTTCAAAGTCAAGGTCACTCCGCACGGTCAACCCGATAAAGTAAAAATGATCGATGGGTCAATATACCCGCACACATAAAATTTTAGCCCGATCGGCCCAGACGTTTTCGAAATAAAAGGTCAATGACACCAATTTCAAGGTCAAGGTCAGCCCGCATGGGCACCCGGATAAAGTCAAAATGATCGATGGGTCAATATACCCGCACATATGAAATTTTAGCCCGATCCACCCAGCCGTTTTCGAAATAAAAGGTCAAGGTCATCAATTTCAAGGTCAAGTTCACCCCGCACGGGCACGGCACCCATCCATGTTACTCGCAGGGACGAATTACCCCCGTGTACAAAATTTGAGATCGATCGGTCGAGAAACGGAGGAGTTCACCCAGAACAAAGATAGATAGAGAGACAGAGAGAGATATAGATTCAGACATTCGCAGTTATATATTAGATTGCGATGAATTGACGGTAACATGGTCTGAGGTTTGCGGCTCGGGGCTTATGTTCAACCGAGACGCGAAGCGTCGAGGTTGGACATACGCTCCGAGCGCAAACCTCAGACCATGTTACCGTCATTTCATCACAATGACGTATATGTTCCAACTGACACTACCCATAGCCCAAAACCTACATCGTGAAACACGAGAGGCTTATTTACTCAACTTATGATCGTTAAAAGTTGCCTTGTTCAAGGCAACTTTTAACGATCACAGGTTTAGTAAATAAACCTCTCGTGTATCCACGACGTTACTGGATAATAATCAATAAACCAGATAAACTCATTCCATCTTAGTTCAAATCGTAAATCAGTTTGTAATTTGAACAACACTTCATCCGGAACACCGTCTGCTGCACACGTGAAACATCCAGAAAAATGAAGCGGCGTGCTAGTCACTCCGTTGATGAAGCAGTTACGAAACGGACGACGTCATTGCAAATATTTCGCGTTGTGACGTTAGACGGTAGCATTTGCCACTTGAGCCGCAAACACAGAATATACTAAGCGAGCTCTCGTCCAATCAGATGAGGAGGATTTTAGTCTCATTAGAAAATAAAATTTTAATGATAACCCACAACATCATGCACGAAGATAATGCCCACACCTACTTAAAACAGATCGTCAATTTACACAAATAGGTACGGAATCTTACATCATCCTCAGAGAATCTTTTTGTCGTGCCTCGAATAAGATCTACTGCAGGTTAAAGACCATTCCTTTACAGCTTCCTCACTATGGAATGCTCTAACTCAGAATTTAAGGAAAACCTCAAATACTGAAAGTTTCAAAAAGGGTTTAAATACCCATCTCTTTCGGACAACCTTTGACTGCTATTTTTTTTCTTTTTGACTCTCAGGTTATATAGTGAGCGCTTTTGAGCAGTGTTTTGCTGGTAAAAGGCTATATAAGTAAAATTTATTAAATTCTATTATTAATAGACGTATTGAAATTGCCCTCATTACTTGAAAAGTTTGATTGGTCACGATCGCTGGTATATGGTGACCTCAACACAAGAAAAGAGTCGAGTATAGCCGATTATTTATAACCATATTGCCATTTCCAGAAGGGCCTAGCGAAATCTCAAAATCGCCCGATGTTTCGATTCACAGTCGTCTCCGTGATTCGATTCGATTTGCGTCGTGCTCATTCGCAATATTCGAATCTTCTAGATGTTTTCAGAATCCTACCAAGTGTCTCCTCTTGAACTGTTCGTCTATTATACATATAGACGACGAGTTCAAGGAGGCTCCGCTTCCAAACTTGCTGCTTTGGTTCCGTTTTGGAATTATCCGATTTTGATTTACTTGCCCAAACAAACGAGACGCCATTGAATACAAAACGTGATCGGAGAATGGCAATAGTTTCGGTTGTAAGAAAGTGCAATATTTACAGATTGAAGTATTTACTTATTGGGGTTTAATGACACTTTCGACAGCCAGAGTCACCTCGTGTCGGATAGTTTTACAGGTGGAGGAAGCCGAAGTACCCGGAGAGAACCACCGCGGAACGGCGAACAATTGCCAAACCATCAAGATTAGCATTGGTTGAAGACAAGTGCACGTCTACCTGCAGTGCACCTTAGTACACAGCGACACAGCGCCCCCACGTGTGTATCGCGATGAAGAGCCTTGACCAAGGACACAACGCAGAAACCCCTCAATCGTGGACGTTTCGGTTAGAAGTCCAACCACTGACACACCGCACTCCCTACAACTTGAAGAGCTGTCATACCTGGTTTAATATTTGATTGGACTCGAACATCGAGACTTGTAGTGCCCTACATACCACAGCACTCTCATCCGGACATTGGTTACCTTGTCACCCGTCAAAAAGCACTACTCGACTTCAAATTGTTCCCGCTGAAAAAATATGCTATGGCTGTTCAGTGAATTTATGTCGAAAATATTGCGGGCGAATCGAAGAGTTTTCAAGTCTACAGCCTCGTTAGATATACAAAGAACTGAGATGGATGATGATAATTGCCATTAATCAGTTACAATCAACGCAAATTGCACCATGAGATATATATATAATATATGTTCCCGGCTATGCGAGGATACGCCCCTGACTTAATAAGGGTTTTAGACAATAAAAATCTCGACAGAAATTCAAGATACAATGCTTCGCCTCGTTGTCGACTTGCTTCGACGACAGAAACAAGAAAAACGCTGTCAACACCACTGAGACTGGCTTATGGTATCACAGAACTAAATATTTCCCCATAGACCACAAGTATAACGTTAAGGCGAATAAAAATATGATCACATTCCTTTAATTTTGGCATTCAAATACCTCTGTCAAGTAAATCCCTTCAGACAACTTTATCTGACACGAAAACAGGGGGTCATGCAACAAATAAGAGACAAAAAATGACACGAAGGGAAGTACTGGTTACGTACACATATTTTTCAGGGAATTCCCTATAAAAACACACAAAATGTAAATTGTATTTAGTAGGTCTAAAAGTCATCAAATCACCCTTTTTTATCAGATGTATGTTATGATATTTCACATGTGTTCTATTGGATTAGTTGGCCCACCAACTTATGTATAGACACCAAGATCATGATAATCGGGGGCACTAAGACACACGTTATAGGCAAAAACATGTTTTGTGGCGGCCATGTTGAATTTCCAAATTTTGGGCGGGAAATGTTGGAGTGACGTCGTGGTTCCCGCATTTTTTTTTAAATCAGCATGCTGAAAACCCCCATCAGGCAAATTTTTATGATTCTTTCCAGAAGTGCACACTTTATGTAAAAATTGTTACATATCCACTATACTATCCCAACCCCCACGAAACAATATGAATGTCAATATTGTTTCAAAAACTGGGGTTGTAGAAAAATATTTCACCAATATAAAAGGACTCTGCCATTTTATTCTAACAATTTATGTCAAATTTTCTTCTAACCGGTCACGTGCACATATTTTTCAGGGAATTCCCTACAAAATTACACCAAATGTCAATTGTTTTGTTTAGGTCCAAAACTCATCAAATCACCCTCTTTTTATCAGGAATATTCAACAATAATTCAAGATGTCAATAGGAAGCTTCAAATGTTTATTGAAACAATACATTCTCCCAAGGCTGTTTATTTTTAGAGATTGCATCATTTCCGATACCTTATGAAACAAGCAATTGAAATAAAGAAGAGCAGACTAAACGATTGTCTCGCCATTAGCACTCTAATTAGCTTAGTCGAGACTACCCCAATTCATTTATGAACGTAGTCCCTTGCTTTAGAACTGCGCCATGCTGTCAGATGGCATAAGGTTGAAAAGAATTTCTTTTATAGTAGCATGCATCCACACAAACATATTTTTATTTCCTACAATAGACCCAAACACTAAAGTAGATGGCAGTTGAACAGTTTTATTTCTACGAAACACTAGCCGAACTGCCAGACCTCGCACAAAATAAGAAAATGCAAAACCCAATAATCGCGACCGTTTATTGTTCGTGTTTTCTGGTCCAGATAGAACGATATCTCAATTTGTTGGCCCTGTTAATGTCCTTATAACCGGAAATGCCCAGTAAACGAAAATAACCCCAAATAAAGTGAAATACAAATTAGGCGATGTCGAAGACGACTGATTCCCGTAGGGACCTGTGAACGGTATGAGATTCGATTCAACTCGAAACGACTGCGATGATTCAATTCGGCCCGAACCCGGACACCGAGGTTCGACATTGTGTACGTTCGTCATATTCGACATGAATAACGTTAATTCTTAACCCGCTGTGTATTTCCAAAATGTTTTCATCAAACCTAGTTATGGCTGCTATGAAGCAGCCACGACTAGATTGGATGAAAAATGCAACTAAATTTAACTCCCGAAATCTTTGGTGAAAAATGTCCATGCAATTTACAGAGGGACAATTTGCTTAAATGTGCCCATACTTATATCAATGGCAAGTGAAATCCTGTCCTAGCCAGGAATATCTGCCGCCAGCACGTGGGAGTTAATACGTTCGAAATACCCACCTCTTTCTTGATAGAAAATAACGTAATACTTGCTATTTTTGTCTTGCATGGATCCACGAGGCCCAAACGGAGAACTTTCTATTGCCAAAAGCAACCAGATTTCATTGTAATTTCACCAGTTGTCACCACGATTCCAACAGTTTGTAGCTCGTCTAATTTGTACTGCCACGCGTATGCTGGGGTACGTCAACCTAACATAGTATTACTTTGCTGACTGAATGGTATCAGGATTCGAGATTCGATTCCATTCGAGCCGAAATCGGAGGTTCGCGGGTCCCTAGACTCCAGTTCCTTGTTACCTTTTTTACACAAGTACTCCCATGCTACGAGGTTTGATTTCCATATCTCGTAAATTATCGTTGGGGTAGATAGAATATTATGTAAATTTGCTGACCTCGTAAAAGTAAGTATAAACGGAAATACCCGACGAACGTAAACCTCAAGTATTTGCAGTAACCGCCCAAAAAGCGTGATCAGAGAGGACCGAAATCAATCCCGCGTTACATCTGACACAATTTTCCCAAAGTGGTAACATGATCACGTATCTAAAATAAGGGCATAACCAGTAAAGGGGGGGAGAGAGAGAGAGAGAGAGAGAGAGAGAGGGGGGGGGGGGGCTTGGTACTTTCACAAACTCTCCGGTTATGTGAAATTTGAAGACAGAGTGAGAGAGGGAGGGGCCTGGTACTTGCACAAACTCTCCGGTTATGTGAAATTTGAAGACAGAAAAGCATGTTGGGATAACTTTATCTTGTGTTAACTTACTTCAATAACGATAGTAGTAAAAGAGGGGAGTTAAGAACTTAAGATGTGTTTTTTACCCATTTACAAGGTGAACTGAAGTTTTGTTTGACGCCTTTGTGGACATTTGCAATCAACTCCCTACAAGAGACTCACGTTGTATTTTATATAGTTAAAACAAACACGCTGAATATGAATAAACTTAAACTCAGCACTTGATGACATGAAGAGGAAAGGAATGTGTATTCGTGCACGAAACTTGAACCCTGGCCTCTAGTCATAATTATGTTTACATGTTGTACACTATGTATCTAACAAAATATGGATTCAGTTCACTGAACTCTAAACAAGCAGATTGCTGGAATGCCAGAGTTAAACATCGAAACTCAATCTACCCCCTCTCTCTCACACACTTTCTAGATGGCAACAAGTGAATCAACGCCCATCGGTGACGTTTAATGACGTGAGCGCTGTGACTACAGTCACAGCATCAATGCTTCTGCATTATCAAACATCAAACGAAAACCCAGTGTGAAATCTAATAACACGTTTTATCGAACAATCAAAGGTTGTGTCCTGAAAATCACGAGGAACGGTACGTATCACATAATATGTTCTGTTTCCGTATCATATAGACGAGTCATTCTGATTCCGAATCATATAGACGACTAGTTTCCGGGAACGCGATGGGCTATCATAACAGGCGCAGGAATACATTCTGTGTGCATTTCAGTGTTCGACTCAGCTGATCGCTTACAAAATAAAACAAAATTCCTTACAGTGAGCGACAGAACTAGTAACGGCCAATGACCCCACCCCCCCCCCCCCCCAATAAATAGTAACTGCACAAATCAATATTACAACTGCCCGGTTTCTGAGGATGTGCCCACGTCGCACACTCATAAACACAAACGAATTATCATAGAGTGTGACACTGAAAGTGAATAATTTGACAGCACACATTTAAAAACTGCGGTAACCGCGCTAGTCTTTGTTTGTTAGAGTCCACAACTATGTAGTTTCATAAAGTATGGGTTTTTTAAAACTTTTTCCGCCCAACAATATGTCCCAAAATTGTATTAATAATTTAAGACTTAATCTGTTTATGTGACAGAATTGTCAGACAAATGAATTATCATGATAATGTGCATGTCCTGTGATTTGCATCAGATTCTCGGAGGTGTTCAAAAATGGGATCACCACTCACCGGCAAAGTCGGCTCGTTGAGACCAGTCACTTTCCACGGAGTGGGCAGTATTTCCACGGACGCAATAATATTAGATTCCAAACACTATTTTTTGGAATAATCATCAAAAAATTAATTAATGAAGCACCGGGTTCAACTCGGTGCTTCATTAATTAAAATTTTGCTGGTGGTGATTGTTATTACCTGGTAAACGCATGCGTGGACTTTACGGCTCACGCGTGGATTACGACCAGTCCACTGCACTGTAATTATAACACATAATTACGCGGTAAACTTTTTTCATTTGTATGATCGCAGTTTTGAGAACGTTATTTATTTATATATATTTATTAGGGTTTAACGACACTTTAACAGCCAAGGTCACATCGTGCCGTTGACAGTTTTACGGGTGGAGGAAGCAGGAGTACCCGGACAGAAGCACCGAGCAACGAAGAGCAGCTGCCAGCTCCGCAACATCGTAACTCTGCACTGCAGCACAGGCAGGGTTAGATTGGTTGAAGACATGAGCACCATCGACGTGTAGTACGCCTTCGTACACGGCGTCGTCGTGCCCCCATGTGGGCAATCGGGGTTAATTGCCTTGCCCAAGGACACAACGCGGGAGTCAGAATCGATCGCTCAGACTAAGGACTAACCGGGCTCGACGTTGCTTAACTTCGGTGATCCGACGAGAACCGGCTTCCGCAACGCGATCGCTCCCCCGAGAACGTTATTTAATTGAATCACAATGTACACAAACGAACACTCAGAAATAAAGAATTTTACATACCAACCGGAAGTAATTCTTACTAGTCTCCACAGCGAAGAAGAGTTCGTGGAATCAGGTGGAGATAACCTATTTACCGATAGCGCCTATTGGGGAGCCTAGTAAAATTGAAGGCGTTCGAAAATTGTTTGTCATTGTTGAGCATTGTTCATTTATAGCACAAATTTGCCCACATCCTCAAGATGGTACCAGGTGTGATAATTTACTATGTGTGACAATCAGCGTTCCAAGATCATTCAGATGAATTCGTGACAATAATCGACGGAGAGCTGGTGACAGTAAAGATACAAGTAAATGTGATTGTTTAGATCGGACGGCCCACAGAACAATGCTTTGTTTTCAACAAACGTTACTGAAGGAACTTATGGGAAACGCACTCTTTTCCTCGCTCCATCTTATATCGGGGTCTTGAATCAAGTGATATAAATAAACAGAACGCGACGTGTGTTTGAAGCGGTGGGTATTTAGGCTTTCGCGAAATATGACTACGCCATTCCAGCTCGTTATGTAAAGCACCCACCGATTCAAACACACGTCGCGTTCTGTGTTTATGAAACATCCCATGCATTAAAATTCATTTAAATGAACATATTTTAATTCCGATGTTTAAACCCAAAGGTGAAGGGTCTGTTTGTTTTGCTTGAAGTTGTACTGATCAAATTGATAGATATTGAAGAAAAAAAATCAAAACAACCTTTTGGGAACCAGTCTAAATTGCATTCGTTATTTTTTCTATTGAGCGTGTTTGTTGATATTCGTATCGCTGTTTTTTTTTCGGCTGGTGTCCATTCACGCCTAACTTGGTGGCTATTAATGTTAGAAAAATATAAGTACAAATTTGGGCAGATTTGCAAAACAATTGGCTGAAACCTTTTTAAAAGATGTTCGAATATGTCAAGATGTCCGAAGATTTATCGAAATAAAGTTGACTAATTAAGATATAACCGGATCCACAGACGAGACGGCCACGGGACTAGGTTAATGTTGTGGTTGGAAATTATTTTTTTTTAATATTATCTCATTTTAACTCATGTTTTTGTGAACCGATTTTATTTTGCTTCGGACGTTTTCATTTTCACACTACGCGACAGACGATCGATAATTGTATAACGAAATTTGGAAACTTTTCAATGCGTAACTAACGACTCGACGGAAAAGGAACCAGTGTAAGAGGTGCTGAGAAAAAAAGTTCCAGCTTGTACATCATCAGTTGAATACAGAAACATTTATGTCATAGCGGCGATTCCGTTAAAATACAAGGGTTTAAAGTATAATAGATGTGTAATAAACATTCTTGAACTCGTGCCGATATTTATAAAGAAATTGACGATTCGTCCAGTAAATTAGTACATAGCCTTTGGTACGGTTAAGACCTAATTTACGGAACAGCTTTTCCTTACAGTTCACTCAAAACATGGGAATGGTTAGAGGTCACGTATTGGTGTAATTACTGTGAAGATTAGTATGCTTGTGAGTTGACGAATAGGGTCTTAATTAACTCTCTGATTCAATGTGAGATGTGCCCATCTTCTTCTTGATTAGCCGAAGGGAAGAGACGCGTGATGACTACTGACGTCGTCCTAATAAAGAATCTCACCGTCACGGGGTATTTCGTAAGAGTACAACGTGTGATGGATGAAACGGACATTGATGATCTCTACAGTACGGCCACCGTGGACTGGTTACTTTTCACAGGTGGCCAATATTTCTACGGACGCAATAATATTAGATTCCAAGCACTAATTAAAGGAATAATCAACAAAAATGTAATTATTGAAGCTTCTTGTGCAATCGGGCGCTTTATTAATTAACATCTTGCTGATGATGATTTTTATTACCCGGTAAACGCATGCGTGAACATCACCGTCCTCGCGTGGATTACGACCATTCCACGACTGTAATGTAACGAGTCGCGAATTTATGTGAACTTTCTGTACTGTTCGTTTTTTTTGGGGGGGTGGGGGTGGCCATAAAACATAGCTTATGACCATACATTGGAACAAGCTCTTCGGTTTGGTTCCAATGAGGCGCCATAAATACAGATTATCATGATTATGCGCATGCCCTGTGATTTGTAACAGATTCGAGGTAACGTCCAGAATGGGATCTCAACGAGTCGGCTTTGCCGGCGAGTTGTGATCCCATTTTTGGACACCACCGAGAATCTGATGCAAATCACAGGACATGCGCATTATCACTTATCTAACAATTCTGTCACATAACAGATTAAATCTTAAATTATTAAAACAGTTTTGGGACAAAATGATTAGTCGATCACTGAAACGCACATAGAATGTATTCATGCGCCTGTTATGATAGCCCGTCGCATTACCAGAAACAAGTCGTCTATATGATACGGAATCAGAGTGAGTCGTCTATATGATACGGAATCGGAACACATTATGTGATACTTACCCTTTTTCGTGTTTTTCAGGCCAAAATCAATATGATTGTTAGATACGGTATATTATCGAGACAGAAATTCAAAATACATTGTTATTCAAGAAAATGTTTTCTGCAAATGTCGTCTGCTACATGTGTAAGGTAAACAGTTAATGAAATGTAAGAGATTAAATGAATTCTACTTCAGAAACCAACTCACAATGTCCTTTACATCTGACATCATGCCCGTATTAAGCGTGTTGTGAACGATATGTCTGAAATGAGCTATTTGAAGATGATTAGGCGATAAATTTCGAAAATCACAAATAAGGTGTGGCAAGTGGGCATTGCTGTCTAAGCTTCCGGTTCAGTTGTTATGATTTTTATGTCCTACTGTACTGATTATTTTTTTACGTCTAAGATACAGTACGTGGAGAGTGTATTATCACAAAACCACCCGCAGGGTGGAGATTCCACCCAGGCAATATTTGCAAATTTGTTGCAAAGAATAACCAGCACAAGCAAAGTTTCAGCCAATGGACCTCCGGGTTAAACCCGGAGGTCCATTGGCTGAAACATTGCTTGTGTTTTTTGTCGCTGTGTACAAAATTTGAAAGTTATAACTTGGGTGATAACTCCACTTCGCGGGTGATTTAGTTACAATCCACTCTCCACGTACTGTATGAATGCAGTATGGGCCCTTGAACGCAAAAAGGTGTCATCTGCAATGCTAAAGCTTCGATGATAGCACCTTGATGCACTCAGGGGGCAATATCAAGGAATTTTTTTTTAAAAATCCGAATATGGCTACTTTAAAAAAACACTTGGTTGAAACAATTCTTCAAGAATACCAAGTGGAAGTGAAATCTAACAATTCCAAATGCACTGATTGTGTTATCAAACTTGAAACAAACACACAGAGATTCGAAATACGATAACCGTATTGTCTCAGTTGTTTCGTTGCGATTTGTTGGGGAGTGCCAACGGGTACACCGCAATAAATTGGAACGATACAAAGCATTAATATATGACTATGATATTTTCACACTAAATATTGTTTGACGATTTTATCCAGACTGTCGGATCACACTAAGTGAGATTTTCCCGGATCAAAAATCCATATCACACACCTACGGAAATTGTCGAGAATTTGCGTATGAATAACGTCGGACTATTTATCCGTTAAAAATAGACTTCGTAACTAGGAAAGCCGTTGGCGTTGTTTATAAAGTTTCGTCTGTTATTTTTATTTTCTGCCCTGTGGAATAAGTAAATCGAGGTAAGCAAATTAAGTTACTGTTAGTGTATCATTCATATAAGAAGCCTATCATCATAACAGTGTGTTGATCCGTGTCTTAGTATCACGTCGAGTTGAGGTGGCCAGATTGTCGGATCACACGAGCTGCCGCAAGCTGGGCAAGATATTTGAGTTATGTGAGGTCTATGATAGTAAATGAGGCCTCATTGGGGGATTTCTCATAGCCCTCATGGCCTCATACGACCAAAAAGGGATTCTCCAGAAAGCATTCTCGATAGGTATCCTCAAATAATACAATACCAGGTCATAGGTATCCTCAAATACTGAAATGAGGCTAAGGAGGGTAGTAAATGTGGCCTCATTGAGGGAGTTTTTCATGGCCCTGCCCTCAAAAGAAAATGAGACTAAGAGGGATAGTAAATGAGGCCTAATTGGGGGATTTCTCATATCCCTCATGGCCTCATGCGACTAAAAAGGGGATTTCCAAAAGGTATATCCTCGATAGGTATCCTCAAATAATACAATACCAGGCCATAGGTATCCTCAAATATTGAAATGAGGCTAAAGGGACGGTAAATAAGGCCTCATTGAGGGATTTTGTGATGGCCCTCGTAACCTCAATCGTAATGAGGTTGAGAGGGACAGTAAATTAGGCCTCATTGGGTTTTTCTCATAGACCTCAGGGCCTCATACAACTGAAAAGGGGTTCCATAACCAGAGACGTTTCACAAAAAAGGAGTTCCATGGGACGTGGCTATCGGATACGGAGGTGATGAGAATCGAATACATCTTCGTTGTAATAAGGGGAGATAACTCTGCATAGATATTATGGGGGATGAAGCAAACTGTTTGGTCAGTTAGCGTCGGAAAAGCGAAGTGCTTGGGTGACCTGGATAAATGAAACAACAAGAGTACTCGGAATAGGCTCAGAACTAACAAGAACATACGAGAAATACTAAACATAGTAATAATAAGCAAAGCTGTTCCAGTCGATGGACTCTTCTACTCTACTGGATTATACTCCAGGACAAAGGGACATGGTTAGATAGACGTAAACTATTGCAAAAATTGATAGAAGCAGAGAATTTTGAAAGAATTCGAAATAGTAAAACTCGTCGGGTTTATTTGGGTAATTTTACGAATTGAGAAATTACTCCTGTGCAAAGAAAC
This sequence comes from Pictodentalium vernedei, assembly GCA_031216915.1. Lineage (NCBI taxonomy): Eukaryota > Metazoa > Mollusca > Scaphopoda > Dentaliida > Dentaliidae > Pictodentalium > Pictodentalium vernedei. Next base: position 402,729,185 of record CM062291.1, read on the forward strand.
ATACCCCTCCCGAACATACCTCTGTCCTATTATAAGCCTGTGGGTAACATAGCAACCACGAGCTACCATAGAAACCAAGTGGCGAATTCTAGTATACAAAATGGACGACGGAAACACATATCACCCTAACAACACGCGCTGCGCATGAGCACTAACACCACGCATCACTATGGAGATGATGTCACAAGATGGCTGCTCACGCGGGTTACCATGACGACCAAACTTGGCGCCACTGGGTCACGTGACTATGACATCACTTCCCCCTCCGACTCTCCCTCCGGTCAATGAGGCCCGTTTCATACATTTCCTTCTACTGTTATTACCTACACACGAAAACATAAGATTATATTACACAAATGTGTCAAAGTATATCTTTCCTGAATTTGACGCACTCCTGTAATTATACTAAACTACTGGCACTTTTCAACCGAGGAGAGGACCAACCACCTGGAAAAAATAAGGGGAACAATCAACAGGTCGCCTCCATTTTTCAAAACACCAAGCCCACTGCACTGGCAAATGATGATGGACTAGTACACCAACACAAACTTAGCGTAGAACTTGGTCGTGTAAAAAAACGCAGCATGAACCTCGTCGCTGAGAAAGCTGTACAAGAGCTTGAACATGAACTTGCACGTGTACAGCCTTATGGAGATACTCTCTCTCTCTCTCTCTCTCTCAACTCACGCTCCCTCCTGCTATTGCTCATTTCATTGTTTGAAGACGCCCACATGGTGCTTCAGTGGGTGAAGTCCAGACTCGACGTGATCAGTTCACCAATGCTCAGCTTCCAATTCTGGACCGTGAGGTCATTTTTGACCAACATAAAGGTCGACTTCAAAATCCCCCAACCTATCCCACCCCACAGTGCGTCATCGAAATCTGCCTCATGTCCATCTGGTCTTGCAAGTCATTCAATGTGGGTGACCTGTTTGTTTGCATGGTGACCAGACAAACACTGTGCTCGCTGTTATGTATTACGAGTCATCGCCCTTTGTTTATGTATTGTCGTAAGCGACATGCACAAGAAGATCTGCGTACTACTCACCTTGCACGTGTTTTGTGCTGAAGACAATTTGACTTTGAGAAATAAAACTATGTGATTTATCTTCATCTAAAAGTGTGTTGTTATGGGCTCAACTTGATTTATAACAATTTGGCGACGGGGATTGAATATAAATCATGGCAACATTTGGACAAGCCACCACTTTGAACGAAGAAACTGATAACTGGATCCTCTACATCGAAAGACTAAAATTTTATTTTGGGAGCAAATGATATTACGGCTGAGAACAAAAATAGAGGATATCTAGTGTTTTTGAGTGGATACCGAAAATTATCTCATGAGTGACCGATACAAATGTTTATGTTTCGCGAGCGCTTGCGCGAGCGAAAATAATCATTTGACTCGATCACAAGAGAGATAATTTTCTGTATCCACTCAAAAACACTAGACTTTTTTATCATAAGCTTTTTATAAGCATCTGATAATTCCACTCGTTACAACCATGAATTGATGCATGAAAGTAAACAGCGCATTGAATCATTGATTTGATCGATACTCGGAACAGATTACCACTTGCGATCTGATTCAGTTGACCGGTTTCTAGTCCAAACATGGCCTGAAAGTCCATAATATACGTTTTTGGTTTGGTACGTCCTTTGAAAGGACGTACCAAACCAAAAAGTTATTTTTCGGACTTTCATGCCATGCTTGGACTAGCGGGTTTCCTGCATCAATTCAAGGTGACTACGTGTTGAATTATTGCTGGAAATGATCGGTATCCACTCAAAAACGCTAGATTTTCTATTCATTATACTTTTATAGAACAAATTGATCATTTCCAGAGATAATTTGACTCGTATTCACCTTGAAGTGATGCCTTGAAAGCCGCCATTTTGATTGACACCGTGAAGGAGAAAATTTCTATATCTTCACAGTGGGGGACACGATTTCTATCTTTCCACAATTTCTTCGATAATCTATCGTTTACCGTATAATGAAGCGTGTTATTCTCTTGAGCCAAGTTGGCTCGAAAATGTACACTCTAATTATATCTCTGAACACGCAAAACAAACCAAAGGAAAAACATTCGATGAGATTGTGGACCTTGTAACAAAAGCACACAAACCCAAAATTGTCCGAGATAACGGAAATGTTTAAATTCCACTCCAGAATTGTCAACAAAACGAAGCAATATCTAGTTACTCGGCAGCCTTAAAAAGGCAAACAGAATTTTGCAATTATGGATCAAGTTTATATAAAATGGTAAGAGATATCAGTTTGTCCTTCGAATAAACAATCAGATGATGCAACGCAAACTGTTTGAATTACCGAGTGAGGCTACTTTTCAAAAGATGTATGATCGAGCACTATCAATGGAAACTGCAACACATAATGTATCGGATATCACCAATCTGAAGATAAATTCTAATATTACAAACCTGAATGAGAGTGAAACAAACCAGGCGCAAGCATATGAAACTGTAAAAATTGTTTCGCAAAAAGATCGTAGACCTGTCAGGAAAAACGGCAAATGCGATCGTTGCGGAGGCACACAGGACTCTGAAGTTTGCAAATTCCAAAATGCTATTTATTACACGCCTGTTCTTCGAAATTCCCATCTCCAGCAACACTAAACCATGCGGAAAATGACAATCTGTTCCGCACATATGTGCCGAACGGAAATCGTTGACGGACTATTTTTTATAAAGACGCGAAATTTCACTGGAATTTTCTACAAATCGTGCAATTACAATTTGAATCGCTCGCGATAGCTAAAAATCGTCCCCAGGGTTCCAATGTGTTCTATGTATGTGTTCACATAAAACACATTAGAACTCAGGGGACGAAACAGAAAAACGGGTTCCCCTCGCAAATTTGGTTGGCTATAAAATGCGTTCCTTTTGTTGATAGTCGTCAAATGAATTGCTAAGTGTCTTTTGAAAAATTGCTTTTACAGACGTGAAGGCGTGTAATAAACACAGAACTACATGCGTGTGTGAATGGGTTAATCGATATTCGATATGGCACTTACGCCATCACGGAAGGATAAAACTCGAGGCCTGTGGCCTCTCGTTCTATCCTTCCGCGCTGGCAGTCGTGCCATATCGATTAACCCATTCACACACACGTGTCGTTCTGTGTATTCCTGCCATTAGATGGTGCACATTTCGTCTGTGTGCTAAAAGAAACAACAAGAATCGAGAAGTAAAAACTCAACTCAAAGACGCCAGAACATCAAAATAATTCGGGACACTGAAACCGATGAATCTGACTTAATCAGCGACAAGATATTTTATATACAAACAAAAAGTGTTCCCCCATATACTGTTGATTTAACAATCAATGGAACCAACATTGAAATGGAAAGAGACACTGAGGCTGGAATTTCAATTGTTGACAGAAGTGTATTTGAGAGCTGTAAAACAGCCTCCCCCATTTCCCAACAATCGCCTCTTAACTTCTTATACTGATGGTACTATCTCTGTAGAGGGAGAAACTACGGTAAAACTTGAGTACAAAAACTCTGTATACCACCTCCCATTATTGACCATTGTCGAAAACGGAAAGTCCATATGAAATTCCATAACTTGTTAGAAAAAATACAACTAAATTGGTCTGAGGTTTTTCATACCAGGGTAAATGGTATTCACACTGAAAATGGCCCTGATATCTTGAATGAATGTCCTTCTCTGTTTAATGGGGGCCAGGGGACACCTAAAAACTTTGAAGCCAAAATATATGTAAAACCTGACACAAAGACAAAATATTTCAAACCAAAACCAGTTCCGTAGGGATAATATAACAAGTGCAGTGACTGGGCAGCTCCTCTGGTCTTCCTGACGCCAGTGTAGCTGACAACGGTGCAAGCTTCACAAGTCAAGACTTTAGAAACTTTCAAAGAACTACATTAAACTCATTCACTCAGCACCATTCCACCCTTCATCGAATGGCCGAGCTGAACGTGTACTTTAAACATTTAAATCTGCAATGTTAAAGTCATCAGCAGATAGTGTCAACACCAAAGTTTCCCGTTTCTTGTTCCGATATAGGTGTATCCCTCACTCGGTGACGGGTTTGTCTCCATCTGAACTATTAATGGGCAGGAAATTAAAGAATCATCTGGCATTAATCATTCCCGACTTTTCAGAAAGGTCTCAAATAGTCAACTAGCCATGAAAACAGCTCATGATCAATATTCTTGAATAGAACAGGGTCTATGTCAATAAGATCATGTTCCAAGACAGTCGTATCTTCAAACGTCACATTGATGAGATGGCCTTAGATCTTCCGCCCCAACTCTGCACATCTGAAACAGGATGACCACAAAGGCAAAGTCAATGGATCGTGGCCTGCAATCGTTGATCACCACCCTCCCAGAATGGAGAGTGGTGACGAACAGCTGTTGGACACTCTAAACTCGGACACTGATAAACAAAACAACAATGAAGCATCCCCTCCAGATCACCCCACTGGTCTCAACATTAAAACTGCACCTGTTGATACAAGCTCCTCAACACAGGGACACTGTACTGAGAAGATCTCAGCGCGTAACAAAGCCACCCGATCGTTATATTGAGATATGCTAACAATGTTATATTCCATATTCTTCTCTCACACTCAGCCTGTCCTGACGCAAGTAAACTGGGGTACAAAAGTTTGGAATATTGGCATTATCACTCCAGCCATTTGAGCTGTCGGCATCATCAAGCATAGTGTGTAGAGTTCATTGAAGCATGATTTGTGATATGTGAGTCAGTGAAATAATTGACAAATCGTCCCCTGAGTTCCAATGTGTTAATAGGCACATAGACACATTAGAACTCAGGGTACGAAATGCAAGCTTAGTGTGGCAAATGCTTGGTGGTCAACAATATTGTGTCAACATGGTTAGGCTAACAGGACAAAAATGGGATCTTGTGAGTCTTGGAACAAGAGGTGGATGGAAGTAAAAAGAATTCGCTAATGAATTCCATGTCATCATCTCTAAGAGAGTTCATAGCCGAGTCAATGCATCATTTTTTTTGCTCTCATTCCCCTCTTGACTCAAGACTCACAAGCTCCTATTTCTGTCCCTCTGTTAACCTAACCATATTGACACAATATTGTAAATTACCAGGCATATGTCACACTGAGCTTGTATTTGTCAATTTTTTTACTGACATCCCACAAGTCATGCTTCAATGAACTCAACACACTATGCTTTATGATGTCAAAAATTCAAATGGATAGAGTAATAAATGATCCATCAGTTTGTTATTTGATTTTCATTATTATTAGTTACCAGTATATAATGTTGGGTTGCAAATGCCAGTAATCCAAACTTTTGTCCTCAGTTTAATTGTACGGAGTCTCCCATCTCGACACGACAGAAGCTATCAGAAAATCTACTCGTCGTCTCCGAAAGGCACCCAGCTATCTAAACGATTATGTGTTGTAGATTGTCAACTTCCATAAACTTGTGACTTATTACCTACCCATGAGAGACAGGGGGCTACAGTGCAAACGGGTGGTCTCAACAGTGTTGTGGTAAATGTCTTCACTGCTGCGAGGGTTACGCCTGTACTGCAGTGCATCCATTTCCCACACCACTGTTTTCTCGAGTTACTCCGAATAAATGTTCGGAGTACCCCCTCTGCTTTTCCTGTGTATGATTTGTATTCAGATGAAGGTATCATGATCATTACAGTGTTGTGAATAAACCATCTTTTTGTGGGTATTAAAATCGAGTTCAGACTCATGCTAGCGCGCGTTGTACGGAAGGGGTCAATTTAGCCAATAACGTAAACACCTACGAACGCGATCAGTTTCATGTAGCAAAAATATATGCAGTGGTATATTTGATCTGGAAATTCGCAAGATTTGATTAATCTGTGTTAAAGATTCAATTATTCCGGCACACATAATCAATTGCCAATGGATCAGTCCAGTCACGTTCGGACTTAATTGACGGGCAATTATCACCGAACATCTGAGCAGACATGCTGGCAACAAAATACTGCCGATCCGGTTTCTTGTGTCTACATTGGCGTTAGTTCCGTTTCAAGTCATATTACTTCAGAATAGATATCGCCTTTATTTTAGACTAAGCGTGGGGAAATTGTGGAAATCTTTATTGTTTATATTATCTGTATTAAGACAGGACAAAACGAGGGTGGAGAACGAGGGCGCGGAATCGATGACATTAGGTGGAGTTTTTCCTGTACTTCACGAGCGATGAGGGCGCACCTGAAATACACAAAAAAAGTTGTATTCTGTATGTATGCCACGAATAAACTTGAATTGAGAGCACAATATTGATATATATTACATTATTTACTGAACCCGAGAGGCCGCTTTTCCGTCCAGGAACATGATACGTCATTACGTCATTAATTTGGATGGCTGTTCAGTAGATGTGTGGGGTAGAACAATCTATCTATCCTAAATAATGAATATGGACTCTTCTAATTATTGCCATTGGACTGGCATGGCAGATACCCCTAGAGTACAAATGGTTTAAGAACAATACACTTTCGACTGTGTGTTTACATTTTTGCTTGACACTGTCTTGTTTCGAAGCTTTTTATTCAGGTCATAACGGCAACTATATTTTTTTTTAATCTTATTAGCTTTACAAGGATTAGCCATTGGTGAACAAGGTATGCAACTAATATGCCTTTCCTTGGCCCGATGGCGCAGGTGTGTGAGATGACCTTCGTAGCGGCAACTTCGTGCCCTCGCCCTTCTGGAATACTAGGAATGGATATTTAGCCTGCAAGGGGTGTGTCTCTCTTCGCACAGAGGATAGTCATTTTACGCCAGCATCCAATGGGACGGTAACTGTGGCATCATCAACCCCACAATTGATGCTGACAGAGTCTACGGGCACCTCGAGAATTTTCCCTCACAGAGGATCGATCCTCTGGCATTAGAGACAAGCGCACTTACCTGTCAATCAGTTAGTATAGTTAAGGAATAGTAAACGGCAATTACTGACTATGGAAAACAGTTTGTCTTGTGGGCTGTTTGGAAAATAAACCAATAAAACACACTACAAGTTGAAAATAAGTTATATCAGGCCACACAAAGTAGATCTTTTGTTTCTCAGGCCATTATTTGTAATATTGCATGCAGGTGAGCGGTTTTTTAGTTTATTGTTTATTTCAGTAATTATTTCTTTCGAGTCAAAAGTTCATGTTCTCGGTTTATGTTTTGGGACTCATAATCTACGGAGAGAATGGGTGGTTGTGTAATTCGTCCCTTGACAGCAAGAAGGCTTTGCAATGCTAAAGCATTGCAAAGCCTTCTTGTAATCAAGGGACAAATTTATAAATTCTTTTAACTTGGGTAAAATATCAGATATAAACTATTTAATTTTAATTTTTTTTTTTCAAGTTTACATTGGTTATAAAAAGAGACCATGCGGCAGCCAAAATGATCATGCGGGAGGGCCTTAGAAACAGGTTTTTATTTTTTTTTAGGCCTAATGACAGCAAGAACAAAAAGTGTGTGTGTGATGGTGGGCTGGAGGTGGGCCTGGTGGTATATTGACTGAACATACGCCTCTCAACATAGATTCTTAAAATATGTCTCTCAGTGAACTTTTTGAGTTAAATAACGGTCTCGCAGTATATTTAGAGAAACTGAGAACATTTTTACTATGTATCTACTGTAATAACTGGTGTGCTACAACAAGAGGCTCTAAAGAGCCTATAATTGCTCATGTGGATGAACAAAATATCCTTCAACAATTATTCTTAGCAGAATCAAAGAATGCTACTGGCTATCATGCTCCTTCATCTGAGCGAAAGAGAATGATGACTGTTTTCAGAGGTGTTTCCGTTCATTATCAATGCCACGTTTGGCTCACATTGGCCAAGTAGTTTCAGATCAGAAGATGCAAATGTGATTTCCCATATGGTTTCCTTAGTAACTATGACCGCAGTTTGCAACCGGATCAGCATTAAATAAGGATCGTTGGTTGAGGGTGTCCAAGTCATCAGTCATGTGAAGTTTCAAAACATTTGGCCCTCTAGGTTCAGAGAAGATTTTTAAAAATTAACCAATCAGAATCAAAGCATGCCTCATTCGGCCATGTTTTTCAACCGACAGAAACAAAATGAGGATCGTTTGTAGAGGACCTCCCATAGACCATTTCTGCCAAGTTTGGTTCACGTTAGCTCAGTTGTTCCAGAGAAGATGAAAATGTGATTTCCAATAGAGTTTCCATGGTTACTATGAATCGGAATTGCGGCCATATTTGCAACCCGATCGACATTAAACGAGGATCGCTTGGTTCACATCCGCTCAGCAGTCCACGCACAAAAGATGAAAATGTGAAAAGTTTATGGACGACGACGGACGCCAAGGGATGGCAAAAGCTCACATGGCCTTTTGGGCCAGGTAAGCTAAAAATAAAATTTAGTGTTATAATTTGATAATTGTTTCCACAGCTCCGAACTTTTCAAAGAACACTCAGGTACAGTTGTTTGAAGGTTCGATCATTCTCTCTCCAATAATTACTTGTAATTAGGCGTTGGTTTAAAAACCTTTATACACCAGTTGTGTGTTGGGTCTGGCTAATAGAGTACTTCCATACGAATCGAATATTGAATCGACGATGCTGCCAAATATTTGAAATCGAACGAATATCGAACATCGGATGTAGTCTCTGTGCGTGCTCCGAGGGGCATGTTACGGTAATGGGCATCGTGAAGGGGTGGAGTGTAAACCTGATTTGTGCCGACTGTGATGCCTCAAGTCCCGACTGATAAAATATTCCAACTACATCATCAATGCATGTCTTCGTCGGAGGCATGCCTTGATGATGTGGGTGGAATATTAATCAGCAGGGATTACATTTTAAAAACTCAAAACTTTCTGCATTGCTTTCGTAAACCATATTCGAAAATTTCATATTCAGCTCCCTACTTATTCATTTATTGGGATTTTTAACGACACTTTCCACAGCCAGGGTCACCTCGTGTCGGACAGTTTTACGGGTGGAGGAAGCAGGAGTACCCCGAGAGACCCACCTTGCAACGGCGAGCAACTGTCAGACCTCCCAAATACTAATTCCACACAAGCAGGGCTAGCATTAGTTGAAGACAAGTGCACCATCGACGTTCAGTACGCCTTAGTACACAACGCCACCTTGCTCCACGTGGGGAATTGGGATTAAGTGTCTTGTCCAAGGACACGACGCAGTTGCCGCAGGTGGAATTCGAACCGAGGACTCTCAGCTTGCAGCCTCCATTACTACCTACTGAGCCACTGCCCTCCCATTCGGCTTCCTCATTTCAATTCGAATTTGATTTGTGTGTATATGCAGTTCGAATCAGATTGTTCTTCGAATATCTGATGTTCGCAGTTTCGTAGTTTTGATGAGTGTTTCTCTGTTATCTGTGATTTAAATACCATAAAACTCAAATGATGTACTCTGGTCTTTCCACAAACCCACCAGATCGAATACGATAGTCATACGATATGGGTTTTTAATTCACCCAGTAATTACCACACGCAGATTGAACATCACCTGGTGGATTTATGGATTTCGCTCTAATTTACGCGTACAATTAATCAGCCGTCAATTAATTCCAGTTCACTGCGATTTAAATGAAGTCCAGTTATCTAACCAACAGTGTTCGTCTCGTGTTTCTGTAGTTTTTTTTCCGTAAATGCAGTTTAACATATAGCAACAGACATTTTTCGCCAGCCGCGCGTCGCCTGAGTGCTAGAATGTCCTATGTCCCCTACGGGACATAGGACATTCTAGCACCCATGTGACGAGCGTGAGATCATAATTGAAATAAATAACCTCTCCCACTCAGTTAGCCTAACCTCGACATATTTTCATGTTTGTCAAAGCAAGCTTCTTAACCTTATCATGTCCTTTTTCTGTCCCAGTTCAGCCCAATACTGAGATGCCAGGAAATGTTTGACGAGAAACACATTTTTATTATAAGCAGGGCAATAAGACACTTACCGAGTCACACATCCCTGACTTGAATTGTCATGGAAATCAAAATTCATTAAAGTTATCTCCCTTGAAATTATCAGATACGAGAGGATGGAAAAATTAGGAAGCGAGTAACTGTTTCGAAAACACCTATGAATTCCGAAAAAAAATAATGCCAAGTGTATTTTTGTTATTCCTAATAAACGAAAATAACAGTCAAATTTCGTTTATTGAAAGCAACAAAAGAAACTTAGCTTGTATGGCAAGTTAATTAGAATGATTTCTTTATTTATTGGTGCTTAAGGTCACATACTTATTCACAACGGCTAATCGTGACCGGGACAGTTTTACGGGTGGAGGAAGCCGGAGTACCCGGAGAGAACCAGCAAGCACGACGAGCAGCTACCAGTTCCCCAACATCGTCACTCCGCACTGTAGCACAGGCAGGGTTAAATTGGTTGAAAACATGCGCACCATCAACGTGCAATACGAGTTAGTACACGGCGTCATCGTGCCCCCGTGTGGACAATCGAGGTTAAGTGCCTTGCCAAGGGACACACCGCGGGAGTCCGAATTGATCGCTCAGTCGGTCACCCATCCGAGGACTAACTGGGCTCGGCGTTGTTTAACTCCGGTGATCTGACGAGAACCGGTTACCGCAACGCCATCGCGCTCCAAGTTAATTAGAAGCAGCTAGTTCACAGATAATCCACCATTAAGCTGTCTATTTTTTGTTTATTAAAACTAACAACGGGAAACTTGATTTTTATGGCAAGCTAATTAGAAGCACGAGTTCACAGATAATTCCTCATTAAGAATATCTATCAGTATCAGTATCGCCCTCTTTGCCTCTAAAAAATTGCAAATCTCACCCTCTAGACTTTTATATTAATGAAAAGGACAGTACCTGTATTAATATGAAAATACGTGACACGTAATGGTGCACACCCAATATTGTTAATTTCGGTAAATATTGCAGGCCCCAAGCATGATTTTTCAGGAAAGAGATGGTATATATCGCAGAAATAGCAGCGGTTATGTGAAATATAACAATTTGCAGAAACGTGTTGTACAGTGACAGGTAATAAACACAGAACCACGCATGTATGTTCATATGTTACTGTGGCGACAAATATGGCAATCGAGAAATTTTGAAAGATTGCGGAAGGATCAAACTTCAGACAAGCTATAGTAAAACAAACCTTCATTTTTTAAACTGACAAAAGATCATAATTCAATGACAAATAGGTTCATTAGGGTTTAACAACACTTTCAAAAACCAAGGCTATATTATAAGCGGGATTGTACGTCAATTTCAATAACTAAAGTTATTATATCACGTTGTTAGTTCTCAAGATCCTTCCCATTCTTCAATACCTAGACGAGCAAAATAGTCGTACGCTGAGTCACTCGTTCAGGCAATTACTCTATGGCTCACTTGTTCGATGGGATGCTGGTCGTTCGAGCAATCTGAGATGGTTAGCAAGCCTGTACCAGTGCTAGTAATGGTACAAGGCCGCAAGAGTGGAAGAAGACTGCCGGATTTGGTGACTACTGTAAAAGCTAATTATAGGACAGACGATGGCAATATTGGGAAAATCAGTAATAGTGGTGTTCGAGATATGAAGATCATGGAGTGGTCCAGAACTGGGCAGATGCTAGGAGCTAAATTATCATAAGGTATATACAGTACTACATCATCATGTCATAGGTATCCTCCTATACTCCGATGAGCATTAAGAGCCGTAAAAGAAATCGCTCTTCCGATACTCATCTGCTCAATGGGATTTGAGTCGTTCGAGTAGAGACTTTTTCAGTAACTGCTCAAAAGCTTATTTGCTCGATAAGATTCGAGTCGTTCGAATAATACCTAACCCTGCTTGATTGTATTTTGGGTTTGAGGATCATAGAGGACTTCGTTATACACAGGAAAGGCAAAAACAGAGACGGCCAAGACAAAATAGTCTGCTGGGATAGGCAGAAATGGGACCAGTAAAAGGCAAAACAGGCCACGAAATAGGATAAACCACAGAAAATATCGGGATAGATAAAATACCGAGACTGTGGTGCACATCCGAAACAATAAAGTTAATCTTATACAAAGGAATGTGTCTATTGTTGGGCAAAAATAAGAATTCTAGGGGACAACAGATAGAAACCGAATATTTAGTCGGAAATCCGCACTAGTAAAAGAACTGTTTGATTCATTTGGGTAATTTTACAAAGTATTCGAACAAATACAATTACTCATACCAGGAAACGCACCTTAAAGCACTGTATGCTACTCTTTTAAGTCCAGTATTGAGGAATCCGTGCCAAATAAAGTTGTTTTGATGGTTTAGAGAGATTGGCTGGATGTTTGTGGTAAATCGATGTACTCTAGTTCACTTCAGTTTATCCACATGAGACCTCTCATCATTCATTATACTATTATAAACCCTAGGTGGGGGTTTTCTAAGTCCGTCTCGGTAGTTTTGGATTATTAAGAGGGATTGTCGGGTTGTTTGCTGTAATTAAAATTACTCCTATTCAATCGAACACACCCTCCGAACACACCCCTTTCCTACTAGAAGGTTTTGGGTCACATAGCAAACATGTGCTACCATAGAAACCAAGATGGCAGCCTCGGATATACAAAATGGACGACGTACACTCGTCTCACCTCAACAAAACGCGCTGCGCATGCACACTAGGACCACGTATCACTATGGGGATGTTGTCACAAGATGGCGCTCACGCACGCTACCATGACAACCAAAAATGAAGTAACTGGGCCATGTGTCTATGACGTCACATGAGATCAGGCCAATGTGGGTCGATCGGGTACATGATCTACTACTAACATCAAGCCGAGAGATACACGGTTCGATCCCCAGCAGGGGTAGCTGCGTTGTGTCATTGGGCGAGGCACTTAATCACGATTGCTCAAGTGGGGGAACGGTGGCGCAGCCATGGGGGCGTTCGGGGGGCACCCCCACCCCCCACCCCCACAAAACAAAAATAATTCCGATAGGATCACCGATATAATGTCGAGTTGTGACAGTACAAAAGTGGGTTTAATCATTATCATCTTATCATCCGGAAACTAATTGTTTACAATTTACTATGTGAAGGGTCACTGTGACCTTGACCTTTGACCTCCTGACTCCAAAATAAATAGGGGTCTTTCTTGCAATAATGCCAACCTACCTATGAAGTTTCATGAACGTGGGTGGAACCATTGTCAAATTATCATCTGGAAACCAATTGTTTATGATTTATTATGTTCAATGTCACTGTGACCTTGACCTTTGACCTAGCGAGGCCAAGATAAATAGGTGTCTTCCACTTACCTAGGCCAACCTACCTATGAAGTTTCATGAATGTGGCTTCAACCGTAGTCAAGTTAGCATCCGGAAACCAATTGTTTACAATTTACAATGTTGAAGGTCACTGTGACCTTGACCTTTCACCTAGCAAGTCCAAAATAAATAGGGTTCTTCATCTCACTGATGCCATCCTACCTATGAAGTGTTATGAACGTGGGTCGAACCATTATCAAGTTATCATCCGGAAACCAATTGTTTTGATTTACTATGTTCAGGGTCACTGTGGCCTTGATCTTTGACCTAGTGAGTCCAAAATAATAGGGTTTTTTCCTCTCAGGAACTCCAACCATCACCCACGTGGGGGCACGGCGACGCTGTGTACTAAGGCGTACTGCACGTTGATGGTGCACTGGCTTCAACCAATGCTAACCCTGCTCGTGTGGAGTCAGTAAAATGGGGAGCTGACAGTTGCTCACCGTTGCTCGGTGGTTCTCTCCGGGTACTCCGGCTTCCTCCGCCCATAAAACTGTCATGGTCATGATTAGCCATTGTGCAGAAATATGTGACCTTAAACACCAATAAATAAATAAATAAATAAATAACTTCCTTACTTCCAAAGTCAGATCCGTGTCACATGAGTCTTAGATTTTTAGAGCTTATACAACAAGCTGAATAGTATATGTAGCCCTTGAAAAAAAAAGAAGAACCCCTTGAAAAACCCTTGAACTTTGAGAGCAAATTTTTGTATGAACCCTGTTGATGGATGACGGATGGAGAGCGATGAGATTAGCTCAGCTTGACTTTGTCAAGATGAGCTAAAAAAGCCAGTTTTCCCAGTTAAGGCACCTAGAGTCATTGGTATGGAACTGACAAAAACATAAAACACTGCTTTTTTCAACAGTATGACCAGTACTGCTCATGTGGTATCTCTTAGCACTGTTAAAATGCCTAAAAACATCCAATATTGATTCTGTGGTGCTGTGCTTGAGCAGCAAGTATCCATTAGGGCACTTTCACAACCTTAGATTTAATCCCCACAAATACCCATTCTGATAAAAAGTGTGAAATTGTGGAAAATATGTCTCCAAGGAGGATGAATGAGATATTTGCTTAAAAAATTTGGTTTTTTTTAGTGTTTTGAAAGTCTACACAGAAATAAAAACTGACATACAATGAAAAATTTTGTTAGAAGAGCCAAGACAAGATTGTCAAACAGAAAAAAACCTCAATGGACCCTGAGTTCTGCAGTACCTAAGCAAATCATAGGAAACTGAGAGAGTATGAGATTGACTTTAGTTTCCAAAACATACTGTACAGTCTTTCCTATTGTTTCTCATCAACTGAGGCTGCAGTATGGGGGTGGGGGGGGGGGGGGGTGGGGGTGGGGGCGGTGGGGGGGGGGGCGGGGACTAGATTCAAGGAGAGAACAATATTTCACAGCTGTTACTGTAGTTTTGTGCTGTAACATGGGAACCGTGACAACAACGCTCGATCTGAACAAAATTTGATCGCATCTCTTTAATTTTGGGATTCAAATATCTTTGTCAAGTATAACCCTTCAGAGAACTTTTTCCGACCCCAAAACAGGGGGGCATGCATCAAATAAGAGGGAAAATTTAGTACTAGACTACTTTATTGCTAGCTGTGCACAAATGCCATTCACTCACATTTGCAACTTTATTGTGTTATTTTTTCCACTGTACTTCACCCCCAAATTTGTGTTCTAAAATACTCTTTCAATGAAGAAATTATTTTTTAACACTTTTAACCCTTTACCAAATATAACGGTCAAAAGCTGCTGGTGCTATTCACAAGTATTGCCATTCCATGTTCATTATTTTCTCGTTTTTTTGTGTCAACCACATAGCTTATGACCCTTCAATGGAAAGGGATCATTCCAATGGTGTAAAAAGTCATTTTTTGACACAAAAAATTAGTAAGTCAATAAGTTTGTGGGCAAGGGTAATTAGCTTTTCATGTTACATGTAAGTAAAGGGTTAAAAGTATAATTCAGGCAAACATCTAAATGCCAGTAAATAAAAGTGCAATATGGGTTTTCTGGCTGTGGGTTTGAATGGTGATTTGGAAGGGGGTTGGAAGATTGGACTCCCCCTCTGCCCCTAATACTATGATGGGGAACCATGGTTTAATTACATTTGTTAATACATGTGTACATGTAGGGTAAAATAGGTTGTTATTTGGCATTTGCTGGGGGCTGTAGTGTGCCACTGGAGGCTACACTTGCTCAAGATGTGAATTTGCTTGCAATATATAGCCCTTATTGCTGATGATGACAAAAACATACTTTTCAAAACAATAAAAAAGTATTGTAAGGTGTGTGGTACCCCAATGAATTTTTTAATGTGAAATAATCTCTCAAAATAATAATTAAATCAGGTTCGGAAGCCAAATTATGTATTTCCTTAATCAACCCCAGACATGTTAACCTCCCAAAATTTTTTTCAGGGAGATTGAAGAAAATTTTCAGGGAGATGACATGATTTTCAGGGAGATTTTTTTTGCGCGTAGAAACCATGTGTGGATCGATCAATTTTAAATATAAATTAATACCACATACCCCCCCCCCCCCCCCCCACACACACATAACAGGAAACAGCCCAACAACAATACATCAAAGGAACATACGTCAACGTTCTACTAACTGGTGGTGAGTGACCCAGACCTGTTAACCTCTGGAGGTGACTGTGCGTGAGATTTTGATGAGCTCCCAGTGAGACTCGGATGCTTGTCAGTGAGATTTTTGCACGTGGGCAGCACATCAATAATTTCCATGTTACCACCCCCCCCCCCCCCCCCTCACACACACATACATTAAACATTCCACCCTAATGTGTTTTATTTGAACAATTTGTCCTTTCAAAAGGCAAACCATAGAAATATAGAGAAAAACAGAAATCAGAAATATGGATGTGGTCATGTGCCAATAACTGAGCTTGTTCCAATGACATCCATATTTCAATGGTTTTATGTACAAAATGTTTGGAGATATTTTCGACCTTTTCAGCACTATATCAGTTATGGTGCTGTGTTGAAAGTTTTGGATCCATTTGGGTAATTCTGGGTACTTGCGGCGACCTGCGGTAACCTGCGACGATCTGTGGTGTTTAGGCACACCCCAGAGCCCGTTTGTTGTGGTAATTCGATCTTCCAAAGCCCAGCGCCCCACCTAACCACACCGGTTACTCACTGGAAGTAGTTGGTCATTTACGAAGGGGATTTGGAATGGGGTGATCATTTTTCAGTGAAACGTGAAAATTATGCCACAGCCAGCCCAGGACGAAACATCTCGGGGATATTTTGTTGTCCATTTATCACTACGAATGAAAAAACGTGCAAGTGCCGTAAATTGCCAACTTTTTAGAGATTTTTTTCACCAAAAACATATTTTTTTTTCACAGCCTGCTTTATAAAATTGCGAATCGGAAATTTTTCCCAATATATTGAAAATTACAGCAACTCATATGTCTGAGCCGTTTGTCTCCAAAATTGTCTATAATTATCTGAAAGTGAAATCCAAAATGCACAATAAATTTGTGCGTATTTTTGCACATTTTTCGATTGGACATGATTTTATACGTATGGAATTTATTTTTCGATTTGACTGCTACCTGTATACAAGCAAAGGTGTGCCTTTAATATATAATCAATTTCAGCAATTATCCTGCATCTCGAAATTTATTTAATCCGCCTGTCAAACGTGTTGCAATAATCACAACACGGCCATTGACAGAAATGAGAATTGGTCATCAGTTCTTACGTAAGTGGTGATGTTTCACACACACTTAATGACCTTGCCATTGAGAGTAGAGCACATGCTTTTGTATTTGTAAACAAAAGCTGGTGGATTCAGTTTTTGTCTGGTATGTCGACTTTCCGGGAAATTTTTGGTCCAAATTGACTCCCGGCGGGAGGGCGGGAGGGGATAGCTAATTCCGGGAGAATCCCGGGCCATTCCGGGAGAGTTAACAAGTCCCAAACCCCAATCCTATCAAAGATACATTTTACCTCTTTCATGTGACAAAAGAGTCATTTCTGCATGAGAATTCAACTTTTGGCTAACACGGAGTTAAAAACATGGGAAATTTGTTCTTTTAAAGAAAAACTGTCCAAACTGTCAAATGGCTTAAAAACTGCTGTTGCCTCCAATACATTTTTCTACTCTGTTTTGCCCTGTTACCTAAAGGAATTCATGTAGATTTGTTTGAAAACTAACCCCAATCCCCAAATGAAAATAAAATCTGCATCAGCATGTAATACTTTGAGGGAAACATTGTCTCCTTTAACCATACAGCAAGACAAAGAGTGGTGTTCCAACCCCATGAAACCATATAAATGTCAATTTTGATTAAAAAATTGGGGTTGCAACTATATAATTCACCAATATCAATAGACAGTACCATTTTGTCCCAACAACTGATGTCAAATTTTCTTCTACATACTGATGTGGCACAATATAGCCCTGAAGGTGTCCCCCTAGTATGCCCCTTTTTATCAAAAACTAGGATAAAATTCACAAATTAATTGATGTTGACATATAACAAACCGCTTGTGATATTAAATTTCTCATTTGTGATAATTTCTAAATCACATTCTGACTTCTGAAGATATTTCACATTGCGCTTGATGAATGTTTTGCCATTCTTGTGAAAAAAGCCTCACTTTCTCAGTTAAGACACCTAGAGTCATTGGCATGGCACTGACACAACATTAAACACTGATTTTTTCCAACAGCATGACCAGCTGAGCACTGCTCCTATGTTATAGCATAGCACTGTTAAAATGCCTAAAACCATCAAATATTGATTCTGTAGTGATGTGCATGTCCTACAAGTACATGTACCCACAAGGGCTCAACCTTGGATTTAATCCCCGCAGGCACCCATTCTGATAAAAAGAGTGAAATTAGGGAAAATACATGCATGCCTAGCATCCAGTGAGGATGACTCAGATATTTGCTTCAGGAATGTAGTGCTCTTTTATGTTTAATATATTTGTGTATGTGTGTGTGTGGGTGTGTGTGTGGGGGGGGGGGGGGTCAATTGCCAGTTATTGAAAATGTAGAACTGTGCAAATGGAAACAAACCAACACTTTGCATGATGGACAGACAGACATGCAATCACATATCTTGAAAGAGACAGTCTACATGTACATAGGAATGGTATAATGGACAGACAGACATGCAATCACATATTTTGAAAGTGACATTCTACATGTACATAGGAATACTGACTGACATACAATGAAAAATATAGCGAGAAGAGCCAGGACAGGGTTATCAAAACAGAAAAAAACTCAGTGAACCCCGAGTGCTGCAGTACTAAAGCAAATCATAGGAAACTGAGAGTGCATGCTGTTAACTTTCTCATCAGCTGAAGGGTTTAGTATGGGTGGTAGAGGGACAATTGTCAATGCAGTTTTGTGCTATAACATGGGGACCAACAGCACTAGTATCAGTAGCTGTGCACAGAAGCCATTCACTCACATTTGCAACTTTGTTACTTTTCCCACTGTACCCCCACCCCCTTTCCCCAAATTTATGTTCCAAAATACGCTGTGAATGAAAAAATTGTTTTTCAACATTTTTAATCACTCACTCAATGTAATGGCCAAAACAGGCTAGCACCATTCACCAAAACAGCCATTCTATGTTCATTATTTTTGCACCAAAAACATAGCTTATGACCCCTCATTGGAATGAGCTCATTCAGCTCAATCCAGTAGGGGTCATAACTATGTTTTTGACGCAAAAAAAAATGAAAAGAAATTAGTTATTCAAAAGTGCTATCTTCTTTTCATGTGAGGTAAAGGGTTAACATCATAAAATGGAGAAAGCTTCTATTAATCATTCACTCAATGTAATGGCCAAAACCGGCTAGCACCATTCACCAAAATTGCCATTCAATATTAATTTTTTTTGCATTTTTTGGCATCAAAAACATAGCTTATGCCCCCCTTATTGGAATGAGCTTGTTCAGCGAATACAAGTGAAGTATGGGCGAATACAAGTGACACCCTTATTGGAATGAGCTTGTTCAGCGAATACAAGTAAAGTATGGGTTTTCTGGCTAAATGTTTGGATGGTGATTTTGGAGAGGATTGGAATATAATTGGAATCCCCTCTTTCACAAGTACAATGAGGGAAAGCATGGTTTCATTAGATGTGTTAATAGGGTAAAAAAGGTGGTTCATGTGTACATGTATTTGTCATTTGCCAGAGGTTATAGTGTGCTTCTATGTTCTGGATGCCATACTTGCTCAAGATGCATTTAACTGCATTATTTTTGGCAATATATGGCCTTTATTGCCGACGGTGACAAAAATATAACTTTTCCAAAAATAAAACAGTATTATTCAGTCTGTGGTTCTCGAATGAACATTTAAAAGTGAAATATGTGTAATATCCAAAAAAAATATAATTAAATCAGTGTTGGAAGCCAAAATAATGTACATTTACAATGTACATGTACTTATTTCCTATAATCAAACCCAAACCTTTCGAAGGGGAACCTACAAAACTTTTCTCTGACAAAAATCCCCCCCCCCCCCCAATCATTTTTTTTTCAGGTAAACAGAAATT
The DNA here is from genome assembly GCA_031216915.1 of Pictodentalium vernedei. Classification (NCBI taxonomy): domain Eukaryota; kingdom Metazoa; phylum Mollusca; class Scaphopoda; order Dentaliida; family Dentaliidae; genus Pictodentalium; species Pictodentalium vernedei. Next base: position 402,749,036 of record CM062291.1, read on the forward strand.
CCTCCCTCCATAATTTCTGGTGAACAAACCCCCCACCTCCCTAATTTTTTAGAAGTACATGTATATTTAAAGCCATACAAAAATGTCCAAAGCTTTTTACCACTTGAGGCCGAGCACTTGTCGCTTCAATCAATGCTAACTTTGCTCGTGTGGAGTTAGCACGTTGGATAATTGCTCACTGTTACCAGGTGGTTCTCTCAGTGCACTTTAGTTTCCTCCACCCATAACACTGTCCGACACGAGGTGACACTGGCTGTTGAAAGTGTCCTTAAACTCCAATAACTAAATAACTGTGTTGATAAATAGTTATTGAAGCATGTTTTTTTGTAAATAGTGATGAGTGTTTATGTAATTTACAAATTAAATACATAAGTTTTTAAATCCTTTTGGACTGCCTTTTAATCTTTTGGTGTAAGAGGCCGGGTGGGGGATTTTTGTACTGCTCTTAAAATAATGTGAGAGAATGTGGTACTACTCAAAAACTGTGGGAGGAATTTTTGCTAAGTGTTTAAAAATGATTGGGGGTATTTTTTGTAGGGGGGATTTTAACCTACATTCTAATCCTTCCAAAGATACATTTTATCTCTTTCATTTGATAAAAGAGTCATTTTTGCATGAGAATTCACTGCTTTCTTTAAAAACTAGCCCAATCCCAAAATAAAACTAACATCTGCATTACAAAATAAAACTAACATCTGCATTAGCAGACAATAGTTTGGGGAAAAATCTGTTTCATTTAACCATACTGCAAGAGAAATAGTGGTGTTCACCACCCCCCCCCCCCCCCTCCACTCCACACAAAAGGAATGTCAATTTTGATTTAAAAACTGGTGTTGCAGCTATATAAATCACCAATATCAATAGACAGTCAGGCTTGGCAATTTCAGGAGAGCGATTTTTAGCTCTCCTTACTGCGCTCCTGAAAGAATTAAGGAGAGCGAAAAATTGCCCTCCTAAATATTTTGGTCTGGGATGATTGAGATTACATGTATTATGCTCACATTAAATGTTTGTTGCAAAGCAAAAATGTTATTTAACTTCGAAGTCACATAACATCACGTAATTTCATTTTGAAAGTGGTTTAGTGGTAAAAGGTAATGGCTGCAACCATATCCAAACACAGTTGCAATCATTTGAAGCAAAATGGGTCACAGCAATATTTTTTTTTCTGTCAGTTTCAAGTTCAACAACTAACATCACAGTTTGATGGGTAATTATTCAAGGAATATTGACACTATAATATACTACCATTACTACTATCCTGTCACTTGAAGCACTTGCACCAGGATGTGACTGTAGATTCAAGCAGAACTGTTGTCCAAGAAAGTCATACGCCTACCACTACCACCTTCAACCCCCCTTGGGGGGTTGAAGGTGGTAGTGGTAGGCGTATGACTTTCTTGGACAACAGGTCTGGGTACACACACAGGTCTTGTCAAGTGTGTGTTCGGTTGTTGAGTGAGACATCTAGATGTCTAAGAGATTTCGCTTTACCTTAGCAAAGTTAATAAAATCACTGATGTAGTCTGTTGGTTTCAGTTTCAATGAGTTCGTTCAACTGGATACTTAAAATGCTGTGTAAAGCTAATTGCTCTCTTGAGCTGATTGAGGAGAGCGATTTTTTGCCCTCCTGCATTTTTCAGAATGCCAGGCCTGGACAGTGCCATTTTATCCTAACAAATTATGTCGAATTTTCTTCTACATATTGATGCGGTAAAATATAGCCCTGAATGTGTTCCCTGGACCCCCAGCATACCTACTTTCATCACAAATTATGATATAATTCATAAATTAATTGATGTTGACACAAAACAAACCTCTTATGATATTAAATTTCACATTTCTGATAGTTTTTAAATCACATCCTGGCTTCTTAAGATATTTCACATTGTGTTTGATGAATATTTTGCAATATTTTAACAAACATTTTTTTTTTTAAATCCCTCACATTTCTTAATTAGGGTACTTTGAGTCATTGGTATGGTATGTCTCTGATAAAACATTACACATTGATTTTTTGAATTTTTTTCCAACAGCATGACAGTGCAGGTCATATGTTATCTCATAGCACCATTAAAATGCCTGAAACCATCAAATATTGATTCTGTAGTGCAGTGCCAAATATTATTTAGAGGTCAGTTCTGGGGAGGTTGGTATTTAGGCTTTTTAAATGTTTTTTGCCATTTTTGGAGAAACATACTCAACTCAAGCCTAAATATCAGAATCCCCACCTCCAGATGTTGGTCAGACGAGGAGGGCGACATTGACTAGTTTGAAGATGAATTCAGTTCTATTCTGGTTGCAATGCCTAAAGCATCCAGGAATTAAAACATTGTTTACCAAAACACAGAGGAAGTGTGCATGTAATTTAAATTGGAGTTCTGAGTGATTCTGGTTTTAGTCTTCAGGAAAACACGTCGGATCACAAAATTAGCTGGACGCTACAATGTAATTCTGACAGTCTTAAACTGACATTGTATTATATCATTGGTAAAAATAGTTCATAGACTGGATCCTGTGAACTTGTGAAGAAAAATCTAGGAAATAAATGAATAGGTATCGCTGTTCGCGTGCATGTCTGTTTCTGTAAAATTTTACTACAACAAGACTGCATGCCCGTGTTTTGAGAACAAAGATTTCCCCAGACCTTGACTCAACATAACTCGAATTCATCCGAACTCCGGCTGTTTCTGAGGAAATCGCGCTAAGTTCCCCACAAATGAAAAAAGGCCCACTAAAAGTGTCAATAAATCACTTGTTTTATTTTTTATTCGTTGTCAACAATTCGTGAAGAGTACGTTCTCAATTAAAATTGAAACTGGGCTTCAAATCTGACGAAACCGGCAACGGACAGCATTGGCATTTCGAACTTTCAAATAATACCTAACTCGCCAACAACTACCTAACTTCGAAAGTCACTTCATTACTTGATTATTTATCATAGTTTCCAGCATTCTGCAACAATATATTTTACATAATGTCCTTTGAAAGGCCCAAAACAATTAAGTATCCGTTACAATGATTCTGGATTTTTTGCCAGTGGGAGAGCCACGCCGCCAGATGGCACCCCAAACTCTGTTGCATGGTATATAGAAAAATTATAAAATCATGGACACGTACCCATTACCAATGTGCGCACACGCCACTGCATGGGTGTGCACTATAAGTCACGATGCGCCCATGGTTGATATAATGAAGAGAGAGAAAAGTTACAGAACATCAAAAGATGGTGAAAACGCCGTTTCATTGTTTTAAATGGGTTCAAACAGAGATTAATAATCAAACGTTGAAACTCATTGAGGGGGAAATGTAAAAATCCAGCTTCTGTATTTTGATGCTACCCTACGGGAAATGTCTATATGTTGTGAAATGGTGCGTGCATCGATGATACATTAACATTTATAAATTCCAACTTTTATCTGAAATTCCTAAACTCTTTGTGTTATTTATTTAAGTATTTATTTATTGGTGTTTAAGGTCACATATTTCTGCACAATGGCTAATCATGACCATGACACTTTTACGGGTGGAGGAAGCCGGAGTACCCGGAGAGAACCACCGAGCAACGGCGAGCAACTGTCAGCTCCCCAACATACCAACTCCACACAAGCAGGGTTAGCATTGGTTGAAGACAGGTGCACCATCGACGTGCAGTACGCCTTAGTACACAACGCCACCGTGCCCTCACGTGGACAATGGGGGTGAAGTGTCTTGCCCAAGGACACAAGGCGGTTGCCGCAGGTGGGATTCGAACCGAGGACCTCTCGGCTTGCAGCCTGCACCTCTACCTACTGAGCCACCGCGCCCCCAACTCTTTGTGTTAAATGGACTGACAGCATTTGGAAAAAAAGGGAGCTAACTTCCATGTAAATATCTTCCAGTGACGAAATCTGTCAGCCATGGAAAAAGAAATGGGAGTTTATTATGAGGTGTAATAAGAAACAGACATATATTGGGATAAAATCGTATTAAATCGAAACCTGCTGAGTATTCTAAAAATATTTTTCATCAAATCTAGCCATGGCTGCTGGAAGCATCTATGGCTAGATTTGATGAAAGAATAATGAAAACTTAACACAAGAAACCATTGGTCAATATATTTAGTTATTTATTAAGGCTTAACGACCCTTCAACAACCAAGGTCACATCGTGTCGGTGATAGTTTAACGGGTGGAGGAAGCCGGAGTATCAGGAGGGAACCACCGAGCAAGGACGAGCAGCTGCCAGCGCCCCAACATCGTGACTCCGTACTTCAGCACAGGCAGAGTTAGACTGGTTGAAGACATGTGCACCATCGACGTGCAGTACGCCTTAGTACACGGCGTCATCTTGCCCACATGTGGACAATCGGGGTTAAATGCCTGGCCCAAGGTCACAGCGCGGCGGGAGTCCGAATTGATCGTTCAAACGGTCACCCATCCAAGGACTAACCGGGCGCGACGTTGCTTAACTTCGGTGATCTGACGAGAACCGGTTACCGCACGCCACCGCGCCCCCAACCATTGGTCAAAAAATTGATTCAGTTCACGGGTGAATGTTGACTGAATGTACACAAATCTTTCGTTAATTAGTGGTCACGATTAGCCGCCAGTATGCATAAGTATGTGGCCTTAAACACCAATAAATAAATAAATAATTTGCAAGCAGAATGACAAGAGTTGAAGGTGAAAAAATGGAAAACGCCAGGAAAGTATACTTATTTTTTTTTAATTTGTTATTTAGTGCACATTTTAACATTATCCAGCAATCGCATTCAGAACTCGGCGTGGAAAGAGTTGTAAGTTTTTTTAGATAATTCCAGCCAGCCACCCACACAAACAAATACTCATTAGAAAAGACAATCCTCATTTAACAAATCATTTTTCCTTTTCTTCATTTTTATATTCAGATAAAAAATTGAATACAGTGAGTCAGAACAAAGGGCATACTTGTCTTTCTATGCATACAATGCTGCAAAGCATTTGAACGGGGAAGAGTAAGTGTTATATTTCTGCATGAGATCAGAACACTGTTTGAGGCGAAAAGCGGAAGAGAGAAGTAATAAAGAAAAGGGATTCGTGTCGAGGTATACAGACCATTGACAAGGAAAAGTCCATACAAATGTCTGATTCATTAAGGAGCTTAGAAATTCCCATCTTGAGTTTAAATATATTCGTGTCGAGGTATATAGACCATTGACAAGGAAAAGTCCATACAAATGTCTGATTCATAAAGGAGCTTAGAAATTCCCATCTTCAGTTTAAATACATAGGAGGATATGGAATGAGTGTTTTTTTCAAAAAATATTTATGAAACGAGTCTAAGAATTTCCCGTTTTGGCGAGCCTCTGGCAAGCGCAAACAGAAAATTCTGACGAGTTTCATAAATATTATATGAGAAAAACACTCATTTCATATTCTATTTATCAAATGACACACACACACACGCTCAAATTAGCCACTAAGTATGACTTTTTAACCCATCACCTAACTTGAGTTTCAGACGGCACTTGGAAAAACATCCTCGTATAACTAAAAATTTTCATTTTTTGCTTCCAAAACATAGGTTATGACCCCCTCATTGGAACGAGCTCGTCGAGCTCGTTCCAATTAGGGGTCATAACCTATGTTTTGGAAGCAAAAAGTGAAAATATAAACAAAAATGAATGGCGTTTTTCTTGTAGGTAAAAGATTAATAGAATATAACCCACCCTAAATAGGACAGATAACGTAAATTCTCCCTACTGAAATTATGCAAATGTAACCCAGTTGTATTTTGTTTAGCCAATCAAATTATCAAGTTTTGAAATTGACCAATGAAAGCTCCCAACTCTAATTATGCAAATTATGAAAATGTGGCCCAGTTGTATTTTGTTCAGCCAATCAAATTGTCTAGTTTTGAAATTGACCAATGAAATTGACGGAAGGCTTTATTTATCACTGATTAATATGAAAACAAAATATCAAATGTTTTAAAGTGAACAAAACGGACGAGTCATATGATAAATTCGTTTATTTTCTGGATACACGTGATTAGAGGATAATTCAGTTTTCCTATAGTCCGGCCGCGGTGTACTGGCACCTTCCCACGGGAGGGCTATATTTCCGTGGACGCAACAATATTAGATTTCAGACACGAATTATAGGAATAATCATCAAAAATTAAATTAATGAAGCTCCGGGTACAACCCGGTGGTTCACTAACTATGTATGGGATGCCAACATTGAGAAAGGATTAACAATGAAGGCGTGGGAGTGAATGGAGTTAATCTATTGAGTCTGCAGATCTAGAAGGGAAACTGAAGCAGTGGAGCAGAATGATCAGCGGGAGGATGGTCGTGGATTGCAAAAGTTTGAGACAGGACCAAAAACCTTTTGGTCTGGTTGCACAAAACGATGTGCCAATGTTGAGAAGTAAATGTATTTTTTTGGGGGGGGGGAGGTGGGGGGGGGGGGGTTATTGTTGGTTAAATCACTGGAGTTGGAAATGTGGAAAAGCGGCGAAAAGGGCGTCAAATATGCGGACGATGAGGAACGGAGACCCTGAAACATTTCAATTAAAGCACTCGCCTTATAGAATAGATCTCCTTGAGGAAGTAATGGAGGCGTTTAAAAAACATAAGGGATAATTGGACGAGGGAGGGCTCAAGGAAAAGGGGTCAATATTGTAGTTGAAGATTCAGAAACCGTCGTGGGCAGATATTATAAAACATTTTGTGTCAGAATTCTTGGAAATCAGGAGTAGGGGTCGAGCAAAGAATGACCCGTGTAGTGCCCAGCTGATGTAGGCCCCTCCTTAAATGACCGTGGAAAATCAGTGGATGAAAAGAGCATTATTATTATTATTATTATTATTATTATTATTATTATTATTATTATTATTATTATTATTATTTAGAGCCCACTGCTGCTTGCTCGCCATTAATTTACCTTTACTGCTAGCCGATGAAATGTCTGCCAGGAACAATACGTGTGCTGTAGTTATTGTTATTTTTATGACAACAGTGCATTATTTTACAAAATGCAGTTAGGCTAAACAAAATTAATCTTTGGATTCTCAGGCAGCTGCGCATTTGTTTCTTCTGTCCGCGTTTGTCATATTTCTCTCAGATGCAAAATTCAAAATGTATAAAACTATCACAGGATGTGATTTTAGCGGCATCACATCGCGATTTGCGATACAATATGTCCTATACATTGATACAGCATTGTTATTGCCTTTGTGGAATGTGACATGATTCTCATGTATGTACAAAATAAATATTTATTGAAGTAGTTTAGGGCTAGATTATTTTTGGTGGTCCGAGTTTGTTCTTCAAACATTGTCAAAAAAATGTTTTATTACAAATTATTGGAGAGAGAGCCAACAGACACTCCCAATAATTTGTAATAAAACAAATTTATATAAACAAACTGTTATTTACGTTTGACTAAATACTAAACATGGGTAAGGAAAATGGATTTTGCACTGGTACCCTCATTTTTTTGAAAACTTAATTGTGGTATCCAGCACACAACCAGTTAGAAAACTATTATTTGTTATCTCCATTTTAGTTGTTCTATGTTGATTTTGTGTTGTGGGATCACTGTTAACAAACAACTATCAGTGAAATCAAGAGGGAAGCTCGAGTATTTAATTTTAGGCTCTCACAACTGGATTTTAGCCACCGGCGACCATTTCATCAGGAATAAAAAATAACAATAAAAACCGCCCTCCCTCATTCGTTTTTTTTAATGCCTGAGGATCAATTATTTAATTTTGTTTGGCCTTGTTGTTTTAATAAAATCCGTTTCTGAGACACAATACACAGCTGCAGAAATTTTCTCTGACGATCAGAAATCCAATCGAACGGATGCCAGGATTCATTTTCCATAATGATTGGCCGGGCTGTCTTAATTACGCAAACGAGATGAGCATGTCAGTGTGTAGGAAGGGACAACCAATACGGCGGCACATGAACAACAATATCGATGTTAGGTTTTCCTATAACTGTTTTCAAACATTGCTCGGCGGTATGTTTCCTAGGTACAACTTTGCACCGTTATCGAGAAAAGGGTCCCTAACACTCTTGCAAAAAAACACTTCCTTATACTAACTACTATAAAAATTGTATTTGGCCGATCTTAAATTAGTTGCAGTTTGCACTTTCTGTTCCAAAGGTATGCTGGTGGTAGTTTCAGTAATGTCTTCAAGCGGAATAACGCATTGGGACTTCAAGATATCTGGACAGAATGCAGGAGGTCAGAATGCGGTTGTGACCAAACGTACTGGTCTCCATGTGTTGTTGTGACGGCTGATATTTGTAGCAGACACATGTCGCATTGACATGGGGTGTCGTGTGTGTGTAATGTATGTATAGCTGATTTAAGAAGAGCAAAGGTGGTCATGGATCGACCCTGCGAATGTCCATCTGTTTAGATAAGTAGGCAGTTACAATTTCCTAGCACAATGAAATACTTGGAAAAATTAGTAGACTGTTTTGGTCTTGTTTGTGGTTATTGAGCAGTGGAGGTGTGTTCCTGTCTCAACAAGTCAGTCCAGATAAGCGTAGGCACAGGGCGATACTGGTGGTCGATTCCGTCGTTTTTCAAGGCTTTGAAATGAATTCGACGCCATACATTTGATAGTTCCAGGTCGGACTGCGTGGTGATGCATTTAATTGGAAACATCTCTTGGAATATGTCGTATATCACTCGGAGGGTTTGGTGTCTACAATAAAGGTACTAAGGGTTGGTCAGTCATTCAATAGACTTGGCCCTGTCTTCGATGTATTTCAGAGCACCTCATAATCTCAAATCAGGAAGTTGTTTATAATAATAACACTTTGGCCGGCCGCTGATTTGTCGCGGTTCTCGAATGAGAAGGCCTTGGTTACCCCTGTTCTACCAACTGCCTCTCTATTCCCACGCTTCTTCTCTCCTCCCAACACTCGGAGACGAACTGCTTGATGACATCCCCTGCCCCATTCTTCCCAATTTCTCCGATTAGCATATTAACCCTCTCCTTTGAGTCGCCGCCTAACCACATGTCCTTCATTCTCCCATCCCACTTCCCCATTATACTCCTCGTGAATCTTGTTCTTTTAGACTGGTATTTTGGGCATTCTAGAAGAAAGTGTTCTAGGGTCTCCACCGCGCCCAAATTACACATCTTGCACTCATTTTCATTGTTTTTCCCAATGTTTCCCCTCACCTCCAGGGACCGCGACCTCAGCTTGAACAACAGTGACCCCCAAAGGTGCCATCAGGGAACTCTTCAAAGCCAGGCTTCTCTTTATCACGCAGGCCACCCAAAGATCTCTTTGATTTGACCCCCTCTCGTCAATTACGGTTACAATCCTCCATGACCCTTTCTCTGACGATCTTTTTACCCTGGTTTGCCCCAACGTCAAGGTCCGACTGTTATTGGAGATGACACGTGTTAACTGCACTAAGGATGTTGACACAAGAACAACCTGTATGTTGCCGATGTGTCAACAAGATTACTGTGCTCAACTCTCAAAGGTAAAAATAAATTCAAACTTTGGTGAGGTACAATTTACAAATAACAAAAACTCCAAAGGCCTACCAATGGTTAAACATGTAATAAAATTAATCTTTTAAAGTCACCACTGAAAATTATAAACTTTAACAGTTCTTTACTAATGACAACAAGATGGGGACAGGGACGTTTTAATAACAGTTTGCAGTGATTGAAACACAAACAGAGAATATCTCTAATCACGATTTGATACGAGCTGTTTCAACCGGGTTTGCTAAAAACGATCTGAGCAGAGGTTTACCGAGGCTCAGATCGATTTTAGTGAACGATGTTCAGACATTTCATGTGAAATCGTGATGATTTTGAGAATATTATTTCCATTCAATGTGTAATAGTCTTTTAACATAACGTAACGACTAAAACTCGCCAGCGCTGTTTACAAAATCGTCAATCAAAATTTATTATTCATCGTGTAATTACATCAATTCTACATACTGCACGGCGTGAAAATCAGCGAGAATGTTTCTTTTTCAAATTCCCTGTGTGCAATGCAGGTTTTATTGACAATGACATAGGGGGGATTCGAACACACGCCGAGAGAGTTTCCTTCGACACCAACCGCCTAAGGATACTATATTGAACCACACACACCACTCGTCCGAGTATAGCGAAACTATAATGAACCACGCACGCCACTCGACTGAGTATAGCGAAACTATACTGAACCGGGCACACCGCTCGACCGAGTGGTGTGTGTGGTTCAGTATAATTTCGCTGGGTAGTTGGTGCCGAAGGAAACTCTCTCGGCGTGGGTCCAAATTTTATAACATATAGTTATACACGTTGCGAGCTCGTTTCAATGAGAGTCATAAACATGTTTTCGAATCAAAAATGAAATGTTTTAGTTATTCCGGAAATAAGTTTTGCATATGCCATCTGACAATCGTATTAGTTTAACAGTTAATGAAATATAAGCCTAAGGGAAGATTAATTCAATTCTTCTTCCAAAAACAACTTAAAACCTTAACGTTGACTTATGACATCACGTGATTATAAGACGTATTGTGATCGCGATTTCCGTAATAAGCTATTTGGTTGGGTATTTATTTATTTACTAGTTTTTATGGTGATCTATTTCTGCACAGTGGGTAATCGGGACCGCAACATGGAGTCAAGTTCAGCCAATCATTTAAACCCACGCTGCCCATTTTAGAGGACTGTCATCCCAATCACTGGTGACTAGGCCCTATTTTTGCAGTAAAACAGATCTTGTTTTCCCCAGTGATTAAACACAATTTCTCGTCCCTAGTTTTCCACGGTGAGAATATTTGATGGTGATTGTGTCATAAAACAACATACTACAAACGCTGATCAATCGACTGCAGTGACATAAAATATAACTTAGAATTCTCAGTAACTCACAGATATAACATTAAAAAGAAGAAATAATAACTGTAATACTGCTACAGCTATTACGTAAATTAACTTCGGAGAAACATCAAATCCTTCAAGCATCAAAAATCAGAAAAGTTATTTATTCTGTTCATATGACCTTGACTCAATTAGAGCGACTATGAGTAAAAGGATTGCCTTCTTTAGTCATTGATGTATAAAAGTCTATTATTACACGTCTGTTCTCTGCAATCCTCATCTATAGCAACACTAAACCACACGGAAAATGAAAATCTGTTGAGGGACTATTTTTAAATAGAAGCGAAATTTCACTGAAATTTCCTACAAATGGTGCAACGCAATTACAATTTAAATCATTAGCGATAGCTGAAAATCGTCACCTGAGTTCCATTGTGTTCTATGTGCCAGTAGGCACATAGAACACATTGAAACTCGGGGGACGAAATAGTAACACGGGTTCCACTCGCAAATTTGGTTGGCGATAAAATGTGTTCTTTTCGTTGTTAGTTGTCAATGAATTGCTGAGTGTTCTTCGAATATTTGTTTACAGACGTGAAGGCATCCAAAGCAACATAAAGTCGGTTCGCAAAAAATTAGTTAACCAAAATTGAGATAATATTTAAAAAAAAACCAAACATTTCCAACCAGAACATTAACCCAGTCCCGTTGCCGTCTCGTTTTGTGGATCCGCTATATCTAAATTGGTCAACTTTATTCGGTAAATCTTCGTACATCTTGACATGCTTCGAACTTCTTTTAAAAATATTTCTCCCAGGTGTTTTGCAAATCTGCACAAATTCGTACTTTTTACTAACAGTAATAGCCACCAACTGGTTAGCCGTGAATAGGCACCAATCAAAGCGAAACAGCGATACGAATTTCAACAAACACTAGTTCCGAAAAGGTTGTTTTGATTTTTTATCGATCCATTTGATCAGTACAGCTTCAGAATGCAACGCGAGTGTGTATCAATGGGTTAATCGATATGGCACTTGTGCCATTGCGGAAGGATACAACTCGAGGCCTGTGGCCTCTCGTTCTATCCTTCCGCGCTGGCACTCGTGCCATATCGATTAACCCATTCACACACGCGTATCGTTCTGTGTATTTATTGATAGTAATCACGTAGTCACTTTTAATACACATGCATTTGGAAACCTAGAAAACACTTTTCGAAACGCGACGAGGGCAAGGCAGGAATAACTTGTTCTAAGATAAAACCGAGTGGAAGGTGTAGTACGGGCAACTGGAATGAACGACCCGCGGTGGAGTTTTTCTTGTATTTCACGAGCACCAATGATGCACATGAAATACACAAAACAAACTCCAAGGGTCGTTGAGTCCTGTCCTTCGTGCCCTACCGGGGCTGTGTTCTGCATTTATACCACGAATAAACTTCAATAAAGTGAAGGAAGCGGGAATGTTTGAAGAAACAATATCACCGTCTACTGTCTGACAACTTTCTTGCTTGACTTGCTTATTTTGTGTCGAACCATGTCATTCGCATTATAAGGTCACTCAGATGCGTAACGTCCAATCATACGCGTTCTTGTAGGATGGCCTTAGACGTAATCCAGATTCCATGCCTGGTGTATCTTGCACGTTCCCCAAAGTGTGTTGTGTCGCGTAACGTTGAATACGCAAAACAGTCGTTGTATAAGATTCGTTAGAAAATTACAACATCCTTTCTTGGCTTCAAAAACGTATTTTCTCATACACAATATTTAAGTCCCCTTTTGTTTTTGACGGTTTTCTGTTTTTTTCCTTCCAGGGTTATGGGACCTGAATCTTCAAAAAATTGGCAATTTAGACAGCATATTCCTATGTCGTACGATAACTCAAGTTTTCTTTGACAAAGTATCATAGTATTTATACACAATATTGAAATTGATCAAAAGAAGCTCCCTTTCGTGTTTGACGGTTTTCTATTTTTTCCAGAGTAATGGGACTTCAATCTTCAAAATATTGACAATTTTTAACATATCCTGTAACTCAATCATGCTTTCGACGAATCTCTCAAAATTTTGTAGCAATGTTACAATCAGTAAGGGCAATGCCTCTTTCAATTTTTACGGTTTTTAGGCTTGTCGTTCTGGAGTTATGGGACTTTAATCGTAAAAAAATGGCAATTTTTCACATTTCATATCATTACTCGGGTTTGTTTTCACCGATTCTCATAGTTTATGAACACACTATTGAGATTGATCAAACGAAGCTTCCTTTCATTTTTGACAACTTTCAGATTTTGTCATTCTCGTTTTTGTTTGAATTCAAATGCGAGGCTCATAGTGATGACCCCCCCCCCCCCCACATCACATTGCATTTAGTTTCCATGATGTCACTGGAAATGTCTTTTTTTATAATTTTTCATCATATGAAACCTTCATCCACTCTCCTACTTCCATGTCTTCCATTGGTATGACAGTGTTATTACTTTTTATTACTTTCCAAAGTGTAGTTTACTTGGATTTCCGAGTTTGATTATAAACGATAATTTCACAAGTGAATTATGCAATCAACAGTTCGTCGGCAGAGTGATAGAATGTTCTATGTCTCATAGGGGACATAGAACATTCTAGCACTCGTGCGATGAATTGTGTCAGGTATCCGTGCGCGCAAACGAAGACGCTTTGCCGTGGGTGTAATGGGGACTTCATTGATTTTTTTTTTTTTTTTTACCCCTTACCTAACATGAAAAGCAGAAGACACTTGCAAAGAAATTCTTGAATAGCTATTATTTTCATTTTTGTCTCAAAAACACAGGTTATCTCATTGGAACGAGCTCGACGAGCTCGTTCCAATGAGGGGACATAATCTATGTTTTAGAGACAAAAAATGAAAAAATAATGAAAATGGATTGGCGATTTTTGAGAATAGCCTTGGCCGTTACATCAGGTAAAGGATTAAATAATATAATTATCGTTAATAATGAAAAGTAATAAACAGAGTAATCGCTTAACCGGACTGGTAACGTGAAATAATTCATTCGATGCGAGGGTCTTTACTGTAAAACACTCGTGCGCATTCGCGCAGTCGTGTTTGTACAAGGTCCCTCGCCTCTCATAAATTATTCCACGTAACCAGTCCAGTCAAGCGATTACTCTCTGTATATTCAGATATTGCTTCAGGTTCACCCACGTGCTCTTTATTCTTAAGCGAAAGATCTGAAGATACTGATGCCCCAGGCATTGCGCAGACATATGTGACCTTAAACACCAATAAATAATTAAATAAATAATAATGTCCTAGAGAATATACTTCCTGACAAATAATCATTTTCATCATTCATTCAAATGTTTTAAAGTGAACAAAACGGACGAGTCATATGATAAATACATTTATTACACCCCTAACGTCCTAACGTCTAATTATATTAGGAATCGGTAAAAAATAAATTGCGTTCTTCCCTCATTGGTGAGATCAAATACCTCGGTGATTAACATTGTGTGTGACCTTGAAATTTACAAATGAATTTTCACAAGCGCAAAACGAAAGTTGTTCTCGCTCCACTAGTGAGTATAACAAGATGTGATCTGTGTCAGCGGAAACAGCGATCAGCTGATTGTGTAAACAGATTTCTTGCGTGGTATGGGCGTCGGTTTGGATCGTTTCAGTTGAAGCTTCAAATGAAAGGGGTATATAATAAAAAGAAAATCTAATGTTTTCTTGTGAATACCGGGATTAATCTCAGTCGTGAGTGAGAGAATTTGTATTTTCACTAGCAGCAAGGTGCTCGTGAAAATACGAATTATTACCACTTTAGCGGGCGTTCCCTAGTGGATTAACAATGTTTTCACGGGCGATCAGAAGCCGTAATGCTCCTCAATAGATCACGTGACGTTCTGGGCCAGCGGACGCTAATGGATTTCGATTTCATTAGCGCCCGGTGGCCCAGTAGGACATCGGCGGATGGAACGAGAAATTAAATCCAACATATTTCACATCAGAAACAACCCCTGTTTGCCAGATTGGCGAGTACATAATTTATTTACTCCTCCCCAAAATCACTAAAATAATCAACACTTCACTTCAGTGATATTCACTTTATTGACAATGACATGTCGAAAATAGTCACATGACACGAATTACGTCCCATGTTTTGCTGGCGCCTCGTTTCAACTGAAACGTTCGTGTCAACGAAGGGCAAAATTATTCTTCATAAATTGAGGGCAAAAAAAGGTTTTGGTGCACAAATCTATCGATATCCCGTTGATCGTCTGTGTGAAGGTGAGTACTGTCCTCTAACATTTTAATCTTATTTCTTGATTCGTCTCCGGTGCTGGGCTTACAACTTACAACTGTTTATATTTTGCGCTTTCGACGTAAACATTCAACATTGGTTTGGGTCACATGACGATAATTCCCACGTGGTGTTTGTTTGTCAACAGACGACACATCTGCTTTCGAGTATCAGTACGGTTTCAAAATGTCTCAATCCAGCGATAATAACGAATTAAATGAAACCAGTAAAAGTTGGTATTGGTAGGAAATCACAGATGGTGGAAATAATAGTAATAACATGATTTTTAAGTCTGTCCAATTAGCAGCCCTCGACTACGTCTCGGGCTGCTAATAGGACCTCTGGCTGTTAATCATTTCTGTTGGGCCGCTAATGAACCACAACGCCCTTAAAAATCATGTTATTGTTATATTATTTCACTCACTCATGAGATAAATCCCGGTATTCACAAGAAAACATTAGATACCCTCTATATATTTATTACATATCCATTCAGCTCTAAACCCTTGTATTTAACCCTTTACCTAACATGAAAAGCAGACGACACTTGCAAAAAAAATTCTTGAATAACTATTTTTTTTCATTTTTTGTCTCAAAAACATAGGTTATGACCCCTCATTGGAACGAGCTCGACGAGCTCGTTCCAATGAGGGGTCATAACCTATGTTTTTGAGACAAAAAATGAAAAAAATAATTAAAATCAATAGGCGATTTTTGAGAATAGCGCTGGCCGGTTTTGGCCGTTACGTTGGGTAAAGGGTTAACGGAATAGCCGCTATGACATAAATGATTGTGTATTCAATGGGTGATGTACAAGCCGAACATTTTCCCAGCACCGTTCATACTAGTTCATTTCCCATCGAGTCATTAGTTACGCTTCGAAATGTTTCCACATTTCGTTATACAATTGTCGGCAGTCTGTCGCATAGTGTGAAAATGAAAACGCCCAAAGCAAAATAAAGTCGTTTCGCAAAAAATTAGTTAATCAAAATTGAGATAATACTGAAAAGAACAAACATTTCCAACCAGAACATTAACCCAGTCCCGTTGCCGTCTCGTTTTGTGGATCCGCTATATCTAAATTGGTCAACTTTATTTCGGTAAATCTTCGTACATCTTGACATGCTTAGAACTTCTTTTAAAAATATTTCTCCCAGGTGTTTTGCAAATCTGCACAAATTCGTACTTTTTACTAACAGTAATAGCCACCAAATGGTTAGCCGTGAATGGGCACCAATCAAAGAGAAACAGCGAATTTCAACAAACACTAGTTCCGAAAAGATTGTTTTGATTTTTTATCGATCCATTTGATCAGTACAGCTTCAGTCAAAACAAACAGACTCTTCAACTAAAGTCGACAGACGGCAGACCGCGGAAAGGTACTGCAGTAGTCATTTCATCCAACCGTGTGTGTCCATTTCCAAGTGCTTTTAACCCTTTACCCAACGCAGACGATTTCAAAATTTATTATTTTATATATCATTTTTTTTTCAATTTTTCAAAAACTTTCAACAAAACCATATCATGTCACTCCTCGTTGGAACGAGCTCGATGCGCTCGTTCCAACGAGGGATCACATGATATGGTTTTGTTGAAACCTTTTAAAAATAATATTTTTTCAACTTCTGAAGTTGCATATTACGGCCGATTCGTCGGGTAAAGGGTTGAACAACATACGTATTCCTATGTTTCATGCACCATTTTGTCCTATCCATGAACAGGGGCGCGGTGGCTCAGTAGGTAGAGGTGCAGGCTGCAAGCCGAGAGGTCCTCGGTTCGAATCCCACCTGCGGCAACCGCGTTGTGTCCTTTGGCAAGACACTTCATCTCCATTGCCCGCGTGGGGGCACGATGACGCCGTGTACTAAGCTGCACGTCGATGGTACGCATGTCTTCAACCAATCTAACCCTGCCTGTGCTACAGAGCGGAGTTACGATGTTGGGGAGTTGGCAGCTGCTCGTCGTTGCTCGATGGTTCTCTCCGGGTACTCCGGCTTCCTCCACCCGTCAAACTGCCACAGTCATGATTAGCCATTGTGCATAAATATGTGACCTTAAACATCAATAAATAAATAAATAAATAAATCCATGAACAACGATACCGTCCCTTGAAAGAAAAAAGGTGCCATTTAAATATATATAGGAAATCATTTGAAAAACTGTCAATGCGATCATTAGAACTTCTTTTAAAATAATAACGCTTTAGTCTAAAAACATATACCTTTTGTAAAATTCCTGATGAATATTAGGCGCTAAGAATTCTGTTTCTCAGATTTTTCTGCGCCAAAAGAGTTAAGCACCACTTCCTATGACGGCACCACATTTTCAGATATGTATTTTAGCGGAAATTATATTTCCAAAATTTCAGAAGGATGCGCTTGAAAATTATCTTGAAACTAAAATGTTTACAAAAACGTCTAATATTCAGCACATACCAACCAAGGGGCAAACTTTAAAAAAACGAAGAAGTTATTTTTAGCAGACGATTAGTCGGTGATATTTACCTTGATTAGGCTTCAAAGCGAAGCAGGAAAGCCCACGCCTGATTGGTGCCTTTTCCACATTTATAGTCCGACGAAATAAAATATAGTTCCCATAAACTTCCGTGGGTATACATCATAATGTATCAACTTTTTATTTCATATGAAGAATATATCATTGATGTCAAACAGCAATTTCTGAGGCATAGTCCTGGGTCCTGAACTGAAAACTCTAAAGTTTTTCGAAAGTTGGCCCTGTTGGGAGTCGATTCCGGGTCTACGGCGCTCCGATCGTCTACCTACAAACACTCAGCCATCATACAAACTGTGCTAATGGCAGCCTCCAAATGGGATGCAGTGCACTCACCCAATATCTTACAACCTTCTCCAGACCGACATAGAGTAATTAAAAACAATTACGGTTTTTTTTCGATTTGTTTTCAGTGGAAATTATTACAATTATGCAGGTCAACGGTTCCTGCTTTTAAACACATGGATCTCAGTTAAAGGAAGATGTGCATGTTCATATATCCGGAACTATAAACCTATATAAATTTCAACACATTTGATATTTAATATAACAATAATAATAATAATTAACATATTTCATTATTTTCCACAACAATAGCATTGATACACTAAAGTGAGTTCGTAACGTTGGTGATACAGTGAAAGTGAAGATCTTCACCGCTGGGATTCAACGATTATTTTCCCGAGATGTTTTGGGTTTTTTTCTGTAATCTATAGACGGGGTATAATAAAAGGACATATATACAAAATGACCTCGCATTCATTGACGTATCATTTTCAATCCCGAAAGCCGCTCTTTGGGGAGCGAGGTGGGTCACTGGTTACAGGACTTCAAACCGAAAGGTCCACGGCTCGACCCCCATCGGGGGTCCTGTATTGTGTCCGCGGGCAAGGCTCTTAATCTCGATTGCCCACGTGGAGAACGGTGGCGCTGTGTACTAAGGCGCTATGCACGTCGGTGGTGCCCTTGTCTTCAGCCAATGTTACCCCTGCTTGATAGTACGTTGGAAAGTCTGACAGTTGCTCGTCGCTGCTCGGTAGTTCTCTCCGGTTAATCCGGTGTAACAGGACTGGAAGTCCGTAGGAAAAGTAGTCCCTCTGGACTATTATTCCGCGGAATTATAGTCCTAGGTCTAACATTTCTAGGAATAGTAGTCCGCCGGACTACTATTCCTAGAAATGTTAGACCTAGGACTATAATTCCGCGGAATAATAGTCCAGAGGGACTAGCGTTCCTACGGATTTCCATTCCTTTTACATCGGCTTCCTCCACTCGTAAAACTGTCTGACTCGAGGTAATCTTGTTAAACCTCAATAAATAAAATAAATAATAAATAAATAAATAAGTCGCCCTTCGTCTAGCTGTAATATTTAAAATGTAATCTCTAAGATGCCGTAATTTGTCAATATCCGACATAGTTATGTAGTCAATAAAGTGAGTTTTACTAAAGTCTATATATTTAACTGGGAACATTAGATCCGACATGTAGCCAAATTCATTGAGTTATGAGGCAAATACTAAAACTGATAAGTCAGTTGTTTGAATTGGAAGCCAATAAGTATAGGTTTGTAATCTACCTTATTAGATTGTGACTTCCGCTCGAACTGTGAATTCGCTTATTTGTTTCACTTCCTTCAAATGCGTTGTGCGTATATTCTCAGAAAACATTACATAAATGAATTGTGCTTTCCATACACCGGACATCGGATTAGAGTCCTGAGAAGCTTCGAGATTCGACTGGAATTCGAACCTTAAGTTGGTATTCTGTTCGATTCAAAATCGGTTGTCCTATTCGTTGCCCTTCGAATCTTTTCACCGAAATTTGGCTTGGTATCAGCCATCTTCGCCTTCTCACAAAACGTATTGCTGAGATAGAAATTGTACACATATAATGCTGAAAATAAAGACTGAGTATAATCTCCGCTATATTAACCCTTTACCCAACGTAACGGCCAAACCCGGCCAGCGCTGTTCTCAAAAATCGCCAATTAATTTTCAATATTTTTTTCATTTTTTATCTCCGAAACATAGGTTATGACCCGTCATTGGAACGAGCTCGGCGAGCTCGTTCCAATAAGGGGCCATAACCTATGTTTATGAGACATAAAAATGAAAAGAATTAGTTATTCAAGAATTTATTTTGCAAGTGTCGTCTGCTTTTCATGTTAGGTAAAGGGTTAATATAAAAAAAATCTGTACTCATGCCACCGTTCATGACGATTTCAGTTTCACTCGTCACTACCACTGCTGAAAGCAAATTTAAATTTCCCTAGCAATATCGACGGTGGGCTCACGGTTGCCAGTAGCTAGCTAGTGCGGAATTTTCACAAGCGTTTCAGTTTTTGAACAATAATCGTGACCAGGTAATATTCCAACTACATCATCTGGGCATGCCTTCGACCAAGGGATGCCTTGATGATGTAGTTGTAGTTTGAATAGTTTGTCACTTGGGACTTTAAGACGTCTGCATTCGATTTGAGATTTCGAATAATAGATTCGATTCGATTCGATTCGATTTGAGCTTTTGACGGTGTGCAATGGTCTAGTGATTTATGTGTTGGGCTCCTGATTGCAGGCGGTGTTGCCGATGGTTCAAAATTGGCGGGGGATCAGAAACCAACATTCAAAATTCCTCTAAAACATGATTGTGTCATTTGAAAAACACACACAAGCCCGTCCCAGTCTTCGCTGAGTCCACCCACAGCACTTTCGTCGTACTGTAGCCAGCGCGTTCCATACTTTCATTCTGCTGCCGAAAGGAAGATGAACCAAGTAATCATGAGGACTTCATCTAAAACAAAGATAGATTCCAGCCATCGTTTTTGACGGTGTGCAATGGTCTAGTGGTTTAGGCGCTGGACTCCTGATTGCCAGTCGGTGTTGCCGAGGGTTCGATTCCCGGCATGGGATCAGAAACCAACATTCAAAATTCCTCTAACATATTGATTGTGTCATTTGAAAACACACAAGCCCGTCCCAGTCTTCATCTGAGTCCTTCCACAGCTCGTTCGTCGTACTGTAGCCAGCGGCGTCCACACTTTCACGCTGCTGCCGAAAGGAAGATGAACCAAGTAATCATTAGGACTTCATCTAAAAAGCTAGAGTCTAGCCATCGTTGTTGACGGTGCGCAATGGTCACGTGGTTTGGGTGTTGGACTCCTGATTGCCAGGCGGTGCTGCCGTGGGTTCGAATGCCGGCGAGGTATCAGAAACCACCATTCAAAATTCCTCTAAAACATGATTGTGTCAATTGAAAAACACACACACACGCACATACACGAGATAACATAATGTCAATCAACATGATAACTCCTCCCAATCGATGCCAATTGATGACGTGGAGGCTTTCACTTCATCAAAAGGTGTTATCCAAGCACGAAATCCGATAACACTGTATCAACTTTCCTATCGTGGCATTTGCTTTGGTCAACACCAACAAGATCGTGATCTGTTCGCGATTCTGTCGGAATTATCCGTCTGTTTTTCGTAATGGCAGTACTGTGGCTTTAGTCAAGTACTTGGAATTAGTTACGCTACTGAAATAATTACAGATTTTCTATTTCATGTCTGACCGTCTCCTGAAACGAAACTGCTAACAGGTGCAGAAACAGTGGAGTCTGTCCCGTGTGAACCACTACTATATGTGTCACTGTTAACCCTTTACCCAACGCAGACGATATCAAAATTTATTAGTTTAAATATATTTTTTTTAAATTTCTCAAAACATTTCAACAAAACCATATCATGTGACCCCTCGTTGGAACGAGCTTATCGAGCTCGTTCCAATGAGGGTCACATGATATGGTTTTGTTGAAATATTTTGAAACATTTAATTTTTTCAACTGCTCAATTTGCATATTACGTGGGCGAATGCGGGCGATTCGATGGGTAAAGGGTTAAAGACATGGCCATGTCTCTTCCTAACCGATTGCTAATTATTCTGCTAGCTGTTTCGGTGCGCTAGATTCGATTTGTTGTCATTTGCCACCAAGACCACTCGGAATAGGACAGTTGTTTCAAGAATCCAAGCTCACAAGGAGTATAGAATTACCAGTAACAGCTATAGAATACAGTTAAAACTAAATGTCCTGTCATGAAATGCGCAAAAATAGCACGTCGATCTGTGCGTTAATCTACCCGTTAATCTACGCGTTATGGCCTTAGTACATATGTGTACATATGGCCTGTGCACAGTTGATTTACGGGTGAAGGAAGCCGGAGTACCCGTAGAGAACTACCGAATATCGACGAGCAACTGTAAGCTCCTCAACATTCTAACTCCGTTCAAGCTGGGTTACAGCGGTTGAAGACATGTGTACCATCGACGAGCAGTGCGTCTTAGTACACGACGTCACCGTGCCCCCCACGTGAGCAACCGGGATAAAGTGCCTTGCTCAAGGACTCAACTCAGGGCGTACCGGACGGGGATCGAACCAGGGACCTCTAGCATAGAAGTTCAACAGTCTACCACTGAGCCACCGCGCCCCCGCGCCCCCTCATAACTCATAATTTCATTTGCGACACATGCATAACAGCGTACAATAACTTCAGTATACTTAACATAATATAAAGCAACCTCTAACTATATCGGTTCGATATACAACATTGAAGCACGCATGTATACCGCAGGGAGATGACATAACCAGATTGTCTGTCTACCTGTCATCCCCCTAAACATGATCTTACATCACCGTGTTTCAGACCAATTATTTTCTCCTCGAAAACAATCCTATGAAGTCAATTAATTATTAATCATAATATACAACAGCAAGTACTAGAATCCTGTCGACTAGCCAGAAAACACCTATTTTGGTAGCATCACCCTCTTATACAGTTAACATGTACTGCAGCGATACTGCAAATTGGTCATGCCGACCCCAACAGCCAGAATCGGTGACTATAGAGATAAATTTGCATGGCCGACTGCGTGTGTGACACAAGTCCAGGTGTCAAAAATAGTCTTTTGAGAAATCACATGATTACTAAAAAGAGAGAATTTACCGCACAGACTCGAATCGTGTCGAAAATGTCCCGACTGGAAAATTATTTGGGGTGGGGGTGGGGGGTTGTGATACATATCCATCACCTTCCCCTCACCATAGTTACTTTCCTGATTGGCGCGATCAAGGAGTATTGCTTGTTTTATTTTATGGCGTTTAACGACACTTTTAACAGCCTGTGTGACATCGGCGAAAAGTTTTATGGGTGGAAGGGCAGCTAGAATACCCATAAAAACCATCGTGTAGCGGCTAGCAATTGACAGACTCCCCAACGTACTGAAACTCCACATACGGAGTTAACCATTTACCCAACGAATCGGCCACAACTGCCCGCGCAATATGTAAATTCAGCAGCTGGAAAAATACTAATTTTAAAAAAATTGCAACCAAACCATATCATGTGCCCCCCTCTTTGGAACGAGCTCGTTGAACTCGTTCTAATGAGGGTCATATGATACGGCTTGGTTGCAATTTTTTTTAAATGATATTTAAAATAGTAAATTTTTATATCGTCTACGTTGGGTAAAGGGTTAACAGCGGTTTAAGGCAAGCGTACCATCGTCGTGTAGTACGCGTAATATACAGCGCCACGCACGCCCTCACGTGACCATTCGGGATTAATTGCCTTTCACAATGGCACAACGCTATTTCTGTTGGTAAGGAACGAACCGTCGACCTTTCAGTTTAAAGATCAATGTTCTAACCACTGAGTCAACGCATGGAATAGGACATTGGCAACCAGAGTATTAAAACCTGGAAGAGTAACTGGAGAGAACCATCTAGAAGGGGCGAGCAGCTTTTGGATTATCCAGCTTCCTACCACGGCACAGGCAGATGTAACAGGGGTTGAAGTCAAGTACACAGCGTTATCATGCGCCAACGTTGCCAAAATTTTGTAAAATGCAGTTTTAAATAAGGCTCCACAAAGTAGAACTTCTCGGACCATTTTTTGTAATATTCCATGTGAGCGGATGTTTTTTTATTTTATTTTTAATTTTTGTAATTATATCTTTGGCATCAAAAGTTCATATTCTTGGTTTGTTTTATGTTTTGGGCCTCATAATCTACAGAGCAGCATGGGTGGAGGTGTATTTCATCCCTTGAGCGCAAGAACGCCTTGTCGCACTGAAGGGAAAATTTCTCAATTTTATTAACTTGGGTAAAATATCAGACATAAACCATTTAATTATTATTTTTGAAAAATTGCATTGGTTATAAAAAGAGGGCATGCGGCAGCCAAAATGACCGGGCGGGAGGGCCTGAGAAGCAGATTTTCAACTTTTTGAGGCCTAACGGCTTCTTTCTCAACATTCATTTTCTCAACAATGTATTCAGGAAAGCATTATCCTGTATAACACTCGCTACTGAAAATGAACAAATACGATTTGCATTTGTAAAGCGTACAGGTGATAACTTTAACCTATAGCTCTGCGGGTATCCCCCCTTAGTCAGACATCCCAGTTGTTAGACACACCGGTTGTCAGACAGTTTTCTGTTTCCAGTGCAGGTGTAATTGCTAGCTTACCTTGAGTGTGAATAGACTCTACCAACTTCTGTGTTATACACAATTTTTATTTATTCATTGTACTTTTTACTTTGTTTTTTTTAATTTTCCTTTGTATCATCAGTTATTCAAACTTCTGTGTTATACACAATTTTTATTTATTCAGCCAGAAAGGAACCAACTACACCTCTACCGACCCTATACAGTGGCCAAGTCGTGCAGGAAGACATTGCTGATGTTTAGGCTTTCCCATCCTTCAGTTCCATAAACAGTGCCCTGTACAGACACAGAAGCCACAATATTCCAAAAGTCCAAGAAAGCAGAGCAGGCATATCTGAATACATAAGGAAAGCTGCAGGATTGGCTCTTCTCCCACCTTCGTCAGTGCAGGATGTGTGTTTAGATGTGATGGAGACTTGTCCTGAGTCTCTGCAGATGACAAATTTCAACGACTACATGGTCACCAACTGGGTCGACGATGAAGCTAGATTCCCGATCCCACTGTGGAATCACCACAGAACAACTGGCCCATAACCAACAACGACTTAGAGGGATTCCATAACAGACTCAACTCATCGCTACCACACCGACATCCAAACATCTTCAGATTCATTGATGCCATAAAGAAAATAGAGAAGGCAGACCGGATTAAGATGACGCAGATCGACTTTGGTGCCGCCCCTCCATCACGAAAGAAGGTGTACAGGGAAATAGACAATCGGCTAGAAAGGTTGAAAACACAGATCGCATCTGGGGAGAAGTCGCACACAGATTTTCTGAACGCAGTAGGAAAATTACTCCGCTTAGGATAAATGCCATTTTTATATCTAGTTTTTGTACCTTACATGTAACTTTGTTTTTGTTGTCATCCATATTGTAATGATTTCAAATCTATTTCAAATAACTTTGTTTTTGTTGTCATCCATATTGTCATGATTTCAAATCTATTTCAAATAACTTTGTTTTTGTTGTCATCCATATTGTCATGATTTCAAATCTATTTCAAATAACTTTGTTTTTGTTGTCATCCATATTGTCATGATTTCAAATCTATTTCAAATAACTTTGTTTTTGTTTTCACCCATATTGTCATGATTTCAAATCTATTTCAAATAACTTTGTTTTTGTTGTCATCCATATTGTTATGATTTCAAATCTATTTCAAATAAAAACTTTAAATATTAATACTTCGTTCGATTCGATGAGTTGCAAAAGTCAGTGGAAAGGGAGTAATTGGTGACAGTCCATTGTTATCAATAGGTATTGCAAGGTAATGCCTGTAGCCACCAAAGGTGTTAATTAGGGATTAAAAAGTGTCTGACAACTGGGGTGTCTGACTAATGGGTATCAACCGCTCTGAGAGATGAGGAAAAAAATATATCACTGAGCCGACGTAACTGACCGCTGTATCATTCATTATTCACAGGCTGGTCCACATGCCTACTGGACTTCTATTGATTTATTTAGTTGTGTTTAAGGCCACATATTTCTGCACAATGCCCAATCGTGACCGCAACATGGATATAAAATCATTTCCAGCCAATCGTTTGGACCCATGTTGCCCATTGTAGAGGACTTCCATCACAGGCGCCGATTACCGGCTTCTATTTTAGCAGTATAACAGAGCTTGTTTACCACAGTGAACAAGCACTGAATCATTTCCTGGAATTCCCCGAGGGTTTACTGGACTTCTAGAAATTTCCATTTCATCTGGCTGTGCAATCCATGTCTGCTATGCCAGGTAACATCTGGAAGTCTAAACTGATCCAGAAACTAATCCAATCCATCACAACAAATCTTGCATAAATCCCAGACACTTCATGGTTAATGGGGTGTCATACAGGAGAACTTTATTTTGCTGTGGATATTTAGTGATACCCCTCTGCACAGACCAATATCAAAGTATCCAATTTTCAACCTTCAATTCTTTCCCCAAAATGCAAATAGGAATTTTACCAATTCAATCTTGTTTGACAGAGCTCGTTGAGCTCTGTCAAACAAGACTAGATTGGTTAAATTCCTAGTTGCATCACTGGAGATAAATTCTCCTGGAAATTTATTTTTTTATATCCGAGCAGGTGAGGGGGTGGGGGTGTGGTCGGAAAAAATTGTTAGTACACTTTAAGTATATGTAAATTATTTTTAACGCACATCTAGAATCAAGATACAACTAAGAGTAGAACAAATTTATTTATTGGTGTTTTAACGCCACATACTTGTGCACAATGGCTAATCATGACCGTGACAGTTTTACGGGTGGAGAAAGCCGGAGTACCCAGAGAGAACCGCCGGGCAACGACGAGCAGCTGCCAGCTCCCCAACATCGTAACTCCGCACTGCAGCACAGGCAGGGTGAGAATGGTTGAAGACATGCGCATCATCGACGTGTAGCACGCCTTAGTACACGGCGTCATCGTGCCCCCGTGTAGACAATCAGGGTTAAGTGCCTTACCCAAAGCCCCAACGCGGCGGGAGTCCGAATTGCTCGTTCAAACGTCACCAATCCAAGGACCAACCGGGTTCGACGTTGCTTAACTTCGGTGATCTGACGAGAACTGGTTGCCGCAACGCCACCGCGCCCCCGAGTAGAACAAAGAGTTCATATAACAATTGGACTAACCAGCGTTGAAATTTTAAAAAAAAAAGTTAACGAAAAACTAAAACAAAGCTGTCAAGTCCCATTAAATGGATAAAATAGTCACAACTTAAATGGTCAACGCAAGTTCATGTGTCAAAAAATGGTTTCTGCAAAACCAGTCGAATGACATTCTGTGTTAAAATAATTCTGTAAATAACTCGGGGCTCACATAAGAAATGGGAAGAAATGCTAGGAAATGGTCCTCAACAACAATGGAAAAGTGCTAAAAAATTGTTATATGATGCTGAGAGGGGTGAGTATCCAAAATATGTCGGAAATGGGTTTTTTTTGCAGGATATGGTGTGGGTGTCCAAAATGACGGGGAAAAATATGTGGAAAATAAGAAAAATATTGCGGTTTAGGGGTGGGGAGGTGGGTGTCTAGGAGGGTCGAGCGCAAAAAAAAGGCATCGTGTATTGCACATTTTTTTCGGAAACACCCCCACTCCCCCCCCCCCCCCTCCCTCGATCCGTGTGGAGAAGGTTGAGCAACATAGTTTAACCCTTCACCTAACATGAAAAGCAGAAGACACTCGTAAAAAAAATTACTGAATAACTAATTTTTTTTCATTTTTGTCTCAAAAACATAGGTTATGATCCCTCATTGGAACGAGCTGTTCCAATGAGGGGTCATAATCTATGTTTTTGAGACAAAAAACGAAAAAGTAATGAAAATTAATTGGCGATTTTTGAGGATAGCGCTGGCCGGTTTTGCCGTTACGTTGGGTAAAGGGTTAGCATAGTTTGTCAAGAACTATTATCAGCATCGTATTTGTTCCCGTCTCTTGACGCGTCAAATAGTTCTTTGCGTCAGACGTGGTTGTTCTTATTTATAAAGAATGGCATATGTATCCAATTTCAATTTGTGGATTCGTGTCTATAATCGACTAGTATAAAGGAAGGTATGGAAACAGGTATTCCGTTTCATTATTTTGATTAGTGTTTTCGGAGCTTTGAAATGCAATTTGAAAGGTGCAGGCAGAGAAGGCACACACCATTTGAGTCTTTTGATGAAAATATTGATATAAACAAAATTAGAAAAATGTAGGCGTGTAATCACGAACTTTCTCTCCCTTTTAACTCGTTGACTGCCACTACGAGTTATCTCGTAGTTCCCAGTATACCGGATTGTGCTGCTTAAGTATACTCGTAGTTACCATAGCGTAAATTTATTTTACCGTCATCGAATTGGCAGTGGGACTGTTGGACTTCTATGCTAGATGTCCCGAGTTCGACTCCGTCCGGGCCGGCCCGCCTTGTGTCCTTGGGCAAGGCACTTTATCCCGATTGCCCGCATGGGGGGAGGGGGGGGGGGGGGGGCACGATGACGCCATATACTAAGGCGTACTGCACGTCGATGGTGCACATGTCTTCAACCGCTGTAACCCTGCTTGAGAGGAGCTTGAACAAAATTAGAATGTTGAGGAGCTGACTGTTGCTCGTCGTTGCTCGATGGTTCTCTCCGGGTACTCCGGCTTCCTCCTCCCGTAAAACTGTCACGGTCACGATTAGTAGCCATTGTGCATAAGTATGTGACCTTAAAACAAAAATATATAAATAAATATTGAATTGGCAGTAAGAGATAAATGTGATGTAAAATAAGTTTATTACTTTCCAACGTGTGGTTTACTGGGATTTCCCGATTTGATTATAAATGATAACTTAACAAGTGGATTGTGCAATCACCAATTGGGTCTTGTATCCGTGCGCGCACACAAAGACGCTTTGCCGTGGGTGTAATGGGGACTTCATTGTTTTGTTTTTTTTTTTGTTTTTTTTTAATCCTTTATCTAACATGAAAAGCAGACGACACTTGCAAAAAAAATCTTGAATAACTATTATTTTCATTTTTTGTCTCAAAAACATAGGTTATGACCCCTCATTGGAACGAGCGCGTCGAGCGCGTTCCAATGAGGGGTCATAGCCTATGTTTTTGTCATAACTTATGTTTTAGAGACAAAAAATGAAAAAACAATGAAAATTAATTGCCGATTTTTGAGAATAGCGCTGACCGTTTTTTGACAGTTACGTTAGGTAAAGGGTTAAATAATATAATTATCGTTAATAACGAAAAGTATTAAACAGAGTAATCGCTTGACTGGACTGGTTACGTGAAATAAATCATTCGAGGTGGGGGACTATATTGTAAAACACTCGTGCGCATTCGCGCACTCGTGTTTGTACAACGTCCCTCACCTCTCATGAATTATTTCACGCAATCAGTCCAGTCAAGCGATTACTCTCTATAGAGTTGCTTCCCTGGACCGACAAGCGGTCTGGCTGATTTGCAATTTGGAAGACGATATTTAGTATAATTTGCAATTTGGAAGACGACATTTGGTATTATTTTCAATTTCAAAATCACTAGTGGTAAAAGTGAATCACAATCTCTGTATTATTTGAAACTGCAAAACATGAACAAGTTGACAATAATTGAGAGTACTTAATGAAAGAATGGATCTGTACAAAAGTGTACAAACTTGGGTGAATGTGTAGTTTTCGGGGAGCGTATGGAGGGGAGGATTGGGGGTATTTGTCCAACACTACGAAGCACAAAAACAAAACAAAAATATGTCTGTTGCTCATTTATATCATTTATAAGTATTTTGTTTCTGTGCATGGCTTATATAGCTGTGGTGTAGATGTTGTGAACATGACATTATGTAGCCTATATGGGGCCTGGGCTGCAGAATGGTAAAGTTTGAAGCAGTCAGCAACAAAAAGGGCTAGTTTGTCTGGGCAGACATTGCAGATGTAGTGTGATTCACGCCTACGCCTTGCTCGACGGCTTTGTTGGGTTTTACTTTCTGTCCGTGTGGCATGGGGGTGGGGGCAGACTTGTCATGTAGTGAAAAGTATCTGCAGTTGACACTGGTGGTGGGATGAAGTTCGGATGGAGTTCAGGGCTTCGTCAAGTTTATCAAACACCTCACCAAGAAGACAAACAGTGAGCGTGTCTCTGAACTTCTGCATATATACATGCTTCTCATCACTATATTGGTTGAAAAGTAAACAAGAATGCAGTAGAACTACGTCAAACATATGAACAAAACACACACCAACATCCAATGTTCATTATTTACCCAGCTTCCAGGAGCCTCTAGGCAAGGACCGTGCGACGGGGGGTGGAGGTGAAGCGGTATATTTCAGAGACGGTATTGGTTTCCGACACAGACCTGATCTTGAACTATTTAAAATCGAATGCCTTTGGGTCGAAGTTATAGCAACACATGGTAGACCATTACTGCTGGGCGTGTTTTACCGCCCACCTAACAGTATAAATGAACTGTGGACTATCATCTCCACCTCCATTGAGAAAGCCAGAGGCACCCAAATAGCCGATATTATTGTTACTGGTGATTTTAATGATAATCCGTTAGTTCCTGCAGGAGGCAGTCTCTCAGAAATTCTTAAATATTTTAACTTAACCTTAGCTTGTGAATGAGCCCACGTGCATTACTGAAACTTCAGCATCCCTGCTTGACCTCTTTGCGAGGTTTTAGGTCCGTTTTTTTCCGGACATGATCCGCTACCATAAACCAATAGCTATTAACATCGACTTGTTTAAGCATGTCCCCGTAGATTTTAAGAGACGAACCTGGTCCTATGCACTCGGGAACTACAGTTAAAACTAGAAGTCCTGTCCCGAACTGTGCGCTTTTCTAGGCTTAATTGCGCGTGTGAATTGCGGGCAAATGCCATATCGAATGGCATCCAAAGCACAGCAGGTTCTCCTGGTTACTCATCACAAACACAGGCAATGTTTGTGCCAATGGACCCCCGGGTTAACCGGAGGTCCATTGGCAGAAACATTGCTTGTGCACAGGCCACTTGTACAGAATTGGAAAGCCTTACTATTGTTATAACGCGTAGATTAACGCACAGATTGACGTGCTATTTAAGCGCTTTTCATGACAGGACTTCTAGTTTTAACTGTATGTCGACTTGAATGCTGCATTACTCAATGTGCATTGGGATCAAATCTTCGATAACCCCGATTTGGATATTATAGTCTCAGACTTTACCGACAAATTACTCTATTTGGCATCAAAGCATATCCCTAATAAATATATCACCTCGAGAACCAATCAATCTGTTTGGTTTCATAATAACCTAAGGCTACTCATTAGACAAAGGAAGGCTGTATCGTGCTTCCAAGCGAAGCGGTCTTCCGCATGCTTGGGTTAGATACAAAAACAAGAGGATTGAGGTTGTGTCAGCAATACGGAATGCCAAGGCGTTTTATATAGCTAAAGTGCAAACAGTACTGAAAAGCCCAGAGACGTCATCGGCACAATGGTGGAAGACCCTCAGATCATTCGTGGGAAACAATTCCACTCAAGGTATCCCAACTCTACTTTACCAAAATAAGACATACTCGTCGAACACTGTGAAAGTCGAGGTGCTTAAAGAATATTTCAGTTCTATCTCTACTATTGACGATTCTGAAGCCTCTCTGCCATCATCTCATCCACCATCTAACGTAATACTTGATAACATAACACTCAACTGCCACGAGGTACAAGAAGCGCTGAAAGCAATAAACGTAGCCAAAGCATCTGATCCGGACTTGGTTAGCCCTCGATTACTCAAAGAATGAAGGAACTCTTTGAGTGAACCACTCACGATTTTGTTTAACATTTTACTAAATGAGTGTTGCTTTCCGTCTGCGTGGAAAAGGCTAATGTATCTCCAATCCTGAAGAAAAACCCAGCCAACGTAGTTACGAATTACCGCCCAATATCCCTGATCAGCTGCCTTGGCAAAGTGTTTGAAAAATGTATCTTTAAACGGGTATGGAAGTTTCTGAATGAAAATAATAGCCTTAGCCGATTTCAATCAGGTTTTATACCACACGACTCTACAGTTTTATAATTAACCGATATATATGATGAGTTCTGTCACGCTCTTGACGAAGGCAAAGAGGTTAGAGTGTTTTTTATGATGTTAGTAAAGCGTCGATAAAGTATGGCATGCCGGGTTGATCTACAAATTGGAGGAAATCGGAATTCGAGGAGAACTACTCGAATTTTTCAAATCATACCTTTCAGATAGATCTCAGCGAGTTGTCGTAGCTAACGAATCCTCGTCCTGGAGAACTGTTTGCTCTGGAGTTCCACAAGGCTCTATTCTTGGACCACTTTTATTCCTTATTTACATTAATGATATAACGGAAAATTTGATCAGCAATATACGTCTCTTTGTAGACGATACATCCCTTTATTTAATTGTAGAAAACCCTGTCCAAACGGCCAATTTGATCAATTATGATCTGGCGACAATTGATAATTGGGCTTGGTCGTGGTTGATTGAATTTAATCCACAAAAAATCGGAAAGCATTACCATATCTCGTCAAAGAAACCCTCCCCAACATCCACCCCTTTTGTTTGCTAATAAGCAAATTGGTGAAGTTGACAGACACAAACATTTAGGAGTTATTTTAAACACAATATGTACTTGGAATGACCACCTTGACTATATCTGTGCCAAAGCCTGGACACGCATAGACGTAATGCGAAAACACAAATTCGCACTTGATAGAAGCGTTCTGGACAAAATCTATTTCGCATTTATGAGACCTCTTCTTGAAAATGACGATACGGTTTGAGACAACTGTACCGAAACCGACAAAGCAAACTTGGAAAAAATCCAGGTAGCGGCTGCTAGAGTTGTCACTGGAGCAACTGTTAGCGCTAGCAAAATCTTATTATACCTTGAAACCTGTTGGAATCCTCTTCAAGACAGGCGTCGCAAGCATAAGCTAATGCAGTTCGTTAAGATGTACCACCACATAACGCCTCCATATATTGATAATAAAGTATCACCGTTGATCTCGATGATCAATACGAAACATAATCTACGCTCTGGTGGAAACCATAGGATTCCTCCCTGTCGAACTCAGTTATACCATTCGTCCTTTATCCCAGAGGTGACAAAGTTATGGAATCAAATCCCATCGGCGGTAAGAGGGAATAGATCCTACTGCAATTTTAAGAGCTTTTTATACCGCAATAACCGACGATCCCCATCATTCTTCAGTAGCGCTAATTACCATGCAGCACAAATATATCACTCTAGGCTACGCCTGGGATGTAGCAATCTCAACTCACGTTTGTATGCCAATCACATATTACCGTCACCATACTGCCAATGTGGTGAGATTGAGACTACTGAACATTTTCTGCTTTTGTGCCCAACCTACATTAATATTCGTGATCAAAGTGTTGGCCAACTGTCATTTGCTCCCGATGTATCAACACTACTATATGGTTCCTAACTTCTCACCGATAAAGAAAATTGTACAGTCTTCGGTGTCGTTCAAGAATTTATTATGGCAACTAAGCGCTTCCAGTAGCAAATA
Organism: Pictodentalium vernedei; assembly: GCA_031216915.1. Classification (NCBI taxonomy): domain Eukaryota; kingdom Metazoa; phylum Mollusca; class Scaphopoda; order Dentaliida; family Dentaliidae; genus Pictodentalium; species Pictodentalium vernedei. The sequence continues at coordinate 402,782,162 of CM062291.1, forward strand.
TTCGGTTATGGTGTCCATGTATCTACATGGTCATTTCGGCCGATGTAATAACTTTATATGTAATATTTGATGCTGCGATCTATGCTGATTGTATGTTTTAGCGCTACCAGTTTACGGTCCAGTTTCACACCCAGGTTGGCTTCCTCTTTCGAAGTTTCTCCTCTTCTCTGTATATCTCCTTTTTTCTCCAATTCTAACTTGTTTTACTTTAACAGGCCAAGTTTGAACAAAAATACAAATGTGCACATCCATTGATCCTACTGTATTAATATTTTATGAAAATATTGTATGTGGAAACGACCTAGTATAAGCTTTATAGCTTCCTGTCGGATCCACCTTTTATTTTGCTGTATTTTGTATATTCGGTTGAAGATATTGAATAAATATTGTTTAAACTAAAACACACACTGAAGAGGGTTTGAAATATTTCCATATAACTCGTAGTTGGCATCTTGTTCAAAGTTTCTTCGCAGGCGCCATCTACGAGTCATCTGGAAGACTATTTTTCGTACTTGAAATTCAAGATAAAAAAAACACAATTTCCGTGACTCTGAGTCCGTTTGTACCCATAATTTAAAAGTTGTGAAAGGTTTCAAGAATCAAGGAGAGGGTGGCATGACTAACATTGGGGGGGGGGGGGGGGGCATGTGCCAGCCTCAGCCCCACACCCCCGGCTACGCAACCGTTAAAGGGTTAACCAACCTAGGTGCCTACACCTACTATCACTGAATTTCTTAAGCTCGTGTGGTCTTTCTGTCAGATAACTTGCGTAAGTTTTTCAGCATGTGTTACTTTGAAAGAAAAATGGCTTCTCATTGGAAAAGAACACAACGCCACAGTTGCTGAGTGGAAGTGTTCTGTCAGGTTGTTTTTCACCTCGGGTTCGACGTTTAAGAATAGGATTACAAAATTTGTTAAAAGCAAGGCGTTTTCAATTTCCATATCCATTCAAACTAGAAATAGCTCTGTTTTATTCTGTGATTTTGAGAATCAGCCCACTTAATTGTATATATTTTAATTGAATAACTGTGCTGCAGATGTGATTGTAGCCTTCCACTTTATGTAGGTTGATAGCTTTTAAAACCCATTTCTGTGCCAGGTCAGAAACAACGTTAACCCTTTACCCAACAACAAGTTGAGCTACAGTATCATTGACACTTTCATTTATAGGTCTGTTATATGCATCAGATGAGTTAACCCTTTACCCAACCAATCGCCCGCATCCTTCTGCGTAATATGCAAATTCAGCAGCTGAAAAAATATTATTTTTTGAAAAATTTCAACAAAACCATATCATGTGACCCCTCTTTGGAACGAGCTCGTCGAGCTCGTTCCAACAAGGGGTCACATGATATGGTTTTGTTGAAATTTTTTGAAAAATTTGAAAAAAATAAATTTAAAATAATAAATTTTGATATCGTCTGCGTTGGGTAAAGGGTTAAATGGAAATATTTACCTTTACAGAGATGAGATTATAGGTTGTCTTTATGGGCAACCATAGTTTCTTGCTTTGCAGGTTTGAAAGACTGAGGTGTTTCGCTTGTTTTACATCACGTGATAAAAACATTTTCAGATTCATTGTTTGTTCTTTAAAGGTTGACTATCTGAGATTTGTTTGCATTTTTCTGTATATTCCTGTGTATATGTCATCTGGAAAGTTTATTTATCATATGACTCATCCGTTTTGTTCACTTTAAAACATTTGATATTTTGTTTTCATATTAATCAGTGATAAATAAAGCCTTCTGCCAATTTCATTAGTCAATTTCAAAACTAGGCAATTTGATTGGCTGAACAAAATGCAACTGGGCCATATTTTCATAATTTGCATAATTAGAGTTGGGAGCTTTCATTGGTCAATTTCAAAACTGGACAATTTGATTGGCTAAACAAAATACAACTGGGTCACATTTGCGTAATTTCAGTAGGGAGAATTTACATTATCTGTCCTATTTAGGGTGGGTTATATTGTATTAATCTTTTATCTACAAGAAAAACGCCATTCATTCTTTTTTCGTTGAGCTCGTTCCAATGAGGGGTCATAACCTATGTTTTGGAAGCAAAAATTGAAAATTTTGAGTTATACGAGGATGTTTTTTCCAGGTGCCGTCTGCAACTCAAGTTAGGTGATGGGTTAAAAAGTCATACTAAGTGGCTAATTTGTGCGTGTGTGTGTCATATGATAAATAGAATATGAAATGAGTGTTTTCTCCTATAATATTTATGAAACTCGTCCGAATTTTCCGTTTGGGCTCGCCAGAGGCTCGCCAAAACGGACAATTCTTAGACTCGTTCCATAAATATTATATGAGAAAAACACTCATTCCATATCCTCTATTTACTAACCTGCACAGCACACTGAGAGTGATGGAGATTTGAGGTATGATGTCAGCCTGGTTGGTTTGAGAGGGTGTTTGATCCACAATCTGAAACCCTCATAGTTATGAATTACAGATTGAAAAGGTTTCTCTGAGTTAGTTGTGACACAACCCTGCGTGACATTGTTTAATTAATGTGATGCCCTAAATTCTGGTCTGTCTTACTGGAGTCCAAGAAGTGGTTTTACAAGCAGGGACGTGGCGACCGGGGGTGTGCCCCCCCCCCCCCCCCACCACCACCAATCTTGGCCAAACTTTCCTATAGTTCGGAATTCGGAGGGCAAGTCATGAGTAGTTGGAAATTCCATCTATCTGGATTTTACAGCTTCTTTGGTGATGCTGATGTCTCCTTTTCTTCCCAAAATTCCAACTCGGTTTCAAATCGGCAAACGTTCCGACTGTTACTATTTAAAGCTACAGTGTACGCAATATCGAGCTTCATAAGTATGTATGATGTCAATCGGTACGAGATTTCTATAGTACGTTTACTTATCGTAATAAAAAAAGATCCTCGAAATGCACTCCAAGAAAATCACATCATGTAAAATAGTTATCCTGAGTTAATTCCATCATTCACAGTTACAAAATGATGAAACAACGAAAACTGATCATTCCTGCATAAGATCTGATTTGTTGTTAGAATAATGTGAATTACTCAAAGTTCTCAGCTTGGGCATTTGTTTATCACACATTCAGTTCCCAGAATAATACCAAATAATAATAACAACCTGATAATTCTATCATAAGTGTGTTGGCATTTCAGTTACTAGAATCAATGTTATGCCCCCTTTCATGGCTTCATTTTCAAAATGTTTCTCGGTAGAAAATTTCACCCTTCCCTATTCCTCGCCCTAGTTGGAAATGCAATACCGTAACCACCAATCGGAAACCTCTAGCCACGTCCCTGTTTGCAACCCACAGATTGATTGATACAGAGTGCACCATCCTCCACATAATGGTGACATCGGTTTCATTCAGTGACTTTCTTCGCTGTGTTCAGTGATAGTTGAATTTATAAGGATGACAATATATTTGTGATATTCGTGTTAATATTTGAACATATTGTGGATCAGAGAGATGTGACACATGTAGACTGGTGATTTACTAGTATTTATTTATTTAATGGTGTTTAAGGTCATATATTTTTGCACAATGGCTAATCATGACCACAACATGAGTATCAACTCAAGACAAGGGGTGAGCGTTAGTTAATAAGCCATGTTGTCCACTTTAAAGAGGGTTTGCAACTCCCAAGCATTGGTAATTAGGTCCTATTTTACCAGTAAAACGGAACCTGTTTACCGCAGTCAACATGCTCTGCTTCACTTCCCGGGGTTCCCATGGGGATGGTGAGTTACTATCTTTATTGCTTTGGCCACATAATTTTCGGAGGTAGAGATAATCGATTTTCAATTTAGCTTAAATTATCTGTTTTTACAGATTAAATAATCTGTATTTACAGATTACTAATCTGTTTAAACAGATTACTAATCTGCTTTTACAGAATAACTAATCTGTATTTACAGATTACTAATCTGTTTAAACAAATTACTAATCTGATTTTACATATTAACTAATTTGGTCTGTAAAAACAGATTAGTAATCTGTTTAAACAGATTAGTAATCTGTAAAAACAGATTAGTAATCTGTAAAAACAGATTGGTTAATCTGTAAAAACAGATTAGTTAATCTGTATTTACAGGTTAGTAATCTGTTTAAACAGATTAGTAATCTCTAAAAACAGATTAGTAATCTGTTTAAACAGATTAGGAATCGCTGGAAATATACTATGGTGTGGAGGTTCTACGCTGCCGTAGATTTCAGAATAGCACGTGCTACCCGAGAATGTCACATTGAATGGGTGACCGACAATTGTCTTTGTCATATGTTGTGCAAGAGACCTTGATTGGAATAATTAATACATTTTGGATATTGCGTTGATAGATGCCACGTGACGTATACCCACTGATTTCCTTTGATCTCTATCCTGTGTATCTTTTCAGTGTTTTGGGTTTGCAAGCTGTGTTTTACTCCAACAGATACAGAATAACCTACACAGGTAGGCTGTCAAGGGGTCTCGGATGGGAGTGTCCACTTATAGATTTTCAACTGCACCAACTCCTTCCCGTGGACGAAATTGCGACTACAGTACAGTCGCCGCGAACTTGTCGTAATCCTCAGCAGTGATTAACGCTCTTGCGTTTTCCATGTAATAAAAATCATCATCAGCAAACGTTTTGCACCTGGTGCTTCATTAATTAAATTTTTGATGATTATTCATACAAAGAGTGTTTGGAATCTGATATTATTGTGTCCGTATTGGCCACCCGTGGAAAGTTACCAGTCCACGGCGGCCTTACTGTACCCCTACACAATATCCAACGAGTTCATTGCAACGACTCACCCACCATCTCCCAGTTCAAAATGTTCCAGCTACAGATTTTAAATCCAACACAAACGCTGTAATTTGTTATTTTAATTATTTTTTTACAGTTTCAATGAATTTGAACACAACCCTATCATGTACAGTTAAAACTAGAAGTCCTGTCACGAACCGTGCGCTTATCTAGGCTTAATTGCGCGTAGAAATTGCGCGCAATTGCCATATCGAATGGCACCCAAAGCACGGCAGGTTCTCCTGGTTAGTCATAACAAACACGGGCAATGTTTCTGCCAATGGACCTCCGGGTTACCCGGAGGTCCATTGGCTGAAACATTGCTTTCGCCCAGACCATATGCACATAATTTGATAGCCTTACTATGGTCATAACGCGTAGATTAACGCGCAGATCGACGTGCTATTTGTGCACATTTCATGACTAGTTTTAACTGTAACCCCTTATTGGAACGAGCTCGGTCCAATGAGGGGTCACATGATATGGTTTTGTTGAGATTTCTAAATTAGGTGGGCGGATGGTAGATGGTTAAGTTGCGCAATTCCATTTGTACACCCTCTTTGACTAAATTGACGTCTTTAGAAAGTCGACGATATAAAAATGCATGAAATCCCAAATTCCACGTGATTCGAATTTTTTCAAATAATCGAGATGGCTTCGAATCAAATCATATTATGTGATTCAAAACCGAATGGAATTTCGAACGTTCGTCAGACTCTGTACTACTGTCACTGAAATATGTCACATGAAAGTGAATTTTTCGTTTCCCTAATAAACGAATATATCATGGTACTTGCGTGTGTGTGTGTGTGGGGGGGGGGGGGGGGGGGCACGCTGTAATCACGGTCTGCGGCAGACCGTGATCACAATGTGACCCCCTAGTACCAAAACAGTCTGCCATTGAGCCTTGAACGCTAAGCGTTTATAACTCCAGGGATACACCAGATTTATTTATTTATTGGTGCTTAAGGTCACATAATTTATTATTATTTTTGCACAATGGCTAATCATGACCACGACAGTTGTACGGGTGGATGAAGCCGAAGAGTACTTGGTGAGAACCACCGAGAAACGGCGAGCAACTGTTAGCTCCCCGGCATACTAACTGCACACAAGCAGGGTTAGCAATGGTTGAAGACAAGTGGTCCATCGACGTGCGGTACGCCTTAGTATACAACGTCCGCGTGCACCCACACACAGTGGCGGCGCCAGAGTTACAGAAGTGAGGGGGTACAGTTGGGTATTGCCCGTCGCGCAGCGTTTGCCTCGGCGCACAGCGCCGAGCCGGGGTGGGTTTCGGGAAAGGTGCCCTCTCCCTAAGTTGAGAAAATGTTTAAAACTTACGTTGTAAATGATGTTCTCTGGAGCATTCTCAGACAATTAAATTAAAACAGTTTTATCCTTTTGAAACTTATTGGTTAGGTCTTTCAGTTATAGAAAACGTCGTACGTGGTGACATTTTAACGGAAGAACGCTGTTGTAAAGTGCGAGCACAAAGCACCAAACGATACTCAAATCGAAAATGAAAGTAGGCTGCATTCCAAACGGATGTGTTGCACGCTGTCGATTCTAGCATTCCGCGAATACTCTTAAGCGGTATGTTTCAGACCGTTTGAGCGCGGCACGCCTTGTTGCAGTTTGGGCCCTCGACTCTTGTTTGTTGTTTGTAGCTAATGCCTGTGTGTGTGTGTGGGGGGGGGGGGGGGGTGCACACACAAACATAATTTAAAACTTCTCTGATTTAGTGCACTTGGGAATATGGAATTAAGCATACCCACCATTACACCGCAACGTTCAATACAAAAATTAAAATTATAGTATTTTTTTACTACGCGTGGCGAAAAAAAGTGGAGGGGTAAATAACCCCCCCCCCTCCCCCACCCACCCCCTTCCCCCTCCTCCATGGCGCCGCCACTGCCCACACACACTAGAGTAAGATCTTTCACAATGACATGGTAGGGAAATAAACCGCTGTGTCATTAAAACTGTTATGAAGGATTCCTGGATTATAGGTGAATTTTGTAAAAACAACAAAATTTCCTAGAACAGTGAGCGTAGTTGAGCCGATAATTGTATTAGATAATGCTTCTAATCCCAATGAGAGATTGTTTTTTAGTTAAAATGTTGAAAGGAAATATTGGGAATGAAGATTATAGGAGACTGTTGCAATTATTTGATTTGTTTTCTGAATATAGGAAAATGAGCTTTCGTGGAACGCAAAACTGAGATTACGCCTTTTATGATGTTATTGTCAATGCGACATTAATTTCAGATTGTTGATACTGGAATATTTGCGTGTCGTGGTATAATGATGCATTAACTTCATTCTTTCGAGTGTTGCGAAGTCAAGAAATCAGAACAGCAAGTAAGCCATTCAGAGTATCTTATGAGAGGAATCCAAATGGGCGAGTATTGCATCCCTGGCTTTTTTTTATCGTGAAAACGTTTGATAAAGTTATCTCATTTGAAATTATTGGTCGAGCGAGGAAGTTCCAAATTTGAAGCTAGTAATTGTTGAGAAAACCCTTTTATGTTGCTAGAAAATAAAGGCGAGTTTCGTGGAAATCTTTACCTTTTAGCGCCAGCTAATTAGAAGCAACAGTAACAGATAATTCGTTATCAGAAATATCTTCCAGTCTCACACCTACCAACTCCAAGTAAGTGTCCACTTTCGCCCAATGTTTAGCGAACGTATCTTTACAGCAAACTGCAAGTTTTTATTCTTCCCAGAAAAAAATAGCAAATCTCATCTCCCAGATTTTTGCAATAATGGAAAGGCCACTTTCTGTGTTATATGTCACGATGGGCACAGTTAAAACAATGTGTAGAAAAAAAGGTTTTAAAGCATCAGCGTCGTTAAACGCAAACAAATAAAATAAATAGAACACTAGATGAAGTGATTGTGCCCGCACAATACACAGGATTTTCCTCCTATTTTTCGTCTCAAAATTGAGAAGAACGCAGAAAAACGGATTTTTGATGAGCCTATTAACACATTGACGGTCGACGATATAATGGCAAGATTTTTTTTTACAGAAACCCTGTTGTTTGATGTAAATCACTGAGGTCTTCTCGTTTGACCAGCAGCCATTGTTCAGGAGAGAAGTGTGATAACTACCATGATATTTGGAAGGTTGTTGTCGGATTTCGGGGTTAGTACAGAAAAATTTGCGGAGGGGGTAATGTTCAGAGGGTCTTAGACTCCAAGTAAGGACAAAGTCTACCCGAGAATATTTTGCAAAGTTCAGTACTCTTATGATTCAATCTGAGCAGTTGTAGCATGTGCTGCCCTATATTGGAGAGCATTTGTGGGGGTTCTAAGTTGTATGAAATTGCACTGGGTCATTTTTTTTTTTTTTTGCGGGGGGGGGGGGGGCATTTAGGGGACTTGCCCCCTCCCCCCCCCCCTTAATTCCGTGGCTACACTACTGAATTAAAACAGCAGCAATGTCGGCAGGATCTCTATGCAGTATGCCCGCTCCCAGAGGTCGCATCTAATGAAATTCTGTACTGATCGCCAAGGCTCCATACATTGGAACAACCATAGACATTTCAAACTGCGCATTATTACTATGTCGACTTCATTAAATGTCAACGAGTGGACGACATTTGGCAATAAATCCATGTCACTTGTAATTCCCATTCAGAAGTATAATTCCAGGCTTTCGTGGTGCTGTATTACTTTTGGCTTCCATGTCAGAATGTTAGGAAGCAAATTGGTTTTTGCAGGTAGGTAACTGTCCGGATATTTCCTGTAATCAGACACCCCAAAGTTTCAATGATTTTTCACTCAAAACGTAAATGACACTGAACGCCTACCCTGTATAATCTAAAAGCGCATATTTTTCTGAATATAACTGTTCTCTGTCATAAATTTATTTAGATCCGAGTGCCAGCATGTCTCAATGTGACAGAGACAAATTGTCATAACGCCGTGTTGAGCAGTGCAGAGGCTTCTAACCACGTGAAGTGAATGTCAATGCGTTTTTGAAACAGATGGCCTTGGCAAGAGAATTGTGATGAGTACTCTCCCTTGGTGTGCAGAGCTTTGTTTTCAGCATCGGATTCCAAGTTTCCTTTCTTGCTTTCACAATTCCGTTTTTTGAAACGTTTTGTTTTCGAAATAACAGCATATCAAAATATTTCTTTATTGAGTAAAAATTCTTCCAATATATTTACCACTATGTATTGTTCTTTGGGGGGGGGGGGGGGGGGGGGTCACCAAATTTCTTGCCGGTACCAAAGGTAAACTATTTGATATTTGTGGGACACCACGATTCACTGGATTGGCAATGCTCAACTAACTTCGTGTCAACTCAAGAAAGTTGACCGCCTTTAATGAATAAAGGTGGACCAAAAATGGCCCACCTGGACTCATTTTAGGCGGAACATTATGGCCCTCCTGCCATTCTGACAATGACAAACATGGATTTGTATGAGTACAACATGTGTAGGCCTAAAATCAAGATTAACCAATCATGTATTCTGTTGTCACTTCAGGGGAATTCCACCAGACATTGGTCATATTTCCCCAACCCTTCCTGCTGCTTCTTATCTACATGTACGTCGCAGGGTAGATGAATAATTCTCAGTTATTTATCTATGCCGTGAGCTCTTATGGTGAAAGCCTGAAATTGAAACGCGGTACCAGAAGGCAACTTCCCCGGCCCGAAGTCAGCATTATTTAAAAATTCGACATGGGTGTGGGGAGAGGGGGGGGGGGACAATTCTGTAATTAGGCTAATTCGAACTTGGACCCAAAGTCTGTAATATATTGGGCATACCCAAAATGCACAGCACCGCCGAGGTGAGGGAGGGTATTGGAGGGGGTCCCCCCTTCCCGTTTGTTTTTAATAAGAGTCTCTGATAACTATTCTAGAGCCTCATAATGCCTCATTTGAGGATTGTCATGGCTCTGCATTTAGTCAATGGTTAACACAATAGGCCTGCTTTTTAAGCGAACGATCTTTTGGTTCTCTTGGAGGTCGCCTGAATTGAAAAATACGTGAACGAAAAATGGGTTGCTTCGAAATCCCCGACGGTTCGCGCAAAGTTTTTGATGGTTCGCGTAAATATTGTTTGTAACGATGAGCCGTACACGAGTCAGAATTGTTCCAAATCGCTTCGTGGTTTGCCGCAAAAATTAGATACAGTCCGATTCGGTAATGGCAGCCAGGCTAATTAGGGATGTGTCGCTATGTAATGTCTACACAGTTAGTAACAATCTGGCAATACCGTCGGAATTGTCACCGTCATCAAATTCAATGAGGACGGGGGAGGGGATGAGTAGCTGGAGTCATATTCCCATAAAAATAACAGACTCTCAGTGTTCTACTTTCGATTTCAGTTTAGGATACAAAATACCATGTAACATTATGAACAACGTTCACTGAAATTGAGGTCACCGGGTGCAAAATGATCAAGGTTTTTTACACGTGTTTCCTGGCTTGGACGCCAGAGTCTGTAGAGTCTAATCTAATGCGTGTTTGCCTTGGCTGGGGGTTGGGCAGTCGCGTCGGATAGTTTTACTGGTGGAGGAAGAGCCTCAACATCCAAATTCTGAATAACGGCTACTTTAACCCGCCTCGTAGTACAGTTTTGTCAGGTCAAAGTGGTGATCTAAAAAAAAAGTTTGTTTTTTGATCAAAAATTTTCAGTCCAAACCGGACCAAAAAATTTCCAGGTAAAAAAAAAATTGTTTTCGTCTCAAAATTGAACAAAACACATAAAAAAACAGAAACAAAAATTTCCGAATTTTGGTCTAAAAGTCCGAACCGGAGTGGTAGTTCTCCAGCCATCAGAAGCCAAGTGAAATAAAACCCTATTCCCATTTGGTGAGGAAAGGTTTAAAGATACCGTGAATGTTGCCATTTCAATCACGGAAGCCTGATACGATTCAAGAACGCCCAGTATTCTCATGCCGAAAAGAGGGTGTACGGACCGTTGAGAGGCCGAGAGTGTATTTTGGCGACCGCCCGAAGCCAAACTCAACAAAATTGTACTTCCAAACTACGGGGAATCTTTTTACCTGTATACGGGCTACATATTCTCAATCACCACCGCTTTTAACCCACTCCGGTAGAACAGTATAATTAGGTCAAAGTACCAGTCTGAAGACCGATTTTTCGTTTTTTGGTGTAGTGCAAAAAAAAAAAAATTTGTTTTCGTCTCAAAAGTGAACAAAACACATAAAAAATAACAAAAATTTCCGGATTTTGGTCGAAAAGTCCGAACCGGAGTGGTAGTTCGCCAGCCATCAGAAGCCAAGTGAAATAAAACCTTATTCCCATGGGGTGGGGAAAGATTTAAACAGACCGTGAATGATACCATATGAATCACGAAATCCTTATACGAGTCAAGAACGCCGAGAATTCGCATGCCAAAAAGAGGGTGTACGGACCGTTGAGAGGCCGAGAGTGTACTTTTGGCGACCGCCTGAAGGCAAACGCAACAAAATTGTGCTTCCAAACTACGGGGAATCTTTTTACCTATATATGCGCTACACATTCGCAATCACCGCCGCTTTTTACCCACTCCGGTAGTACAGTATAATTAGGTCAAAGTACCAGTCTGAAGACCAATTTTCGTTTCTTGGTGGTGGTGTGTAAAAAAAAAATATTTTTTTTTTTTACGTCTCAAAATTGAACAAAACACATAAAAAACAAAAATAAAAATTTCCGAATTTATAAAGCGGTATTATTTCCTTCAATTTGGAACCCTTTTAGAGGGCTCGTTATATTTAAATCTCGATATTTCAATCCAAAATGGCCTATTTTTGAGATAACTTTCCGTTTTGTGAAAAATTTTGGCAGAAAACATAAAAAATGGAAAAAAATACCGATTATATTTGTTTTAGACAAGAGTAATTCTGACAAGTCTAAGTCGATAGCTTTTTTCTTTCATGAGATATTGGCCTATGAAGCTTTGGGCGTTTTGGGGCGTTTTTGCCCACCAAGAAACATTTTCCCCCAAATACTGATGGTTTTGTTTATTAGAACTCATGGCCGTCATTGATCGTGCAAAGTTTGAAAAAAATCTTAAAGACCGTTTTCGAGAAAACTCTTTCCCCGATGTGTTGGAAAAACAAAAACAAAAAAAAAAAGAATAACTAGATGAAGTGATTGTGCCCGCACAATACACAGGATTTTCCTCCTATTTTTCGTCTCAAAATTGAGAAGAACGCAGAAAAAAGGATTTTTGATGAGCCTATTAACACATTGACGGTAGACGATATAATGTCAAGATTTTTTTTTACATAAACCCTGTTGTTTGATGGAAATCACTGGGGTCTTCTCGTTTGACCAGCAGCTATTGTTCAGGAGAAAAGTGTGATAACTACCATGATATTTGGATGGTCGTTGTCGGGTTTCTGGGTTAGTACAGAGAAATTTGCGGAGGGGGTAATGTCCAGAGGGTCATAGACTCCTAGTAAGGACAAAGTCTTCCCGAGAATATTTTGCAAAGTTCAGTAGACCTACTCTTAAGATTCAATCTGAGCAGTTGTAGCATGTGCTGCCCTATATTGGAGAGCATTTGTGGGGGCTCTATGTTGTATGAAATTGCACTGGGTCAATTTTTTTTGGGGGGGGGGGGTGGAGGGGGGAAACATTTAGGGACTTGCCCCCCCCCCCCCTCTCCCCTCCCCTTAATTCCGTGGCTATACACTACTGAATCAAAACAGCAGCAATGTCGGCAGGGGCGCTATGCAGTATGCCAGCTCCCAGAGGTCGCATCTAATGAAATTCTGTACTGACCGCCAAGGCTCCACATATTGAAACAACCATAGACATTTCACACTGCGCGTTATTACTATGTCGACCTCATTAAATGTCAACGAGTGGACGACATTTGGCAGTAAATCAAACGCCTACCCTGTATAATCTAAAAGCGCATATTTTTCTGAATATAACTGTTCTCTGTCATAAATGCATGTATTTAGATCCGAGTGCCGGCATGTCTCAATGTGACAGACACAAATTGTCATTACGCCGTGTTGAGCAGTGCAGAGGCTTCTAACCACGTGAAGTGAATGACAATGCGTTTTTGAAATAGATGGCTTTGGCAAGAGAATTGTGATGAGTACTCTCCCTTGATGTGCAGAGCTTTGTTTTCAGCATCGCATTCCAAGTTTCCTTTCTTGCTTTCACAATTCCGTTTTTTGAAACGTTTTGTTTTCGAAATAACAGCATATCAAAATATTTCTTTATTGAGTAAAAAATTCTTCCAATATATTTACCACTATATATTATTCTTTGGTGTTTTTTTTCACCAAATTTCTTGCCGGTACCCAAGGTAAACTATTTGATATTTGTGGGACATCACTGTTCACTGGATTGGCAAAGCTCAACTAACTTCGTGTTAACTCAAGAAAGTCGCCCGCTTTTAATGAATTAAGGTGGAACAAAAATGACCCACCTGGACCCATTTTAGGCGGAACATTATGGCCCTCCTGCCATTCTGACAATGACAAACATGGATTTGTATGACTACAACATGTGTAGGCCTAAAATCAAGATTAACCAATCATGTATTCTGTTGTCACTTTAGGGGAATTCCACCAGACATTGGTCATATTTCCCCAACCCTTCCTGTTGCTCCTTATCTACATGTACGTCGCAGGGTAGATGAATAATTCTCAGTTATTTATCTATACCGTGAGCTCTTATGGTGAAAGTCTGAAATTGAAACGCGGGTACCAGAAGGCAACTTCCCCGGCCCGAAGTCAGCATTATTTAAAAATTCGACATGGGTGTGGGGAGAGGGGGGGGGGGACAATTCTGTACCTAAGGCTAATTCGAACTTGGACCCAAAGTCCGTAATATATTGGGCATACCCAAAATGCACGGCCCCGCCGAGGTGAGGGAGGGTATTGGAGGGCGTGCCCCTTCCCGATTTTTTTAATAAGAGTCTCTGATAACTATTCTAGAGCCTCATAATGCCTCATTTGAGGATTGTCATGGCTCTGCGTTTAGTCAATAGTTAACACAATAGGCCTGCTTTTTAAGCGAACGATCTTTTGGTTCGCCTGGAGGTCGCCTGAATTGAAAAATACGCGAACGAAAAATGGGTTTCTTCGAAATCCCCGACGGTTCGCGCAAAGTTTTTGAGGGTTCGCATAAATATTGTTTGTAATGATGAGCCGTACACGTGTGAGAATTGTTCCAAATCGCTTCGCGGATTGCCGCAAAAATTTGATACAGTCCGATTCGGTAATGGCAGCCAGGCAAATTAGGGATGTGTCGCTATGTAATGTCTACACAGTTAGTAACACTCTGGCAATACCGTCGGAATTGCCACCGTCATCAAATTCAATGAGGACGGGGGAGGGGATGAGTAGCTGGAGTCATATTCCCATAAAAAATAACAGACTCTCAGTGTTCTACTTTCGATTTCAGTTTAGGATACAAAATACCATGTAACATTATGAACAACGTTCACTGAAATTGAGGTCGCCGGGTGCAAAATGATCAAGGTTTTTCAGACGTGTTTCCTGGCTTGGACGCCAGAGTCTGTAGAGTCTAATGCGTGTTTGCCTTGGGTGGGGGTTGGGCAGTCGCGTCGGATAGTTTTACTGGTGGAGGAAGAGCCTCAACATCCAAATTCTGAATAACGGCCACTTTAACCCGCCTCGTAGTACAGTTTTGTCAGGTCAAAGTGGTGATCTAAAAAAAAAAGTTTGTTTTTTGATCAAAAATTTTCAGTCCAAACCGGACCAAAAAATTTCCAGGTAAAAAAAAAATTGTTTTCGTCTCAAAATTGAACAAAACACATAAAAAAACAGAAACAAAAATTTCCGGATTTTGGTCTAAAAGTCCGAACCGGAGTGGTAGTTCTCCAGCCATCAGAAGCCAAGTGAAATAAAACCCTATTCCCATTTGGTGAGGAAAGGTTTAAAGATACCGTGAATGTTGCCATTTCAATCACGGAAGCCTTATTCGATTCAAGAACGCCGAGTATTCTCATGCCGAAAAGAGGGTGTACGGACCGTTGAGAGGCCGAGAGTGTATTTTGGCGACCGCCCGAAGCCAAACTCAACAAAATTGTGCTTCCAAACTACGAGGAATCTTTTTACCTATATACGGGCTACACATTCTCAATCACCACCGCTTTTAACCCACTCCGGTAGTACAGTATAATTAGGTCAAAGTACCAGTTTGAAGACCGATTTTTCGTTTTTTGGTGTAGTGTAAAAAAAAAAAAAAAAAATTTTTTCGTCTCAAAAGTGAACAAAACACATAAAAAACAAAAACAAAAATTTCCGGATTTTGGTCGAAAAGTCCGAACCGGAGTGGTAGTTCTCCAGCCATCAGAAGCCAAGTGAAATAAAACCTTATTCCCATGGGGTGGGGAAAGGTTTAAACAGACCGTGAATGATGCCATATGAATCACGAAATCCTTATACCAGTCAAGAACGCCGAGTATTCTCATGCCAAAAAGAGGATGTACGGACCGTTGAGAGGCCGAGAGTGTACTTTTGGCGACCGCCCGAAGGCAAACGCAACAAAATTGTGCTTCCAAACTATGGGGAATCTTTTTACCTATATATGCGCTACACATTCGCAATCATCACCGCTTTTAACCCACTCCGGTAGTACAGTATAATTAGGTCAAAGTACCAGTCTGAAGACCAATTTTCGTTTTTTGGTGGTGTAGTTTAAAAAAAAAAAAAAATTTTTTTTCGTCTCAAAATTGAACAAAACACATAAAAAACAAAAACAAAAATTTCCGAATTTTGGTCGAAAATTTCGGAAGTCCGAACCGGACCGAAAATTTTCAGTGTAAAAAAAAAATGTTTTTTCGTCTCAAAATTGAACAAAACGCATAAAAAACGAAAAAAAAAATTTCGATTTTTTGGCCGCCATTTTGCATTGACGAAAAATCGAAACGAAATTCTTTCGATTTTTTTTATAAAGCGGTATTACTGCCTTCAATTTGGAACTCTTTTAGAGGGCTCATTATATTTAAATCTCGATATTTCAATCCAAAATGGCCGATTTTTGAGATAACTTTCCGTTTTGTGAAAAATTTTGGCAGAAAACATAAAAAATGGAAAAAAATACCGATTATATTTGTTTTAGACAAGAGTAATTCTGACAAGTCTGTCAAAAAATTAAGTCGATAGCTTTTTTCTTTCATGAGATATTGGCCTACGAAGCTTTGGGCGTTTTGGGGCGTTTTTGCCCACCAAGAAACATTTTCCCCCAAATACTGATGGTTTTATTTATTAGGACTCATGGCCGTCATTGATAGTTTTTATTTATGAGAAATAATGAATCTAGACATAATAAAGTAAAAAAAAAACAAATTTTTTTTCAATTTTTGGTCACAGTGTCCCGAAGCCATGTTTGACTGCTAGCGGAAGCCAAATTAAGAACAACTCCATTTCCAAAAAATGATAACTGTTCATGTGCACTGTGACTTCAACATTTCTACCCTTAGAAGCTTTCAAATCGTCCCACTTGTTGAGTACTGTGATGGCAAAGTAGCCCGGTGGAAACAAAAAATTCCGACTTTTGGTCAAAAATTTCTAAGTCCAAACCGAAAATTTTTCTGGTGCAAAAAATTTTTTTTTTTCGTCTCCAAATGGCCTGAAACACATAAATAACCGAAAATAAAAATTCGATTTTTCGGCCGCCATTTTGGATTACCGAAAAATCGAAACGAAATTCTTTCGATTTTTTTTATAAAGCGGTATTACTTCCTTCAATTTGGAACCCTTTTAGAGGGCTCGTTATATTTAAATCTCGATATTTCAATCCAAAATGGCCGATTTTTGAGATAACTTTCCGTTTTCTGAAAAATTTTGGCAGAAAACATAAAAAATGGAAAAAAATACCGATTATATTTGTTTTAGACAAGAGTAATTCTGACAAGTCTGTCAAAAAATTAAGTCGATAGCTTTTTTCTTTCATGAGATATTGGCCTACGAAGCTTTGGGCGTTTTTGGGCGTTTTTGCCCACCAAGAAACATTTCCCCCCAAATACTGATGGTTTTATTTATTAGAACTCATGGCCGTCATTGATCGTGCAAAGTTTGAAAAAAATCTTAAAGACCGTTTTCGAAAAAAAAAAAAAAAAAAGAATAATAATCTTGGCAATAACAAATAGATTTTCCTTTCAGGAAAATCCAAATAATCTTGGCAATAACAAATAGATTTTCCTTTTAGGAAAATCCAAATTAACCCTTTACCCAACGTAACGGCCAGCGCTATTCTCAAAAATCGCCAATTAATTTTCATTATTTTTTCATTTTTTGTCTCAAAAACATAGGTTATGACCCCTCGTTGGAACGAGCTCCTCGAGCTCGTTTCAACGAGGGGTCATAACCTATGTTTTTGAGACAAAAAATGAAAAACATTAGTTATTCAAGAATTTTGTTTGCAAGTGTCGTCTGCTTTTCATGTTAGGTAAAGGGTTAAAATATGGCGAAAACGACGTTTGTTGTTAAATGGCTTTCAACCTAGAATAATAGTCAGACGTTCAAATTATATGAAATTCCATACCATGAGAGTCATATTTACTGACAGCTGTTGGAAATTAAGGGGAGAAAACTTTTTTGTAAATCACAACCAATGATGAAAATTGTCAGCCATGCTATCGCGACGATCTCATAAAGATAGACAAAATTTGTTTTGCCACAGTCTCAAACATTACGGCAACATTAACCCTTTTGCTAACACGACTAGAAGATGTTACTTGCAAGATTGTTTTTAACTAACTAGCAGTTTTATTTTTGCCTCCAAAACACACCTTATGACCCCTCATTTGAAAAGCACCTGACAATTTGTGGGTCATGAGCTTTGCTTAAGAGGCAAAAATTGAAAACAATGATGAAATTTGACCAAGTGGTGTATCGCTGGCCAGAGATGCTCTCAATGTTAGGAACAGAACCGTAGTTATAAAAGCTGGATGGCGATCCGACCGTAATTCTCTGCCTGTTAATCGCCAAGCAGCACAATAGAATCTCGCCTATATAAAATGAAATATGAGGACAATGAATTCGAGATTTTTTTTTTCGTGGGGGGGGTTGTAGTATTTCATTTAAGAAATCTGTACCCACTGTTATGAGTGTGCTGGGAAGGGAACGCGATCGGATTACGAAATAGACCACTTCGTTTATCACTATACTGTGAGGATTTAACCATCTACCTAAGCCAACTGGGAGTGCGGTGGCTCAGTGGTTAGGACATTGGACTTAAAACCGAAAGTTCGATCGACGGTTTGATCCCACCAGCGGTAAATTCGTCGTGTCCTCGGCGAAGACACTTTATCCCGATTGTCCGCGTTGAGGCAACTTCGAGCTATGAGCTAAGGTATACTGGACATCGATTGTGCACTTACCTTCAACCTTTTATTGGTTAGAAAAATTAAGTTGGAGAGTCCAACAGTTGCTCGCCGTTCTCTCTGGATACTACGTTAAGTAACGACGAGCCCGGTTAATCCTCGGATGGGTGACCGTCTGAGCGATCGATTCGGACACCCGCGTTGTGTCCTTGGGCAAGGCACTTAGCCCCGATTGTCCACGTGGGGTACGATGACGCCGTGTACTAAGGCGTACTGCACGTCGATGGAGCGCATGTCTTCAACCAGTCTAACCCTGCGTGTGCTGCTGTGCGGAGTTACGATGTTGGGGAGCTGGCAGCTGCTCGTCGTTGCTCGGAGGTTCTCTCCGGGTACTCCGGCTTCCCCCATCCATAAAACTGTCACGGCCATGATTAGCCATTGTGTATAAATATATGACCTTAAACACCAATAAATAAATAAATATATCTGGATTCTCAGATCCGTAAAACTGCCCACACAATGAGATCCTACTGCTGAAGTGCCGTTAACCGGTAGAGCGCAAAATTATTTTTGGTCATCAAAAATTTGTTCATATGTTTTTGCCTTGTCACAATTAATGGGCGAGTGCCTACAGGCATTCTACCATTAATTGTAATAAGCCAAAGCCAAGCAGGCTGAATAATTACACTCCAGGGATGATATGAAGCGCATCCACATAATACGAAGCCTTTAAGTGATAGTACCTGTGCTTCAAAACAGAGCCCAAATATGGGCTTCAAACACTCTACTTGTTATACCCAAATAAACACATAAACAAACATAAACCAACTGGAGGATGGCCGTGTCATTAGATTTCTTTTCAAACTACTCATAATTGTTTACAACTGGCGTAAGTGCAAGCCATACTTCGGTACTTAACTCAAGCTAATAACATTTCCAAACGAATTTGGAAAAGTAGAAGAGCTTAAAAGCACTACAAAGAGATCGAAAGGGTCGAGCGAGACCGGCGCTCTAAATTACAGGGACTTTCCTTGCACACATCTTGCGGGTGTCTTCACACTAGTTTGGTCGTGGACCAACTACATAGTGTTTCTGATTAAGGGTTGATTAAGGATAATTAGAAAAACAATTATTTATAAAAATCTGCCCAACATCTATAAAATATCGACAAGCCAGAAAATAAGCAGTCTATCATCTGAAAAATGACGTCCCCAGAGGGTGAATTTAGTGATGCTACCCTGCAGACTATCATCTGAAAAAATGAGGTCCCCAGAGGGTGAATTTAGTGATGCTACCCTGCACAGCAAGGAAGCATCACTAAATTTACCCTCTGTGAACCTCAATCTGAATAATGGTCTCAAAACTAAACAGAAAGAGGTACCCAGAGGATAAATTGGCCCACTGTGTGGGAAAGCATCATCAAATTCACCCTTTAGGGACCTCATTCTGCAAATGTCAGACTGCTTATTTTCAGGTTTGAATATCAATAACATTAAATACATTTATAAATATTTATAAATATATCAAATTATTGATATAGAATTATTTTTAAAGTAGAACACACCAGTTGGTCTAAGGGGAATTGGTATTTTGTGAATTGGCCTCGTGGAAGTTGGTCTGCATGGAATTGGTCTAGTGGGAATGAACCATCTTGCGTTGCTGAGCGCATGCGCAATTACCATGACGTCAATACCTTTTTTACATGATTGAGCATGGTCAGATTTTTGTCACTCGTGCTCATTGCTTCTCGTTTCTTCGCGAACTACTTCTGATTGCTATCCGTTGACTCAAGCTCTAAATTATTATTCATTTTCCTCATATTAATGCTAATTTTAGCTTGCATTCTCACTGTGTGCTTTGTTTTTTTTTTCCGCGCGTCAAAACACGACCCGCTGCGATCAATTTTCCGCCGGTGAGAATTCTTGTGATTTGGTTTACTTTGTGGGGTTTTCCCATCCAAATTCGCTTCTCACAACCAGTTGGACAATGCCAAATACTATTCCTTAGCCTTCTTGTTTGCAGGTGAAACATGTTGATGATGGACATGACACTTTTGTTATTTGCAGCAATTGCTCTCAAGCCAATCCCTGTGGTGTTTGTTTGGTCGTAAAAATTCTGGTTTTCCGTTAACAAAGTGGTTCTGACCCGGTCTAGGACACCTCCTTCCCGGGGTGAAGGTAGCTGTGCCTCCTCGGATATTTCCAAGAGTGCACGTAGTGATCCTGTCACGCAGGATGTTCGCCTGCCTTTTACGGTAACAGATTCCTCCGCAGCAGTTGTGGTGCTGGTGATGGGATGCCTGAAGTGGGGACTACGGTCTCCCTTCCTTTGGCTCCAGTGGTCACCCTTGAGGCGACAGTTTTCGTCGAGACGTGTTTTTATGAGGTCCACTCGGCCCTTTTTCCGATTTCCACCAGCATCATCAGCAACTGCTGAGAAATTTGTTCATGCTGCTCGTTTTTTGCATGAAAGTCTTCCTCCCATCTCTTCTGGAGATGGTATACAGCCTCAGGGACCCTCAGCCGGCTGTGACTTCGTCGGACTACCTTGAAGACATCTTCCAACGGCACCCCAATGCTGCCATTCTGGGGTCCGATGTCCGGCGGCTGCTTGGCCTGCTAGTGTCACTCTGTTTCAGAGAACTGCGAGGAGTCAGATCTCATTCCTCCCCAACATTTTCGCCATGTGGGTATGGATTTCGACATTTTTCACAGTGTGGCGTCTGTTCCCAAGGCTCGGGCATTGATCTTTTCCGTCTTTACTCGGGACTTGCTCCGGTCCTCTCGGTCTAGACCAGGACTTTCCTTCGGTTGTTGGGCCTTTGCGGTTCGGTGACGGATCTTATTCCGCTGGGTCACTTGTTTGTCCGACCTCTCCAACACTTCCTGTTGGATTATTGGCGTCCGAATGTAGATTCTCTGAACCTGAAACTCACTATTCCTAGGTCCTTGCATTGTCACATCCGCCCTTGGTCTAGCGTTTGCTGGTTGTCTCAGGGTGTTCGGTTGGATCTTCCTCAGGCCGATCACATTCTCACAGTGGATGCCAGCGATCGAGGTTGGGGTTCGACGCTAGATCCGCTCGGTTTGTCTACTCACGGCGAGTGGGACCGAGAGCAGGTGACCCCTCATATCAACCAGAAGGTTGAGGTTTCAGCAATGGATCTCTCACCTGTCGAATCATACAGTCCTGATTCTTTCGGACAATTTGACAGTGGTGGCCAACATTCGGAATCAGGATGGTACGCATTCGATTCCCATGTATCGGCTATCTCAGGATCTTCTAATGTTAGCATGGGATGCACGTACGGCACATCCCCGGGCGTCTCAACGTCCCAGCCGACTCCCTGTCACGACGAGACAGTGTCCTTCCCATGGATGCAGCATCGTTCGGTGGTTCAGATGATTTGCGAGCGGTGGGGTCGTCCTCTTATCGACCTTTTCGTCACTCGCTGGAATCATCATGTACAGACCTTTGTCTCCCCTTGTCCAGAACCAATGGCCTTTGCTGTCTCCGCTCTGTCGATTGGACAGAGTGGGTCGGCTTTGCTTTCCATCCTGCACCGATTCTTCTTCAGGTGTTGTCGAAGATTCGTGCTCGCAGTTGCAGGGTCATTCTGATCGCTCGTCTGTCTCCGCAGAAGGTGCGGATAATCATTTGCGACCTCTTTTAGCAGATCGGCCAATTCGTCTTCCTCTTCTTTGTCTGGGCCGGCCCAGGAAGTACCACAACAACCTGCCGAGCTTGCCCTGTCCCTTCACGCCTGTCTTTTATCAGGTCAAATCTTCGGCGTAAAGGTTTTTCGAGACGAACGGTGGAGTGCATTTCTGCATCACGGCGACATTCCACAGGCATGATTTACGCTGCTACGTTTTCTGTCGCTGATTAGTGGCGTAGCCAGCCCAAAGCAAGTGGGGGAGGGGGGGGGGCAAACTCGCAGAGCCTGACTTAGCTTCATTTTAATAGGGGGTGAGGGTGGGTGGTGTGTGCGGGTAAAGCTTTCCAAGCCTTTACATCTCAGAATTTTGCGTCCCTAAAGTTTGAGCTAGTTAACCAAGGAAACAATAATCAGGGTTTTCACTAGAGGGAAATAAATGTGTCCGATATGGGGCGGCCAAGGGTCGTCGATGGGGGTTTTTGAACCCTGAAATTTAATTTTTTTCTACCACGGGCCGACCATGGTTCAAATTTTGAATTCCAAGGTTCAAAAACCCCAATCTCCTTGCATCTGAGCGGATATTTTGAGGTTTTTCATGTATTGACGACTGTCTACCTTTTCACCGACACAGATATTAGGACAAGCAATCTACAAATCTACAACCTAACCCCCATGGACCTTACCCACCCCCACCCCTTATGATTTTTATGCCATTTTTGGTCATATGTCGGACCAACTTTGAAGGAAAGTGTGTGGGGGGGGGGGACGCGCCCCACCCCCTGGCCACGCCAGTGATATCGTGAATTATCTCATTCGTGTTAACCTGAGCGTTTTGATTTTTCACTCGCTCAAGCGCTCGTGAAAAATAAAACATTCAGGTCCACACTCATGAGATAATTCCCGATATTCACTAAAACACCGTGTATAACACTGTCAGAAAAACGGTAACAGATCTGCGAACCTCTTTCTATTAACGCAGTTTAAAATGGGTATAATAACTCCGTAATACTCAACAGAATAATCCCCGTGAAGTGTCGGCGTTAATGGGTTAACGATTTTTGCAACAACCCGACACATCACGTAACTTTCACAAACGGGAATAAATAAATTGTTATTTATTTTTTCAACTTCAAATAACTTTCTCATTCCTTGTCATCCCCTTCTATGCTTCAAAATGTTGTCTGTCTGTACTATCGGTAGGAACAATAGTAATAACATGCCTGTGTCGAGCACTGCGGTTTATTAATGTCCCTCCAAAACTGATTATCAGCCATACATTTTATTTCAAGGGCCGCTTATAAACTGTCAGACAGTTAATAATTTGTGTTGGGCTTTTGAAAAACGCAATGCCCTCCAAAATCAGGTCATTGTTATTTTGGCGTAGGCGTAATAATATTCGTTCAAAAATGAAATTGTATTTGTCAAGTACCGTGGAACTTTATGAAAGACTATAGAGGATCGGCCGGAGGTAACACATTAATCATTGGGCGTAATTTCAAGAAACACCTCACACACTTCAAAGGCACACACTTCAGTTTTCAAGAGATGATGTAGTTTGTGGATGTATATGTATTTTTTCTCAAAACAACTTGGTGTGTTGTATAGAGAGTGAAAGGTTAGCACTGTGGTCAATGGGGTTTATTTAGGCGTTCATAAGCAAAGGCTTCATGTTAAGATTCGTGTTTTATTTTCAAGGTCAAGGTCATACGCAGTCTTCACGCTGGCCCGAAACTCTCTGGTGTCACTTTTTATTCATTCTGAATATTTTAGAGCTAAACAAAATGTTTTAGTGTCAAAACACTAATTGGAGGGAGATGGTGGGGAGGGGGTTTACTTCGCAGTCTGATTAGGGAATTCGCGGGTTTTCGGGCAGTTTCGTAGCCAGCCCAAAGCCAGTGGGAAGGGACAAACTCGCAGAGCCTGGCTTAGCTCCATTTTAATAGAGTGTGGGGGGGGGGGGGGGGGGGGGGGGGTGTTAGGGTGGTGTGTACCGGAAAAGCTTTCCAAGCTTTC
Organism: Pictodentalium vernedei; assembly: GCA_031216915.1. NCBI lineage: Eukaryota > Metazoa > Mollusca > Scaphopoda > Dentaliida > Dentaliidae > Pictodentalium > Pictodentalium vernedei. Next base: position 402,805,891 of record CM062291.1, read on the forward strand.
ACATCTCAGAATTTTGAATTAGATAACCAAGGTAACAATAATCAAGGTTTCCACTAGAGGGAAATAAATGTGTCCGATATAGAGCGGCCAAGGGTCGTCGGTGGGGGTTTTTGAACCCTGGAATTTAAAATGTTTCTACCACGGGCCGACCATGGTTCAAATTTTTTTTTTGAATTCTAGAGTTCTACCCCCCTCCCCCCCCCCCCCCCCCCCCCACAACTCCTTGCATCTGAGCGGATATTTTGAGGTTTTTCATGTATTGACGACAGTCTACCTTTTTCACCAACACAGATATTAGGACAAGCAATCTACAAATCTACAACCTAACCCCATTGGCGTTACCCCCCTCTGATTTTTATGCCATTTTTGGACATATTTCGAGGACCACCTTTGAAGGAAAGTGGGGGGACGCCCCCCCCACCCAACCCCCCACCCCCAATCCCCCGTGGTCACGCCACTGTCGCTGATGTGCAACTGAACATGTGGACTACCAAAATCCGTCAATCGCTCAAGTTGCGGATTTTCTGGTATATCTTTTTGACTCCAGGGGCCTTCAGTCTGTTACCATTAAGTAATAGGTTTATGATGTCAGAAACTTTCTCTTATGTGGGAAAGCAGTGCGTCGGTCGTTATCTCTTTCTCTTCAAACAGCTTCGGCACTTTTCTCTGAAGAGGCCTCGAGTATTGCGTCTTACAAGCAAATGTAACTTTGTTTGGAAGGGCGCCGTTCGAGCCTTTATCTTAGACCGATGTGCGTTTTCTCACACGTAAGACTGCTTCCTGTCCAGCGTTTTCGTCTGCCAGACGTGTCAGTGAGCTTCGTGCGATTTCTGTTGTTTTGGCTTTCTTTAGAAATGGGGCAAACCTTCACAGCTGAATCAACCTCCTGATTCTGTGCCTCCTCCAATCTGCATTCGAGCATTCGGGCACTTCCCCAAGTCGATGGCCAGAGGCCCCTTCTTTATTCTGTTCGTGCGATTAAGACTTAGATTAATCACACACAGTTCATTCGAAGGGGTCGAAAGAGATTTTTTCTGTCTCTCTTTCCTGGGAGGCTGTGTGTCTCTCCATTCTTTTTTCAGGTGAATTTGTCTCGCAATCAGTCTGGCTTATTGCAGTTTGATTGCTCCTGGGGTTCGTGTCATTATACATCCTGGGCGTTCTCCAATTCTGTTTTGCTACGGGATGTTATGAATACGGCTTACTGGAGGAACACTACTAGTTTCTCCTCCTTTTATCTCCGACACCTACAGCAGCAATGTGAGGACCTTTTTTCTTTAGGCCCTCTAGTTGCTGCTCAGGCGATTGTTCACCCTCATTGATTACGTATTTTTGAGGTTGTTTGTGCATTTTTTCACGCAACCTTGTTTTAAGGTGCAGCATGCAGAATCTTCTTTCTTTCAGGATGCTGTTTAACACTGGTGCTGTGTTTTAGCTTCCTTTCTTTTCAGCGTGTTCCCGCTCTTTCTTCTTTTACAGGTTTTGCTGTCGTTCTCTGCCCCCTCCTTGCATTTCTTTCAGCTGCGCTATTGATGGTATTGGTTATGCGATTTACCTCCTATTATTTATTCAATCAATTATAAACAATTGTGAGTAGGTTGAAAAGAAATTAAAATGTTTTAGTAAATTTTGTTTCGTAACATACCTACCGTAATTGTATACCAGAGGCCTACCCCATAGGGGGATATCTTTGATATCTTTTCCTCCTCGCTAAATCAAAAATAAACTTATCGTTGACGAATTCGGAATTTACGTCACGGTTGTTGCGCATGCGCTTGGTAATGCAAGAGATGTGAAGGGAGAGTACCTGTAATTTCGAGAGCCGGTTTCTCTCGATCCTTTCCATCTCTTTAAATGCTTTTGCACTCTTCAACTTTTCCAAATTCGTTTGGAAAAGTTATTACCTTGAGTTAAGTTCCGAAGTAGGGCTTGCACTTTCGTTACAGCCAATTGTAAACAATTGTGGTAGGTATGTTAAAAAACAAAATTGTCTAAAAAATTTTTAATTTTTCACGAATATTTACGAAATATTTTTTTCATACTGGAATCCATGGCCCTTCAACAGAACAAGCTCTGATGACCTGTCACAAGATATGGTTTGGAAACCATAAACATGAAGAAAGCTGAAAGGCGATATTCTGAACTATCGAGTGGTGATTCCCGATTCATTGAGTTCAACAGCAAACGCAGTGAAATAGACTAAAAAGGACATTTGTAAAGCACAGACGAATTCTTGCAACACAGAATCAAAGGTAAACAGATAATAAATAAATGAAACCACTTACCGAAACTCCCTAACACTTCAATGGCTCTGGCATGTTTATCAACAGTGGGTCCAGTGAAGGTATAGCGATATTGCTGTATGTCTGCCCATCTATCTGTGTACTTAATTTAGCATCTATTCAAGCTAGGTGATCATTCCCGGGGCACAAGTTAAGTCTGGAGTATCCTGCTCAGTCTGTTACGGGTCCGTGTCCTTGTCCTATTCCTTCGTCATCCTATCTTGCGGATCTTTAGGTCCGCACAATTCCTCGGTAACCTGAAAGCGAAACTGACCACCCTAAGCACATAAACTGGACATGTACTATGTTCACCACTGATCACTATTCTGCTGATTTTGGTTGAATGTCACAGAAAAGAAGGTGGCAACACAATTTGCCCCATCAAGATGGTATGAAGTCAATCAATGTGTATTACCCCTTCCATCGCTGATGTTAGATGACGTGAAATAAGTTATGCTGTGGTTGCAATCACAGCTTTAACCCTTTACCTAACACAGCTTTTTAAAAAAAAATAAATTAAATTTCACATTTGTTCGAAAAAAATTCTCACAATGTTTCAATAAAACCATACAACTATGGATATCATTAGAACCGGCTCAACGAGCCGGTTCTAATGATATCCATATTTGTGTGGTTTTATCGAGACATTCGAAAGATGTTTGAGACTGCGGTAGGCTTATTTTAGTCAATTTCCCGACTGTTTAAGGCCGCTATGTTAGGTAAAGTGTTAATACCGTCAAACATCAAACGAAAGCATAGCACGACGACAAGTAACACGGTATCGACTTTATAAAATCTGGGTTTTCAGTTTGTCAGTAATTAATTACTTGGTTAGTTTCATATCGGCCGAGATATCAGCCCAAGGTAATTTAATATCAGCCTGAGACCGAGGGAACCAAATAATAACCTCTTTATTTATTAAATCAAAAGAAGTAATTACATATTGTTCTCAGATCTATTACAGGTTTCAGACAGCGTTATTGTTTCTCAATCTTTTCAAAACGTCCGAACTTTCCTCTCCGTCTTGTTCAGCTATCCGAACGTCCCGGCTTCCCCACTGCGGATAGCTGATCCATCCCTTCTCCCACTTCGACGGATCTGAGCTTACGAGTTTGAATCTTGGTTTCCGCTGATTTTTCTGCACAACTCTCCCGTCTTTTCTTCACATCAACCTAATTCTTTCTTATTGTCATAATTAGTTCCTCGACATGCAAAAATTCACCCCAAACTCCCGCACCACGCTTTGTACAGTTAAAATTAGAAGTCCTGTCACGAACTGTCCGCTTATATAGACTTAATTGCACGTAGAAATTGCGCGCATTTGCCATATCGAATGGCATCCAAAGCACGACAGGTTCTCCTGGTTACTCATAGCAAACACAGACAATGTTTCTGCCAATGGACCTCCGGGTTACCCGGAGGTCCATTGGCTGAAAACATTGCTTGTGCACAGGCCATATGTACAGAATTTGATAACCTTACTATGGCCATAACGCGTAGATTAACGCGCAGATCGACGTACTCTGTGCGCATTTCATGACAGGACTTCTAGTTTTAACTGTAACGCCACTTTTCCTAATTGCGTTCGACGCATAACTCTGAACGATTTCGATGTTAACACGCTGGTTACGTCCAGTGGCGCATCAAATTTTGATTCACGTCGACCTAGAGCGTCGTCCTATCAGCCACGTTTGATGTCATAATCTACTGAGTTTGGTTAGGTCAATTTTGGGAAAGAAAATACTATCAAAGAAATAATAGATAACATACTCACAGAAAATTCAGTTTGCATTGTCGCGAAAATGTATACTTAACCCTTTACCTAACATGAAAAGCAGACGACACTTGTAAAAAAATTCTTGAATAACTATTTTTTTCATTTTTTGTCTCAAAAACATAGGTTATGACCCCTCATTGGAACGAGCTCGACGAGCTCGTTCCAATCAGGTGTCATAAGCTATGTTTTTGAGACAACTAATGAAAAAATAATGAAAATTAATTGGCGATTTTTGAGAATAGCGCTGGCCGGTTCTGGCCGTTACGTTGGGTAAAGGGTTAACCCTTTACCGAACATGAAAAGCAGACGACACTTGCAAAAAAAATTCTTGAATAACTACTTTTTTTCATTTTTTATCTCAAAATCACAGGTTATGACCCCTCTTTGGAACGAGCTCGACGAGCTCGTTCCAACGAGAGTAGAGAGGAATGGGCGGTCCGAGCGCACCACATCAAAACTTAGTTTTGGGGGGTAAATCGCGTTCATCACGATCGAAATCCATCCACTTGTACAATGCGACACGTTCACGTTCACGTCGTCACTGTTTCCCGGGTTTTACAGCGGTGGACGTAGAGGAGGTGTCGTGTGTTCAACGTTCAATTTCTCTAACGATCAACGTGGATCCGACTAAAATTTCGACGGAATTTTAACAAACTCTATAAAATCCCCTCTCTTAAAAATTCACTTTTAGGTGCGCTCGTAACTTTTTTCGACGATCGTTCTCGGGAAAACACTCACCTTTCGCAGAGGTAACACGGACCCGTCATTTTAGGTGAATTTGTTTCGACAGAATACCGCCAAAAAAACACCACCGATGCGGATGAAATATTAGCGATCCAACGTCGATTCCCGCGGAAAAAACACATTCGGAATCGAGCTGTGAATTTATCGGTGCGCCCGAACCGGCCATCGATGACGTAGGGAGGTTTTTGAAAAGCAGAGAGAGATAGCTCGTGGAGTCTAAACACGCGAAACGCGCCCGCTCCGGTCCGCGATTATGTAGATATTACGAGTTGTGAGACGGATGATAATTTTTTTTTTTTAAATATATATATAAACAACATTCAAAAAATAGGAACACAAAAGATATATATAAAACAACATTTAAAAAATAAAGAAGAATACAAAAAAATAACTATTTTTTTATTAAAAAAAAGAAAGAAAAAAATAATAATAAATAAAATCAATGTTTCAACACATCGGAGACACGAAGCGAAGGGACAAACAGGTTCGCGAATTAATACGAAGTAAGGAGAATATTCAAGCGCATGATAGGGCCAGACGATTGGGAGAGATGGGATTGAGACGAGAGGCGACCAAGTTGTTCAGACCCGTCACCAAGACTCAGGAAAGAGCTAGGAAACAGATCGTGGAGAAATTGAGACCCATAAAAGACGGTTTTCAGAGGATGACCGCTTCGATTCCCTGTACTTTAGCACAGAGAACTTTCTCCAATTTCATTCCGACGGGAATTAAGACCGATTCTCGTCGGAGTAGCGCCTATAGCGACGCTACAGGCGCTACCCCGATGGGAATAGAGACCGATCCAAGTTCCGCCGATAGTAGCGACGCTTCGAGCATTTTTGGGCAGATTTGACGATGGTAGTGGAATCGTGAAAGATCCGATGTATGCGTTTCGTGACGATGGCGATAAAATTTTCGTGGTTGACACGGAAGTATCATCGCGTGAAGGTTATTATTTGATCGTCGATCCGAATAGGTACGAAATGACTGACGGATTGTATACACTGCTCTCTCACCAGAGACCTGATGATTACACCGCGGAGGATTACAAAAATTATGGAGACATTCTGGTTCAGACTCACGCCATGAAGAAGAACATCGATCCCAAAGAGACGAGACCTTACCATAAGAGAGGTTACAAGTGGAAAAACGTGGTGGAACCCATATGGAAGGTGATCGATTATTTCGTGAAATCGATGACTGGAAGGGGAATGACTGATACGATATTGCTTCCATGCAATCCCAGTGCCTTGGTGGGGAGATTGAGACTGTTGATGGCAAGCAGAGAGGCGAGAGAGTGAAAGTGAATAACGAGATAGTGAGCGTGTGCGACAAATTGTTGAGGCAGAAGGTCTTGATTAAGTAGAATTATCAAAAGCTGATGAATCATTTGAATAAATAAAATAGTAAGAGAGAAAAAAAAATATATTAAGTAAATGAAAAATATATATTTAATAATAATAATAATAATAATAATTTTAAAAAAATATTAGTGATAAATAACAGGGGATACGCTGGATCTTACGTCTACGGCGGAGCTGGCATCGTGGATTCGATGATGCGATGTTTAACTCGTAAATCCACCGGCAATGCCGCGAAACAGATCGCGTCGAGCGCTCTCAAAATCGGAAAAACGGCGATCGATGCGGGTAAGAAAGCTGCGACCGAAGCAAGCGGTAGAATAGCTTCGGCAGCTGATGCTTTGATTAATAAATTGATAACTCCACAACCTGCCAAACGATCGAGAATCGAACCGAAAAGTTGGAGAAATTTCTATGATGATGTCGTACCGATACAAGATATGGCTAAAATGACAAAAGGATCAGGATTGAAAGTGATTTATACATAATAAAAAACACTTATATATATATATAAAAATAGAAATTAAAATATAAAAAAAAATTAGAAAAAAGACATAATTCAAAACATAGTTAAAAACAAACTAGAGAAAAAAATGAATATCAAAGACATGTCTTGGAATGATGTGATGACCAAGAGGTCGAATGACAGTTGATAAGGGAGAATGTTAATTTTATGTGTCTCTTCCTTCAGGATCTCAAGAATCTCAATCACATCTATGGAGATCACGTGGTCAATGACATGAGTAGGGAAGAATTCAAGAGATTTTGTAAGAAGGTGTGGGACAAAGGACTTAACAATGTCGTGGTGATTGATTTGACTAGCGAATTTAACAACAGAAAATATCGAAGTGGATTCGGCTATTTTTTTTTATATTCCTCAAAATAATAGAGAAGAAAATAAAAAAACAATATCGATGAAATATAAAAAAGAATATATAAATAATAATAATACTAAAAATGTCAGAACATAATCTATTAGAACAGATAGTCGAGAATGCGGCTGTCGACACTGTCCTTTCAAATCGTAGTGAGTCATGACACGAGTCGATTCACGACTAAATTCGAACCTTCCATCAAATTGAAGAAGGAAAATAGAAACGAGATGGCGTTGGTTAACCTCGAGACTTACTATTCCTTTCCCAATGTCACCAAAAAGAATAATGCGTTCAAGTATTCCAATGGAGTCTACTGGTTCAAGATACGAATTCCTAAAGGAATTTACGACACAGACAATCTGAACCATCACATCCAGACAAGACTGAAGACCGATGGTCACGGAAGCAAGATGATAAGATTTGCTCCCAATACGAGTACTCAAAAGGTGATATTAGACTTGGAAGATAGTTTTCGAGTGAATTTTAGTGCAGAAGATTTGATCGATAAGATGTTGGGATTTGATCAAAAGATGTATCAAGGTCATGCCATGTCCGAAAATATGGTTGACATTCTCGCGGTCAACGGCATTTTAGAGAATGTCAGTGTGATATCAAGAAGTTACATCGATGGTAGCGCTCAGCCTACGATCTACTCGTTTGTTTTTTTTTGGACGTTTCTCCAGGTTACAAGATCGTGGAGCGACCTCGAAATCTCGTCTATTTAACCGTGATCTTGGACACGTTGTATAGCATCGAAACCACATTGATGGATCAGAATGGAGATCTGTTAGATCTTTGTGGAGAGAGAGTGATTATACGATTTCATATCAGAGAGACATGAAAAAAAATTAAGTAAATAAAAAAATAATAAGAATATAATTTGAAAAAAAAAAATTATTTTTTTTTCCATTTAACAAAAAAAAATTTTTTTCTCATTTTTTTTAGATATTTATATAAGAAATAAAAAAAACATAATATTTATAATAATTAAAAGAATTCACCAACTTATACTATTCCTGATTAAAAAAAAAATATAATCCAGTAAAAAAAACAGCAACAAATATGAGTAGCAGTCAATATATCATTAAAAACGTGAACATATCTGAAGGACAGAAAGCTAAACTTCGCAGAGCATTGAGTCATCGAGGCGAGGCTATTAGATTTAAATTCAATCATGAAGATCTGGTGAGTGGCTGTAGCGATAGCCTGGACTAAAACTCAAATCAAAAGGATGGAGAAAGGGATTCGTAATCAAATGGGAATGGTGGTGAGATTGAGTTCCGCTCAGTTGAGATACTATCTGAGAATGAAAGGCAGTTTCTTACCACTACTGGTGGGACTCGTTGCTAAAGCATTACCCATTCTCACAAAGATGGTGTTACCAGCTCTAGGCGTAGGAGCTCTCTCTTGACTCGCTAGTTCAGGAGTCGACAAATTAATGGGTAGAGGATTGTTTCTGAAGAAGAGAGGAAACAGACCATTTTTGAAGTAGGGAGGAGCTGTGTGTCACGTAGACGTCGAAGGTGAAGGATTGTATCTAGGATCCATGATGAAAGGCGGTAATGCTTTCTACAGAGATGGTCTCTATCTGAAGATGGGAGAGAATGTGGAACCAATTGGTAAAGGTTTATTGTTCGGTCAGAATTCGCCGTTTAAGAATATACCCATTTTGGGTGTGTTATTATAAAAATAAATAACGATTAAAAAACAAAAATAACAATTAAAAAAAAAAATAAACAAATGGACAGAAAATGACTTCCAACAGATGTGTTCACAAGACGGTCATATTATGAAAAGCTTTTAGATTTTTCACAATATTTAAACGAGTATTCATTAGAAACAATTCAATCAGAACAAATCATACACGATGCATGTTTAAACTGGTACGGAACATTGTTTTCTTTAATACTGTTATTCATATTCCTAAATCGAAGCTATTTCTAAAATATTGAAACAATAAAGTATGAAGAAAATGTGTCTTACCAAGATTATGACATGATTATAGATGTTCTAGATCGTTTAAAATACGATGTGACATTTGTAGAACATTATAATTATGGGAAATATCGTTATATAATTTTTTGTGTGAAAAACATAGTCAACATTTTCGATCGTGGTGGTGATGAAAATATTGAAAAATCTATTCACGAATGTGTCAAATTTATTCACAGATTGCACTCGTTTGCATTAAATAGATCGTGGATCGAATTTGCTGAAAGGCTAAAAATCATTATCATTTATTTCCCTATCAATCTAACGACGACGACGATGATGAAAAAAATGATGGTTTTATCGAAATACGAGAGGCATAAACTCCAAGTTTTGAAAAAAAAATGTCATCTCTTTCCAATAATGATATGCACGAAAGTAATAGATGAGAAGTATTCGTTCATTCATTTGATGATGAGAAGAATAGATGTGTTATTGTTAAAAAAAAAGCGTAATGGATATAAAAGAGAAAAAAAATATAAAAAAGAATAATACTAAAAACAAAATAATAGAGAAAAATAAATAATAAGAATAGAAATTTTTTTTTATATAAAAATTATGAGTAAAACGGACGATTCCATGGAATTGAGAGCTTGGTTTCTTCAAAGAGTGCTGTGCAGAGCTTACGCGATCTGCGTGAACGAAAAACTTTTTTGCATCTTGAATGAAAGATGTCTCGGTTGTCGTGAGGAGAAAGAATTTAGTCACATTCATCATTCGTGTCTTCTGATGGAATGGGAAGACACCATCACCATGTATTTCATGCCTGCATTGGAATACGTCCGACGTGATCAAATGTTGGAAACAATTCATGTCTTTTGTTGGAGAACTCGAGCCTACAAAATCAGAAGAATTGAAGTTAGCGCATGGAGGTCTCACCACCAGAGACAGAGGACACGTTTTGGAATATTTGTTGGAAAAGGGGAGACCATCAAGAAACTTTTCCGTTAAATAATAATTATTTTTTTTTTTTTATTTAACAAATAAACCCTTTTTATATATTTATATAAGAAATAAAAAAACTAAAACAAAAGCCTATAATATTCATAATAATAGAAAAAAATGAATAATAAGAATAGAAAATGTTTTTTTATAAAATAATTATGAATAAAATGAACAATTCCATGAAATCGAGAGCTTGGTTTCTCCTAATGGCACTGTGCATAGCTTACGTGGACTGCATGAACAAACAATTTCCTCGCATCATGCGTGAAATGTGCCTCGGCTGTTGAGAGGAGAAAAAATTTAATCGCATTGATCATTCATGTTTCACGATGGAATGGAAAGACATTGTTTCCATGTATTTCATGACTGCATTGGGATGCGTTTGATGCGATGACTTGATCGAATGTTGGAAGCAATTCGTGGTTAGCATCAGAGAACCCAAACCCACTAACTTGGAAAAGTTCAAGATATTGCATCGAGGTCTCACCAATGAAGAGAGGGGAGGCATTTTCAAATATTTGTTGGAAAATAGGGGACCACTACCACGAAAGGAGGTTTTTAATGTTGGATTCCTTGTTTTAAGGGAAGAAAACTTTAGAAACAAATGTATGGATTCCATGTAAGAAAACATTAACAATTTTTTTTTTTGATAAATAATAAGGAGGTGAAAATAAAAAAAAAATTATAATATTCATAATAATAAAAAAAATTATAATATAATAAGAATGGAAAAAAAAATTATATATAATAATTATAACAAATGATTCCATGAAATCGAGACCTTGGTTTCTTCGAAAGGCGTTAGAAATCATTATGTGTTATTTGCCATATCTTTCTAATGATGACGACGATGTGTGTTATTCCTCCATCTTTCTAACGATGACGATTGCCACCACCACTAAAAAATGTTCTGATTGGAATAACGTCTTTATGGATTCCATGTTGAAGGGAAGAAACCACTAAAACTTTTTTGTAAAAATAATAAAGAGTGAAAAATAAAATACATAAAATATATAATAATAGATATAAAATAAAAATAAAATGAAAATGGAACTTCGAAGTAAAAACATCTAACCATCATTAGAGAAGATGGAGCCCACAGCACCTCTTCAATCACCAAAAAGTAGTGATGACAAGGTGCAGATGTATCGAATTGAACAAATCAATAGAATTCAATCATATCTGATGTGAGAGAGAGATTCTCATTGTTCGCTCAATAAGAAATATTCGAGATTAGAGAAATATGTGAGTGGTATGGATTTGACTCTCATCACAGTCTCTATGGGTTTGAACATTGCCGGAGTCAGTCTATTGTTGACTGCTGTCATTGCTCTTCCAGTCATATTGGCCATAGAAGGATTGGCTTTGACTGCTGGATTCGTCAGTACGATCGGAAAACTTTAAATAAGAAATTATCCATGAAGACCAAGAAGTACACAAATATCAGCGTTTTGGCTGACGCAAAGATCAACACCATGTTGGATAAGATCTCTATGGTATTGATTGAAAGATGGTAGGATTTCAGATTCAAATATGTCGACATATTGAACGAAAAACAAAAATATGAAGTCATGAAAGCGAAGATAAGTGTTAAGAGTTGTCAGATTCTCAAGGAACAAATGAAGGATTCTCTCATGGAAAGGTAGGGAAGAAGCGAGACAATCGTTTCGTAAATTATTGGAACCCAAAAAGATTCCAGAAGCAATTGACTGAAAAAATGTATATATAAAAAAAGAAGAAAAATTATATATAAATTAAAACAAAATAAATAATTAAACAATATATATACGAAAAAAACAACAAAAAAAATGTATTGCATCAAATGCAAGAGAGTTACCAATATGGTTAATGTTGAAAAAGTACTGACAAAAAATAAAAGTCCCATGCTTCGCAGAACGTGTGAAATGTGTGGTTCGACAAAAACACAGTTTGTCAAACGTGGTGCCGGTTTGACGAAAAAATTGATTAATAATCTACCCATCAAAGTGCATCTACCAGGACATCAATTCATGGGACCTGGCACGAAATTGAATAAGAGATTGACTCGAGATCTGACACCTAAATCTTGGAGCAAACCCATCAATAAGGTGGATTCGGCCACTTATGCTCACGATCTGTGCTACGCTAAACATCCCAACGTCGAGAATCGTAATCGAATCTGCAATAAAAACATGTTGACAACGTTGAAAAATATACCAAATCCCACTAGGAGAGAGAGACTCGAACGTTCGTTGGTTGGTAAAGTGATCGGTGCCAAACGTCGATTCGGATGGGGGTCATAAAAAAAATGTCCACAACAAATTATTAACGATAAGCCCATCATGCGTAAATTTCGAAGGAGAAGGGTGTTCATAAAGGGTCTAGATCAGATTTGGTTGACCGATCTGGTCGACATGAAATTGCATTCGATACAGAACAAGGGCATTAAATACATACTGACGGTCATTGATGTATTTTCGAAATACGGATGGATGAGACCTCTAAAGAATAAATTGGGAGATTGCGAGGACGAGGCTCTGAATAGCATATTTGCATCATCTTCTCGAAAATCGGATAAATTGTGGGTGGACAAAGGGAAGGAATTTTACAACAGTCACGTTCATCGACCGGTCAACCTCTATTCCGTCAAAAATGAAGGGAAAGCTAATGTGATTGAACATTGGAATAGAACCATGAAGGAAAAAATGTACAAAGTATTTCACGGCTAATAAGACCAAGAAATATATCAACGTTCTAGACGAGCTGGTTGAAGAATACAACAGTACGCGACATAGATCGAGCAAGATGATTCCCGCGGAAGCTAGTGATCCTCAAAATGAAAAATGCATCTTCGCTAATCTCTATCCGGAAGGGATTAAGATCAAGAAGGAGTCCAAATCACTAAAATTTGCAGTTGACGGTCGAGTGACAATCACTTCGTTTAAGTTCAGTGACTTACAAAGTAGATGCGTTAGAGGATGATGAAGATGATAGCAGAGAAATCATTGGAACATTTTATGAACAAAAATTGCAGAAGACGACATTTTGAAGAACCAGCCCTTCACTTTTATTTCTTTTTTGCATATATATAGTTAACAGGAGAAAAAAATAAATAAAATTAATAATTAAAAGAAAAACAATTAATAATAAAAAAGTGAATTAACACACACAGACAACAAAAACAAACATGACAAATTTATTAGATATAACTGAAGGTATATTGAGAGACAAAAGCATTCAAGAATATGAAGTTCACGAGTGCGAACCAGTGACTGGAACCAGTCTAAACAATGCCGGTGAAATAAGAATCAATGTCGAAACTCAAGATCTGTTTGTTCATCCCAGCGGAAATTACATAGTGATACAGGGGTGTCTCACCAAGGAAAGACGGCAGCAATTATGCCGATGATGATGTGGTCACTCTAGCCAAAAATGGTATGATGCATCTGTTCAGTAATATAAAATACATGCTCTCAGGACAAGAGATAGAATCCGTGTTTCATTCACAAGCCACCACTATGTACGGACTCTTAATGTATCTGGACGATTTTTCGAAATCTAAAGGACTCAATCAATTGTGGGTGAAAGACACCGTTGCCAACATGAACACAGCCAATACCAGTGCCGCCCTGAGATTTGACTACTTTGTCAGAACATCGAGACCCAAAGGAACGTTTTCGTTCAGGATAGCTCTGAAACACATATTCGGATTTGGAGAAGATAACAATAAGATTCTCTACGGATTTAAACACACTCTGACATTGATTCAAAAAGGAAACGACAAAGCCATCATGAGACCCACTGCGACCAATGCGGGTAAGATACATCTGAACAAGATATCTTGGTTCATTCCATATGTATTGCCTTCAGTTGCAGAGAAAGTACGTCTGTACAAGATCATAGAATCAAAGAGTAAATTACCGGTGGGATTTAGAATGAGACAATATGACACGGCTAATATTCCACCGTCTAGCAATCACTTCAATTGGAGATTACCCGTGAAATCTACTTCAGAAAGGCCACAGTTCATTTTAGTGTCATTTCAAACTGATAGCGATGAGGCTCAAGAGACAAATCCTTCTGTATTCGATCATTGTAACTTGAGAAACATGCAGGCCTCTTTTGATAAGAACGATTTCTGCAGACTATATGATGACGCTACAGATTTCAGAAAGAAATATCATCAACTGGGTGAATTGATGGGTAATCCTAACATCACTCCCACCGAATACAAATCGATGTATCCCCTGTTCATATTCGATGTTAGTAAACAGAGTATGCAACTCAAGAGTAGCATCTTGGACATTCAGATCAAGATGCAATTTGATAAGAAAGTGTTGAGGAGAAGCGAGGCTTTTGCTCTAGTCCTATCTGATGGAGAGTTAGAATTCGAATCGGACAGACAAAAAATGTCTATCATTCAATGATATGATACATATAAAAACAGAAATTAAAATATCCCCAAAAATATCGATAAAATATGAAAAAAAATAATAAAAAAAAAACTAAAAAATATGAATAATCAAGATAGAGAACGTTTGAGACGAAATCGAAAGCATTTGGTAGATAACATAGATGAGAGCAATTTATTAAATATGTTAGATCGATTGGAAATGACAACGCCCATAATATTGACTTCGGAAATGGTAGCACGAATTAAAAAAACAGGGAACAACTGCGAAAGATTGCGTGAGACATTTACTAGATACGTTAACATATAAAAAAGAAACAGCTTTTGAAGAATGTCAAACCAAAACAAATAACAATATATGTAAGTTCGGAATGTCAAACCAAAACAAAATAAAAAGTAATAAATAAAAAAAAAGATATAATTGGATTTTAAGAAATTGAATATTCAATCTCTTCAAATCCAATTATATTTTTTTGGAGTTGTTTCCCCTACATCACAAAAAAGTGATTATTTTCAGGGTTTTTTTTGCCCTTACTGTTTCTTCAGATGATCCAGTTCGATCAATAGAGAGACCACTGAAGTGGCAGCTTGAGGATTATTGGTTTTCATCTTGAAATTGATCCTTTCTCCCATCTGCACCTTCAGAGGCATACCAAAGACGTTAGTGTTCGAGTGTTGTTCCTTCATCTTTTCGTCTCTGTACTTCTTGTCGCATTCCACACCATTCACCACGAGATTAACGATTGCTTTTTCACTCAAGTCTGTAGAAGTCAGACTCATTCGAATGATATCGCCTCCCATAGGCATGGGATATCCTATATGGCCGTGCAACAGTCCATTATCTCTGAAGGACCATTCGTCTTTTTCCGCATCTAACGCACTGCTCTCCTCAGACCAGATGGTGATCAATTGTCTGGCGTATTTTATTTTTTCTATGACGAAGATCAGATTGCAGGCATCCATCATGTGAGTGGGATCTGGTAGATTTGTGAGTGCATACCCTCCAATGTCCAGTTTGCCTTCCATGATTTCACCTTTTCTCCAGACC